>CM054140.1:72426538-72434038 GCA_028751875.1 Rapana venosa | reverse complement strand
CTTACACACATAGTTTGAAACCAGGTACCTATGCTTGGCTATTCACAGGCCAGTGCTCGCATGATTGTGTGTCTGGGTGAATATGATTATTAATTTTGTAAATATGCCCATACATGCACAATTGAAAAATTAGATTTTTCTGTGTATGGGAGCACACACACACACAAACACAGCACGCACACACATACATGTATGCACGCAAGCACGCATGTGCACACACATACACACACACGCACGCTCGCACACACACGCACACGCACGCGCCCACACACACATACATGTATGCACGCACCCACCCACCCACCACACACGCACACACACACACAAACTCCAACACGAAAGTACCTTTTTTTTCTTATTAAATAAATCCTTTCCCAGGTCAAACCAAGGTCACCCTTCTAAGTACTTTTCTTGTCAATAATTGAAAAAGACAACAACAAAAAAGAAAGAAAGAAAAGAAAAGAAAAGAAGGAAAAGAAACGAAAGAAAGAAAGAAAGAAAGAAAAAGACCACTGACCAACCTGACCAAACTATCAGTGTATCTGACACGCCCTCTTAAGGAGCGGGCTGCCTCTCAGCGAAGGCAAATCACAGAAAAATAGAAAACTTGTGGAGTCCAAGAGCTGAAAAGACAGTGTCAGCTTGCCTGAATAGCACAGTCCCCCTTCTTTTTTTTTTGGTCATTTTTTCCCCATCTTTTCTCTTTTCATCGTTTTTTTTTCTTGTGTTCTTCTTGTTTTTCTTTTCAATTTTAAGCTCGTTCAATGCTACTTCTTCTGTCCATTTTTTTCCCTTTCCAGGTGTGCTATTGAAGTGATCCTGCCCATACTTGAAACCATTATAACTATAGATGGCTGTTTGTAGGCATGTATGTTTGTACGCATGGATGTTTTGTATGAGTGCACTTTTTGAGATACAGTACCCATACTCATAATTATTCTTGAGAGTGACGAGTCAGAGGAATGTGATATCAGTAGCATTTCAGTTCGTGTTGTTTATAACTCCGCTGACTACAAAGACCATAATAATTATCACCAGGGCTGTCAGCTTATAATTATCAATATAATCTCCCGGTGGGGAGGTCAGGGTGGGGGGGGGGGGGGGGGGCTTTCTGTATAGAATTAGCATCCCCCACCTTCTGGAAATTCTGTGCTAGGAATTCCCTCTTTTCTGTCCCCTCTCTTTCTTTGTCTGTCCCCTCTCTTTCTTTGTCTGTCTCCTCCTTTCTTGTCCATTTTCTTCCTTTTCAGTCCATTCTCCTGCCTTAGTTTCTTTTTTCGGGGGTACATATTTTCTTGTTGCCATGGGCTGATCAAAGGTGGTGAAAAATTGAGTTTTTTTAGATTTTCTTCCTCTTTCCATTTCTGCCCGTATGTCCCTTGATTTGTATTGTGGCCAAAGATCCTATGTACATTAAACCATTTCAGAGTTTAGAGAGTTCTCTCTCTCTCTCTCTCTCTCTCTCTCTCTCTCTCTCTCTCTCTCTCTCTCTCTCTCTCTCTCTCTCTCTCTCTCTCTCTCCTCTCTCTCTCTCTCTCTCTCTCTCTCTCTGTGTGTCGGGATGATAGCCTAGTGGTTAGAACATTGCGCTCGCAATCTGACGACCCGGGTTCGAATCTCGTTCAAGGGGATATTTTCCCCTGGAGTTAACATCAGTGCAGACTCCACTCTCCCCAAAAGTCCTTCGGATGAGACTATAAACCGAGGCCCCGTGTGCGAACGCACGCGGAACATCTTGCGCACACGTTAAATCGTGTTCCGCTTTTCGAAAGAGTAGGCAATTGTGTGCCGGTGGGAACAGATGACAAAATTTAGAAAACTGCATACACACGAGAACTTGATGTAAAAAAAGCACATGAGTGTTTATTCCATTATCCTCGATAAAAAAAAAAGAAGTAAATCTCTCTCCCCCCCTCACACACACACACACACACACACACCACGCACGCACGCACGCACGCACGCACGCACGCACGCACGCACACGCACGCACGCAGCACACACACACACACACACACACACATTCTGCATATCCCTTACACCTGTCCCGTAGCCCCTACTCCCCCCCCCCCCCCTCCCTCACCATCCCCCAGCCCCCTTCACTCTTCCACACCCCCCTCCCCCCCATTTCTTTTTCTTTCCCTCCCCATCCTTATATCCTCTCCTCTGTCTTTCTTCAGCTGTCTTTTGGCAGTACTATGGTACAGTAGGTAGACACGCTTCCCTGTCCTTTCTCACGCACACTTAAAATTTAAATCAATGTCCAGCTCCTTAAAGGAGAGTTGCAAGGGGCTAGGCACAGGGACAGCACAGCATATATATATATATATATATATATATATATATATATATATATATATATATATATATATATATATATATATATTGTGTGTGTGTGTGTGTGTGTGTTTGATGTGTGCGCGTTAGTGAATGAGTGAATATGTGTGAGTGAATGTGTATGTTACCTATACTTGTTTTACTATACTATTGTTCTCTCTCTCTCTCTCACTCACTCACTCACTCACTCACACTCACACTCACATCCTCACATTCACGCATTTATTCGCATAATACGTTCTGTTACCATTAGTTCTGTTTGACTGCCAGGCTGATCAGTTACGTTCACGGTAGGGCCTCCTGCCTTCACAGTTTCGTGTTAAAATCGCAATGGTCAAACGATTCCTACACCCAGTTCAGTGTTTTCATTGCCACCACAGCCTTGCTCTAACTTACATGTATGTAGGTGGAGAAAAGCAGTCACACACACACACACACACACACACGAACGCACACACACAGAGAAAAACACACACACACACACAAACACACGATTACACCACACACACACACACACATACACACACACACGATTACACCACACACACACACACACACACGCACGCACGCACACACACACATTGTCCTCGACATAAAAGAATACATAAATAAATAAATAAATAACTGACCCCGTATCTCCCGAAAACAGGGAAAGAAAAGACAAAAATCAACCGCCCTTGCAACACACCTTTCATTTTAGAGAGAAAAAAAACTGTACACAGTTGGGCGAGCGTGACCTTGATTCAAGCTTTTTTTTTCGAGGTCAGAAGGGTCACGCTGGGGGTCACGCATTCTCGGCCATTTAAAAAAAGAGGCTGTCGCATGAAAACACAAACCACAAAGAGAAGAAGAAAAATAGATAAGTGACCCTGCCCTGAATAAATATTAGGCACAGAGACAGAGACAGAGAGAGAGAGACAGAGAGAGGAGATACAAGAGAGCTGAACTAGTATAGTAGAGCCTTGACAATGACAATGACAAATTCTTTTATTTCGAGGATAATGAATAAGCACTCGTGTGCTTTTTTTACATCCAGTCCCCGCCCGTAGGGATACATCTTGATAATAAAGCCAATACTCATACTCTCACACAGTAGAAACAAAGGGGAACATTTAAAAAAAACAATAAAAAAAACAAATACAAGAACCACCACCCCCCACCGACCCCTACAAAACAAACAAACCACCAAACAAACAAAAGAAAAACAACACCAAAAAAACACAAACAAGGACAAAAAGAAAAACAAACAAACAAAAAAAGAGAAAGGGGGAGAGAGAGAGAGAGAGAGAGAGAGAGAGAGAGAGAGAGAGAGACAGAGACAGACAGACAGACAGACAGACAGACAGACAAACAAACAGAGAGAGAGAGAGAGAGAGAGAGAGAGAGAGTCAGAGAGAATGAACGAGGAGACACAAAAGAGCTGAAATAGTAGAGCAAGAGAAGAGAGAGAGAGAGAGAGAGAGAGAGAGAGAGAGAGAGAGAGAGAGAGAGAGAGAGAGAGAGAGAGAGAGAATGAAGGAGGAAGAGACACAGAGAACTGAAATAGTAGAGCACAGGGAGAGAGAGAGAGAGAGAGAGAGAGGGGGGGGGGGGGGGCGGGGTAGGGAGGTGAGGGGGGGGGGAGGGGGGGTATAGGGAGAGTAGATAATAATGTGGGAAAAGGGGAGGTGGGTGTAGTAGGGGTTACAATTTATGGTCAGAGCAGAGTTTTCAAGGTAAAGTATGACCAAGGATGATATGGGAGGTGAGCCTTGTCCTGCAGCCTACCTACTACCACCTCTGAAATAATTATACCCACACAGATAATAGATGCGTGCACGTACGTAGGTACATACACACGCACTCACGCACACGCGCGCGCACACACACGCCTTCTCGGTGCGCTAGTGCGCGCGAACACACGCACACACACACACAAATTATTCAGAAGTGTGTTTCTCTCAATGTCTGTCTCTGTCTCTTCATGTGTCTCTCTCTTTCTTTATGTCTGTCTATCATCTCTCACCCCCCCCCCCCCCCCCCCCCCCTTCCCACAAACACACAACCACTAAGGCGTGCACATAAGCATATACAAAAAACACACATACACCAACACATACACACACACATGCACGCAGAACATCTTGCGCACACGTTAAATCCTGTTCCGCTTTTCGAAAGAGTAGGCCATTGTGTGCCAGTGGGAACAGATGACAAAATTTACAAAACCGCATACACACGGGGACTAGATGTAAAAAAAAAGCACCTGAGTGCTTATTCCATTATCCTCGATATAAAATAATAAATAAATAAGTAAACATAAATAAACACACGCACGCACACACACACCACTCCCCCCCCCCCCCCCTCTCCTCCCCCCCCCCCCCCCCCCCCCCCACACACACACACACAACACACACGAGACTCAAGATACCACTTTTTTTGTCCCTTTAGTCATCTGAAGGATTAAACACATACATAGCAGAAGAACAAAGCAAATCTAATAGCATTTCTCCCCCCAAATGTCATCAGTGCCAGCTGGGAGAAAGAAACAGCTGTCCAGCGCGGAGCGAGCATCAATACTATTGACATGATAAAGAAACAATGCAGACCCAATTAAATATTCCATGTTCTGTTAGGCTTTTAAAAAAACAACAACCGCAATTTGAATAATAGTAATGATAATAAGGATTAATGGAATTTATATAGCGCTACATCTTGTTAAAAACAAAATCAAAGCGCTTACGTTTATATGGGGGAAATGGTTCATTTAATATAAACCCACACACTCCGAACCAAGTCAAGAACTGGGGGGAAATGTAAAATGTCAATTCCCTCTTTTCTATCCCTCTCTGTGTTTCTGCCCGCTTCCTTTCTCTTCTTGTCACCTCCGTCTTGTCAATTTTCTGCCTTCTTGGTTCATTCCCCTGTCTTTTTCCCCCCAGAAAGACTTAAAAGATAACAATCCTCTCACACGCTGAAGTCGGATGCGTTGGGCCTGATTTGCTAGGTGCTTAACACTAGCGCAACGCATTTTTGCTTATATGACAGACAAGAGCTACTGTCTGAGCGTTTGAAGAAGAAGAAGAAGAAGAAGAAGAAGAAGATTGGAACTTTTTGCAGAGGTTAACTAAAGGTGTCCCATAACCTATGTGGTCGTAGGGGAGGGTGGCTTCAGAGACCTCAACTTCTCAAGGGGCCAGCATATTGAGGGCGGCGCCCATCTCCTCTCCCTCGCTGCTTTACCTTCCCTGACCCTAAAGAGGCAGGTACCCATCCACAACTGGGGGACTGTACTGAAGCCAAGGCGCGCAAACGGTCACCCATCCAACTGGTAACCACGCTGGATGCTGCTTAAGCTTAGCTGGGGGAAAGCGAGTGCTCTGACCACTGAGCTATCCCCTCCCCTTTTGCAGAGGCACAATCACACACACACACACACACTCACACACGCACGAAAGAAAGAAAGAAAGAAAGAAAGAAAAGAAAAGACTCATGAGTCAGGGACACTAACCAGCCTCTCCCGATCTCCATATTCCGGACATTACCACACTCAGCCATTCAAAAGTCTGCTCGCCATTCTCACAAAACAATGCATCCTCCTAAAACAACGACGTAATTCATTAATCATTATCGTAACTTTCCACTTAAATAGCCACCACTTGATAATAAACCCACTCACTCAGAACAAAAGCAAGACCTTAGAAATAATCAACATTTCCTATCAGCAGTTACAAGCTTCCCACAAGTACTTTGGAACTTTGTACTCTCTCTCTGTCTCTGTCTATGTCTGTCTGTATCTGTGTGTGTGTGTCTCTGTCTGTGTGTGTGTGTGTGTGTGTCCAGTGACTGGACAAGGACGTTTGAGGGTCAGTAAGCGTGACCATCTTCTACTGCCAGTGAATATGCCAAAGGTGTCCACGAGTGTGGAATGTATAGACGATAGAGAAAACACAGTTGTCCTAAAGATTTCTGCGAGCTAGCGCCCCCCCCCCCCCCTCTCCCCTCACCTCCCCCTTCTCTTATGTTGTCAAAACCCATACCTCGAGCAAGCAAGAATCTACCAAGAAAGATAATAATATGCATAAGAAGAAAAACAGAGAAATGTGTGTGTGATGGTGTGGGAGGGGGGGGGGGGGTGTCTGTGTTGGGGCAAGGGGGGGGGGGGGGGGGAGGGCACACAAACAGATACATAAGCAGACAAACTGATGGAAAGAAATAAACATAGGGAGAGTGACAAATTGAGTGAGAAAGAGAGGAGAAGAGGAAAGAGAGAGAGAGAGAGAGAGAGGAGAGAGAGAGAGAAGAGGAGAGAGAGAGAGAGAGAGAACTCAGAACTCAGAACTCAGAAATTTAATGTATCTCGGCCTTAGGCCATAATACATGGTTGGCGTAGGAGAAATTGACAATGCCACAGAGTGGGCAAAAACCGGATAACATACACAATTCCAAGCTCACTTTCAGTGAAAGAAATAATGAAGACAATGCACAAATGCATAAAAATACATATGTATCAAACACAATTCACTATTTGATCTAAGTGTACCTTCCTTATGTCTGGAAAAAATCAATATACATATAGTTTCTCAAAATCATAACAAAACGATAACCGTATCTTCGTTTGTGATGTAAATATCTTAATACAACAAGCATTTTCTCTTATTGATGGCATGGAATATATATCTAGACAGGCAGTGATTTTTGCTACTGTTTTAGGTTGAGTGATTGATAATTTTTCTTCCCAAGGGTTACAGATAAGTATTGACATACTTTTGTTTTTCTCTTCCGGCCCTTGCCCCGAAAATGGACTATCCTTAATAATCAGAACTCATATTTTCAAGTAAACGTAAAGAAAATGGTTTAGACAGACAGAAGAGAAAGAGAGGAGGAGGGAAGGGTGATGAGTTGAAGAAAGATAGAAACAAACAAGAAAGAGAAACTGAGAGAGAGAGGATTCAAGGAGAGAGAGACAGAGAGGATTCAAGCAATAAAACGGTTAATAACGTTGAGTAAATTATTACCTTTAACTTCTCACATAAGACAAAATGACTTGAGAACACTGCAATAAATTATGGAATGGTGACAATGGGAAAATATATTCATTCATAGGACAAAAAACAACCCAACCAAACTAAAGACATTCATACTAATAAAAGAAAAAGAAGAAAACCCACTAGACTAGTT
>CM054140.1:72399038-72421538 GCA_028751875.1 Rapana venosa | reverse complement strand
TCTCTCTCTCTCTCCTCTCTCTCTCCCCTCTCCTCTCCTCTCCTTTCCTCTCCTCTCCTCTCCTCATGCCCTTTGTCTTGTCTAATTCAATAGATTTTATCGTGGATGTTGTTTTTATTGCAGTTAGAGATGAGATTATTAGTACTATTATAAGCGATACTGTTTTATTTGATAGTCCAGTTGATTATGGACTTTGAATTCTGTATCGTATAGGGGTTCTACTTGTTTGAATAATTGGGTTTTTTAAAATTATAATTCTCTATTTTATTGAAGGTGTATTTCCCCTTCCCCCTTGATACTCCTCCCCCCACCCCATCCTTTCCAATGCTTTTCTGTTATCATCGTTATGTTGTTGTCTCATGGTGATGGGGATCTTTTGTTATATTGTTGTCTCATGGTGATGGGTGATTGTTGTTATAATTGTATCTCTATTATAATAATCATTATTGTAATCTTATTTGACTTATCTTGCTTTGATAGTTATTGTGTGAATATGTCATTTTTAAAAAGCGCTATTTGAAAAGTATGAGTGCATAAAAAGCACACGTTTGCTGGGTGGAGGAGGAGAGGAGGGAGGTCATTGAAGGTAATATTGTCAGTAATGACGAATGCCTAGTATTTTCTAACGTTTTATTCCTGTACCTTTTTATTATCTAAAGTATTAACGTGAAAGAATGGATGAAACAGTAGGTGAAGTAATTTGTTTGTCCTGACGTTTTATGATTTTCTTTTTTTAATTCTTAAAACATTTTTATTTAAATGTGTGTGTGGACGTGAGCGCGCACGCGCTCAGGTGTGCATGAGTATGTGTGTGCGTGTATATGTATATGTGGTAATTTGTATTTTCAATGTATTTCCTTATCGATTCTTTCCTCTTTTTTTTACTGGTTTAATTTAATGGTAAATGATGCAATAATGTAGTGTCTTAGTATAATCATTACCAAATTTGTTCTTAGATAGATGGCTTGATGAAAGAAAGCAAATGCATTGCTTATTCAATGTACCATCTGGAAATAAAATTTTGACTTGACACACACACACACACACACACAACACACACACACACACACACACACACACACGCAATCATTTTACAGATGTCCCTATTCTATGGAAATTTGTTGGCTTCACTGTTGAAGGTTTTTAACAAAAAATTAATTTCGTTTTGTTTTAATTGTTTGTATGAAAACTATCGATGCGGACTATACGATGAACACAAAACCACAAAACCTTTGGTGATTTTGTCATTAATTTTTGTTTTGTGGAATGTTCAAAGCTTTTCACAGATTTTCAGCCCTTCATGTCATGTAATTTTCCATGACTTTGAGACAAGAATGTGGTGGCCAATATATTTTTTTTTCAATATCTTTATTTCAAGGATAATGAATAAGCATTCATGTGCTTTTTTCCCTCTTTCACATCTGTCCCTGTGTACATGCGGTTTTGTTCATTGTCATCCGCGCCAACCGGCACAGAGTGAACGGCCTACTCTACTTTTCTATCAGCGTATCAGAGAGAATAAACTAAACATGATCTTGTCTTACTTATTTTTTTCTTCAGTATAATGTTGTTCTTTCCCCAGTTTCAGGATGGAGAAATTGTGAAACTTCAAGTTAACATGTATTATTTGAAAACAAAGTCTCTGTGCAAAAGCACACGCGAGTAAGCTCTGGAGCGCGCGCGCGTGTGTGTGTGTATGTGTGTGTGTGTGTGTGTGTGTTGTGTGCGCGCGCGCGCGCGCGTGCTCGCTCAAACATGCATGCGCATATGAAACAACAAACTATTTCTCCCCCAAAACAGGAACAACAATTACGATTTTTCTTCTAACAGGAACAAATTTAGACTTTTAAGTTTCGCTTTTCAAACAGAAACTAAACAAAGAAGGACTGAAGTCGTAGTTTAGAAAGGTTTATCAAATACATCTAACAAACAAACAAACAACAGGGCGACCTGTGGACAAAGAACCAGGATATGTCACCAGGAAGCCCACTCTCATTTCCCAAGCTTGAAAATCCTGGCTCGAAGTCCTAAGTGTGGCCTTGTTCACTGAACTTTATCATTTGACACATCCGTTTCGAGTTTGACTAGGCTAGGCCAGCAAACTCTGAAGTCACAGAACATCTGCTCTGCATCTGTGTGCTGCCTACGTACGTAACGAGGTCGCACCTCACTGTTATCAGGGACTGGCTCCTACTCCTACTTCCTGGCTAGGCTGGAAAGCGGAAGTGAGTGATGACGGAAACGGAAATAAACGTAAATAATTGGTGGATTGTTGGAACAGGGGGGGTCACACAGTTTTTGGTTTTAAAGGTTTGTCAAGTTAGTAAGAGTTGAGTGGGCTGCCAGCTTGTTGTTCTCACAGTCTGTCTGTATGTTTGGTGTAACTTAATTAATTAATGGTTATGTTGATATCCCTTTTGGAAAGATGAATGATGTCAAGCTGCCACGCCCTGCTTTGTGTGGTGTTTATGTGTGCGTGTGGGTGGGGTGGGAGGTGTTTGAGTGATGTGTGTGTGAAAGGTGTTGAGTGAGAGAGAGGGTGTGTGTGTGTGTGTGTGTTCTTTCTTTAATGTAACGCCTTTACACATGAAGTTATACTAGACAAAATAAGAATGTGCGCATGTGTATGTATGTACTTTGTGTGTGTGTGTGTGTACGCACGCACAAGTGCCTGCATATTATGAGGTAAATGTGAATGAACATGCATGCGTGCGGATGTCTGTGTGCATTTGTGTGTGCGCGCGACACGATTGTGTGTGTGTGTGTGTGTGTGTGTCTGTGTGTGTGCGTGCGTGGTAGTGTGTGGGAGTGTGTGTGTGGTGTATGTGTGTGTGTGAGAGAGAGAGAGGGTTGGTAGAGGACTTGGGGATACTACTGGGGAACCCCCCCCCCCCCCCCCCCCCCCCCCCCCCCCCCCCCCCCCCCCCCCCCCCCCGAGAACCAAGCCACACTCACATGGAGACACAGTCTTTCACAAACCTCGAAACAACAAGCTTGGTCTTTGTTTTGTTTTTTCTCTCTTTCCTTTAATATGTTCATAGAAACACTCAAACACGACACAGCAACCGAGAGAAAGAGATGTACATACAGGCCGGTAATATCATACTTCAATAATAATAATAATAATAATTCAATAATAATAACAATAACAATTATCATAATGATAATAATAACAAATAATTCATTTGAAACACGCAACGGAAAAAACAAAAATGAAGGAATCCCTGAATTTGTCATTGGTAGTAGCAGCAACAACAGTGAAGGGGGAAGTGGGGGGCTGTCAGAGAAAAAAAAATCTGAAGATTTTTTTTTATATAATTATTATTTTTGCACAGATTACAATCAGACGGAAGATTATTACAGTAATAATAACTGCTTTTTGTATGAAAGAGGAAAATTATTATGTAAATTGTTATTGCAAGTTTTCCAAGGCAGAAAATGGGAGGAGGAGGGGGAGAAATGATCACACACACATACATGTACATTTCATTTCGCCCATCCTCCTCCGCTGGGCGAAAAAAATGAGGGTAAAAAAATGTTGATCTGGATTGAGGTAGAATTGGTTGGTGACGGGAATATAAATACGTACAACACAAGTCATCATTATAATGCTGAGAGCTGAGAGAGAGAGAGATACAGAAAGAGAGAGAGAGAGAGAGGAGAGGAGAGAGAGGAGAGGAGGAGAGAGAGAGAGAGAGAGAGACAGACAGACAGACAGACAGACAGACAGACAGACAGACAGACAGAGAAAGATACAATTAGAAAAAGAAATGACAGGAAGAGAGAGAGGGAGGGGAGGGAGGGGGAGAGAGAGAGAGAGAGAGTGAGGGAGAGAGAGAGAGAGAGAGAGAGAGAGAGAGAGAGAGAGAGAGAGAAGAGAAGGAAAGGAAGGGAAGAGAGAGAGAAAGAGTGAGAGAGAGAGAGGAGAGAGAGAGAGAGAGAGAGAGAGAGAGAGAAAGAGAGAGAGAGAGAGAGAAGAGGAGAGAGAGAGAGAGAGAGAGAGAGAGAGAGAGAGAGAGGAGGAGAGAGAGGACAACAAAGAGTCAGAACAGTTCTTTCCGTTAAGTGTCAAGAATATGATTAAACAAAATAAAACTGGATATAACAGCACACAACACACACACACACACACACACACACACACACACAATCACTTAAAGTGAACAGACGTAAAATCGAAGACACACACACACTCATGTGCCCACGCATGCATGCGTGCATGCACGTACACACTCACACACACACGTTTGCAAATGGTTTAAGTCTCAAGCTAGAGCATGCCAATCCATTTCAATGTAAGTAAAATATATCAGGCACATACAAAACAACAACATCAACAACAACAAACACCAACAATAACAACCAACTCCCTTTTCTTTTCTCAGTGTTATCTCATTGGTAAAGGACATTCGACTACATTGGAATGGGTTCACACACACACACACACACACACACACACACACACACGTAAAAATAAATACTTGATAATTTCGAGTATATCATATAATATGCACATTTTTCAATTTCCCCGTGATACGTGCACTTTGCAAACCAATCCACATAGGAATCATTTCACCTTGGAATCATTCCAAATGAGAATTTTGCTTTCCTAGAACGCAAAACACAAACGCCCCCATCCCCCCAACCATATCCAATACACAGACATATATAGACAGTGTCATAAAGTGTATAATATGGAACAACGATAAAAACACGATATAATGCTTGGGTGAGGCAAGATACAACGTTTTGAGATTGGCTGAGTATTTCCCGCACCATTATGCGACATGCGTTTAATTATTATCGTTAATAATTAGAAGTATGGTACACTTTCAAAAGATATATAGGCCAACGTAAGTTTTAGGTTTGGAGCTGACGATTTCAACGGTCAGTTTATCCTATCGCCAAACAAGGCAACAACATAGTACTAGTTCTTTCTCTAAAGACATTAAGTTGATTAAGAAGTGTGTGTGTGTGTGTGTGTGTATGTTGTGTGTGTGTGTGTGTGTGTGTGTGTGTGTGTGTGTGTGTGTGTGTGTGTGAAAAGAGAAAACACATACATATCAAAGCAAAGAAGACAGGACAGAAAGTTAAAAAGTGTAAACAAGAGAAATAGATTTTCCTTCTTCCAAAACAAAAACAACAAATAAAAACCTGTGGGTTTTTTTTTGTAAAACCAAACAAACCCAACAACAAAGCAACAAAAGAATTTTACTTTACTTTCTGAATTTGCAAGAGCTTTAGTGGATATATATATATATATATATATATATATATATATATATATATATATATATATAAAAATTTTTAAATAGTGTTTGGTTGTTATTTTGTTTGCTTTTTTCGGGTGTGGTGGAGAGAGATAGATAGATAGAGAGAGAGAGAGAGAGAAGAGAGGAGGAGAGAGGAGAGAGAGAGAGAGAGAGAGAGAGAGGGGGGGGGGGGTGGGGGGAATTGTGTTAATAAGTTTGCTTGGTTGTGTTTAGTCTTTGAAAATGAGGGGAGCAAACCCCCTAAAATAAACACAGTAAACGATCTGATCAAGTACACACAAATAGTCATTACACAAAAGTATAGATCGCTAAAACAGTTCAGTGCAGGGGTCATGTAGGATTAACGACCATCTGATTTCACGCAAATAACGATTAAATAAACAAATGAATAAGCTTTTCGTGGGATTAAGTAAAATCCGTCAACTATACCTGAAACGGAGGGATAGATAGATAGATAGATAGATAGACAGACAGACAGACAGACAGACAGACAGACAGAGAGAGAGAACTTCAACTGGAACATTTATTCACAAAGAGGCTATTGGCCCATACATGAAGGGGGGTGCCGAACTGCTTAGTATTTTGGTAGGGGGGGTGGGGGGGGGGGTGGGGGGGGGGGGAAGCAATAGTAAGGACAAAATATTATTGTATAACAAAAAAGTCAGCTACAAAAATATGACGTAGGATAACGATATCGAGAGAGAGAGACACAGACAGACAGACAGTCTGCATTTTGTTCTGTTATCATTGTTGGCTTTATTGCTTTGTGTTGGTTATCCATGAATAGCTTATTGATGTCCTTCTTCGTCATATTTTATTGCCCCGTATTCTCTGATTTGCACACATTCTGCGCTATCCTCCATTTTCCTCTCATTTTGTTTTCTTCACCGATTACATAATTGATTTTTTTTTAAAAGGATGAGGGAGTGTTACTTTTTATAGCCGAGAAACTATTACGTAAGAAATGACGTTGTGAAGGTAGAAATTAAAGAAACCAAAACTGAAACATTGTGATAAGAAGAAAAGGATGGGAGTTTTATGTGCAGAGAATGTCCATGAGTAGGATGTAGAATTACAAATACATCACTCGGTTGAATCTCTGAAGGGGATAGGAGACTGAGGAGGAAGAGGATGAGGAGGAGAAAAATGAAGAGGAGGAGGAGGAGGAAAGGAAACAAGAGGAAGAAGGGAAGGGAGAGACAGACACTGACGTCATGACAACCTTCAACATTAATCAACTCTCCCTTAATAGGGTCAACTTGAAAAAGACAAATCCCTTCTTTTCCCAAACATCATCCGTAAGTAGGTCAAATAGTCTTCTCTAAAATTGCGCCACTTTCAGCCTGAAGAAAAACAAAAGTGTAAATCTCATATATAAAATAATGAAATCATTTGAAGCCAGTTCGTAACAAATTGATTGAAAATATCCAAAAATTCAACAGATGTATATAGATCTACAATCCAACTATAAAATGGAGAACAAGTCAGAGGAGCCCTGAAATCCAACAGATCTAAAAGTTTCTCTGTGTATGTAAAAAAAACAAAAACAAAAAAAGAACGAGGCCATACATTTTTTTTCCTTGCATAGTTTTTAAATTCATAGTCACTATTGTGGATTCTTTTTTTTTTCTTGTTCAAAACAGTCAACCTGTAGACAAAGGTGGTTATTTATCATGCATGAATTATTAAGAACGTTAAAAACAACTGAGTAATAACTCAATATATCACATCTGATCCACTTGAGCAGTTACTACTTACTACTCCTTACAGTCAGTTCTGACACTTTCTGTCTGTTTCCCTCATAAACGAGCAGTCCTTGAATTCTTCCAAACAGCAGGAGAAAAATGGCAGGAAAATGATCAATAATATGTGCCAAGCTTAAAGAGAGAAACCGTATCTATTTACCTGTAAACTACGCAGCTCAAATTGCGAACCAAAACAAAACCAAATCAAAAAAATCAAATCTTATCAGCCTTCTTTTACTTAGACTTAAGGACAAGTACAAATTGACAATACTTTCACACCCAGTCCTCTTTTAGTACTCTTTGTAATTTACTTTGTTTTGTTTTTTCCTTTCTGTTGTATTTGCAATCACTCCTGGTATTTCTTCCTAACTTCTATGTTTCATTGCTTTTCTTCCGTTAAAAGAAGAAGAGGAAAACCTGACGCATTACCTTACACAACTGAAGGGCATTAGGATTTGATTGGAAGCAGAATAACTGTAATGGGGACATAACCTGTGAATGTCATATCTGAGCAAAATTTCATTGCCCCTCTTAGAGAAAGACATCTTGTCTTGCTTCTTTTCTCTTCTTAGGTGACTGAAGGAACGATTTCAGCACACACACACACACACACACACACACACAACACACACACACACACCACACACACACACACACACACACACACTACACACACACACTGAGTCTCCAAAAACAAAAAAAGGGAAAGGGAAATATCGTTATGTTCGCTTCTCGCTTCTAACTTTCACTTTCCGTTTTCTTTTATTTCCAACTTGAACTTTAGTTCAGTGTGGATTGACACAGTCAGCATCCGAAATTGGCCTTTCTTGTCAGCTTTATCATTTCCCACAGAAGGGTGCAAACAAACTTATACAATATACATGATAAAAAGACAGAAAGATACGCCTGCTGAAGTTCTCTAGCCAAGCGAGTTCACAAAAACTACAACGGACTGACTCACGAGAAACATCCACGGCCAGAAATGACTTGTTCCAGAAGGCAGTCACAGCAGCTTTCTCTTCACTGTAGCAGATTTTTTTTTTTTAATCCCACCTGGGATTTGGCACTTTCCAGTGGCCGGGATCACTGCAGATCAGAAGCTACATTCGATTTTTTTTTTTTTATAGAGGGGAGGGGGTGGGTGGGGGTGAGGATATTTTTTGTATTACCATTTTTGCTGACCAAGTCAAGCCTCCACTGAAAGGTTTGAAACCTCTGTACTTAGTCAGTGTGACATCAGTTTTATGGTGGTTGCAAAACAAGATTCCATCTTAGGAAATTTAGAAAATATGAGAGCTAAAAAAACAAACCCTCCCACATAATCATGGAAAGTCAGATAGCTGAATAAAAAACCGGACATCTGCCAACTTAGGTTTATGTAGGAAAAATATGTTTCATTCTGATCAGGTCTATAAACAATCAATCATTAAGATTTCTTCAAATTGTTTTTTCTGCTTTCGTTATAACATTGCTTACGTTTCTGTTTTTCATGGTTGAGTTCACCAGAGAGGGATAAACGTTTTGGAAACATTTCAGGATATTTCTTAGCGTTAATCAACAAAACAAAAACAACCACAACAAACTGCATCAGATTCCATAGGCAGTAACAATGAGTGACACGTTGATCACCGTCTCAACAACCATAATTATTGCAATGACTGGACAGAGCAATTTCTGAATAGGCAGCAGACTGTGTTTCATGAGAGGATGTACTCATTTCATATAGTTTAATCAAACCATACTTCATTCTAACCACGTATGTCTTTTTGAGAAAATGCACTCTTTCAGTCTAGTTTACTCAACCCTTGCTTTCTTGGTTTTAACCAGACATCTTTGTGGTATAACATCAAAAGGCGGCTGAAAACGTTAGGACCTCAAAGAAGTTGTTGGTTGTTTTTTTTCAGATATGGGAGTTCTCATAAATGAGCACGGGGTCAACTAAGCCAGCATTTAGAAAGAAAAAATCTTGCATCCTGTTCTCTAAGGATTATGACTGTATGAACGAAGAATAGATGGAATCTTTTATTTTTGTATGTGAACCCATCAGTGTAAGACGCAATATATACTATTACGCATGACTATACTCTCCATTACTTCAGCAGAGACCATGGGTAAAGAGAAAGCTTTACAGCAAATATAATGCACAATTATTAATTAATCAATCTAACGAATGTGACCAAACATTAATTCTGCAAGGTATTTTCTTTCTTCCCCCTGTAAGTACGCTTATCACAGCAATCAATCTTTTACTCAACACAAAAAAAACCAACAAAAACAAAACAAAAACCAATAACGAACAAAGTAAACCAACAACTTGTGAAAAAAAGGGTTCGAAACAGTGCATGCAGACATAGACATTATCTTTGTAAATTAGCCTTTGTATACTTTTCCCAACTATACATGATTGAAAAACAACAAAACACAACAAACAACACTGTATGATTTCCGGACAAAACATCATTAAAATAAAACAACTCTGTGTTTTTCCCAACTAAACATGATTTGAAAACAACAACAAAACCAAATACAGTATGCTTTTCCTAACTAAGTATGATTCAAAAACAAACAAATATTAAAAAAAAGAAAAGAAAAAAGAACACACACACGAACACAGAAATCGGCATTAACCTTTCACACAAATGGTATAGACTTGCACGGTTTGAGGGGATGCTCAGTAATGAAATGATACCACCAAATACTAGGAGGCATCAGTTTTCCACATGGCGGAAAAAAAAATGGGGGGGGGGGGGAGGAGATGATTTGCTGCCTTTAAAAAAAAAAAGACAAATCTATGAAGGTATAAATCAAACTGATGTAAGTTTTCAGATGGTCAGGACAAAAACACGGAGCTATTTAAAACCCAAGCACGCCAAAAACAGAAATACTGCAAACAAAATACTGTTAATCGGTCAATCAATCAATGACTCAATTCATTAGAAACTTGAGAATCGTTATTCTAGAACAAATGTAATCTTGAACGCACTGAAACTATGGAACAAAACGACCAAATAAATACAGAGACCTTGAACAAAAATCCTGAAATTCAACAAAGAAACATATCGACACATCAACAGTAACAACTGAACCACCAAACAACTGAAAATATAAACAAATAACTGAACACAATCCGAAACATACAGAGTATGACAAATGGAATAACAAACAAAAAAATCTCTGACAACGCTGTCTTCAAAAACAGGCGATGACATACAGTTAACAAAAATCAAATCTTTTTTCTCCATTAAAGTAAAGCTTTTGAACGCAATATATGAACGATATAACAGAAAAAAAGAAACTTCTCCACTCACTTGACATAGAAACAACACATTGGGGGCAAAAAAATCAACACCCAAATTGCACTCACAAGTGACCCCCCCCCCCCTTAAAATCAGAACCCTGGTATTCTGACAAAGGAGTCGTTCAGGAATACTAGTCAATCATCATGCATCACTAATTAATGAGCTCTTAATAATGAGTGGGTGTGTGTGAATACCGAGTACTAATACAGTATTTTCTTCAAGAAATAATAATACCTGAGGCAAAATCTGGAAATGGACTGGGTTTATTTTTTTAAATCAAAAAGACAAAACCCGCACACACAGGAATTGAAAAAAAAAAAGAAATGAACAAGGAAAAAAATACACAGCAAACAAACACCACCAAAAAAAAAAATTCCATGGAGGGAAAATAGCTCACACCAGAGAAAAAAAATCTGTATTGAAATGTATCTTTTTGTTCATCACTGTGTGTGTACCAGTTTGCAAGGCTTCAACACGAGTTAAGTGTCCTTGGTGTGTTCTCAGAAGATAATGATCAATGATCCAAGGATAGTTTGTTCACACCAAGATCACTGTTATCTCTGAAAGAGTCAGTGTCACCTTTTCGCACAGGCTTGATGCCTCGTCCCGTCATCCAGAAAGTGGCGCCAGTGATACCTACAGGCTTTCTTTCTTTGTGTAGTAGGAGAAGAGTAGTGTTGTTGTGCTCACCTACAGCCTGTGTTTTTCCCTTCTGCTTCTGTCCAGATTCTGTTCCATGTTTTGTTTGTTTCACTTTCTGTCTTTTCTTCCACCACAAGACAAAGTTGTTAACATTATTGTTGATTGCTTATTAAGTTCTTTGAGAATCTCTCTCTCCCTTTCTATCTCTCTCAAACACACATACACATCATCATCATCATCATCAATGTTTTTCATAACTCCGCCAACAATAAAAACCATGATTTAAGTGTGCGCACGCAAGCTCTCTCTCTCTCTCTCTCTCTCTTGCTCTCATCACACACACACACACACACACACACACACACACACACACACACACACACACACACACACACACACACACACACACACACACACACACACACACACTGTATCAATCATCAAATAAACAACAACCCCATCTTCCAGCTCGGGGTTCTAATTTCTCCTCAACCTCGCTCTTTGCAAATGTTCGCACACATGCTCGCGTGCAAGCACGTACACACACACACACACACACGCGCAACCTATTCCCCCTTACAAACACCAACCCCCAGCCAAAAAATAATATCAAAACTCAGTCGTCAAGTGCACACAGTTCAATCAGGTCAGGAGGCTCATTCATATTCATGTCTGCCACAGAACAAGGCCAGGCTATATCTAGATCATCGACTTTGAACCGTCAAAGTCTTCCGTGATCAATGGCGCCTTCGAGAAGGCGAGCAGTCTAGCATCCATTTGGATGCAAAGTCATCAGAATGGCTTCAACTTCAAAAACCAGCCTCACTCGCTCACCCTAGCTCGTTCGACTGGTATCACAAATTCCAGACTTATCATCAATTCAGTGTATAGCATACCAATTTCAGACTTTCGTAAATTCAGGTAATTATAGCATAACCTTTTTTTCTGAATTTTTTTAATAGGTTTTTCTTCCATTATTTTACAACAAACTAAGAAATATATACTTGTTTACTTAGTACTATTAAGTGAACGCTAGTGCCGCGTGAATATTGAATTTGGAACAAAGAAAATAAATAACAAGGAAAAAGGCAAGGCGGCAAAAGTTATTTATGACAATATGAATATCTAAACGCACTTTTCGAAAAGTAAGTAGTGTAGGGGGTGGGGTACAATTTCTTTTACACAGCTTGATTATTCTTCAACAAAATGAGAGTTACATGGCGAATGTTGTGATTCTTAGTACACGCTGGGTAAATGTGTTTCAGTAAGTCATCTCATCGAATGGGTGACATGAGTACCAGGATTTTGTGCAGGTATAACAGTTACGTTGTCTACAAGGAGACCTGTGATTGTTGCCTTAGTCTCAGCATGGCTATCATTGGAGCTGTGAGAATTACAACCCTTAAGAAAAACAGTTTCTCTTGCCGTCAAAACTAACAACTCCTTTCCTGTTTTCATCTCCTTCTTTCTCCATCGGAATAAGTCTCGTCTAGAAATCCTGACCATTTACAGAATTTAATGAATGTCTGGTGGAAGTTCAAAAAGTCCACTTAACGGCAAGCCAAAACGTCCACACGCTCTGGAACACGCCTGGAAGTCTTGAAGCGTTCACAGACCTTCCGCTGACCCCTTGTGGGAACCCAGAGAGCTCAAAGACTCGAACTAAGGTGAGGATAGTCAATCACACAGGGTGGGAAGGAAGCCTGACTATCAGTCAACACTGGCTGACCACCAACCCCCCCTCTCTCTCTCTCTCTCACACACACACACAGGGTGTAGTATACCGGCCACTTTCACGGCGTAAACTCCGACATGCGGTAGGAGGCGGACAGAGACTGGTGCACCCGGGCATCCACAGGGCTGGCGGGCAGGAAGGAGTCGTCGTCTCCCGCCCCGACCCCGCCCTCCTCCCCCTGGTGGTCCATGCTGAAGGGCCGCTGCCGCTTCCTCAGGTCCTCAGCGCCGGACGCCGACCTCTCGAAGCCCGCCGCCTCTTCCAGCGTGCTGGAGTGGTCCGGGGAGCTGTGCAGCGACTCGGGGGGCGTCTCGAGCAGGCCACGGGCGTCAGGTCGGGAAAGGCCTTTTCCTCCTGGGGTCGGGGGGCGGGGTCGCCGGGGCGGTGGTGGTGGTAGCGGGAGGTGTGGCTGTGCAGGCGGAAGGGGAAGGAGGTGGTGAAGGAGCAGTGCCTGCAGGAGAGCTTGTTGAAGGCGTGGCGGCAGCGCTTCTGGGAGACGAAGTCCTTCAGCATGTGGATGTGCGCTTCCCGCAGGTGCATCTGGCAGTACGTGTGCGACCGGAAACGAGAGGGGCACAGTCCGCATTTGAACTGCTTGCCGTCGTGGTACTTCTCCCCGTTCTCCGCGGACTTGGATTTCCCGCTGGCGGAGGAGATGCCGTGGGCTTTCTTCTCGTGGAGCTGGAGCTTGTACAGCCAGTGGGTGCGGTAGTCGCCGAACGTGCAGACGAACATTTTCGTCTTCCTCTCCGCGTGCTTCCTGGCCTTGGACCTCCAGGACCTGACAGACTCCCGGCGCCCTAACCTGGAGAAGAAGGAGGAGGAGGAGGAGGAAGAGGAGGAGGAGGAGCGGGGGTGCTGCTGCTGCCCGTTGTGGGCGGGCTTCTCGTCCACCTGCAGCTTGATCTGGGCGTTGTGCTCCTGCAGGAGGTGCAGCTTCAGGCTGATCTCATTGGGCAGCAGCAGGCGGCAGACCTGGCACATCTTGGGCTCCAGGTCTCCACCGAAATGCGAGGCGGGGCCTAGCGGAGGAGGGAGCATGCGCAAGTCCATCAGTTCGGGGGAGTACGCTTCCGCGTGATCTTTCATGATGTGCGCCGATAACCACTGCATGTTCCTAAACTTCCTGTCGCATAAATGACAGGTGACGGTGTCGATATTGTTGTTGTTGTTACTGCTGCTGATGTGGTTTCTTGGATACAGGGGCTTCTCCTCTTCGCTCCTGCTGGTTTTGGCGGGCTCTGCTGGCTTGGACGACCTCTCGGACGGTGGCAGAGGGATGCTCTGAGGAACTGACGATCCCTCTGATCGCTGCGGCATCACTGTGCCCTTGTCCACGAGGAAGTTGTCGGGCTGGTTGGACTGGTTGCTGCCCGCGTCGTTCTCAGAGGGAGCTGGAGAGTCGCTCATGGGCGACTGCGTGGAGTCTGTGGGAGCAATGCCGTGTTTCTTCAGCTTGTGCGTGCGCAAGAAGTACTTGTTGCACAGCTCTTTGTGGCAGATGTCGCAAGTGACGCGTGCAGTGGCGTTGGTGGTCGGCGGGTCCTTCCAACGGAAGTGGTGTTTCTCAAAGCTGTCCCTGCTGCGGCCGAAGCTGCCGCCACCCCCTCCGCCATTAGCCCCCCTCATCATCATGCCTGGGGGGAAGGGGAAAGGCATGCTGGGGATAGGGAGGCCTGCCAGAAGACTGCTGCCGCTGCTGCTGCTGCTGATCATGGTGTTCAGCTTGGGGGCTGAAGGCTTTGGCCCTGGTTTGGCTCGTGAGCGGCTGGGAGTGGTCACCTCGCTTTTGATGCCGTGGATGTTTTCTTTGTGCGTCCTCAAGAAGTACTTGCTGCAAAATTCTTTCTTGCAGATGTCACAGTACGCCTCAGGATCTATACCTTCCCCCAGTAGTTGGTCAGGATTCATACTGCCTGAGGAGGAAGGCGGGAATCCCGGTATGCCGTAGTCGAAGCCCTTGAAAGGGGGCTGCGGGGTTGACCTTCTCAAGTACTCGTTGTTGATTGTCTCTGACAGAAATGTGGGAACGTCGGTAAAGTTCTTGAAACTAGACGGTTTCTCCATCCTAAAATCTTTGCTGCCGTTGGAGAAATCCCTTCCTTCAGGTTTGGGCATGACAAGCGCCGGGGGACCGTGCTTCGGGCTCATGGTCATGTTCAGCGGCTGGGCTTTGCCGGCCGAGTCCCCAGGACTGTAGCGGTCATAGTTCAGGCTTCTCTCCTTCCCTGAATCGTAGCCTTCCTCTTTGTCCATGTCAATGCCGTGAGTCTTCAGCTTATGCACCCTCAAGAAATACTTGTTGCACAGGTCCTTCTGGCAAATGTCACAGGTCACGCGGTCAGCCATCCTGGCGGCCATCATGTTCCCAAACATGGTGGAACCCCCTCCATGCGCGGGTGGCAGTTCACCAGACATGCGACGGAACGGGCTGGACCTGAGAGGTTCCGATTTGGGCAGACTGCTTTCGTAGCTGTCTGGGAGAGCGGGCTCCAGGTTCTTCCCGTGTTCATTGACCTGGTGAATCTTGTAGGCCTGGGCGTTGGGGAAGTCTTTGTCACACAGGCGGCAGGTCACCATCTGGTTGATGCTGGTCAAGGGAGGAGGACTGGACTTGATGCTCCCCTCATACTTCCCATCCATAGAGGGCGGTCTGGGGTGGAGGACTCCATTGCTCTCCACCATCTCTCCCAGCATCTTGGCGTCATGGGGCAGTTCTTCACTGGGGATACCATGCTTGTTGGCTTTGTGGATCTTGAGGAAGTAGACCGTACTGAACTCTTTGCTGCACAGGTTGCAGAAGGTGTCGGGGTTGGGACTGAACTCAGACACCTGGGAAGTCGGCGTGGTCGGGCTCAGGCCGGGCAGGGCACCGGGCAAGGGGAGGGATTGAGACAGGGCCGGGGAATGAGGAGGGGGGTGGAGGTGAGGAGCGTGCAGCAGAGGAGGCGGCATGTTGCCAGCAGAGAGCAGCGTCATCTGCGGCATGAAAGGATTCAGCATCATCATCCCAGGGGGTAGCGAGGGCATGCCTCCCAAGCTGGGCATGGGCTGAGGCAGCAGCATGTGCGACCCCATGGAGGTGGAGGGCATGGGCAGGTCCAGGAGACTGCCGCTGGCCCGGCTCCGCTTGGTGGTGGTGGGGCCAGTCTCCGGGATGATGCCGTGCACGTCCTGCTTGTGCTTCTTCAGGTAGTACTTGTTGCAGAAGTGCTTCTGGCAGAACTCGCAGTAGTCCTCCATGCTGGGATCTTTCGTGGAGCTCCCTGAGCCACTCCCCGAGGAAGACTTGCCCTCTGACTGACTGTTCTGCAGACTGTTCTTCACCGCTGAAATCACGCTCGACACTTTTTCTTCCGCTGCCAAGTCAGCCTCTGACTTTTTCGAACTTGGAGACTCTTGTCTGCTTTCCGTTTTGTAGTCCTTCTTCAGTTCCTGCTGCTGTCGCCATGGTGACGGAGAGAGCTCCACTTTGGGAGGCAGGGGAGGGTAGCTTCCGCCCGGAGATAATTTTTGAGAACTCTCAGGCGCTGAGGGAAAGGAGGGTGAGCTGTCCTCAGCGATGCCATGCCTGATAGCTTTGTGCGTCTTGAGGAAGTACTTGTTGCAGAACTCTCTATCACACAGCTCGCAATAAGCGTCCATGTGGAATATCCTTCCTCCGTTCACCTTCACAGAGCGGCCTTCTCCAAACTGATCCCCAGCCGGCTCGGCCTCTCTGGGCTGCGACTGGGGTTTGGGCATTGTCAAGGACAACGCCTCCTCCTGCTGCTGCTGCTGCTGCTGAGGCTCCTCACCAGTGGGCAGGTTCTCATGAAGCAGCTCGCTGCCCAGGCGATGGTAGGCCGTGGGGAAATCAAAGTCCATCCTGGACTTCTTGGGAGCAGGGCCGTGGACCATGTCCACGTGGTGGTGGAGATCCGTGCTGGTGGCAAAGGTTTCGGGGCACATCCTGCAACTGACGATGGACATGTCCAAAGGGGCGTCCCCGCCATCTTCCGCGGGTCTCGGACCCTCCAGACTTCTCGGCTCACGTCGTATCTCCCTCTCTCCCTCCGCAGCCTTGCTCCCTGGAGTCTCCCGCTCTCCACCCAAATCTCCCCTGTCCCGGAGGAACTCCCCACGGTCGCCTTCCAAACCGCCGTCGTCGCCTGGCGGTTCTCGCTCAAAACGTCTGCTCTCACGAGGCGCCTCCCCCTCGAACTCGCTCTCTCGCGCCATCTCCGGCTCTCTGTCGAAGCCCCTGTCATGCTGCGAAGAGTCTTCGGAGTCGGACACGGGCAGTCTGGAGGGCGGCGCAGCGGCAGGGTTGAAGGACGACCCGCTCTGGGGGTCCATGCCGAAAGGGTTCCTGTTGGGCTTGGGCTGTTTTCGCCGGCTGGCTTTCACCGTCTCCATGGCGGAGTCAGTCATGAGTTACACACACACACACACGCACACGCCTGTCAGGATGCAAACGACTGTAGGCTGAATATCAGCTGAAATGTTTCCACACACCAGGTCACGCAGAAGCAGTAGTATCACAAACACCACCAGTCTCTCCTACGCCAGAAAGGCCTCATTCATGTCGGGCCGATTCTGCTGCGGCAGGTCAGTTGATTGATGCGGAGTTGCTAAATGGCTGGACGAAGCATTCTCTTGCGTCTTTCTCCTCCGGCCTGCTGTTCCAGGGACGGTACCTAGCCCGTGAGAGTCTGCCAGAACGAGGTGCTCAGAGACGTTTCACCGCTGGCGTTCTGTGGAGACTGGCAGGCAGACTGGGTTGCGGCTGTTCCATGACGCCGTGTGAAGGTTCTGGAACTGGCTGGCAGACCATCAGGACAGTGCTTCAGTCACTGAAACACACGGGAAGGGTGTTCGCACGTTTATTTCCAGAATGACATCAAACACGTGAATGGTGATCATGGTTTATAAAAAGTATAAAAGACTGTTATAAAAGTATTAATGAGTGTTGTTTAGGTTAAAAATGGTCATTTTTTCAGGTAGTGTGGGGATGGGGGTAATAGGCGCACGCGCGCGCGCACACACACACATGACCACACAAAGTGAGACAAAGCCAGACAGAGATCATCAGAAAGCCGGAGCCTGGCACAGTCATTATTTTTTGGTTTAATGAAACAAATCTTTTAAACACCACCACCACCACAAAAAAACCCACAAAAAAGCCGCGTGTAACAACAACATTAACAACCCGTACTATCACCAACCCCGCTTACTTTTTACAACGAAAGAAAGGAGTTTCAGAAGGGCGTGTAATTACTCTTTATCTGATCTTTTTATCCCTGTTTTGGTTTGGGTGGTTGTGTTTTTAATGCACCTCTTCTCTCACCCCTCCTCTCTACACGCGCCGACGCCAACATCAAACACAGGTCTCGCTCAACCACAACACACGCACACACTTGCATCTCTCTCTCTCCCTCTCTTATCAACGGCCCAAGCTATAAATCCCAGTCCTTTTTCAAGCAGGAAATAACAAGCACAATTCGATTTAATATAGCATTCTCCATCCTCACTCGCCCAATCCCCCCCCATACACACACACTCTCTCTCTTTCTTTTCTTCTTTCACATCTCTCTCCTCTCTCTCTCTCTCTCTCTCTCTCTCTCTCTCTCTCTCTCTCCTCTCTCTCTCTCCTCTCTCTCTCTCTCCTCCTCCCTCTCTCCCCCTCTCTCTCTCCCTTCTCCCCAAATTCCCCGAGGGCCCCTTGGCGCCGCAGGAAAGAGGGAGGAGGAAAATGGATGAAGTTCAAAGACTTCACAGAAAGTCCTTGTGTTTGTCGACCGGGCAATTAGACTGATACATCGCATGTCGTGGGCTGACGCTCACAGTTGATGACCAATACCTTGATGGATGGGGCCACGAGACAATCACTGTCCCCCCCAACCCCTGGGGGGGGGGGGGGGGGGGGGGGGGATGGATGGAGGGGGTAATGGGGTGGGGGGGTGGAGGGGGGGAAGAGAAGTTGGTTATAGGAAAGGGAGTGTGTGGGGTTGGAAGGATATGTGAGGAGGGGGTGGGAAGGGTGAGGGGTGATGGGAGTGTTAGAGTCACGCACTATTTCGATTTTCGTTGCGCCGCGCGCCTGTTTGCAACAGTTGCGAATGGATACATGCGCGAACTGAATGAGAGAGAGAGAGAGAGAGAGAGAGAGAGAGAGAGAGAGAGTGTGTGTGTGTGTATGTGTGTGTGTGTGAAGTCAAGTCAAATTTTTAATTTCTACATGGTACATTGAATAAGCAATGTGTTTGGGTTTTTCTCATGAAGTCATCTATCTAGGAATACAAATTACTTAATCATATTATTTGTGTGTGTGTGTGTGTGTGTGTGTGTGCAGTTCGTGCGTGCAAGCGTTCAACCCTGTCTGGACATGTGCCTGCCTGCCTGCCTGCCTGCACGTATGCATCTATCTATCTGTCCCGTAGTCTGACGACCGTGGGGGCACCCTCAAAGACTCAGCAACCAGTTCCCTCCATTCTTCTCTCTGTTCTGCCTTTCTCAGGGTTTTGTTGAGTTCTAGGCCTGTCCATTCACTGATGTTATCCTCCCAGCTCTTCCTTGGTCTGCCTCTTCTTCTTCCTCCTTGAACAGTGCCTTGCAAAACTGTCTTTGTAATTCCTTGGGATCTTGTGACATGCCCATACCACTTAAGTTTACGCTTTTTCACGATCGTTAGAAGGTTCTCATAGGGTCCAATGGTTTGCTGGATTCTGTTATGCACGCTTTCGTTGCTTATGTGGTCTTTGTAGGAGATGCCAAGGAGTCTCCGAAAGCATCTCATCTCCACTGCCTGTACTCTCCTCTCCAAATCTGCAGTCAGGGTCCATGATTCACAGGCATACAGAAATATGGATATGACAAGGGAGCGCATTAGTCTGATCTTGGAGATAAGCGAGATATTCTTATCTCTCCAGATGGTGTTTAGTTTTGACAAAGCTGTTATTGTCTGTGCAGTCCTGCATACTACTTCTGGCTTGGATCCCTGGTCGGATACAATGGCTCCCAGGTACTTGAAGCTTTGAACTGTTTCTAGCTTCTGGTCATTAACCCTGATATCAGTGCTAATGCCGTTGGTGTTATTAGTCATCAGTTTGGTCTTCTCTGCACTGATTTCCATGCCGTATGTTTTGGAGGCCTTATCCAAGTGTTCTGTTAGGCTGGCAAGCTCTTTTTCTGATCCTGCTATTCCATCAATGTCATCTGCGAAGCGGAGGTTTGTGATCGTTCTGCCACCAATGCTGACTGATCCTTCATGATGTTCCAGTGCATCAGCCATGATTCTCTCAAGGAAGATGTTGAAAAGGGTGGGTGAGAGTAGACAGCCCTGCCTTACTCCAACTGTTGTTCGAAACCATTCTCCAATGTTGTTGTTGTAGTACACTGCACTGGTGGCCTCGCTGTACAGCTGTTTGATGACTCTGATCAGGTTTGCATTGATGCTGTACAAGTTCATGGTTGCCCACAAAGCTGCATGCCACACCCTGTCAAATGCCTTCTTAAAATCGATAAATACGTGGTATAGGTCTTGTTGATGTTGAAGGTACCGCTCACATAGTATTCTGAGGTTGAATATCTGTTCTGTTGTGCTGCGCCCTGCTCTGAAACCTGCTTGTTCCTCAGCAATGATGGTCTCTGCTTGTGGCTTCAGTCTATTCAATATTATCTGCAGCATGACCTTGCTTGGGTGACATATGAGGCTGATTGTGCGGTAATTATGGCATTGTTGTAGATTTCCTTTCTTGGGGAGGGTGATGATGAGCGACTGCGTCCATGGTGTTGGCCATTTTCCTGTCTGCCAGATCTTGTTGCAGATTCTTAGTAGGGCGCTGATCATGGCTTCCCCTCCAGCTTGGACCAACTCAGCTGGAATGTTGTCAGCCCCTGCTGACTTCCCCTTTTTCAGCGATCTGACTGCTGTTTCCACTTCTTCTCGGAGGATAGGGTGACTGTCTGTGTCTTTGCTTTCGGGTACATTAAGGACTTCTGGATCTCCTGCGGTTCTATAGTTATACAGGTCGGAGCAGTATTCTGTCCATCTGTTCAGAATATCCTGGTCGTCAGTGAGACACTTCCCATTTTTGTCTTGGATTGTTAAACCTTTTCTCTGTTTCGTGCTAGTCAGGTCTTTCACCAGCTGATATGCTTTCTTGCTATTGCTTTTCTTGATGTTCTCTTCAATGTCTTGGCACTGTTCACCGATCCATTTCTCTTTTGCCTCCGTCATGGACTTCCTGATTCTTTTGTTGACTGCCCTATATTGTTCTGCTCTTTCTTTTGTTTCATTTTTCTTTTTCTTCAACTCTCTACGCTTGTCGCATAGTTGTAGGATGTTAGGTGTGACCCATGGTTTTTTGACTGGTCGGCGTTTGCCAAGAAGCTCGTTTGCTGTTTCAGTCACTGCTGTATTGAAACTATTCGTCAGTGTATCTATGTCTGAGTCTATCACAGTGAGTGCTGCAAACTTTCCACCTATCCTTGCTTGAAAAATTTCTAATACCTCTGGGTCCTTCAGCTTCTCGAGTTCAAATTTGATCCTGATGTTGTTCCGCTTGTGGATTTTCTTTAGACGTAGTCGGAAAGTCATCATCACAAGATCATGATCACTCCCTATGTCTGCTCCTGGAAAACTTCGTGTCTGTGCGATGTTAACGCTAGACTGAAACCGTCTTTTCACCATGATTTTCACGTATGCATACATGTACATAATTATACTTTATTTTTCTTACCACACGAGTGTGTCCTGTCCTGTCCTGTCCTGTCCTGTCAGTAACCAAACTTCCCGAAAAGCTCAGACCGTTTTGCAAGTCTTTGTCATTGACGGATCACACAATGACCGTTTCCGTATCTCTTCCCTATAGCTCTACAATATATCACTGACGTCTGTCTGTCTGTCTGTCTGTCTTCGTCCTTTCGACTTGGTCAAGATGTTTGTCTGCTCACTTTTTTTCCAGGTCGTAAGTCCCTCACCCTTGACAAGGGAGAAGAAAGACAGAACCCCCCCCCCCCTTCTCAACAGGCTCTACACAATCTTCTTAAACTGTCCACTGTTTGGTGGGACAACAAGATATTATATGACCAAGCCGCTTTCCACCTTCCATATCTCCTCCTCCTCCCTCCTCCCCATATCTTGCCTCTCCTCCCCCTCCCCCTCTTCTTCATCCCTCCCTCCCTCCTTCTCTACGTTCTGTCCACCTGTGTATAGCCTACTGTCCATTTTCTCCTGACAGGTATTTCTTTCTCTTCCTGTGATGAGGGTTTTGATGTTCTGGGCTTGAAACACCTTGAAGACACTGTGACTGTTGATGGTATTGTTTACTTGGTAGTATACACGCTGTCTTTTGGTTCCCTATCCTTGTTTTTGTTTGCGAGTGTGTGAGTGCGAGGGAGGGAGAAGGGGGAGGGAGGGGGGGAGCGGGAGAGAGAGGGAGTGATAGAGAGTGTGTGTGCGTGTGTGTGCGTACGTGCGTGCGTGCGTGTACGTGTGTGCGTGCGTGTACGTGTGTGTGTTTGCATAAGCTGTGAAAGCGAGAAAGCCACAGAGAGAAAAGGGCTGGGATGGGAAAGACAGAGGAAGATAAAAATAGCATAACAAAAACGAAAAAACAACAACCCCACAGCAGATCAGAAACCAAAGAGAATACCAAAGAAAGCAAACACACACACACACAAACACACACACACAAATAAGAGTCAATGCAGTTAAAGAACACCACTCTAAAAAAAAAATAAAAATTTTCACACAGACACACATCGATCCTTGCCTTTACACTACAGAAAATGACACAGCAAAACGATCTTCTTTCTTCCCC
>CM054140.1:72389038-72394038 GCA_028751875.1 Rapana venosa | reverse complement strand
GCTTCTTTCGGTGGACGATGTCGTTGTTTGGTGGTTCTGTGTGTGTGTGTGTGTGTGTGTGTGTGTGTGTGTTTGTGTGTGTGATTGTGCGCGTGTGTGTTTGTGTGTGTGTATTGTGCGTCGTGTGTGTGTGTGTGTGTGTGTGTGTGTGTGTGTGTGTGTGTGTGTGTGTTTGGAATTGAAAGCATGGAGGAGTCGAGATTCTTTAATGTTTACACTCAAGACGAGGGAAGATGCTGATTTTATGATTTTAGAAAATGACCATGTCATACAGCCATTTTCTTTAGATACTGGCTATCTGAGCTATGGAATAACTGAACAACATGTTGTTTTGTTTTGTTGTTTTTTGCTTTCTGTATCTAGTAGTATCTTTCTGAATGTTAGGATTATTCCACGGCTATTTCCACGTGACCTGCCTGATTTCGGTTTTAGCTACTTTACCTGCTAGTGCTAGTGCGTATACATCCATCCCTCAGTCTACTCATTGACCCATACCTGTGGTGATTAAACGAGGCAGATAGATAAGCCGGTATAAAGACATAGATATAATAATAATAAATAATAATAATACATGGAATTTATACAGCGCTAAATCTTGCAAAAAAGCAAATCAAAGCGCTCACACAGATAGGTAGATACAAACAGACAGACAGATATACATAGATAGATATAGATAGATAGATAGATAGATAGACAGACAGACAGACAGACAGACAGACAGACAGACAGAAGAGTTTTACTCGATAGGAAACCTCAAGAGTTCGTAAGAAAAGTGTGTGTGTATGTGTGTACGTATATAATGTGTATGTGCGCGCGCGCGCGCGCGCGTGTGTGTGAGAGAGTGAAAGAGAGAGAAGCTTAGCAAAAGAAAGAGCAAAATAAATCACGAAACAAAGCGGAGAGAGAGAGACAGAGACAGAGACACAGAGAGAGGACACAAAGACACAGAGCATAAACTGGAGCAGATGTCGCATAATAATAATAATATGTCATGAAAAGAAGAAAGAAATATTTAAAAAAAAGAAAGAACAGCAGAGGACTAGGAAGCATCAAAGTCTCTTTGCAAGCACGGGAAAGTGTCAAGCGAAGAAGCTTAGCATCAAAGAGAGTTTGGCAGGTAAGACAGGCAGGCAGGCAGGCAGGTAGAAAGACAGATAGACAGACAGACAGAAAGGAAAGAGAGAAAGGTGACAAGTTGCCGGAGCTAATCAGCTTTTCTTTCTGGCTTCCAAGCTCACGCTCAGTTGTTGTGCCTGTCTGTATACATGTGCGTGTCTAGCTCGGCTTCTTTCGCTTCCAGTACGTTCGTGACTGAGTCGCTTCCAGTACGTTCGTGACGGAGTCTTCTCTAGTTATAGCACTGGCATTGTTGTTGTTGATGATGATGATGTCGATGTTCTAGTAGGCTAGAAGAAGTAGTAGGAGCAGTGGTAGTTAATAGTAGTAGGCTTTGGTTTTTGAAGAGATGTTTATTCAGAAAGAAGTCGTTGTTGTTTTTGTGGGTTTTTTTAAATGGAAAATTGGGTTTGGGTTTGATTTGGATTGGTTTTGGTTTGTTCGTTTGTTTTTGTTTTTAATTGGGTTTTGGGTGTGATTTGGATTGTTTTGGTTTGTTTGTTTGTTTTTGTTTTTAACTTAGCTGCACTGTTTGTTTGTGTTTTTTTTTTTTTTTTAATGAAGCTTCTATAGCTGTCTGTCTGTCTCTCTGACTCTCTCTCTCCTCAAACACACACACAAGCACACCCAAACACAACACCAACACACCAACCCCCCCCCCCCCCCCCTCCCTCCCCCAACACACACACACACACGCACATATTGGGGGGAGGGGGGGGTCAAACTCAGTACGGAACAACAAGTCCTTGCACTCTCTCTGCAACTCAACCCTCCATCGCCCCCCCCCCCCCCCCCCCCCCCGAAACCTTCCTCTCCTCCACCCCCCCCCCCCCCCCCCCCCTTCATCCCTCCAGCAATCCTGGCCTACTAATCTCTGCTGCCAAATGCTACTACACAACAAACGAATCAATCAGGGCCCAAAAGTTAGCAGCATGTTGACTGCGGCACAATCCGCTTCCCTCAGCTCACTTAAGTGTCCACACCATCATAGGCTTTGGGCTTGGGGTTTTAGCTTTGTGCCCGATGGGATGAGATGAGATGAGAGGGAGGGGGGGGGGGGGAGAGGGGGGGAGGAGGCAGGGAGAGAGGGAGGGGGAGAATGAGGGAGGAGAGGGAGGGAAAGAGGGGGAGCGAGGGAGAGAATAAGGGGGGAGGGAGACAGAGAGAAAGAGGGAGGGAGGGACAGGGAGGGAGGGAGAAAGAGAGAGAGGGAGAGGGAGGGAGGGGGAGAGAGAGGGGGAAAGAGAGAGATATAGAGACAGAGGCAGAAAAAGAGATAGAGACACATGGAGAGAGAGAGAGAGAGTAACAGACAGACAGACGGACAGACGGAAGGACGCAGAGAGACACACGGATAAATAGACAAAGAGGTGCTTTTTATTGACGAAAATAAACATGTGCACTTGTACTTTTTCTTTATCTATCTATATCTTGTTTGTCTTTATCTATACCTTTTTTTTCTGTACCAATACCTGATTTTTTTTCCATATATCTATACCTTGCCCTTAGAGAAAGAACCAATCAAATAATAGCAAAGACAATGAGATTTAGCATGCAATGACACAGAGAGAGACAGACAGACAGAAAAGACAGACAGACAAGCAGAGAGAGAGAGAGAGAGAGAGAGAGAAGAGAGAGAGAGAGAGAGAGAGAAGAGAGAGAGATGGAGATGGAGAGAGAGAGAGAGAGAGAGAGAGAGAGAGAGAGGAAACAGAGACAGACAGAATATCCCACTCCAATGACCCTTCAACGCTTCCCCCCCCCCCCCCCTCTCCCCCACCTTCTCCAAGCCCCCACACCCCACTCCCTCTCAAACCATCGTTCCACCACTCTCCTCCCCCATCTTCCACTAACAGTCCCAACAAGTCTGTCATCAATGTCACAATCCGATTATGTCGTCCATAGAGGTGTGCGTGATTCCAGCGATTTGGAGCGACAACTTTTGCTCCGCGCTTTGGTGTAGGGGCATGCCGTTTATACACTTCTATAATAATAATAATAATAATAATATGGCTAGAAGGGGAGGGGGTGTACAAAATAACGTGCATTTGTGTATAGGATACAAAAAAAAAAAAAGACAAAGCACGTTATGGAAGTCAAGAGCTTTGTGTAGGCTACTATTTTTATTTTTATTTTATTTTATTTTTTTTGGGGAGGGGGGTGGGGGGGTGGGGCAGGGGGGTGTCTTTCTGTCTACTTGTCTGTCTGTCTGAGGAAACCTATCTGTCTCTGTGTCTCTGTCTATCTTTCACTATCTTACACACAGGAAAGTATCGATCACACACACCACATCACATCACATCCACACACACACACACACACACACACACACCAAACACACACACACACACACACACACGAAAGTCTCTCTCTCTCATTATTACAGAAGTAAATTTGTGGATTTTACAATTTTTTCTTTGTTATTCATTTGCGTTTACTGGTTGTACTGTTATAGAAGGCTGGATGTAAAAAAAGCAACTGTCATGCTTATTCCTTCACCTTCTGAAAATAAAATCGATTCAATCTCCCCCCCCCCCCTCCTCTCTCTCTCTCTCTCTCTCTCTCTCTCTCTCTCTCTCTCTCTCTCTCAACCTCTCTCACTCTCTCTCTCAGTTGCCCTATTTATATTTAGACAATACAATAATTATGTTGGTTAGAAACTTACAGGAGGAAAAATTCTCCAGAATTATTTTGGACTCCAATACGAAATTTGAACTGTACAGAAATCAATATATCCAATTCATTTCTCGACCTTGGCCAAGAATTCAGAGGTCTACCCTTTTTTAATTTAGAAAACAAAATCCCTACAAACTCATTGCCAATCAGTTAGTCATATATACACAGCAGTTTGGCAACAAAAGAGGTTTTGTTCAATCAAGACTAAGCAGATAAAGAGTAATAAAAAGATTAAGCGATTAAAGATTAAGCTAAAAGATTAAGATTAAAGATTTAGAGTAAAAGATTAAGATTAAAGATTTAGAGTAAGCAGATAAATACGTTTCAACTAAGTAGCCTACAAAAATAGTTTTATAGGTATAGGGTTATATATATTAAAAAAAAAATTTAAAAAAGAAGAGAAGAAAAATGTTCTGGGAATTTAGTCGCAATTGAAACGAAAGTTCATTGGAAAACTGTCGTGTGTGTGTGTGTCATTGTGTGTGTGTGTGTGTGTGTGTGTGTGGGGTGTGTGTGTGTGTGTGAGTGTTTTGTGTTTATCTGTGTGTACGTGCGTGTGTGAGTTTGTGTGTGTATGTGAGAGAGAGAGTTTGTACAATTGCGTGCGTGTGTGTTTGTTTGTGTGCGCGCTCGCGCGTGTACCATAAAGTATAACGAACACTTCAAACTACTCAAAACTAGATATTAAGCAAAATGCCACACGGGCAAATACCACTGCAGAATGGACATCCTGTGCCCATCCCAGTGTTGACAATACCTGGTCACCAGAACAAATCAATACAGTCAAAATGACATATAACAACGTCTACAAAACAAAATAATTTCTAAGATTCGCTTTTGAAGAAAGAAAGAAAAAAAGGCAAGAGAATGGACAGAGGCATAAATTTTGCTAATAATACAAATGGAGGGACGGGATAGCTCAGTGGTCGAAGCACTCGCTTTCCCCCAGCCAAGTTAAGAAGCGTCGAGCGTGGTTACCACTTGGATAGGTGACCGTTTGCGCGCCTTGGCTTCAGTACAGTTCCCCCAGTTCACCCAGCTGTAAATGGGTACCTGCCCTCTTTAGGGTCAGGGAAGGTAAAGCAGCGAGGGAGAGGAGATGGGCGCCGCCCTCAATATGCTGGCCCTAGAGAAGTGAGGTCTCTGACGCCTCGCTCCCCTACGACCTTATAGGTTATGGGACTCCTTTACCTTTTTACCTTTAAGAT
>CM054140.1:72381538-72384038 GCA_028751875.1 Rapana venosa | reverse complement strand
CCTAGAGAAATGCAGAAAGAGAAATAGATAGAAAGAGGTAGAGACAGTACTAAACAAACAAAAAACCCAAACTAAACAACACCCACACACAAATATACCCAGCACTAAAACAATACAAACAACAACAACAAACAAAACCCAAAAAGAAAAAAAAGGATATTACTCAAAATGATTATTTCGCTACAGTAAGGGGGGAAAACCCCCAACCCACTGACTGACTTTGCTAACAAAATACAATGGCAGTTAGTAAGCGTAAGTTGGGGACGGGATAGCTCAGTGGTCGGAGCACTCGCTTTCCCCCAGCCAAGTTAAGCAGCGTCGAGCGTGGTTACCAGTTGGATGGGTGACCGTTTGCGCGCCTTGGCTTCAGTACAGTTCCCCCAGTTCACCCAGCTGTAAATGGGTACCTGCCCTCTTTAGGGTCAGGGAAGGTAAAGCAGCGAGGGAGAGGAGATGGGCGCCGCCCTCAATATGCTGGCCCTAGAGAAGTGAGGTCTCTGACGCCTCGCTCCCCTACGACCTTATAGGTTATGGGACTCCTTTACCTTTTTTTTTACCTAGTTAGTAAGCAGCCATTTCTGTCACACTAATCCTTACACTGGTAGCCACGAGGCTAGATCAATCGCAAAATAAAGTACAATGCACGTCTTTCAGTCAGCCCGACTTGCAACTAGACAGACACAAACACACTCCAGGCAAGCCAGAGATTTCAAGCCGACAATACCAGCCACGGATTGGTGGATTTTTCTTGTTACGTATTAGTGATGGGGCTTCCTACTATCATCATCATTATTGAACAGATAGAACATTGGAGAGAGTCAGTAGCGAAAGGAAACTGAAGAAGGAAAGAACAAATCAAGCTTGTTGACCTGATCTTTGTTTGGGTGGGTGGTTTTGGTTTGGAGGATGAACAAAGACACGCAGGGGCGGACAATTCTAACTGGTTGTACACACAAAGTAGTGCAGAGAAACGACAAGGAAATGAGCCGAAAACAAGGGTGAAATGTCCCCATTTTGGGATACCACAGCAGAGGGGGAGGGTGGCGCATTCTTTCCTTCTCTCTCTCTCTCTCTCTCTCTCTCTCTCTCTCTCTCTCTCTCTCTCTCTCTCTCTCTCTCTCTCTCTCTCTCTGTATCTCTCTCACATGCACATCGTCATCATCATCATCATCATCAACGTCATCATCATCAACTTCACCACCACCACCATCGCGCATCATCATCATCATCACCATCATCATTACCATCGTCATCGCGCATCATCATCATCATCATCGCTGTTATCACAATGCTCATCATTATCGTACTGGTCAGCATCGCTACTGTCGCCTGTTCATCTTAAAACCTTCTTTTTCTCACCATCAACATCATCGTCATCTTATAATACATCAACCAAGAATTACAAAATGATACGCAATTCAAAAAACAATTCATCCCATCAATACACAATAAGAAACATTATTAGTAATAACGTAAAAAATAACGATGTCGCAAAAATCACACACACACACACAACACACACAACACACACACACACACACACACACACACACACACCACACACACACACACACACACACACACACACACACACACACCACCACCACCACCACCACCACAACACAACACAACCACCACCACCACCACAACACAACACAACACAACCCACACAAGGCCTCACCAACGACATATCACATACGCGCTAATAACCACTTGCCAAAATTCCACACACATTTCTCGACTGACCAACACACTCATGCTATTCTGATACATACACACACACTCTCTCTCTCTCTCACATGGGCGCCAACCTCTTCAAATAAAATGACTCATATCCTGCCCTCGCGCTCTCTCTCTCGATCTCGCTCTCTTCCAATACCACAAATTAAACCAGTTCTGAAGGTCGGCCACTGAACCTTACTCTTTTCCCTCTCTCTTTTGCAAGTGCAGGAGAGAAGAGAGAGAGAGAGAGAGAGAGAGAGAGAGAGAGAGAGAGAGAGAGAGAGAGAGAATCCGAAAAAAGGGACTGGCCCCCATACATTTCTACATAATACTACATACACGCACTTCAGTGGCCAGTTAGTTGCAAGTTTCAGGCTTGGCACTCCTACTACCAACACAGTGACTCAGACCTAAACTTTGACTGATTCAAACGCACTTAGACCTAAGAACAATTCCCCCCTGTTCTTGTTACAAGAGGCAACGTCGCCTCCATGATAACTTTTTTCATTTTGCAACAATTATTTATAGGACCTTTTACTGTTACATATATATGTGTGTATAAGTGCTGCTGCTGCTGCTGCTGCTGCTGTTGCTGCTGCTGCTATAGTGAGGGACAATAGGGAGCGTTTTGAAAGTTGGTAAAGTTGGAGAACCTTTTTCTATTATGTGTGTATATGTGCTACTGTTGCTTGCTACTACTACTACTACTACTACTACTACTACTACTACTACTACTACTACTACTACTACTACTACTATTACTACTGCTACTGCTGCT
>CM054140.1:72369038-72371538 GCA_028751875.1 Rapana venosa | reverse complement strand
CGCATGCAGCAGCAAGCTCAGCCTCTTTAGCAAGCAAGCTACAAAAAACCCCATAATAATAACTATAACAACAATAGTAATATAAGCCTTTAAGACAACTGTGCTGGGTAATTTAAACGCTTAGGAAAACAAGAAAGCCTAGGCTTTATTCTCTGCAAGCACACCACGCACGCACGCACGCACAAAAACACACACACACACAAACACAAACACAACACACACACACACACACACACTCAAGCAGACTCTAAAAAAAGACAAGTTTTCACTACTCTGCCACTCCCGTCAATTCTTCTTTATTTCTTTCTTGTAATTTTGATCCCGTTACGAGTCGTGCATCGTAGCATGACATTTTTTGTCCTCCCCCCTCCCCCCCCCCCCCCCCCCCCCCCCCTTTTTTTGTTGTTAGTTTTTTTTTGTAACTGAGCGCAGTTGTCATTTTTCATACCTAGGCGGGCTTTTGTTGGGTTTTTTTTGGGTTTTGCTGATGGAGAAATCCCTGATATAAAAACTTATATCAACAAACAGACAAACGTAACCATAAATAAAAATGGCGATCTAAAAGAGTGGGGGAAAAAAAGGTTTATCACCACCATCAGAGCTGTTGTTGCCGTCATCATCATCATTATCATTATCGTAATTATTATCGCTGACATTTAGTGCAGTCAGTTAATTAGGCAGGCAGGCGGGCTGCGCGATCTGTTACGCACGTTTAGAGAGGGTGTTACATAGGGACGCTCTCGCTATCGTGTTAGATGCAAGCGCACATTCTCAACATAGTATACGCACGCGTACACACACGCGCGTGCGCACAGGCACGCGCACACACACATGCGGGCACAAATATACACACGGACCCGCATGCACGCGCGCGCGCACACACGCACACACACACACACACGCACGCACGCACGCACCACACACAACACACACACACACACACACACACACACACACACACACTCCCAGAGTGAGAGAGAGAGAGAAGAAAGGAGGGATAGATGAGGAGGGAAGAGAGAGAAGGACGGAAGAAGTGAACAGACCAGAGTCAAGACGAGAAACACACTTACTCACACACACACTACTCACACACAACACGACACAAAACACAACACACAGCACACACAACTCGACACACACACACAACACAGCACACACACACACACACACACACACCACACTCACACACACACACACACACACTCACACACAACAACACACACACACACAACCCAACACACACACACACACACACAAACACACAACTCATACATACACACACACCACACATGCACACCACACACACACACACACACACACACACACACACACACACACACACACCACACACACACACACACACAACACACACACACACACACGCACACACACGCACGCAAGCGCCACACACATTTCTTTCTACAAAGGCAGACGTACAGGGGATGTCGGCAGCAATGAAATGAACGGTTTTGGCAGATGTAGTTTTTTCAAGATGGAACCGATAAGAATGTCAAAGAGAATAAGAAAAACATTAGTTCCCCTTTATCTTGCAACTCTTTTCTCTCTGGTTGAGGTTTGGTTTTTTCTTTTGTTTTCTTTTCTCTTCTAAGTTTGTGTGTGTGTTTTTTTCTTCTTCTTTTTTTCAAGCTGATATTTGTTTTGTTGTTCTGACATAATTATTGTTGTTGCTGTGGTATTTCTGTGTGCTCTTTCTGTCTCTGTTCTGTGTCTGTCTGTCTGTCTCTCTCACACACACACAACACACACAACACACACACACACACACTCTCTCCCTCTTCACACACACACTTTTGTCTCTCTAGCTTTTGTCTGTTTTCTCACTCTTCCCCTCCTCTCTTCTCTTTTCCCCTCTCTCTCTCTCTCAAAAAAACACTACCCCCCACACACACACCCCCCACAAAACACACACACACACACTTAGATCACGTCTAACTTTTCACTTCCAAAACAGCAAACAGTTAAATTTTAATTTATATTATATATATATATATATATATTATATATATATATATATATATTATATATATATTATATATAAAACCACCCTCAAACAATACAACACAAAACAAGACACATTTCATAAAACTTGACCATCAAAAACACACACACACACACACACAAAAAACAACACACACACACACAACAAACACCAAACACAACAGGCCCAGACCCAAAAACGCGGCAACTGACATGAAATTTTCTGGGGCTGTTTCAAGCCTCAATTTATCGTGTCACTCCAATTTCTAAGTGGTTTGCTGTCACATGATCTCTCGATTCCGCTAAAGGAGATGGAACAAAAACAACAAAAACAACAAAAAAGGAAATGGACCAATCCCGTACACATGACGTCCGCAATCCACTCCCCCCCAAAATCGCCCCCCCCCCCTCCCCCCCCTTTTTTATTTTTATATAACAATGTCGGCAGTTGGCGTTGCGACAAAGTCGACACTTGAGCATCATGAGAACACACTACAGTCCG
>CM054140.1:72351538-72364038 GCA_028751875.1 Rapana venosa | reverse complement strand
CAACATATAATCTCATTACTTATTTTCAACTTCTCTCTTCTTTTTTATCAAAATTCGTAAGATTTATAGAACTTTAATCTACCCAAAGAATCTTTCCCCTCATTCTTCAACTCTTTCAGTAAATTCACATCAATGATAGAAATAATCTCTTCAATATAGAGTTTAATTTTTTTCAGACTCATTCTCTCTAGTTTCCGTCTCCTAAATAAAACTCGTTTTTAATACTATCTTCCTCTTACAAGGATTAAATACATCAACGGTAGCTTCGTTAAATACTTTTCTATTCACAATGCTGGTATAAATTTGCACTCTCCAGTGTAGTTTCCGCCAAAGAATCATAACACTTATCTAAATTATATTTATACTTGTTGTGCATTAGGTCAACCTCCGTTTGGCAAATTATTATATTTAAGCACTCATCATAACAACATGCTGGCCATCTTCAAATTGATTCTCCCGTCATATATCACTCTTCAACAAGGTGAATGATATTAATATTCTCCCCCCCTCCCTCAATCAATTCCTATCCCTCTCTCTCTCGCTCCTCTATCTCTCATCCTCTCTCTCCTCTCTCTCTCTCTCTCTGCATTCTATTGGTTGTTATGATGTTATGTTTGTTTTGCAAAGACAGATTTGTAATACAGTTTGGGTTATTGTCATTCCAATCTTTGTGTCTCACAGATCCGCTCGGTTCTTTCTTCCTCTGACAATGGACGCTGCATTTTGAAAGCCAAATTCAAGTTTCTTTATAGTAACAACACTTGACACATTTTGGAAAAAAAACACACACACACAAGAACTCGCCAAATGTCTGTAAAATGTCCCTTCTCTTGTCTTTAAGAAAATAACAAAACTGTGTTTGGTGACCTTCATTTTTTTTCGTATTTCGCGGTCAGAAAATAAATGCTGGAAAATCGATTAAGATAGAGATGTAACTTACCTGCATTCTAAATATTTTTGTGTTCCTAATATTATTAAAGTCTTCTCTACCTTACTTCTTTGGTTTTGTAAATGCTCTCTCTCCCAAAGGCCACAGATTAGGAGCCACTTCTCTCTGCGGTCTCTCTCGGTCTCTCTGTCTTCCCCTCGCCCCCCCCCCCCCCCCCCCCCACCCCCCACCGGACTTTCATCTATCTAAACACGAGGCTACGCCATTTACTCCAGTAAAACTTCCAGAACCTCGGGCAGCGGAGTGGTCGTTTAGTAGAAAAGTAAACAGTACTTACTTCAACCGGTCCTCCAGTCTCACCCAGTTTTCAAACAATATACCCTGCGCTTCCCTTGCCCCCCCCCCCCCCCCCCCCCTCCCCCATCTCTCTCTCCTCTCTCTCTCGTTATTCTTCTCTCATCCTCCCTCTCTCTCCTCCTCCCCCCCCCCTCTCTCGCGCTCTCTCTCGCGTCATCTCCCTACTCTCTCTTTCTCTCATTCCTCTTTCTCTCGCCCCCCTCTCCCTCTCTTCCTCTCTCCCTCGTTCTCTCTCCCCCCTCTTCACCTCTCTTCTCTTCTCTCTTCCTCCCCTCGTCTCTCCCTCTCTCTCTTCCCGCTCTTGCCCACCCCCCTCCTCTCTCTCCTCTCTCTTCCCCCCATCTTCTCCTCGCTCCTCTCTCGACCCCCCTCCTCTCTTTCTCTCTTCCCCCCCTCCCTCTCTTTTCTCTCGTCTCTCACCCCTCCTCTTCCCCCCTCTCTCTCTCCCCCTCGCTCTCCCCTCTCTCCTACCTCCCTCTCTCTCTCTCTCCGCCCCTTCTCTCTCTCATCCTCTCTCTCTGTCTCTCTCTCTCTCCTCCCCCCCCTCTTCTCTCTCCCTCTCTCTCTCCTCCCCCCCCCTCCTCTCTCGTCGTTGGTTGTAAATATCAGCATTCCTTGGAAGACGTTTAAGACTAGGTAAATCAGAAGTGAAGTTACCAACCCCGGTGCGTCACTTTCAATTCTGTGCACAGGCCAGAAAGAGTAGGGGAAGGGGTCATACAAATTTTGACCAGTTTCATGTCTGCCTGCACCTGTTGCCGGTGTGGGTGTTAGTTCGTTCAAGGTTCGTTTATAAACCTTCCACATCCTTCCTGTCTTTTAAGTCGGGTAGTTAATTGAGAGGGGTGAAAGTGAACTACAAGAAGAAAAATGGGTCCTGTTCGTGTGGAAGTGTGTGTGTGGTTTGGATATAATTAGGGGTATACGGCGTGGGTGTAGTTTTGAGGGAGTCTTGTTTTTTGTTTTAAAGTTTGTTTTGGGTGTTTGTTTGTTTGAACAAGTGAAGTTTGTTCGTTCACTAGGATTTTTGTTCCTTCCTTCTCACAGAAAAAAACCAGATTTTTAAAATTTTAAAACCCCGATCTTTTAAACAGCACATAATGCAGAATTGCTTGTCAGAGTATAGTCTATGACTTTCTTTTTGTGCTTGTATTGGGTTTTCGTTTTTGTAAGGCTTGTTTTCTTTCTTTTTTTTTGTTTGCTTTTTTTTTTTTGGGGGGGGGGGGGGTGCTTGCTCAAGTTTGAAAAATTGTCCCAGTTAGAGTAAATGAATGCCTATTTTAACATCATTTAAAAATAATTTCATTATTGACTTCGGCGTAAACATATAAGTGAAATGCTAACAGGTCAGTAATATCTTCTACTTGGGTTAAGCGTGCGCACGCAAGAAGGAGAGAGAAGTGATGTGTGGTGTGTGTGTTGTGTGTGTGTATGTGAGTGTGTGTGTAATATATATATATATATATATATATAATATATATATATATATATATATATAATATATATATAAGATATATATATATGGATATAGATATGGATTCGTGTTATCGCTGACAGACGTCATATTGTTTATAATACATAAGCCCTGGTGATGTCTTCAGTCGGATGGATGATGTGGAGGCATGATTGGATGAAATACACTAACTCATCAAATAGAGCTCTGGAAAAAAAACTAATCAAAATAATAGCGGTCCAGCTGTGACAATTACACACGACACATACACACAAGCACACACACACAACACACACACACAACACACACACACACACACACTCACACACACACACACATACATACATACACACACACGCGACGCACGACACACAAACACACACACACACACACACACACACAGTACAATACAACACAAGCACAGCCTATACTTCTCACAGCCTATAATATATCATATTCAACCCCCTCCTCCCTCAAAGATACCAAAACAACCCCCACCCCCCACCCCGCCACCACTCACACACGCGCGCGCATGTGTATATTCATACACGTACACTGTACACCTATGATCTGCGCGCAACTCTCTCTCTCTCTCTCCTCTCTCACTCTCTCCTCTCTCTTCTCTCATCTCTCTCTCCTCTTCTCTCTCTCTCTCTTTTCTCTTCGGTTTATCTTCTCTCTCTCTCTCTCTCTCTCTATACTCTCTCTCATCGAATCGTCTCGTCTTTCACTCCTCCTCATCTCTCTCCCCCTCTCGCTCTCTCTCTCTCTCTCTCTGTCTGTCTGTCTCTCACACACACACACCAAACTGTTCTAATAATGAGTCATTCACAAAAAGTAAACATTCACACACGGACGCACTCTCACACGCACTCGCTCTCTCGCTCTCTCTCCCCCTTCCTATCTCTCTCTCCAGTCTCTCATCTCTCTCTCTCTCTTCGTCGCTCTCTTCTCTCACTCACGACACACAAATCGCACACACACACAAACACACAACACACACTCGTTCTCTCTCTCTCTCGCTCTCTCTCTCTCTCTCTCGCTCTCCTCCCACACACACACACTCACACACACATCACACACACACTCACACACACACACACACACAACACACCATCAATGCAAAACAAACAAACCACCACCACCACCACCACACCAAAACCCTCTATAAACCCTGCCGCTCTCGTCACTCACAATCACTCACGACCCTCACAAACCTTCATCACCTGCAACAGGCGACATGGATTTCAGAAACAGGAAAAACAATAGCAACAGCCCTTTTACTCACAGACACAGAACGAAGACAGACAAAAAAAACCCAAACAAGAATCCAAACAAGAAAAAAAAAAAGGGAATAAGAAAAAAACAAAAAGGAGAACAAAAACAACAAAAAAAACCGGGGAAAGGGGGAAAGGGGGGGGGGGGAGGGGGGGGGGGGGGGTGATCGCAGCAAAAGGAGGGAAAGCGGGGAGAGAGAGGGGAGAGGGGGGGGGGGAGGAACAGAGAGGGAGGGGGTGTTTCCCTCGAAAGAGTAGTGCCAGTTTCCCCCCTTCCCCTCCTCTCCTCTCTTTTTCTCTCCCTTTTCCCCCCACCCCCTCTCTTTTTTTTTTTCCCCCCTTTCTCTCCCCTCTCCTTTTTTTCCCCCTTTCCCCCTCTCCTTCCTTCTCTCTCTCTCACCTCTCCCCCTCTCCCTTTTCCTCTCCCCTTTTTCCCCCCCTCTCTTTTTTTCTCCCCCCCCCCCCCCCTCTCTTTTCTCTCCCCCCCCCCTCTCTCTTCTTTCCCTCCCTCTTTTTTCTCCTCACTCTCCCCCCCCCCTCTCTCTCTCTCCCCTCCCCCCCCCTTTCTCTCTTCCCCCTCCTCTCTTTTCCACAACACACACACACACAACACACACACACACACACACACACACACACACACACACACACACACACAACGTATACGCACGCCCGGGGCTTACCTAAACAAAACCAAAAATTTCCTTCATCTCTCCTTTCCTCCGTCTCCCCATCACCCTCCACCTCCCCCCCCCACAACCCCCCCCCTTTCCCCAAACCCCCCAAACCCCCCACCACCACCCCCCCTCCACCCAAGGGTTTAAAATTTTCTCCTGAAATTTTTTTTTACTAACTACTGAATGCCTGTCTGTCTTTCTTTTTCTCTGTTTTTGTCTGTCTGTCTGTCTGTTTCTGTCTGTCCTGCGTCTGTCTCTCTCTCTCCCTTCTCTCTCTCTCTCCCATTTCCTCTCTCCTCTCCTCTCTCTCCTCTCTCTCTCGCTGTCTCTCTCCCCCCTCTTGATTTTTTTGTCAATAAAATTTTTTTTGGGGTGGTTTTTTTTAAATTTTTTAATTCACTTTTCCTGGGATATTTACCATTTGAATTTTTCTTCTTTTTAAATTCGGGGGGGCTGGTAAAAAAAAAGCTTTTTCCTTTTCCATTAATTTCGAAACAAAATGTTTCTCTCTCTCTTCTCTCTCTGTCTCTGTCTCTCTCGCTTTTCTTCCCCTCTCTCTCCTCCTCCTCTCCCCTTTTCCCTCTTCTCTCTCTCTTCCCTCTCCTCTCTCTCTCTCTCGCTAATTTGATAATACCGTTTTCGGTTTTTTTGTTTTTGTTGGGTTTTGTGTTTGTGTGTGGTGTGTTGTTGTTTTTTTTTGGGGGAGGGGGGGGTGGGGGTTGGGTTTTTTTTTTTTTTTTTTTTATAGAGCAGGGGTAAAAAAGCCTGAGTTACCATAAAAAATTTTCTCTAAAAACATTTTGAGTTTTCTCTCTCTCTCCTTTCTCTATCCCTCTTCTCTCTCTCTTTTTCTCTCTCCATCTCCTCTCCCTCTTCTCTCTCCCCCCCCTCTCCTCCCATCCATTTTTTTTTTTGAACTTCCTCCCATCCCCCCTCTACGAACCACTAATACACTACTACTACACTACTACCCCCACGCTAAGTATTTGGATCTGGTACGATTTTTCTACAATCAATAAGGCAACCATGGTGCATAAACGTATCGGGCAGAACATAAATTTTAACCCATCACGATTCAGCGACTTTTTTTGTTTTTTAACGACCGCGTAAACTTTGGGACGGGCGGGCGGACGGACACACAACACGCGCGCGCGCGCGCAACAGCCCCCACACACCCACACCCTGAACGACATCATGCACACACACACACAAAACTACAAAGACTCGTGAAAAGAAGAGAAGGAGAGAGAGAGAAGAGAGGAGAGAGAGAGAAGAGAGAGAAGAGAGAGAAGAGGAGGGAGAGAGGAGAGAAGTGTGGTGGTGTGATAGGGAGGGGAAGAAAGATAGAGAGCTGTGTGTAGGGTGTTTATGCGGGGGGAGGGAGAGGGAGAGGGAGAAAGAAACAGACAGTTAAAGAGAAGGGGAAGAGACGAGACCTTTAGACCGAACAGAGAAGACAGAGACAGATACACGGCAGGCAGGCAGGCAGGGAGGCAGACAAGCAGCACTACTGCAAGTGAGTGGCAAAGAAAACTGACCACGCTGTCATATATCAACTTTAAACAAAAAAACAAAAGCTCCCGTAGCCACCTCACCACCATATTCTTACACCACTAGTAAAAAGACCCCCCCCCCCCCCCCCCTCCCCTCTCCCCCTCCTCTCTCTCTCTCTCTTTCCCTCTCTCTCTTCCTGTCTTTCTCCCTCTCCCCCTCCTCTCTCTCCTCTCCCCCCTCTCATCTTCTCTCTCTCCTCCCCTTCCTCTCCTCCCCTCTCTCCCCACTCTCTCCCTCTCTCTCTCTCTTAACAGCTCGTATATAAAATATAATATACAATAAAGTGACAACAACGATCGATGCCAACTCCCACAAATCACCTTGAAAAATCGTAAAAATAAAACAGAAAAATTATTCACTCTGTCTCTCTCTCTCTCTCCCTCCCATTATATATACCCAGAGTGACACGAGTCAGATAGACACTGGGGAAGAATAAAACCTCGAATCTGCCTGCATGATTATATATGTATATAGATAATAATAATAATAATAATATAATAATAATAATAAATCATATATCTACACAATATATATATATATATATATATATATACACACATATATACACACTAAAGAAATTTCACACTCGCGTACGTACGCACTGAGACACATACATACATGTCCCCACACACACTCCCCCCCCCCCCCCCCCCCCCCCCCCAACTCCAAAGACTTAATCCACATTTGCAACAAAACAAAAAAAAACAAAAAACAAAAAAAAAAAGTTTCCTACTTCCTTTCACCTTTCTTTAAGCTGAATCACTCTTTTCTTTCCTCCCTCCCTCCCTCGCTCCTTACTGTCCCCCTAAACTTTCACTCCAATCCCCTCTCCTTACCCCCCACCCCCCTCCCTCCCCCCCCTCCCACCCACCCACCTACCCACCCCAACGAAAATCCCAACCCCAGCCCCCACTCCCTCTCTCTCCTCTCTGTGAGGAAGGACTGACCTCTTATGGGTTTTAAGCAAAAGAGCATTCGACAGGAAATAGAAAAGTGACCGCATTCTACTGGTCGCATTGCTCGCTCTGCCAATCGTTTTCCTCCCTACCCCCCCCCCCCCCCCCCCCCCCCCCCCAAAAAAAAAAAAAAAAAAAGAACCCAACTGTTTTAAGTCCTACAGGAAACACACTCTATATTTGCCAAACACGAGGGTTACCAACCAAAACAAAAAAAAAATCCCCACCACCCCCCAAAAAAGAAAAAAAAAGTTCTTTGAGTGAAGTATACATAAGTGGGGGTTGTACTTCAATCATAAGAGAGGTAGTTTGTGTGTGTGTGTGTGTGTGTGTGTGTGTGTGTGTGTGTGTGGTGTGTGTGTGTGTTTCGTCGGGGTCAAACCAATCCCAAATGCATTGCAAACGACCTTTGGTAGTGTTTTTGAATTTGATATTTTATAAAATACATATATCTGTATATATATCTAAAGAGCACAGTGTGTGACTGAATGTATGTTTGCTGTGCAGAGTTTGTGGGGAAAAAACCCATGAATATATTAAACGCTGACAGCAAAAAGAAACAGAAAGAATGTGAATGTACATAATACAGACAGGCAAGCACACACGCATTCATATATATATATATATATATATATATATATATATATATATATATATATATATATATATATATATATATATATATAACAATATGCCTGGAAGCTATATGTAGACACTAAGAAATGTATGTATACACAAAATAGACAGACTGACGAGAGGGAAGGAGGGAGGGAGGAAGAGAGATGATGATGATGACGATGATGATGATATTTTCTTTATTTCAAGAATGATAAAATAAGCTCTTGTAATACGCTTTTTTTTACGTCCATCCCCTGTGTGCATGCGAGTATGTAAATTTTGTAAATCCATTCCCACCAGCACATTTTTTTAAAAAAAATGTCCTACTCTCCCGAAAGGTGGGACAGGTTTTCACCGCATGCACAAGATGTTCTGCTTGCGTTCGCATACGGGTCCTCGGTGTATAGACTCATCTGAAGGACAGAGGGAGAGGGTGGGGGGACGGAGGGAGGGAGAGAAAGGGTGAGAGCGACAGACAGACAGAGAGACTCAGAGATAGAGAGAGCAATGTCAATATGTCTAGTCATACATTCAGTCAAAAAAACGAAGTAAAGAAAAGCACGGTACATCGATTTAGAAATGGCACGCGCGTTCTTATTTACGCCTTTTCGACTGGTTAAAATAGTGTGAGTTTAGTTTGTGTACTGTTATCTCTAAAACACAACTAGCTCTCTTGAAACCACAAGGCTTTTACAAACTTCGTTGTTTGGTTTTTTTGGACTGGGCAGAAGCTCTCTTTTATATGGCTGAAAACTTTCATGATAAAGAACATGTATGCTTAAAAATGCACTTTGCTTCATTGGGTAACTGGCCATTGCACTTTCATCAATGGCGCGCTCGATAAGCAAGAGCATTCTCATTATGGGCATGCATGTACTCGCGCGCCCACACACACACACACACACACACACAGACACCTCTCTGCCTGTCTGCTGTCTGTCTGTCTGTCTGTCTCTTTTCTCTCTTCTCTCTCTCTCTCTCTCTCTCTCTCTCCTCTATCTCTCTCTCTCTCTCTCTCTGTACGCCCACACATAACGAACAAACAAACACAAAAAAGCCCATACCTCACTTCATTCCCCAAACAGACATCTTTCTCTCATCACCATCAAAAACAAAACAAAACACACACACACTAACACACAAACTCACTCACTTACACACCCACACACATACATACATACATACAACTACAACACTACACATGTATACATTCAACCCCCCCACCCCCACCCAACACACACAACAACCCCCCCCCCCCCCCCCCCCACCCCCCCACACACACACCACAATACCAATTTCGCCATATATTAAATAAAACTCACCTTTAAACTCAACATCATCAGACCAACACACACACACACACACACACACAACATACACACACACCACACATACACACACACACACACACACACACACACACCACACACACACACACACACCACACACAACAACACGCGCGAAAAAAAAAAACCCCCAACCCACCACTACCACCACACCAACCAAAAAAACAACAACCCACCAACCCCTACCACACCACTGCAAACAAACAAGAAGCAAAAAGACTGACCCCAAAGCAGCAGAAGAAGAAGAAAACGAAGACCACGACGACGACGACGACGACGATGAGATAAGGAACGGACGAACCTCCTCTACTAGGAGACAAAAGGAAGAAAGAAAGAAAGAAGTGAAAACTACAAGAGAGAGAGAAGAGAGAGAGAGGGCTGTGAGAGTGTTGGCGAGAGAGACAGAGAGAGTAGAGTGATGGGGATAAGAAGAGTAGGGGCGATGGTAGCTACCAGCACTACTAGTATCCTGGACAATACCATAAATTATTGACCGAAGTCCGGCTGGCTGGCCAGCTCGCTAGCTAACCAGCGGAAAGATGGGGGTGGGGGTGAGGGATGGGAGAGGAAAGCAGGAGTGGGCGGTGGTAGGGTGGTAGTATAGTAGTGCTTGGGGGTTGGGTTCTGTTAGAAGTGTCTTTTATTACTACTGCTACTACTACTACTGGCACTGTCAATATCATATTGAATTTAACAGTCCAGCTAGCCTGGGCTTGTAGCCGCATGTGTAGATGAAGCAGACTTCGTGTCTGTCTGTCTGTCTGTCTGTCTGTCTGTCTCTCTCTCTCTCTCCCTCGTCTCTCTCTCTCTGTCTCTTCTCTCTCTCTCTCTCTCTCTCTCTCTCTTCTCGTGTCTCTCTCTCTCCTCTCTCTCTCTCTCCTTCTCTCTCTCTCTCTTTCTCTTCTCTATCTGCGTGTGTGTCTCTCTCGTTGCTTTAGTGCTAACTTTTGTTATGGAAATACAAGGTTTTTTTGTTGTTGTTTGGTTCTTTTTGGTTTGTTTTGTTGGGGTTTTTTTGGTGAAGGTCGGAGGGGGGGGGGGGGGGGAAGGGGGGAGGGTTGTGCTTTTGGGATGTGGATTTTTTCGGTTTTGTTGTTGTTTATATTCATTTATTTATTTATTGTTTTGTGTGTTTTGGTGGAGTTCTGGGGTTTTTTGTGTTTTTTGTGGGTTTTTTGTGTGTGTGTTGGGGTTTTTTGGGTTTTTTTGGGTGGGGGTATTTTGATGTTTTTTTTTTTAGTAGGCTTTATTGAACTAGGAGGAGGGTGTTGTGTGTTTTTCCTGTAATTTTGGGTTCTTTTGTTTCCACACAGGAAAAAGACAAAGCGACTGGATTCAACTCTCATACAGAAATGTTAAAACAAAAAAGTAAATAAACGTAAAGATAAATAAATAAAGGAATAAACCAAGGAAAGTGATACTCATCCATTCCTATAAAACATACAAGATTTTATATAATGTAAATAAATAGATGAATAAGTGAAAAGAATACTCATCCTTTATTTTAAAAAAAATCAAGATTTCATAATAATGTAAATAAAATTTTTAAAAATAGATGAAAATAATACTTATCCATTATTTAAAAAAATAATCCATATTTTATAATAAAGTAAGTAAATAAATAAATAAAAATAATAACCATCCTCTATAAAAAATATTTTTAAAAAATCATGGAAGATTTTGATATAATGTAAATACATAATATTCATTAGGCGCGCTCGGATTATTAATTTTTTGTTTCCTGAATTTCTGCCCTTTTTTTTTTCCTTGAAGTAAGGCCTGCAGTGCTAGCAGCTCCTGTCTTTTCCCAAAATCTCATTCTTCATCTTGATTTCTCCCTTAAAGAAATAAATAAATAAATAAACACATAAAAAGATAAATAAATAAAGCTACATTTCAGATAGTTTGATAACTCGTTTTCATTCCCCTCCTCTCGCAAAAATCACATTTAAACCAGTTCGGTGCATCTCAGAAGGTGACGGGAAATCCGATTTGGGATTGCAATTACTTGAATTTAAACTATGTCCGAAAAAGAAAAAAGAAAAAAGAAACTGAGAAATACGAACAGAAAAAGAGAGAGATAAAAACAAAATGGAGAAACAGACGAAAACAGGGCAACGAACGACCAACCGAATTCGCAAAAGAGTAAAGATGACAATAATCGTTATTTCCAAAGGTATAACAGAGAACAATTTGCATACTATTTTTTTTTACATCCGGTTCTTGAGAGCGCGAGAACGCAGCACTTTTAGGAAGAGTAGGCCATTGTGTGCCGGTGGGAACGGATGACAATTTACAAAACTGCATACACAGGAGGATTGGATTTTTTTTTAAAAGCACTCGAGTGCTTATTCACTATCCTTGAAATAAAAAAGAATTATAAATGAGAGAGAGAGAGATGATGATGATGATGATGATGATGATGATGTAGATAAGCATTCACGCGGGAGGTGGAGGAGAGAGGGAGAGAGAGAGAGAGAGAGGGGAGAAGAGAGAGAGAGAGAGAGAGAGAGAGAGAGAGAGAGAGAGAGTCTCCCTCTCAATTGCATTCAATTCTTTATTCAAAAAAAATGGAAAACAAGTAAACAAAATGAGACGAGATAAAGAAATTTACGCAGCCTTAATTGATAGATCAAGATCTTCTTTAAAAACAACAATAAATTGAATGATCTGCGAAAAAGACCCCCCCCCCCCCCCCTCTCTCTCTCTCTCTCTCTCTCTTCTCCTCTCTCTCCTCCTCTCTCTCATCTCTCTCTCTCCCCTCTCTCTCTCTCCTCACTCTCTCTCTCATCAGCAGCAGCAGCAGCAGCAGTAGCATCTCTCTCTCTCTCTCTCCATCTCTCTCTCTCTCTCTCCTCTCTCTCTCTCCTCTCTCTCTCTCTCTGTCTATCTATCTGTCTATCTATCTGTCTGTCTATCTATCTATCTGTCTATCTATCTGTCTATCTATCTATCTGTCTATCTATCTGTCTATCTATCTGTCTATCAATCTCCCCCTCTCTATCTCTCTCACTCACACCTCCCCTCCCTCCCCCCCCCACACACTCCTCCCACCCCATCCACCCACCCACCCCACACCCCATCCACCCACCCACACACCCACAGGCCTGTGCTCTGGTAGTGTCCTCCTCCTACTACTTACTACTACTGCCTCACCTGTGTACTACTTCTAACTAGGAAAACCGTCAGCGTGGTGTATAAAATGTACTAGTCTCCGCTGTGCTGTACTTACATACAGTACAGGTCTATGCTGCTGTAGGCTAAGAATGTGATAATGCGCCAAAGCACTACAACTTGTTTTTGTTTTCCCCTCTTCTCCAATTTCGAGCCTCCTTTTGTGTTTCTTTAAAGGATATTCGGGGTGGTTATACCC
>CM054140.1:72336538-72349038 GCA_028751875.1 Rapana venosa | reverse complement strand
AACACGGGGGGGACTGTTGAAAAAAAGCATGTAAGTGCTTATTCCTTACCCTCGATAAAAAGAAAAAAATAAAAACAAATAATTAAAAACACAAAGAACACACCACCACATCCCACCACCATATCCACCCACACACACACCACAATCCCAACCCAAACCCCAAAAACACACATACCACATGCACGCGCGCGCACAAACACAAACCCCTTGTAATTGCCCTTTATGGGGTGATTAAAGTTTTTTTGACTTACACACCACAACACACACACACCACACACCACCCAAAAACACACACCACACAACACACACCACACCCCACCACACACAAACTACAATTGCAACACTCGACGTGAAAAAACCAAAAACCCCCTACAAAACAAAGAAAATGCCTTTTTTAGCAGAACAAATCAAACTGTCTTAAAACCCACCTACAAAAACTCCCAACAAAAATAAACAAAACCACACAAAAAAAACCCCAAAAAGACCCAAAAAAAAAAACCCAAAAAAACACAAAAAAATAAAAAACTCTTTTCCCCTCCTCCCCCCTCCCCCAACGGCCCCCTCCTCCTTAACCCCCCCCCCCCCCCTCCCCCCAACCTCACCCTCAACCCCCCCCCTTCTCTCCCCTAACCCCAAAAGGCCCTTGGCCCTGGTAATAGTTTGGGTTCTACTTCTATTTTCCCCCCCTTTCCCTACCCTTCCCCCCCTTCCTTTTCTCCCTCCTCCCCACCTTACCCCCCCCCCCCCCCCCCCCCAAAATTCCGGCGCCACAACCATTCCCCCTCTCTCTCTCTCTCTCTCTCTCCCCTCTCCTTCTCCTCCTCTCTCTCTCTCTCCCCCCTCCCCCCCTCTCCTCCCCTCCCCCTCCCCCCCCCCCCCCTCCATTCTCCCCCCCTTCCCCCGTCCCCCGCCAATTTTGGGCTTTTTCCCCTGCCCAAAGGGCCTAGGCTACGGCCATGGGGGCGAGCGCGCGCGCGCGCACGCCCACGCACCCACACACAAACACACACACCAACAAAAACACACACACACACACCACACACACAATGCCCCCCCCGGGGGAAAAAGTATATAGAAGAAAGAGAAGGGGGAGGAAAGAGAGAAGAGAAGTTGATTCTAGAACAAGATACTATACTATTACCGCAAAAAGAGAGGGGAAAGAGAGAGAGAGAGAGAGAGGGGAGAGAGAGAGAGAGAGAGAGAGAGAGAGAGAGGGGGAGAGAAGGGGAAGAAGAGAGAGGCGAGAGAGAGAGAGAGAGAGAGAGAAGAGAGAGAGGAGAAGAGAGAGTGAGAGAGAAGTTGATCTAGAACAAGAATACTCACCACTACACCGCGACAGAGGGGGGGGGGGGCCCAAAAAGGGGAAAAGGGAAGCCCCGGGTGTAGATTACGGTACAACAAAAAGCAGCGCTGTGCTGTGACTTTTGGTGTGTTTGGAGGGGGGGGGGGGGGGGGGGGGGGGGGGGGGGGGGGGGGGGGGGGGGGGGGGGGGGGGGGGGGGGGGGGGAGGGGGGGGGGGGGGGGGGGGGGGGGGGGGGGGGGGGGGGGGGGGGGGGGGGGGGGGGGGGGGGGGGGGGGGGGGGGGGGGGGGGGGGGGGGGGGGGGGGGGGGGGGGGGGGGGGGGGGGGGGGGGGGGGGGGGGGGGGGGGGGGGGGGGGGGGGGGGGGGGGGGGGGGGGGGGGGGGGGGGGGGGGGGGGGGGGGGGGGGGGGGGGGGGGGGGGGGGGGGGGGGGGGGGGGGGGGGGGGGGGGGGGGGGGGGGGGGGAGGGGGGGGGGGGGGGGGGGGGGGGGGGGGGGGGGGGGGGGGGGGGGGGGGGGGGGGGGGGGGGGGGGGGGGGGGGGGGGGGGGGGGGGGGGGGGGGGGGGGGGGGGGGGGGGGGGGGGGGGGGGGGGGGGGGGGGGGGGGGGGGGGGGCGGGGGGGGCAAAAGAAAAAAGGTGGTCGGGGGCAGGGCTTGAAAAAGTTTTGGAAAAAAAAAAGTCCCGTGGGGGGAGATGTATAGTGGGTTCCGTGTTCAAAATGTGAAAAGTGCAGGGGAAAAATTGAAAAAAGTTTAAAAGAAAAAAAAAAAGTCCCGGGTGTGATGAAAATTTTCGTTTAAAAAATGATATAAGTCTAAAGTCTTCTTTAAAAAAAAAAATTTTTTAAAAAAAAAGAAGGAAGGGGTGTTTAAAAAAAAAAAAAAGAAAAAAGATGGGGGATGTGGAAAAGTAAACCCCCCGGTTTCCTTTGAAAAGGAAAAAAGGGGAAAAGGGGGCCCCCCAAAAAAGGGGCGAAGACAAGGGAAGGGGGATGGGGGGGGGGGGGGGAAGGTTTAAAAAAGGGTAAAATTTCGAGAATGCCCCAAAATTCCAAACAAAAACAAACAATGCGACTAACTTACAATTTTTTTTTATTTTATTTTTAAATATTTTTTTATTTTTTTTATTATTATCAAAACTATTTAAAGGGAAACTTTAAAGATCCTTCCTTTTCAAAAAAAATCGTTTTGGAAAAGGGTTTTTCGGGAATAAGCTAAACCAATAAATCTCAGAAAACACCCTCCCTCCCCCCCACTCCCCCCTCACACACCCACACACCCCCTTTCACTACCACCACCACAAACAACAGAGAAAAGAGAGAGGAGAGAGAGGAAGAGAGAGAGAAGGGAGGAGAGAGGATATACACACACACCCCAAACCACCACCACCATCAAAAATATATTCCCAAAACCAAAAACCCCCCCCCCCAAAAAAAAAAAAAAAAAAAAAACCAACCCCCCCAACCCATCCCCTACAAACTTGCACACCCCAACAACACACACACACCCCCACCCACGCACGACGAAACGCGCGCGCGCGCCCCCAACAAAACCACCCACCCCCGGGGGCCGGATATGGAAAAAAAAAAAAAACCCCACTAAAACGGGCCCCAAAGTGAGCAAAATAAGGAAAAGAAAAAAAAACCCAAAAAACAAACACCACAAAAAAATGAACAGCACAACCCCAAAAAAACCAACCTAGCACAAAACACATAAAAAAAAAAAAACCCCAAACCCAAAAACCACCCGGAAAAGCCCCACGTTACCTTAAACCAATGCCCAACGATAAAGACAGCAAAGGGGAAAAAAACAACAACTTAAAACTCTTCCTAACCCACCACCATCAGCAGCAGTGCAAATACTACAACATTTTAAAAATGGGAAACCTAGCCAGACCCAAACCCAAATGAAATGTCCCTCCCTCCACCGCCTTCAAAAAATGCCACGCAAAACGAAGTACTAAAACACTTCCTCTATCGGCCTAAAATGCATAAAACCCCCCACAGTCAGTCATACAAAAAACACAAAAAAACTTGACCCAAAAACGCCCACTGCGCCCTCCCTCCCCCCTCTCTTCCTCCCTCCCTCCCTCTCTACTCTTCTCTCTCTTTACCCAGCACTGCCTGGGCCCCCTGCCTTTCTCAATTTATTTTTAGGGGCCCCCCTCTTTGGGTTCCCCCTTTTCAAGTTCTTGTTTATAAAAATTCCCCCCTGTGACCCTTTTTCCCCCCCCCCCCTCCCCCCCTTTCTTTTCTCCCCTTTTGTCCTGGGCTCTCTGCCTTCGTGTGTTTTTGTTGGGGGGGGGGGGGGGGGGGGGGGGGTTTTTTTGTTTTTTTTGGGGGGGTTTGGGGGGGGGGGGGTTGGGGGGGGGGGGGGGGGGGTTTGGGGGGGGGGGGGGGCCCGCTTTTCGGGCTTGTTCCCCCCCGGGCCCCCCCCCAAACTTTTTTTTATTTTTTTTTAAAAATTTTGGGCCCCATGTTAAAGTCCCCCCCTTTTTTGGGCCCAGATTTTTCTTGCGTGAAATTCGGACTGCTCTCCCTAGGGGAGCCCCGTCGCCCCAGGAGCAAACGCCAACCCCCTTTTATTATTATTTTTCTTTTCCTGTATGCAGCTGTATTTGATCCCCTATCAGAAAAACGCTTTTGTTTTTTAAAAAGAATTTTTCCTGGGGCCCAAATCTTTAGGGTTTCCGTGGGTTTTTTAACGTGCGCTGGAAATTAAATTTGGTAACACCAGGGACCGGGGGTTTTTCGCTCCAAAAATATTTTTTTATTATTTCATCGGAAAGAATGGAACTTGGTGTCTATGACTGGCACTTGTCCCGCAGTGGCAAAAAGGATTGCAAAGGGACTGCCTGCACTCTAAAGCCGTCCCGTGATTTTCCCGGCAGTGGTTGGTTTTTTTTTAAAAAAGGTTGAAACCCGGGCGAAGCAGTCCCTTCCCCCCAAAAACTTCCAAATTGCATGCTAGGGCCTTCGGTCATCTAAACAGGATGTAAACAGGGCTACTTTTCAACAAATTAGAATGATGGGTTTTTGGTTTTTTTTTCGTTTCCCTTTGGGTAAGCCCGAGGGTTTTTTCCCCAAAGGGAGGGTTGTGGGTTGCGAAACCCTTTTTACCTACCCATGAAAGTAGCCCGCAGAAGGGTTTTCACATCAAAATTAACACAATAAAAAATCGAATTTTTCTTGATGTGGGGGTACAACACACACAACCAAAACAACACACACACACCCCACACACCACAAAAAACACACCAAAAACCACACACCACAAAAAACCCCACCGCACACAACACACACCCACCCCCAAAACAACCCCCACACTGCCCCGAAGTGAAAAGTTCCCAGGTTCGAATCCGTCCAGACCCCGACCCTTCTCCCCCCAAAAAATGAGAGGGCCCCGAAAGGTGGGGGGGGGTCTTTGGAAAGGTGGTAGGCCGTTTTGTTTTGAAGATTTAAAAAAACCCCAACTGATCGTTTCACATAAGAAACAGGATTTAGCACACGTTAAATAACCTACGTCAAAAGACCAGCAAGGTGCTTCTGGCAAAGTTTAGCATAACAACTTCGCCCTAATGATGGAACAGGTTTATTAAAATTTAAAACGGGTGAAGTTCCACTGAAAGCAACATAATATACTCTTCCCAGTGAGATGAGCAGTCAACTATTTCACGCAGAGAAACGTGCAACGATTAAACACAACAATAGACAATACACACTACAATATCCATAATTATTTCTCTGCTCTTCTTTTTTTTTTTTACCATGGGGGGCAAAATTGGAATGGGTCGTTGTAGGTTTGGCCTCTATACCACAAAGTCCAATGCAAGAGAGGAGAGAGGAGGGGGGGGGGGGGGAGGGGGGGGGTAGGAGAGGAGAGAGAGAGGGAGCGAGAGAGAGAGAGAGAGAGAGGAAAAGAATCCAACACAGATGGATATTTACACAAACCCACTCGCAGGACATACTACAGACAAAAACTTGCAGTAGGAAAACCCACAAGCCTTCTGCTAGCCTTCTGGGAAAAGAAGAAGGAAAGAAGAAAGAAAACAGCCGCCTTAGAAAGAAGTAGTGGGAAAAAAGAGGGATAGGGGGGGGGTGGTATAAAAAAAATTGACTTGAAAAAAAAGGAAAGTTTTTTTTTCTTTTTTTTTATTAACCAGTCTTACCTTGCCTTGCCTCTTCCCTATCTCCCTCCCTCCCCTCTCCCCCCCTCCCCCTCCTCTTCCTCTTTCTTTTTCTTTGTTTTTTTCTTCTTCTTTCTCTCCAGTGCTGACCTTATACCTTTACCCTTCACATATACATGATCTGTCCAGCCCTTTCAAAAAAAAAATGCTGTGTGGAGTGGGATGGTGGTGGTGGTGCTGACTTTGTAGACAGGCCATACGAATGTTAGTTCTTTTTACTGTTGTCGTGGTAGAGGGTGAGGGGGGGGGGGGGGGGGGGGGGGGGGGGGGGGGGGGGGGGGGGGGGGGGGGGGGGGTCATAAGTTTAAAATAATGAGATAGTGTTAGGAATTCATAAGGTCAAGATATATAAAATAGTAATGAAATAGTCTAAGGAATTCGTAAGTTTTAAGATTAATAAAATAGTAATGAAATAGTCTTAGGAGTTTATAAGTTTTAAGATTATTAAAATAGTTACGAAATAGTCTGAGGAATTCATAAGTTTAAGATTAATAAAATAGTAATGAAATAGTCTTAGGAATTCATAAGTTTAAAATTAATAAAATAGTAATGAAATAGTCTGAGGAATTCTTAAGTTTAAGATTAATAAAATAGTAATTAAACAGTCTTAGGAATTCTTAATTTTAAGATTAATAAAATAGTAATGAAATAGTCTTAAGAATTCATAAGTTTCAAGATTAATAAAACAGCAATTAAATAGTCTTAGGAATTCATAAGTTTAAGATTAACAAAATAGTAATGAAATAGTCTGAGGAATTCATAAGTTTTAAGATTAATAAAACAGTAATGAAATAGTCTTAGGAATTCATAAGTTTAGATTATTCAAATAGTAATGAGATAGTCTTATGAATTCATAAGTTTTAAGATTAATAAAATAGTAATGAAATAGTCTTAGGAATTCTTAAGTTTAAAATTAATTAAATAGTAACGAAGTAGTCTTAGGAATGTTAGTTGGTTTGGGTTGTTTTTGGTTGCTGTTGTTGTTGTTTTACTGTTGTAGTAAAGGAGGGGCACATGGTTTCTTAAGTTTAACATTAATGAAAATAGTCTTAGGTTACCAGTCAAGAAGTGTTGTAGTATGTTCCTGAATGATTAGCTTTAGTCGCGCGTTTGTTGTCTTTAGAGGGATTCTGAATTGGCCTGTATTTTGGATGAGTTTTTGTGAGAAATGTATATCTTATTTAACGTCAATGGTGTGTGTGTATGTGTGTGTATGTGATATCTTCAGTTTAACGTCTATTCACATTAAGTGATTTTAGACGGGGAAAAATCTAACAAGAAAAAGCAAACGATAACTGAAAAATGTCAGATTACAGTACTGAATAAAAACCAACTTTAACATACTACAAAAACTGAGTTATCGGACTTTTTATCAACCCTAACACAATGTCCAACAGTAACGATGGTTCAGACAGAATCTGATTCATTGACAAACTAGGTACAGCAGGTAAAAATGCTTTTTAATGTCCACAACCAAAAATAACATGACTATTTGAGATCTTCTCCCTACAAATGCAGTTTACATCTTTCACGTAGTGTGTGTATGAGTGTATGTATGAGTGAGTGAGTGAGTAAGAGAGAGAGAGAGAGAGAGAGAGAGGGGAGGGGATGAGAGAGAGAGAGAGAGAGAGAGAGAGAGAGAGAGAGAGAGAGAGAGAGAGAGAGAAACAAACAGTTTCTAACATACATGTACAGACCCATAAAATAATACGCCATGCCACAGTACAATGTAGCTTGACATATTTATCAGAGCATTGCACAAGTGCGTGCACACACACACACACACACACACACACACACACACACACACACACACACACACACACACACACACACACACACCAAACACACATGATATCTATCAGTGCATGCTTGAATGAATGTACACATACACGCACGTGTGCACGCACGTACGTACACACACGCACGCACGCACGTACACGTATGCACGAACACACACACACACACACACACACGTATGTACTAACAAGCAAGAGAGAGAGAGACAGACAGGCAGAGAGAGAGAGAGAGAGAGAGACAGAGACAGAGACAGATAGAGAGAGAGAGGGAGGGAGGGAGGGAGGAGGGGCTGTTAAGGTGCACTAAGGGAGGGGGGAGGGAGGGAGGGAGGGAGGATTGGGTTTTGGTCTTGTAACAACCTTGACTTTTGGCGAGAAGGTCATTTCGTCACTAATTTCAGCTGACGACAAGAATGTGACGTATTATGATAGATGCCAGCTCATCTGGTCCCACAAAGAGGACTGGCTGGGGGAGGGAGGGATAGGAGGGAGGAGGGGGGGGGGGGAGGGGGGGAGAAGGAGGATAGGAGGATAAGAAACGAGGAAAAGTCGAAAAGATGCTTACAGAGAGGGAGGGAGGAAGGGAGAGAGAGAGAGAGAAGAGGAAGGAGGGGGAGGAGGAGAAGAGAGAGAGAGAGAGAGAGAGAGAGAGAGAGAGAGAGGGGGGGGGGGGGAGACGGACAGACAGAGAAGAAGGGGAGAGAGAAAGAGAGAGAGACAGACAGACAGACAGACAGAGAAGAAGGGGGGGGGGGAGGGAGAGGGAGGGAGAGAGAGAGAGAGATCTCGGAATTAAAAAAAAAAATGTACATTGATCAGCCACTGGGCCACAGTACAATACAATAGGAAAAAGAAAATTATGAAAGAGCAAGAGAGAGAGAAAGAGACAGACAGACAGAGACAGAAAGAGACCCACCCACCCACCACAACACCTAAACTACGTCAACTTAAACACAGGTCTAAAAATCACACACACACACACACACCGAAAACTATCTCCTTCCCTCAGTCGATACGAATCCTCCTTCCTCTTTTAAAAAGAAACAGAAAAAACTTTTTTTGGGGGGGGAGCAGAAGGGGGGTGGGGGAGAGGGGGCATATAAAAAAAAATGTCAGGGAGGGCTAGCCCCAGCAAAAAGGCGGAACACTAAAGCGCTGCCCGAATTTAATCGACCTTGAGGGCCAAAAAACACTTCGCACTTCAGTAATTTTGAACTCTTGAACTACGCTCGCTCTCTCTCTCTCTCTCTCTCCCTCCTTTTTTTTTATGCTACTACTCACTACTACTACTCTCTAGCGCAAAGAAAAAAGGTTCCTCTGGGACTGAAACCTAGGGAGGAGTGGGGGAGGGGGGGGGGGGGGGGGGGGTTTAGAGGGGTGGGGAGGGGTGATAGAGGAAGAGAGAGGAGGAGGAGGAGTGGGTGTGGTGGGGGGAAACTATGAAAGAGTCACAGAAGTAGTGTAGTATAGAGTCTTTGATTGTTGGTAGTAGTAGTAGTATAGGGAGGGAGTGGGGTTGGAATAGAATTGTGATTCCTGATACTCTTGAAATGACCACGGTTGATTGTTTTTTTGTTTGTTGTTCTTTGATTTTGTTGTATACTGATGTTTTGACATTTGTTTTCGATCATTAACGGATATGTATGAACCTTTGATAAACGTTGGTTTGAACAGAATGTATTCATGAAAAGTATCATAAAAATACATACGAGCATACCTTGACAAGACAACAGGTAAACTTATGATAGTCCTGTCGTAATCGCGTACACCTTTGTAAAATTTATATTGTGAAAATAAATGTAATTGATTCTTTACGTCCGGTTTTTAAAAAAAAATTCCGACCACTATCTCTTTAATCTGTGACATTAAAGAAAGTTTGAAACTTGGAAAATATAGATATATAAAGTTTAATAAATTCATAAAGTTGAATGGTAAACGGCATGAAAACTCTTGCGTGTGTGCGTGCGCGCGCGTGCGTGCGTGTGTGTGTATGCGCACGCACGTGCGTGTATGTGTGTGCGAGCACGCGCGCGCGCGTGTGCGAATCCCTCCAAAATATCAAAACATAAGCCCTAACGAGAACCTCCCCAAACTTCCAGAAAGGTCCCATACCTAGCTATCCTCTCACTCACTCACTGCAGTCGGCGTGTTTGGCATGTCCGGCAAAGGAAGCAGGCACCGTGTAGGCCACTTAGATTAATCTGATACCTCACAACCCATCAAAGCAACATTGACAAGACACTTTCAACCCCACACCCCACACCATCATCAAAAAATCCAAACCTATCCTTTTTCTTTGAAAACCAAACAACCCCCCCACACACTTGATTTTTGAAAGACAAAAAACCCAGAAAGAAACAATACACTCACCTTATCGCAATCTCCTCTTCTCTTCTCTTCTCTCTCTCTCAAGCCAGTCTCACAACATCCCCCATCTTTTTCCCTCGCCGGCACACGTGTATTCGCAGAAAGCAAAACCTAACTGCTTGTTGGTTCCGCTGCCGCTGCCGTTGCTGCTGCCGCCGCTAGCCTAGCGCCGCACGCACGCACGCACACACACGCGTGGGTCCGTCCGTCTCCTCCCCCTCAACTTCTGCGCTGCTGCGAGCAGTGTGTGGATTGTTGATTCGAAACAGAAAGTTGTAAAGTCCAACAAAGCTGCGAATTTCGTAATCTGTCAAAGTGTATCTCTCTCTCACACACACACACACAAAAACAAACAAGGCTTAGATCGTTTTCTTGCAAGTACCGTAACAGGAAAAAAACACAAGATTTCGATATCGTTATCAGTCTCTCCCTGCTGCGTGTATTTCTCTGGCACTGAAGGCTAGTTGTGTCCTGCACATAGCTGGAATATTCTCTTCATGTAGCCTAGGGCTAGTCGTGGTCAAGCAGTTATGGGGCTAGGCTAGCTCTAACGCTGTGTGTTTGCTTTTACATTGTATAACCGCGGCTGATTCGCAGGGTCCGTCCGTCCGTCTGCTTTCATGGAAATGGATGGATTGAGCAGACAACTTGTTGGCTGCCTGTGGGGCTCGCGCGGCCGGACGCTTGACTTAGGCTAGGCCTAGAGTGTGGGGGGAAGAAGCGAACAGAGGCTGGCTTGTTTGTTTGTTTGGGGTTTTTTGTGTGTGTGGTGTGTCAAGTATGCTGGTTTATATAAACCTGGCATGAAAACGTGGGTTGCTCTTCTGTAATTTATGCTCAGTGCTGGACTTGTAGAAGTAAATGCGTTGGGGCCTGAGAGATGGATGGGAGAGGGTGGATGGAGGAGGAGACAGAGAGAGAGAGAGAATGGATGAATCTTTCTTTTTCAAGGGTAACAGAATAAGCACACGCATCTTTTTTTTTTCCATCCCGCCATTGCCCTGATTAGAGACTATCAACAAAACAAGAGAGACACAGAGAGAGAGACACACACACACAGAGACACAGAGAGAGACACACACAGAGACAGAAAGACACAGTGAGAGAGAGACAGAGATAGAGGGAGGTGTGTGTGGGATGGGGGGGGGGGGGGGGTGTTAGCTTACATGCTAAGTGTAGGCCTAATGTCCGTCACTGTAGTACAGTATGTAGCAGTAGCCTAGCGCCCCGCCACTCCTTATGACTTTTAGTTTAGAAATGGTTTGCATGGCAGGATGAAGTGGGGTTTGTTTACATGTCGGTTTGGAAAGGGAAAGGGAAGCAGCTTTGATTTCGTGTGGGTTTTTTTCTGTTAAGACTGCGCAGTAGTTTTGTTTTTTGAATTTCAGTATCGTTTTGTAGATCTGTCTCTCTGTCTGTCTCTGTCTGTTTCTCTGTCTCTCTTTCTGTCTCTCTCTGTCTCTCTCTTTTTGTGTCTCTTTCTCTCTCTCTTTCTCTGTCTCTGTCTCTCTCTGTGTGTGTCTCTGTCTGTCTGTGTCTGTCTCACTCTCTCACTTACTTACTTACCCTATAACCCTTGGAGTATAAAGATCATTCATTCTCTCTCTCTCTCTCTCTCTCTCTCTCTCTCTCTCTCTCTCTCTCTCTCTCTCTCTCTCTCTCTCTCTCTCTCTCTCTCTCTCTCTCTCTCTCTCTCTCTCTCTCTCTCTCAGCTTAACACCGATTAGTATTACTCTACGCATTATTGTGACACAACCAAAGACACATTGATATCTATATATTGCTGTAATCTCCAGCAGAGATTACTTCCTGAAAAAAAATTCACATAGAGTTTTTGATTGGGTGGTGGAACGTTGCATTCTCGTGTGAATCTTGTTATTATTTGTCGTTGTTGCTTCTTGTTTCCTGTTGTTTGTCCTTGACTTTGGTCATTGTGTGTTCAGTTTGTACCCGACTTGACGACAGCACTGCAAGAACGAACCATCTGAAAAAAGCAACTTCCTTTTCATGACGTTAACATTAATGCATCCTGTAATTTCTGTTGTATTATTTTATTTGTGTTCACAACAGAAAGTCGAGTGTTACCCCCCTTGTCAATAGGCCACATTGGGCGATGACAATAAATTGGTCAAACCGTCAAAGCCTCTCTGTCTCTGTCTCTGCCTTTCTATGTCTCTCTGTCTCTCTCCCCCGCCCCCCTCTCACTCCCCCCCCCCTCTCTCTCTCTCCCTCTCTCTCTCAGGGCAAGGACCGGATGAATAATAATAATTAATAATAATAATAAAAATAATAAGAAGAAGAAGAAGAAGAAAAAGAATGGTAATATTTATCTGTCGCCCTTAGAAATAAAGATTATCAATCAATCAATCATTGAATATATAAATTAATCAAACAACAATCAATCAATCAACCAATCCCTCTCTCTCTCACACACACTCACACACACAAACACACACCACACACACATATACACACACACTCTATCTTTTCTTCTCTTCTCTCTCTCTCTCTCTCTCTCTCTCTCTCTCTCTCTCTCCTCTCTCTCTCTCTCTCTCTCTCTCTCTCTCTCTCTCTCTCTCTCTCTCTCTCTTCACACACACACACACATAAATTATATTCTCTTTCTTTCTTTCTCTTTTTTCTCTCCCTCTCTCTCTCTATATATATATATCTCTCTCTTACACACGTATACTCTCTCTCTCTCTCTCTCTCTCTCTCTCTCTTCTCTCTCTCTCTCTCACACACACACACACACACACACACACACACACACACATATATACTCTCTCTCTCGCACATACACACACACTCTCTCTCACTCTCACTCACTTACGTTTTCTCTCTCAGAA
>CM054140.1:72319038-72331538 GCA_028751875.1 Rapana venosa | reverse complement strand
AAGAGGGCAGGTACCCATTTACAGCTGGGTGAACTGGGGGACTGTACTGAAGCCAAGGCGCGCACACGGTCACCCATCCAATTGGTAACCACGCACTACGCTACCAGATGTGTGTCAAGTAAATACTTGAACCATCCCATGCAGGTCCATCAAACAATAGAATTTACAACGTTGAGATTTTTAGCAGAAAAGAGCGACCGGCACGCTAAAAATCCACACAGAAAGGTCAACGGTTTGAGCAAGACGATCTTCGTCCAATTGACGCATCGCCACGTCGGAATGCGACTACCTTAATAGGGGGGGGGGGGGGGGTTAAAACGGTCGCATACGCAAAAAATCTCACCATTAGAGAACCTCAGAGCTCTAGCGAAAATATGAAAAAAAACCCAACATTTTTAAACAGTATTGTTTTAAAGATATCCATGTGGTTGTACTTTTCTTACACTTTATAATGTAGTATGTACTTTTCTCTTGGCGACGGGATAGCTCAGTGGTCAGAACACTTGCTTTCTCCAGCTAAGGTTGAACAGCGTCGAGCGTGGTTACCACTCGGATGGGTGACCGTTTGCGTGCCTTGGCTTCAGTACACTCCCCCAGTTTACCCAGCTGTAAATGGGTACCTGCCCTCTTTAGGGTCAGGGAATGTAAAGCAGCGAGGGAGAGGAGATGGGCGCCGCCCTCAATATGCTGGTCCCTGGAGAAGCTGAGGTCTCTGACGCCTCGCTCCCCTACGACCACATAAGTTATGGGACACCTTTAGGCCTACCTTTACTTTTCTCTTGGAGTGTAGATTCTTGGGTCACTTTACTTGCCGATGGTAAAATTAATATCTTGTTTTTATTTTGCATTAATTCAGTTGATATTGTTTGGATAATCGATTTATTTGTTACTTTTTGAAGGGGAATTTCGTACGATAGCTAAAACACGAATACAAAGCAAGTGTATGTGTGTGTGTATGAGTGTGTGTGTGTGTGTGGGTGTGTGTGTTGTGTGTGTGTGTGTGTGTGTGTGTGTGTGTGTGCGTGCGTGCGCGCGTGTGTGAGTGTGTGCGTGCGCGCGTGCATGCGTGCGTGTGTGAGTGTGTGTGTGTGTGTGTGTGTGTTCACACGAGCGTGCAGACAAGAAAGACAACTGCAGGCAGAGAGCACCAACATTATTATTTTGTATGATTGTTTGTTCGTTTGATCCGCACATTAACGGAAACACATTCTCTCCATTGATAAGGACACGTGACTTTTCTCTTCCGTTCCTCCCTTTAACATAACCACCACCATCATTATCACCATCATCATCACCATCACCACCACCATCATCATCATCATCACCACATCATCCACCACCACCATCATCATCATCACCACCATCATCATCACCGTCACCGCCATCATCCACCACCACCATCACCATCACCACCACCACCACCATCACACCACCACCACCACCACCACCACCACCACCAAGTGGTCTTTTCCTTCAAACCCACCCAGCGCCATCACCAAACCTTTTTTTCGGATTTTTTGTTTTGTTTTGTTTTATTTGTTTGTTTGGTTGGTTGGTTGGTTCATCATGATTTTATTGACACAGATGAGCTAGCAGAGGAGAATAATATCATCAACTTCTCTCTCCTCTTTCCCCGTATTATGCTGAATGAATGAATGAATGAATGAATGAATGAATGGATGGATGGATGAATGAACGAACGAATGAATCAATGGACGAACGAACGAATGAATGAACGAACGAATGAATGAATGGATGGACGAACGAATGAATGAATGAACGAATGAATGAATGAATGAACACCTCAAGTTTATCATGTTGGAAGTTGATAGTGAATCATAGTAATATCATCAACTTCCCTCTCTTCTTTCCCCATATTATGCTGAATGAATGAATGAATCAAATGAATGAATGAATGAATGAATGAGCACTCCAAGTGGACCGGTGGTCTAGAGGTAACGCGCTTGCCTAGAAAGCGAAAAGTCCGGGTTGGAAGCGTGCGGTGGTTCGATCCCCGATTGGGCCCGAAACTTTTCCCCCATCCATTAGACCGTATGTGGTGGTCTGGGTGCTAGTGTTTCGAATGAGACGATAAACCAAAGTCCCGTGTGTTACATAAAATTATTTAGCACGCGTGAAAAAAAAATCCACGGCAACAAGAGAGTTGTCCCTGACAAAATTATGTAGAAAAAAGCCACTCTGATAGGGAAACAAATACAGTTGCAAACAGGGAAAAAATTGGGTGGCGCTGCTCTTGTGGCGACGCGCTCTCCCCGGAGGGAGCAGCCCAAACTTCACGCAGAGAAATCTGCCGTGACTTAAAATGGTACAAAAATGAATATGAAAATATCGTATTGGAAGTTGATGATGAATCACTCGGAGACGGAGCAAACTCTTCCAACAACTGACAATCCATCCGCAATGATAATCAAATCTTTAGAAAGCCGTGTTACATTTTACGGGCGCCATCTTGACAGCCAAACGTTTCCCAGAGGCGCTGGTGATTGTGGCGCCATGAGTCCCATGTTTTTCCGAAATAAATACAACGGATTAGTGCGACGAGACAATTTTTTTTATGCGGTTATTAACCTCGACCTCCCCGCCCTTTTTTGTGCCCCCGCGCCCCCGCCCTTTTTAAGTGGGTGGTGGTTTTGTGTGTTGTTGTGGTGTGTGTGTGTTGTGTGTGTGTGTGTGTGTGTGTGTGTTGTGTGTGTGTGTTTTGAGAATGTGTGTGTTTGGTTTTAAGATGATAGAAATGTATTAATGGTGAAATTAATTTTTTGTTGTTGCAGGTTTGGTAGTAGAAGGGATGTTGATTATGTCTCCTGAAGTGGTTGTCAGTATGAAGAAAAGGCTTTTGTGACACTTTTTACAAAATTGTGTTTGTGGGAGTGGGTTGGGTTCGGAGAGAGAGGGAGGGAGGGAGAGAGAGAGAGAGAGAGAGAGAGAGAGAGAGAGAGAGAGAGAGAGAGAGAGAGAGAGAGCTCTAAAGAAAAATTAACAGAAAAGGATTGTATGAGGTCAAGATATAGGCTAATGACAGTTTCGATAACTGTGAATGCCCCCTTTGTGAAACAGTTTCCCTTTATTCAAAGCGATATAGGTCACTTGGATAATTATCATCAACATTGCAGCGCTATTTGTCAAAATGTCATCGTAATTTAACACAGCTGTGCTGACTCTCTGTCTGTCTGTCTGTCTGTCTCTGTTTCTGTCTTTCTCTCTGTCTGTCTCTCTGTATTTCTCTCTCTGTCTCTCTCTGTCTCTGTGTCTGTCTGTCTCTCTGTGCATAAGTCTGCAAACGTGTAGGTATAAGTGTGAAGTTGTAAGTGTGTGTGTGTGTGTGTGTGTGTGTGTGTGTGTGTGTGTGTGTGTGTGTGTGTGTGTGTGTGTGCTCGCGCACTTTAAGCATAATATTTCGCAAAATGCTTCTGCATGCTTACGTAAAGAGAAACTGCTTAAATCTGCATATGTCTACATTTTTATTTTGCATTCAAGATTGGCCATGCGTGCGTGCGTGCGTGCGTGCGTGCGTGTGTGTGTGAAAGTCAAAGTCAAATTTTATTTTCAGATGATACATTGAATAAGCAATGCACGTGTGTGTGTGTGTGAGTGTGTGTGTATGCACGCGCGTTTCTTTGTATTTGTGTGTGTATGCACGCGCGTTTCTTTGTATTTGTGTGTTGTTGTTGTTGCTTCGATTTTACGTCTGTTCACTCAAAGTGATATTAGACGATGGGAAGGGGAGGGGAGGGCACATTGATGTTGATGGTTGTGTGCTGTGAAATTGGTATCTGTTGCTAAATATCCTAGGCAGTATACAGAAAAAGGCTAAGCAATGATAACAACAAATAAATACATAAGAAATGCTAATGCGACTTAAAACTATAACAAATGTCCTATAGGACTGTTCATTAAAGATTTTGTTATACGAAATGCCAAATCAATATTTTTATTAATATCTTATCCAAGGACTTTTCAGAAAAAGAAGGTAATAATGGTTTTAGACTCTTACATTCCAAAATTATATGAATGCTAGTAATTTTCTCACCACACAAACATTTTATATTTTTATTTGTATTTGTGTGTGTGTATGCGCGCGCGTGTCTTTTGTGTTTGCGTCTGTGCGTGCCCAAACGCGCGCCCGTCCGCGTTGTATGTGTGTATGTGTGTGTGTGTTCTATACTCAGCAATAAAAGTGAACGTCTTTCGATGTGACCGCTGTACATAGATTTTATCGCCGCTTGTGACACTGACAGATGCGTCACGAGCTGTCCACGTCCCACCTCTATAAAAAACAGTAAAGAACAGAAGTCCACTCTGGGCTTGCCCGCTTCTGTTCAGTCCCTAAACTTTACACACACTTACACACGCGCGCGCGCACACACACAACACACACACGCAAACTCACACACAGACAGACACAGACACACACACAACACTCACACACACACACAGACACACACACACACACACACACACCACACACACAGACACAGACACACAACACACACACACACACACACTCACACACAGACAGACACACACACACCACACACAACAGACACAACACACACAACACACAGACAACACACACACACACACACTCAACACACACACAACACACACACCACACACACACACACACACACCACACACACAGACCACACACACACACACACACACACACACACACACACACACCACACACACGACACACACACACAGACACACACACAGACACACACACACACACACACACACACACACACACACACACACACACACACACACACACACAATCACACACACACACACACTCACACACACAACACACACACAACAACACACACCAACACACAACACACACACACACGCACACACCAACACACACAGAGGAGGAGCAGCTAAAAACAAAGACTTTGACTTATCTTCTTCTTCTGGGTCCCTGACAAAAGTCCAGGAAAAATGACTGACAGTGACAAGTGAGTTAGTTCCCTTCTCTTCCCTTTCTTTCATCATATCCCCCCCCCCCCCCCCCCCCCCCCCCCCCCCCCCCTCCCACTTACCATTTAATCCCTCTCTTAGTCCTTTCCCTCCCCCCCCCCCCCCTCCCCACTTACCATTTAATCCCTCTCTACCTTTCCCCCCCCCCCCCCCCCCTCCCAGCCACGCCTTCTCTTTCTGTGTCTTTCTCTCTCTGTCTGTCTGTATGTCTGTCTCTTTCATTGTCTCTGTCTCTCTATTTCTCCCCCCCACCCCTCTCTTCATTTATTTCTGTCTGTCTGTCTGTCTGTCTGTCTGTCTCTCTCTCTCTCTCTCTCTCTCTCTCTCTCTCTTTCTCTCTCTCTCTTCTCTTTCTCTCCCTGTGGCTTTCTGTTTGTCTGTCCCATCTCTCTCTTCTTTATCTCTCTCTGTCTGTCTGTCTCTCTGTCTCTGTCTCTGTCTCTCTCTCTCTCTCTCTCTCTCTCTCTCTCTCTGTGTAACTTTCTATATCTCCGTTTGTGTCTGTCTCTCTGTATATCTGTCTGGGTGTCTGTCACTCTGTGTGTCTTTTCTGTCCGTCTCTGTCTGTCTGACTCTCTCTCTCCCTTCTCTCTCCCCCCCCCCCCCACTCTCTCCCCCGCTCCCCCTCTCTGTCCTCCTCCTCCTCGTAGTCCTCCTGTTCGAGCCTTGTCACGATTATGATTGACAGACAGACCTGCTCTGACAGTGGACATCCCGTGCTTCAAACAAAAGCCTCCAGTTCCCCCTACTTCCGCGGGCCGTAAGCTGACTTCACGATGTCCCTCACCCTTTGAAGGTGATGAATCAGTCAGCCGACAACGCCAGGTGAAGAACAATAGATAACTTCACAACTGGACCACACTGGACTAGATCCCTTGCCCTCTGTGAAGCCAAACAGTCCAGATGGTCGGTCCTTGGTCGTATTATATACTGCGGGGATTTTTATTTTTTTACAGCCACCAGCCGTCTTTTTTGTTTACTTTATTTTAATTCTGTAACATCATCAAAAAAACGTCTAAATAGATCACTTTACTATTTTTAATTCGTGGCAGATTTCTCTGCGTGAAATTAGGGCTGATTGCTATCCTCGAGGGAGTGAGCGTCGCCACAAGAGCAGCGCCACGTGGGTTGGGTCAAGATACCAACCAAGAGAAAGCAACAGCAGTAACATCAAATATATAAACACACACACACAAATGTAATACTGAAGCCTCTGTTTTTATTCAACCCTTTATTCGTCACCTATGCCATTCATTTGGAATAGTACTGTTACAACATCATTATGTGTTGTTGTTTTTTTTAAAGATAAATAAGCGCTGGAACAGGCACCGGAGCACTTACGTATGCAGAAGTATAACATAATTATCAATATCGATACACTTGCCTTACAGTGATGTGAAGAAGGTATTACTGCAGCGGGATGTAAAGTTATAGTCTTGCTACCAGTTTTAAGAATTTTATATTGGAAATTTCCTTGTTATGACAAATAAAAATTACATTTTATGAAGTAGTAGTAGTAGTAGTAGTAGAAGTAGAAGTAGTAGTAGTAGTAGTAGCAGCAGCAGCAGTTGTAGTAGTAGTAGTAGTAGAAGTAGTAGTAGCAGTAGCAGCAGCAGCAGTAGAAGTAGTAGTAGCAGCAGCAGCAGCAGCAGCAGCAGCAGCAGTTGTAGTAGTAGTAGTAGTAGCAGCAGCAGAGTTGTAGTAGTAGTAGTAGTAGTAGTAGTAGTAGTAGTAGAAGTAGTAGTAGTAGTAGTAGTAGTAGTAGTAGCAGTAGCAGCAGCAGTTGTAGTAGTAGTAGTAGTAGTAGTAGCAGTAGTAGCAGCAGTTGTAGTAGTAGTAGTAGTAGCAGTAGTAGCAGTAGTAGTAGCAGCAGCAGTAGTTGTAGTAGTAGTAGTAGTAGTAGTAGTAGTGCCTGGTCGCGGCCATCTTGATAAACAGTCTTGGAGGGGACACAACTGTCATGATCTATACGGTTTATGACGAGAAATAAACTTAAAAAATAAAATAAAAAGTTTGGTACAAAATGCGTCGAAGATTTCATTTAAAGTGGGTGATCCCCCCATTCCCCCCAATATAGCTTTTGCCACGAGATGTGTTAATAATTAAACAATTTTTTTTAAAAAGCATAACAACATTACAGTATCACGTCGGCCCCTGGCGATTACCTCACATCAATAACTTCCCCGACATCTTAATGCAGCTACCTTCATGGTAGGTTAAGAAACGGGGGTTGCATAGCAACAATCTCATCATTGATGAACCTCGGAGCTCTAGCAGAGGAACAAAAAACACCCCCCACCCCCCACTCCCCCAAACAAGCAAACAAACAAATCAAAACAAAACCAAACAAAGCAGAACAGAAAAAAACCCAAATATATCAACAACTTACAGAGCTTTTGACTTCGGACAAGCAAATAAGACAGAAAAAACTCCAACCCCAAAACCTAAAGCAACAACAATTTGAACGAATAAATAACAACAGATACCTATATGCATAATATTATTATATAGATAAAGCAGTCAAGCAAGTAAGAAAAATAAAACAACAACGAAGGAAACCAACAACAATGTAAACGAATAAACATCAATCGATACCTACATGCGTAATATAAAATAGATAAAGCAGTTGATCAGAAGGAAGAAAAGAAAGAAAGGAGGAAAGAAACAAATAAAGAAGGAAGAAAAGAAAGAAGGAAATAAATGAATGAAAGAAAGTAAGAAGGAAAGCAAGAATAGAGAAAGAAAGAAAAAAAAGCAAGAAAGAAAGAAGGAAAAGAATATAGAAAGAAGGAAAGAAAGAAAGAAAGAAGGAAGGAAAGGAAGACAGAAAAAAAAGAAGATGTGAAACACACCCAGGTCACTGCAAGATAACACTACAAACACTCTGCATATATACAATGCAGTGCATGCATGATTCACACTGGGAACATCATTAATCAAGTAAACACATAGAAACAGGTAAAATAGACAATGCAGAAACAAGGTAAAGGTGTGTCCCATAACCTATGTTTTCGTAGGGGAGCGAGGCGTCAGAGACCTCAGCTTCTCTAGGGGCCAGCATATTGAGGGCGGCGCCCATCTCCTCTCCCTCCCTGCTTTACCTTCCCTGACCCTAAAGATGGCAGGTACCCATTTACAGCTGAGTGAACTGGGGAACTGTACTGAAGCCAAGGCATGCAAACGGTCACCCATGCAAGTGGTAACCATCCTGTCCCAAAAGAAGCAGAAACAAGCAAACAGGTAAACATACATACACATGTATAAAACACATCAACAACAGAATAAAGGAAGCCAGCACACGGACAAGCACACGAAATAATAAATCAGTAAACACAATAAAAGCTTTTTTTTAGGGGGAGGGGTATCTACAAAAAAATAATCAGACTGAAAAGAGATATACCCCCAAAACAAAAACAAACACACACACATACAAAAACGCCACCACACACACACACACACACCACCACCACCACCACCACACACATACACGCACACAAGCATGCATGCAAGTAAGCAAGCGCACACACACACATACACCACCACTCACACACGCGCGCGTGCACACACACATACACACGCACGTACGCACACGCGCACGCACCACACACACACACACACACACACACAGAGACTCACACACACACAATGCAAGAAGCAAACGAGGAAAGAAGTAAGAAAGATTGAGGCAGAAAAAAAGACAGAATAAGCAGGGAAGAAATGAAGGTGGGAGGGGGAAGGGGTAGCTGATGAAAAAGAACAAATATCAAAATGAAAATCAAGAGAGAGAGAGAGAGAGAGAGAGAGAGAGAGAGAGAGAGAGAGAGAGAGAAGAGGAATGGAATCAGCATAGATTTCAATATACAAGAATGTGCAATATTCGAAAATGTTTCAGTGAGTCAGATGAGGAAAACAAGAATGAAACAAAACAAGAATGAAACAAAACAAGAACGAAAGAAAACAAGAACGAAACAAAACAAGAACGAAAGAAAACAAGAATGACACAAAATAAGAATGAAACAAAACAAGAGCGAAACAAACATTACAGAAAGAAAACAAACAGAAACATGACTAAAGAAAAAGACAAAAGAAAAGAAAGAAAGTTAAAAAAACCCCCATCAACTCGAAACAAAGAAAAGGCTATTTTTTTATACCCAAACTCTCTCTCTCTCTCTTTCTCTCTCCCCCTCTCTCTCTCTCTCTCCACACACACACACACACACGCACAGAGTAAATGTTACCTAATTCCATGCGCTGCCAGCATCATTGTTCAATGTGACCTGCAGTTAGGAGAAGAAAATTTGACAGCTGTCACGAGCCAATCCAGAGATTTGTTACCCGCCTCCCACCTCTTTATAACAGAGAGACATATAAACAACCGTAATAATAAGCACAACATGGAGACTGAGAGCGAGAGAGAGATAGAGGGGGGCGGGGGAGGGGGGGGGGGGGGGGGAGAGAGAGAGAAGGAGAGACACACACACACAGAGACACGCACACAGAGACACGGAGTTAGAGAGAAAATTTTATGATTTTAAAAAAAAACTTTTATTCTTTTATTTCGAGGTTAATGGAATAAGTACTCATGTGCTTTTTCTTTCTTTTACATCCAGTCCCTCTGTGTATGTAGTTTTGTAACATTTGTCTTCCCTTCCCACCGGAGAGAGACAGACAGAGAGAGATAATTTATTTTAACCTTTATTCTTTTATTTCCAGGATAATGGAATAAGAACTCATATGGTGTATTTTACATCCAGTCCCCCTATGTATGCAGTTTTGTAAATGTTGTCTTTCCTTCCCACCGGAGAGAGACAGAGTTCGATTTTTTTAAAACCTTTATTCTTTTATTTTGAGGATAATGGAATAAGTACTCATGTGCTTTTTTTTTACATCCAGTCCCCCTGTGCATGCAGTTTTGTAAATTTATTTTCCGTTCCCTCAAGAGAGAGAGAGAAGAGAGAGACAGCGACCGAGTTAGAGAGAGAGTAGAAAGAGGAGAGAGAGAGAGAGAGAGAGAGAAGAGCAAAAGCCTCCCCCCCCTAAATTCTACCCCATCCCTCTCCCTGTTGTACTCAAAACAAACCAAACCAAAACCACAGACACAAAAAAACAGCCAGAAAGACAATCAGCATAAAAAACAAAACAATCAAGAATTTCTTTTTTTTTTGAAGGGAAGAGGTCATTTTTGTCTTTTCGTGTTTTGTTTGTTTGTTTGCTTGTTTGTTTGTCTCTCTGCTTGCTCGCTTCTCTTTTCAGTTGATGGCGCAACAAAGGGGGAAAAAAAACATCACTCAAAACACTCTATTACTGCCCTCCCCCCCTCCCTCTCCTATACCTCCCCACCCTCCTTCCAACTCTTAGGACAAGTGTTGTGGGGGGGGGGGGGGGGGGGGGGGGGGGGGAGTAGAGGAAGGGTAAGGCCCCAAGGGGGATACAATCTGCAAGTCCTGGGCTCCTAAACAAACTAATACACATCATGCCATTCAACAGTCTATCCCCTGGAGGGCCTCCCGACTGTCGAACTTGATAGTTGGCGCTCTGTGTTAATGCATTCTCCATCACAAACAAGTTGCCTCGTGTTAAAAGTGTTATGTAAATCACCCCCAGAGAGAGAGAGAGAGAGGGGGGGGGGGGGGGGGGGGAGAGAGAGAGAGAGAGAGAGGGCGCGTGGCAAGCGTTCGCCCGGGGGCGGTGTTGGGGGAAAATCTCTTGGTTAGAATTAGCGAACCTGGTTTGAGATTTTTACCCCACCGGTCAAATTTTAAAAATATATATTTTGAAATATCTATCATGTGTGTGTGTGTGTGTGTGTGTGTGTGTGTGTGTGCATTCTTCGTATCATGTTTGTTCCAATGTTTTCTTTTTCTTGGAAAACATATTTGTAGGTCCTTTTCTAGTTTGGTTTGTTCTTTGGTTTGTTAAAATGGCATGCCGATGACTCTCAGATTCTTAGCAGTGATACACCTGAAAACCTGCCTTCTCTCTTGGCAAATAATTATTCCTACTGCCTTCAACATATTCAAAACTGGATGATACAGAACAAGTTACAGCTAAATCCAGACAAAACCGAAGCCATGCTTGTTAGGGACCACAGATAATGACCTGTTTCTGGGATTGTTATGTGTTTTAGTTGTTGTTCTGGAAGTTTTCTTTTCGTGCCTTTTTCTCGTTTAGTGATACAAAGTTTTACTGTTGGACTGATTGATCACTTTATCTATTTAGTTAGTCATGTGTCTGTTTGCTTGAGTGTATTTCATAGTTTACTTACTTAAATCTATAACATAATTATTTGTAAAAGGATTTTATGTGTTCATATTTTGGTTGATTTTGTTTTTATTTAGCACTTTGATTATTATGTTATCATGAAGGCTCTCTTGTGTTTCGTTGTTGTTGTTGTTGTTACTGCAGTTGTTGTGTTCTTGTGTGTTGTGTGTGTCTGCCCTGTTTTGTGATAATAAACAAGTCTTGTCCAGCCATTTCTTCATTCATCCATTGATTCATTTGTCACCGACAATCATGTCTGTCTATCTATCTATCTATCTATCTATCTATCTATCTATCTATCTATCTATCTATATACATACATAATACATACATACATACATACATACATATATACATACATACATATATACACGTAAAACACACACATTATCAAGGGGATGGACAGTGGGGAAACGTACACCACACCGCGTTGCACGTGCTTTAATGCCAACCTCTCTTTGTACTGTAAGTGACTGGCTAGCGACTGTGACACCCATTAATGCCAGAGGTTGCCGGCAGTATGAACAGTACATGATGGTTTTCCTTTGGTGGGCCACCACACGGCATACGGACAACGGGGGGCCTGTCAGTATAAATATCATCCCCACCTTCTGGAAATTCTGTGCTGGAAATTTTCCCTCTTTTCTATCCCTCTCTTTGTTGCTGCCTTGTTCGTTTTCTTCCTGTCACCTCCTCTTTGTCTGTTTTCTGCCTTCTTGGTCCATCCTCCTGCCTTCTTTCCCAGAAAGACTGAAAAGATAACAATTCTCTCCCTCTCCGATGTCGGATGCGCTGGGTCTGACTTGTCAGGCGCTTAATGGCAGCGCGACGCATTTTCGCTAGTTGGTGTCTGAACGTTCGACGACGAAGAAGATGACCATCCATTGTCTAGCATTTTCAGGTACTCTGCACTCTCGTTGTTGAAAAGCAAAATGCGATAACGCAACAACACATGAAACAGCAAGAGAAATGAAAATGATGAAAGGAAGGACTTTTGTCCTTTAAATTATTTTTTTTAATTGCCAGCCCATGAAGAAACCATTTTACAATTTTCTTTTTTTTTCTGTATGTCTGTCCTTTTCCCCCCCTACACATTATCTGACTAGTTTTAGCCCCCACCCCTTAAAAAAAGGAGAAGAAAACAAACAAAAACGAACAAAGCAAACAAACAAGTCCAACTAACCCAAAAACCCCCAAAAAAAAACAAAAAAAAAAAAAAAAAAAAAAAAAAA
>CM054140.1:72307286-72318538 GCA_028751875.1 Rapana venosa | reverse complement strand
TGACCTGCGTTGGGAGAAGAAAATTGACAGCTTCACGAGCCAATCCAGAGATTTGTTACCCGCCTCCCACCTCTTTATAACAGAGAGACATATATACAACCGTATAATAAGCACAACATGGAGACTGAGAGCGAGAGAGAGATAGAGGGGCGGGGGAGGGGGGGGGGGAGAGAGAGAGAAGGAGAGACACACACACACACAGACACGCACACAAGACACGGAGTTAGAGAAAATTTTATGATTTAAAAAAAAAACTTTTATTCTTTATTTCGAGGTTAATGGAATAAGTACTCATGTGCTTTTTCTTTCTTTTACATCCAGTCCCTCTGTGTATGTAGTTTTGTAACATTTGTCTTCCCTTCCCACCGGAGAGAGACAGAGAGAGAGAGAAAATTTATTTTAACCTTTATTCTTTTATTTCCAGGATAATGGAATAAGAACTCATATGGTGTATTTTACATCCAGTCCCCCTATGTATGCAGTTTTGTAAATGTTGTCTTTCCTTCCCACCGGAGAGAGAGGTAGATTTTTTAAAAACCTTTATTCTTTTTATTTTGAGGATAATGGAATAAGTACTCATGTGCTTTTTTTTACATCCAGTCCCCCTGTGTATGCAGTTTTGTAAATTTTGTTTTCCCCTTCCCCTGGGGGGGGAGGGGGGGGGAGAGAGAGAGAGAAAAGGCCCCCCCCCCCCCTCCTTTTACCCTATTCCACCCTTTCTCTCTTTCTCCCTGTTGTACTCAAACCAAACCAAACCAAAACCACAGACAAACCAAAACAGCCAGAAAGACAATCAGCATAAAAAAACAAAACAATCAAGAATTTTTTTTTTTTTTTGGGGGGGGGGGGGGGGGGGGGGGGGGGGGGGGGGGGGGGGGAGGGGGGGGGGGGGGGGGAAGAGGTCATTTTGTCTTTTCGTGTTTTGTTGTGTTGTTTGCTTGTTTGTTTGTCTCTCTGCTGCTCGCTTCTCTTTTCAGTTTGATGGCGCAACAAAGGGAAACAAAACATCACTCAAAACTCATTTCTATTGCCCCCCCCCCCCTCCTCCTCTACCTCCCCCTCCCCCACCCTCCTTCCAACTCTTAGGACAAGTGTTGTGGGGGCGGGGGGGGGGGGGGGGGGGGTGGTAGTAGAGGAAGGTAAGGCCCCACAGGGGATACAATCTGCAAGTCCTGGCTCCTAAACAACTAATACACATCATGCCATATCAACAGTCTATCCCCTGGAGGGCCTCCCGACTGTCGAACTTGATAGTTGGGCGCTCTGTGTTAATGCATTCTCCATCACAAACAAGTTGCCTCGTGTTAAAAGTGTTATGTAAATCACCCCCAGAGAGAGAGAGAGAGGGGGGGGGGAGAGAGAGAGAGAGAGAGAGAGAGGCGCGTGGCAAGCGTTCGCCCGGGGGCGGTGTTGGGGGGAAAATCTCTTGGTTAGAATTAGCGAACCTGGTTTGAGATTTTTACCCCCACCCGGTCAAATTTTAAAAATATATATTTTGAAATATCTATCATGTGTGTGTGTGTGTGTGTGTGTGTGTGTGTGTGTGCATTCTTCGTATCATGTTTGTTCCAATGTTTTCTTTTTCTTGGAAAACATATTTGTAGGTCCTTTTCTAGTTTGGTTTGTTCTTTGGTTTGTTAAAATGGCATGCCGATGACTCTCAGATTCTTAGCAATGATACACCTGAACACCTGCCTTCTCTCTTAGCAAATATGTCCTACTGCCTTCAACATATCCCAAACTGGATGACACAGAACAAGTTACAGCTAAATCCAGACAAAACCGAAGCCATGCTTGTTAGGGACCACAGATAATGACCTGTTTCTGGGATTGTTATGTGTTTTAGTTGTTGTTCTGGAAGTTTTCTTTTCGTGCCTTTTTCTCGTTTAGTGATACAAAGTTTTACTGTTGGACTGATTGATCACTTTATCTATTTAGTTATCCATGTGTCTGTTTGCTTGAGTGTATTTCATAGTTTACCTACTTAAATCTATAAACATAATTATTTGTAAAAGGATTTTATGTGTTCATATTTTGGTTGATTTTGTTTTTATTTAGCACTTTGATTATTATGTTATCATGAAGGCTCTCTTGTGTTTCGTTGTTGTTGTTGTTACTGCAGTTGTTGTGTTCTTGTGTGTTGTGTGTGTCTGCCCTGTTTTGTGATAATAAACAAGTCTTGTCCAGTCATTTCTTCATTCATCCATTGATTCATTTGTCACCGACAATCATGTCTGTCTATCTATCTATCTATCTATCTATCTATCTATCTATCTATCTATCTATCTATCTATCTATCTATCTGTCTGTCTGTCTGTCTGTCTGTCTTGTCTGTCTGTCTGTCTATCTATCTATCTATTTATCTATCTATCTATCTATCTATCTATCTATCAATCTATCTATCTATCTACCCATCCATCCATCCATCCATCTATCTATCTATCTATCTATCTATCTATCTATCTATCTATCTATCTATCTATATACATACATAATACATACATACATACATACATACATACATACATACATACATACATACATACATATATACACGTAAAACACACACACATTATCAAGGGGGATGGACAGGGGGGAAACACACACCACACCGCGTTGCACGTGCTTTAATGCCAACCTCTCTTTGTACTGTAAGTGACTGGCTAGCGACTGTGACACCCATTAATGCCAGAGGTTGCCAGCAGTATGAACAGTACATGATGGTTTTCCTTTCTTTGTGAGCCACCACACGGCATAAGGACAACAACAAAGTAACATTGGCAATGGATATGAGAGAGAGAGAAGAGAGAGAAATATTTATTCATTCATTCATTCATTCATTCATTCTTTTATTTCGAGGATAATGGAATCAGCATTCATGTGTGTGTGTGTGTGTTTATGTGTGTGTGTGTGTGTGTGTGTGTGTGTGAGTCCGACAGAGAGAGGCGTGATCTGATAAGTATGTATTATCATTGAGTTGGGTCTTTGTTTCAGAAGTTGTGCCTAGTAATTGTTTATGTTTCTTTTGTGTGTGTGTGGTGTGTGTGTGTGTGTGTGTGTGTGTGTGTGTGTGTGTGTGTGTGTGTGTGTGTGTGCTTGTTTTTCTTTTTTTTAATTGTTCTTTTATTTCGAGGATAATGTATGTGTTGTGTTTCTTCCTCTATGTGTGTGTGTGTGTGTGAGAGAGAGAGAGAGAGAGAGAGAGAGAGAGAGAGAGAGATGGATAGAGAGAGACACACACCATTATTAGAAAAAAGAGATTCAAAGCAAGAAATAATTTCATAAACAACCAAACAATCCCCCCCCCCCCCCCCCCCCCCCCCCCCCCCCAACAACCCCACTGAAAAGAAAGGAAAGAAAGAAAGAAATGGGGGAAAAAGACAAAAAGGGGAGGACAAATCCAACAGACAAAAGCAACCAAACAAAATGATAACATACAAGCAAGGAAACAAACCAAAGAAATCAGGCCAACAAACAAAGCGAACAAGCAGCAAACAGATGGCAATGCACAGTTATAGGTGCTGCAGGCAGTCTATAGCTGCACACCCTTCATCATCATCATCTACATCACCGGCCCCGAGGATGCTGGGGGCCTGTCAGTATAAATAGCATCCCCACCTTCTGGAAATTCTGTGCTGGAAAATTTCCCTCTTTTCTATCCCTCTCTTCGTTGCTGCCTTGTTCCTTTTCTTCCTGTCACTTCCTTATTGTCTATTTTCTGCCTTCTTGGTCCATTCTCCTGCCTTCTTTCCCAGAAAGACTTAAAAGATAACAAGTCTCTCCCTCTCCGAAGTCGGATGTGCTGGGTCTGACTTGTCAGGCGCTTAATGGCAGCGCGACGCATTTTCGCTCATATGACAGACAATAGTTGGCGTCTGAGCGTTCAACGAAGAAGAAGATTATCATATATTTTCTTTATACTTTCAGGTACTCTGAACTCTCGTTGTTGAAAAGCAAAATGCGATAACGCAACAACACATGAAACAGCAAGAGAAATGAAAATGATGAAAGGAAGGACTTTTGTCCTTTAAATTATTTTTTTTAATTGCCAGCCCATGAAGAAACCATTTTACAATTTTCTTTTTTTTCTGTATGTCTGTCCTTTTTCCCCCCTACACATTATCTGACTAGTTTTAGCCCCCACCCCTTAAAAAAAGGAGAAGAAAACAAACAAAAACGAACAAAGCAAACAAACAAACAAACAGCCCAACTAACACCCAAAAACCAAAGCAATAAAAAAAACAAAACAAAAACAACCCAACAACAACCCCAAAAAAAAAAAAACCCCAAAACCCCCCAAAATAACCACCATCACAAAAAAACACCACAATAAAATGAACAAGGTTAAAAGAGAATAAAACAATAAACTGAAAAAAATAGAAGAAAAAGAAATAAAGGGGACATTTTTTTGGTGCCCCTACCAATGCAACCGAGGAAGACCTTCACGTGTAGACATTCCTCTTGCTTTTTCTTTTTCTTCTTAAAAGCGTACACACTGTCTGACCCAGCTTCGTGTGCTCGAACAGCACGTGAACATTGTCAAACGCCAAGCCAAGCCAAAAAAAAAAAAGAAAGAAAAAACCCCAAACAAACCCTCAAAACCCACGTGCGTCTGTCGTACACTTTCTGGACCTTGTCTCGCCATGGCTTAATTAAAATACAATGGCTACAACGTGAAAGCGTGTACCTGCTGTCTGTGCCAAAATGTGTCAAAGTTTGGATACCCAATCTGTGCCGTTTCTGGCTAAAGATTCTACTATTATTTCGACACTGTGTAGCAGACAAGATTACTTAACAGAAACATGGGGATTTTGAATTATTCAGGTATATGTGGATTAAACATCAAGGTGACAGAGGAAAGGTCTTTTTCATTTGCGCAGCAGAAACGCAAGAACGAAGAGATGGGGGAACTGTACAATGGTTGCAATCCGAAAAGCAAAGTGTATATCAAAATACAGAAGCAGCCTTACCAACAACATCAGCAAAACACAGCAGAAACGCAGCAACACCAACAACAACAAAGCACCTTTTCCAACAACATAAAGCACAACAACAGCAACAGCAACACCAACAAAGCAGCTGCAACAAAAAATGACAACAGAGAAACTAAACGACAACGACGACCCAACAGAGAAGGATTAAATGGAAAGTTCCTTGTTTGCAAGTCATTTATTTGTTGTTGGTGTTGGGTGTGCGTTGTGTCTTCGGGAAGAAAAGGAGCGGCAAGAGAGAAAGAGAGAGAGAGAGAGGGAGAGAGAGAGAGAGAGAGAGGAGAGAAAGAGAGAGAAGAGAAGAGAAGAGAGAGAGAAGAGAGAAGAGAGAGAAAGAAGAGAGAGAGAGGAAAGACACACTTGTATGCACGTGCGTGATTTTACTCGCGTTCGTGTGTATCAACAAATATGCAGTCCTCTGTTTGTTTGTTTTTTTGTTTTGTTTTTGTTTGTTTGTGTGTGTGGGGTGTGTGGTGTGATAAGAGAGAGAGAAGAGAGAGAGAGAGAGAGAGAGAGAGAGATGTATGCTCGTGCGTGTTTTATACTCGCGTTCGTGGTATAAGTCATATGCAGTCGTGTGTGTGATGTATGCACGTGCGTGTTTATACTCGCGTTTGTTGAATAAATCATGGGCTCTCTCTCTCTCTCTCTCTCTCTCTCTCTCTCTCTCTCTCCTCTCTCTCTCTCCTCTCTCACTTTTCTCTCTCTATCCCCTTTCCCTCTCTCTCTTCACCCCATTTATGTGTGCTGTGCCCCTTGTGAATGGGCGTAAAGCTTATCACAAATAAAGTATTGTCAAATTCTCTCTCTCTCTCTCTCATCCTCCCTCTCTCACTCCCCTCTCTCTCTCTCCTCTCTCTCCCTCCTCCCTCCTCCTTCCTCATCTCTTTTCTCTCCTCTTTGCTCTATCTCTCTCTCTTGCTCTCAATCTCTATCTCTTTCTCCCCTCCCCTACCCCCCCCCCCCACCCCTCTTGTGTGTGTGACTTTTTTTAAAATTTTTAATTTTTTAATTTCCTTTTCAGGTATAGTGGAATAAGCACACGCGTGCTTGTTTACACACAGTCTCTGTCTGCATGCAGCTTTGTAAATGTTGTCATCTGTTCCCACCTGCACACAATGGCTTAATCTTACGAAAAGCGGAAGAGGTTTTAACGTGTGTTCAAGATGTTTTGCATGCGTTCGGACACGGGGCCTCGGTTCGAAGGACTTTTGGGGGGAGTGGAGTCAGCACTGATGTCAACTCCAGGAGTGAAAATCTCCTTGAACGGGATTCGAACCCGGATCGGCAGATCACGAGCGCAGTGTGTGTGTATGTGTGTGTGCATGTGTGTGTATACGCGTGCGTGCGTGCCTGCGTGTGTGCGTGCGTGTGTATACGCGTGCGTGCGTGTGTGCCTCTGTGTGAGTGCGCCTCTGTGTGTGTGCGTATGTGTTTGTATGCCTGCCTGCTTGCGTGTGTGTGTGTGTGCGTGCGCGCGCGCGCATTCACACGCGCACACACCGTGCCAGTCTGGGTCACACGATCATCATGCACATGCGCATTTTTTTTTTCAAAAAATGTATTGGATTGAACACATGTTGGGAAACATGTACACAAGGTTTGCACAGCTGAACAAATTGACAGGACAAACATGATTGATAAATGCTGTTTTTCAAAAGGCTGGAAAGTCGATGTTTTTGTCCTTAGACTCAACAGCTGTCAATTCGATGAAAAGGAGGGAGGAGAGAGAGAGAGAGAGAGAGAGAGAGAGAGAGAGAGAGAGAGAGAGATAGATAGAGAGGGGGTATAGGGGGAAGAGAAGGGGAGAGGAATAGAGAGAGAGAAAGAGTGAGAGAGAGAGATGAGACAGAGAGGGAGAGAGAGAAAGAGAGGAAGAGATAGAGATATACGGAAGGGAGAGAGAGAGAGACAGAGACAGAGGAGGGAGGGAGAGAGAGCGAGAGACAGAGAGAGAGAGAGCGGGGAAGAAGATAGAGGAAATATGGATGAAGAGAGTATAACGTGATGGAGTTGTAATGATGAATGTACTCTAGAAGTGCACTTTAACCCTCCACACGGTTGTGGTGTGTGTGTGTGTGTGTGTGTGTGTGTGTGTTGTGGTGTTGTGTGTGTTTCGTTCTTGAATTGAACGTCTTTCATTAATGGTGATCTCAGACGGATTGTGTGCGTGCGTGCGTGCGTGCGTGTGGTGTGTGTGTGCGTGCGTGCGTGTGTGTGTGTGATTGTGTGTGTGTGTGCGTGCGTGTGTGTGTATGAGCGAGTGGTGTAGTGGTGGTGGTGATAGTGGTGATATGTATCACTATGAAAGAGAGAGAGAGAGAGAGAGAGAGAGAGAGAGAGAGAGAGAGTGAGGGGGAGGGGGGAGGGACCAAATAGTAATAACAGTAACAAAATGAGCTGATAATTCTCCTCCTCCTTCTTTTCCTTGTTATTGTTGGTGTTGTTGTTGTTCTTCTTCTTTTTCCTCTTCTTCTCCTTCTCCTCCTCCTCCTCTTTCTTCTTTTTCATCATCATCATCATCATCATCATCATCATCATGATGGTCTTCCTCTTCTTCGTCTTCTTCCTCTTCCTCCTCTTTTGTGTAGTGTAAAATAATCATTAGCTCTACTCGTTTCCATCATTATTGATTTTTGCAGCATATGGCAACAAATTAAAAAAGTTCATGACCCGACCCAAAAGCTATGTCAGTTATTGATTCAAGCAAAATGAATGCTAAGGCCTACATTACAATGCTTTTAAGCTTTCAAATAAGGACAACATTTGCAAAAGCGCTGGCGCACAAGGACTGTTATGTAAAAACAACAACTAGAAAGCTCATCAGCGTTGATTCCATTATCTTCAAAATGAAAAGAATACATTAATGATGGAGATTGATAGATGTGGTGAGTCCGAGTGCAGACACGTATTCTGGGTGACCCCTAGGATGTAAAGCCTCCAAACGCCGCCCAACAACAACAACCACAACAACCACCACCACACACAACAACAACTACATCAACTACCACCACCACCACCACCACCACCACCACAGTAACATAAACAACAGTAGCAGCAGCAACAACAACAACAACTACTACTACTACTCCTCCTCCTACTGCTGCTGCTGCTGCTGCTACTACTGCTACTACTACTACTACTACTACTACTGCTACTGCTGCTGCTGCTGCCGCTGCCGCTACTACTACTACTACTATTGCTGCTGCTGCTGCTGCTGCTGCTGATGCTGTTGATGCTGCTACTAGTGCTACTGCTACTACTTCTACTGCAGCTGTTGCTGCTGCTATTGTTGTTGCTGGTGCTGCTGCTGCTGCTCTACTACTACTACTACTACAGCAAAAAAAAGAAAGAAAGGAAAACATACATCAAGAAGAAAATGAAAGGGCCTAGAGTAATAACTAATCTTAGCATCAGTTGAAAAGAAAAAGAAGCAGCAGCTGCGATAGAGTATAAAGTGTAAGCTGATCGATGACTGACAATAAATCTGTCGCCAACAATGGAGGAATCAGCAGTATGATCATGACAATGATGATAATGGTAGCGACGACAGAAACAGCACAGACGATGATGATGAGGGTGGTGGTGGTGATGGTGATGATGATGGTAGTGGTGGTAGTGGTGATGGTGGTGGTTGGTGATGGTGATGGTGGTGGGTGATGGTGGTGGTGGTGGTTGTGGTTGATGTTGATAATGACGATAGCAATGACGAAGACGATATCTATAGTGAAGTCGATTGGTAACAAAGATGTTTTAATGTTAATGACGGATACTATGACGACGATGATGGTGAAGACAGACATGTAAATCATAGATGCGTATGTGCACAATCATGGCTAAGAGTGCTCGTCACACACACATACATACACACACACACACACACACACACACACACACACACACACACACACACACGCTTGCTTTGGTCTAATATCGCTCTTTAGTGGAAGGACGTTGAACTGAAAAGACAAAGTATACACATAATCATAATTATTACTCTCTCTTTCTCTCTCTCTCTCCTCTCTCTCTCCCCTCTCCTCTCTCTCTCTCATCTCTCTCTCTCTCTCTTTCCTCTCTCTCTCTCTCTTCTCATCTTCTCTCTCTCTCTCTCTCTCTCTTCTCTCTCTCTTTCTCTCTCTTCCTCTCTCTCTCTATCTCTCTCCTCTCTCCTCTCTCTCCTCTCTCTCTCCTCTCTCTTCTCTCCTCTCTTCTCTCTCTCTCTCTCCCTCTCTCTCTCTCTCTCTCACTCTCTCTCTCTCTACTCTTCCCCCGATGTGTCTGTCTGTCTGTCTGCCTGTCTCCCTTGGCATCTAAACTACTCTACAATCCGTTTTTTTGTGGGTTGTTGTTTTTCACCCTCGTTTTTGTTGTTTCTTTTCTTAGGGATTCTTCCTTGGTCTGTACACTCACTTACTTTTACCTTTGTTCGTTTTTATCATTCAGGATTAGTTTTGATTTGCCTTCTCAGAGTCTTGTGTATTCCCCCCGCGTCTGTCGCTCTCTCTGCCTCTCTCTCTCTTTCACTGACATCTCTGTCTGTCTGTCTATCTGTCTGCCTGTTTATCTGCCTGAGTGTTCCTCTGAGTCTGTGTCTTTTTTTTTAACCCCTGTCTTGTTTGTCCGCCTGTCTATATCGCTTGTACTGACCTCTCTATTTGTCTGTCTGTCTCTCTGCTTGTCTGTATCTCTTTTACTGCAGTCTATCTGTCTGTCTGTCTGTCTGTCTCTCTGCTTGTCTGTATCTCTTTTACTGGCATGTCTATCTGTCTGTCTGTCTGTCTCTCTGCTTGTCTGTATCTCTTTGACTGGCCTGTCTGTCTGTCTGTCTCTCCGCCCGTCTAGATCTTTTCTACTGACCTGTCTGTCTCTCTGCCTGTCTCTATCGCTTTTACTGACCTCTCTATCTGTCTGTCTGTCTGTGTGACTGACTGACTGACTGACTGACAGTTGATCCGCTCTGAGTGTAGTTCCTCTATGGTCTTGACCAGTTTAGCTTAAGGTGTCAGCTGAGACAGACAGACGGACGGATGGATGGATGGATGGATGGATGTCCAGTTCTCACAATAACATCCTATGTCACCTGCCCTTCACCTTGTTGTTTTCTCCTTTTCGGATCCCTCCTTCTTCCTCCCCCCCCCCCCCCCCCCCCCCCCCCCCCCCAGAACATAACACTGCCCCTTCCTCCGTCCCTCTCCCCTTACCTATCTGCACCCAACCTCCCTCCTCCTCCTTCTCCCCGCCTTCCTGCTATATTCTGCCCACCCTTGTAACCCCAACACTCACCTTTCTGACCCTTCTAAAGTCCTGCTGTCAAGCCCCACGTTTTAAAGTGTCTTTTTTGCTTTCTTTGTTTATTTTTTAAATTTCTTTTTCTTTCTTTCTTGCTTTCTTTCTTTCTTTCTTCCTTCCTTCTTTTTTTCTTTCTTTCTTTCTTTCTTCTTGCTTCTTCTTGCTGCTTGCTTTCTTTCTTCCTTCTTCTTCCGTCCTCCTTCCTTTCTTTCTTTCTTTCTTTCTGCTTGCTTGCTTTCTTCCTTTCTTCTTTCTTTCTTCTTCTTCTTTCTTCTTTCTTTCTTTCTTTCTTTTCTTCTCCTTCCTTTCTTTTTCTTTCTTTCCTTCTTTCTTTCTTCCTTCTTTCTTTCTTTCTTTTTTTCTTTCGTTCGTTGTCCCGTTTCTTTCTTCCTTCCTTCCTTCCTTCCTTTTCACCGTTATTTGGGGATCATTTTATTTCTACCGTCCCATCATTGTCATCCTCGTTTTAAAACTCCTCACATTCGCACTGTACGGACGCATTCATTTTACTATGCAGTCTCCGCCGTATGTTGTGGTATTTTCCGTTTTGAAAAAGACAATTATGATTATGATTATTTCGCACTGTTGGACAGTGGCTGTCCAGTGCGTGTGTGTGTGTGTGTGTGTGTGTGCGTGTGTGTGCGCGCGCGCGCGTACGTGCATGAGAACACGCTTACAGGAGAGCTCGTTTGTGTTTTAAGTTTGATGTCTCTGTCTGTCTGTCTGCCTGCCTGTCTCTGTCTCTGTCTATCTGTCTGTTTATCTGTCTGTCTGTCTGTTCTCTGTCTGTCTGTCTGTCTCTCTCTCTCTCTCCTCTCTCTCTCCTCTCTCCTCTCTCTCTTCCTCCTGTCTCTCTCTCTCTCTCTCTCTCTCCCCTCCTCCCTCTCTTAAAATTAAGTTCTTCACATATTTATTCTTTTCTCTGCCGCTAGTTCTTCAACACACATTGTCTCTCTCTCTCTCTCTCTCTCT
>CM054140.1:72272286-72302286 GCA_028751875.1 Rapana venosa | reverse complement strand
TTGTCTTCTTCTGCTGGGAGGGGGGGGGGGGGAGACGAGCAGAGACAGGATAGACTACTCCCAACTATTCCCAACCTCCTTTGGTCGGTAGTGAGTGAGAGTGGGGGGCCTACCCTGACGAACAGGGAACGATGAAAAACGACACTGTTGAAGTCAGTCTTTGGCGCTGTGCGAAAGCTTCATCAAACTGGCAGGCTGGACCGACCAGCCCAAGCTTCCTTTGATCCCTGGACTGGGCAGTTACTAGGAAACTGTCGCTGAAGTACTTACCCAGTTGAAGTGAACAACGCTTTTCTTGGCTGAGGAGCTGAGCTGATGGTATGGTGGGGGGTTTTTAATTAGACAAATCGATTTTTTTTGTTAAAAGAGCAAATCTTGTATGATGTGATCAGTGCTTTGCTTATTTGTTGAAAAGAAAAGATTTGGGGATTACCATGAATGTTGCTGTCATGGAAAATCTGCGTATTTATCTGAAGAAGAACGGAAGGTTATGTATCAATGTAAAATGGGTGATTGTGATGGCGTGCGTGCACACATTTTGATTGTACTGCTCATGGTGAAGCAGAGAGAGAGAGACAGAGAGAGAGACAGAGACAGAGAGAGAGGAATCTTTCCACCTGGCTTTGTTACTGCTCTCTGTCCCTGTCTGTCTGTGAGCATCTCAATTCATCTATCTGGAAACAGATGACAACATTTACAAAACCGCATACACACGGGGACTGGATGTAAAAAGCACATGAGTGCTTATTCCATTATCCTCGATATAAAAGAATAAATAAATAAATATCTCTTTCTTTTCGTAATTTTTGTCTCTCTTTGTTTCTTTCTCTATGTATATTGCTTCTTTCTGATTCTAGTTGTGGACAAGAATTTATTTCTTTTAAAATATGACGACACATCAAAACTGACACACATCATTTTCCAAGGCAATACAGATCAGCTTTGTAAGTACAATGAGTTCTAAATCAAGAGTTCATGGAAGACAGGAACACGTCTTTAAAATTCTGTGAAAGACAAATAAGGCCCATCGCGACATCTGATGATATCTTTTGCTTCAAGTACTTTTACTGAATAAATTCTAATCATCATAATAACTATTCACTAAGAACACTTTGTCAGTTTAGTTTTACTTTTGTTGTTCTTGTGATTAAATTTACACCCCAGCGTAGATGCCCGGTTTAAGGGACTGTAGCTATATTTATTCATGTTGTTTTACAACCTCGTTCATAGTTGTATGGGCTGGAAGGGCTGGGTGGACAAGATCAAAAACCAAACGGTCCACCCCAGCATCCACTTGTCTATTAGACTGTGTGTGAGTGGAGAGATCACAGAAGGGAGCTGGGTCTGTTTGCCCGTTTTGATGAAGCTTTCGCACAGGGCCCCAAAACGCCCTACTTCAAAAGTGTCATTTTTCATCGTTCCATCTTGGTCAGGGGGAGCTCAGCTCTCACTACAGAAGGACTGCTAGGAACGGGAGCAGTCCATCATGTCTCGGATTGTCTCCCCCTCTGGCAGAAAGCAATCTGGTCCCAGAGTTGTTGGCCCTGTTTCGATCTTTTTTTCTTTTTCTTTCTTTTGTGGGTCTGAAGTCTGTCTTTTGTTGTTGGGGGATTTAGTTTTGTTGCGGATGATGGTAACAACCAGTGGTGAGGTGAGGTGAGGTGAGGGTGGGAGAGTGAGAGGGGTGAGGGATGGGTGGATGAGGGGAGGGGTGTGAATAGTGTGATGGTAAATAGTCATTTTGCAGGCACACGTGTGTGTGTGTGTGTGTGTGTGTGTGTGTGTGTGTGTGTGTGTGTGTGTGTGTGTGTGTGTGTGTGTGTGTGTGTGATAAAGAGTCAGAGATAGAGACAGAGAGAGAGGGAGGGAGAGAGTATATCGGTGTGGTATTTTATTAACCCAAGCATGATAAAATAATTGCTGATATCCAAATGGATTATGTGTATAACATCGTTGCTAGTTTTTGAGCAGTATGTCCGCAACATTGACTTATGAAAGACAAAGGGAGAAAAAGGGGAAAAAAGCTTTTCTCCACAAAAAAGTGTCTCTATCTTAATCTGCCTGTTTGTCTTTGTCTCTGCCTGTCTCTGTCTCTGTGTGTTTGTCTCTGTCTCTGTGTGTGTCTCTCTTCTGTTTGTCTCTCTGTTTCCCTGTGTCTCTGCCTGTCTCTGTCTCTGTGTGTGTCTCTGTCTCTGTCTGTCTTCATCATGGTTCAATGCATTTAGTGGCACCTCCTCTACTTTTAACATTCCTATTCTCTATCTCCCTACATCGCTATCTTCTACTCAATGCAGTTATGCCCATGGTCTGTATTAATCATGTGAGTACTGGAAGTGATGCTCCTCTCTCTCTGTTTCTATGTCTGTCTGTTTGTCTATCTGTCTGCCTGCCTCTCTCTCCCTCTCCCCCCCCCCCCTCTCTCTCTCCTCTCTCTCTCTCTCTCTCTCTCTCTCTCTCTCTCCCCTCACTTGTCTAGCTTTCTGGCTGTCTTTGTCTCTCTGACTCTCTCTTTGTCTCTGTTTTTTCTGTCTGTCTCTGTCTCTTTGTCTCTATATTTCTGTCTGTCTCTCTGTTTGTCTATCTCTCTCCACTTGTCTAGCTGTCTGGCTTTCTTTGTATCTTTCTTTGTCTCTGTCTCTTTGTTTTTTGGGGCTCTCTCTTTCTCTTTCCTTTTCTCTTCCCCTTCCTTTTCTCCCTTCTTTGCACCCTCCCCCCCCCCCCCCCCCCCCCCCCCCCTCTGGCTTCTACCCTTTCACTCTCTACTACCTCCTCTCTTTCCATATCTTTCTTTCCTCCTCTCTTCTCCCTATCTGTTTTTCTCTCCTTTCTTTCACGCACGCCTTTTTTGTTTGGTTCTTCCTTCTTGTTCTTTCTTTTTCTCTCTGTTTCATGCGTTTGTCCATGATCCATCTGTATATCTGCCGGACTGTCTTTATACACACCTAATTCCCTCATCTTCGTTACCCTCTCTCCACCCACCCCCTCTCCCTACCACCTTCCTTCCACCTCTCTCTCTCTCTGCCCCCTCTCTCCTCCCCCCCCCCCCCCCTCTCTCTCTCTCTCTCTGTTTCTCCCCTTGCCTCTGTTTCATTATTTCTTTGTTTCTGTCTCTCTCTATTTTATCTCACTTTTTTGTTTTTATTCAGAGACTTTCTCTTCTGCACAGTACAGTAGTGCGGCCAGTGCCAACAAGTAGAACTGAGGTGGAGGGAGGGAGGGAGGGAGGGAGGGAGGGACTTTTGCCAAACGTAGTTTGTAGTCCTTGGCAAAGGAGGGAGGGAGGGGAGGGGGGTATGTGTGGTATGAATCTATGCGTGCTGCCAAGCAACCAAGCATAAAATTTCAATCTCACTGCCTCTGATTGCATTACTGCAGGGGTTGGTCATTTTGAACAACGAAAAAAGAAAAGAAAAAGAGAGAGTGGGAAGGGGGGTCTGCCATTACTGGGGGAGTAGGGAGAAGTGGATTATGGTACTAGCTAGTAGCCTAGCACTGAGGATGATGGTGAAGAATAGTGCTGCTGGTGATGATGATGATGGGGGATAGAGTAGCTAGGAGAGATGTTCGTCTGTTGTACTGGTGGAGTATAGGGAGAGAGAGAGAGAGAGAGAGAGAGAGAGAGAGAGAGAGAGAGAGAGAGAGAGAGAGAGAGAGAGAGAGAGCGTTGGTATTTTGGCTTTCTTGCAGTTTTGCAATATTTAAAGATAGGTTATATCAGCGTATTGGTGCGGGTCAGTGTCGCTTCGGATGAGACTATAAACCGAGGCCCCGTGTGCGAACGCATGCAGCACATCTTGCGCACACGTTAAATCCTGTTCCGCTTTTCGAAAGAGTAGGCCATTGTGTGCCGGTGGAAACAGATGACAAAATTTACAAAACCGCATACACACGGGGACTGGATGTAAAAAAGCACATGAGTGCTTTTTCCATTATCCTCGATATAAAAAAATCATCTGAGCGCTTTGATTTGTTGCTTTACAAGATTCAGCGCTATTTATATTCCATACATTATTATTATTATTATTATTAGTAGTAGTAGTAGTAGTAGTAGTAGTAGTAGTAGTAGTATTTATAGCCCCGCCGACCCCACAGGCTGTTACCTCGTAGCTTTTTAAATCTCAGAATAAAACTGTGATCTATATACAGATGAAAACAGGGTATAAAACCAACTCTACTGTCGTTCCTTGTATCAACGCCCTGGCCAACCATAAGGGTCAACAACCCAGGACGGGCACAGCGTTGTGGGAAAAACCACATAAAAGGAGATAAAACGAAGATCAGATTCCATAAAACATTCGTTCACTCATATCAGACAGAAAGAAAATGCCTGATTCTCTTTGGACATCGGCGACCATTATCGTCATCAAAGTTTAATTAATGTAGTTGTGAGAATAGAAAGAATGATAATAGCAAGATGAGTAGTTGTAAGAGTAAGGGTAGAAAGAATTTTGTAATGTTATGAGAGTTATTGTTATTGCGGTTGCCATTACTACTACGATTGTATTCATCATTATCAAGATTGTCATTGTTTATCAGTAAAGCATCCTTTTTTGTTGTTGTTGCTGTTGTCTTGATTTTCTTCATCATCATCATCATCATCATCATTATCATCATCATCATCATCATCACCATCACCACCATCACCACCACCACCATCATCATCACCATCACCACCACCATCACCACCATCATCATCATCACCACCACACCACCACCACCACCGCCGCCACCACCACCACCACCACCACCACCGCCGCCACCACCACCACCACCACCACCACCACCACCACCACCACCACCACCACAGTGCGCATGTTATGGTCGTTGCATCTTCATCATCATCACCATTATATTCGTGCTTTTCAATAGGTGTACAAACTTGACTGCATAGATGTTTATTTTAGGATTGCCTTTATAGCAGAATTATTTTTGCTACTGTGCTTTTGTTATGGCAGGGGTGGAGTGGTTAGAACCTAGCGGTGATCTGTCTTTAATCCGAAAGCGCTGGTTTGAGTCTCTCTTCAGATGTTCCCATGAGATCGTATCCTCGGGGTCAATATTGGTTCCGCATCCATTGGCTTGCAAGTTCTTGAGATGAGATTATTAGCTCATGTGTTGGGGATGGGTGAGGGTGGGGTGGGGGCAGGATAGCACAGTGGTTCGAACGCGGTACTCGCAGTTTGATGACCCGGAATCAAGTCTGGGTTTGAACTACCACTCAGACCCTTGTTCAAGGGATGCTTTCCCCTGGAGTTAACAACATCAATACTGACTCCACTACGTACATCGAAAGTTCTGCAGGTGAGACTAGGAACCCAATCCCTGTGTGCGAACACACTAGGAACATCTTGCCTACACTTGTTCTGCTTTTTGAGAAGAGTGGGCGATGTGTGGGGGTAGCAACAGGGTGACAAAATGTAATGAAGTAAAACAAACGCATGGACACTGGCGTTGTGTTTAAGACATCATCCCCGAAGTCGAATGCGGCTACCTAGGTGGTGGGACAGGACAGTGGTCAGAGCACTCGATCCCCCCCCCCCCCCCCCCCCCCCGCAGCATTAAGCGAGGTTGCCAGTTGGATGGTTGACCGTTTGCGCACCTTGGCTTCAGTACAGTCCTTCAGTTCACCCAGCTGTAAATGGGTACCTGCCCTCTTTAGGGTCAGGGAAGGTAAAGCAGCGAGGGAGAGGAGATGGGCGCCGCCCTCAATATGCTGGCCCCTGGAGAAGTTGAGGTATCTGATGCCTCTACGACCACATAGGTTATGGGACACCTTTACCTTTTAAGTGGTGGGCAAAAACGGTCGTATACACAAAGATCTCATCATTGGTGAACTTCAGAGAATTGAACTAAAATTCCTGGTGCGACGACATGTATGGTATTTTGTGCACATTTGACAAGCTTGTCCTTTTTGGGGAGTTGATTTAAAAGTAAAACAGAAATGGGCGATGGTATGGATGCCACAAACATGCCCAGCATGCAATCTGTGGAACTTCAGAGAGGACTAGGCTTCGACTGGTTCAGCGTGTCCATGAGGCACTGCCTGAAGAATTATTCTCTGCGCTGCTGTGATATTTTGTTGTTGTTATTGTTGTTGTTATGAGGTTAAGGGAGGACTCCAGATATCATAGTAATTGTAGTTTTATTGAGAATTAAGACACAATCCACGAATTTGGGCTTTTTGTGCTTTGTTTGTTTGTAATCAGAATTACGTACTCGAGAGTTTGTATTTGCAAACTGTCTGTCTGACTGTCTGTCTGCCTGCCTGCCTGCCTGCCTGCCTGCCTGCCTGCCTGCCTGTCTACTGCATGTCTGTCTGTCTGCCAGCCTGTCTGTCTGTCTGCATGTCTGTCTTTCTTTCTTTCTTTCTTTCTTCATCTGTCTGTAACAAAATGCTTTTACAGAAATTGATTCACTCACTACCCTAAATAAAAACATGGCATTTTTATCATTCTTAATCATAAAATGCTGAACAACACCCCCCCCCCCCCCCCCCCACACCACCTCCAAACATATTGACTGGTATATTTCCTACTAAGATAAATTAATCACAGGCACAATATCACAGCAAAGTATGCAAAGCACACTATCACATTAACTCATTACATTTCACTCCGAAACTTTAAAAACCCAACCCCACACAACCAACCAGCTAACTGTGAATTTTTGTTTATCAAAACCTTTTCTTTCTCATCCCCTCCATCCCCCCACCCTTGAAACAATCCCATTTCATTAAAGCCTGGCCTTTGATCAGTTACCTATTGAAAGTTGTTCATTTCGTTTTGATACTTCACCCAAGCTAGTTTGCTGAACAAACATAAGGGTAGACGGATCAAAGGAGAGTTTGGAGCCATCCACTCCCCTTTGATGGGTGGACTGTTGAAGAGGGCAGAGAGTGACCAGAAGGCGTTGGTTTTCATCGTTCCATCTTTGTCACAGAGGGGCCCTAGTACCCCCCCCCCCCCCCCCCCCCCCACCATCCCCCCTTAACAAAACAAAAAGAGAACGTTAGGAACGGGAGCAGTCCATCATGTCTCAAGTTGTCTCCCGTCACAGAAGGGCAATCTGCTTACTGAGTTGTCAGCCCCTGCTCGATCTTTTCCGTAGTCTGAAGTATCTTTTTTTTTTAAAAACTTCTTCAGAGTGATGAAGTCTTCCTTTGGAAAGACCTCTGAAGTTTGAAGGAGGTTGGGGTTGGGATGGAGTGGGATGGGGTGGGGAGTTTAGTGAGGAAAAGTTGTGATTTTAGTAATAGGGTTAGGTAGTGGTGATATGTGAGCGAGAGGTTTCAGTGATATTCTGGAAAAGTTCGTAATAGCTTCTGTGTGTGTGTGTGTGTGTGTGTGTGTGTGTGTGTGTGTGTGTGTGTGTGTGTGTGGTGTGTGTGTGTGTGTGTGTGTGACGTAGTCTCAAGGCACATGTATGCACTTCCATAGCATCACCATCATCATCATCATCATCATCATCATCACCATCATCATCACATCATCCGCCTCACCCTTGATCATCATGCAATAAAAGAATAACTATTGTCTCTGGTTGGGCGGCCCTGGTTGCTCTGGTCTCATGGTGAACTCAGTTCCAGTTATCCGTAGGCTTCTATGGCTGTGGTGAGTTAGGGTCAAAGCCTTGCGGGTGGAGGTTCCCAGGAGAGTGTCGTTGGAGGGATAGTGGGCTGGTCACTACCCTTGGAGAGCCTTTCAGTCAGTCTGGCTCCGTTGTCGTCAGTAGGGGGCTTAGTAGGTGGTGTCCTGCAGGTGTTAGTTCAGAACAAGCGTCTCTGAACTGTAGCAAAGTCGTCCAGCAGCTGGCAGTGCAGGGCCTCTCTGTCTGGTGGCCGTACAGTGGCCTAACTTTGATCATCTTCCCGTGGACTGCTGACCCTGAGGATGCAGCATGAGAAATTTAAACATGGCAGAGGTGGTGAGATCGGGAACGGATGACTAAATCTACAAAACTGCATACACACGGGACTGGGTGTAAAAAAGCACATAGGTGCTTATTCCATCATCCTCGAAATAACCAAAACAAATGAAAAAAAAATAAAGATCTAAATTTGCTGCTAGGTGCCACCAATATTACCAATGCAGCAGCAGCAGCTGTAATAGTAGTAGTAGTAGTAGCATAGCCCAAATGGAGAACACCACAACCAAATAGATTACATCATGGTGAAAAGACGGTTTCAGTCTAGCGTTAACATCGCACAGACACGAAGTTTTCCAGGAGCAGACATAGGGAGTGATCATGATCTTGTGATGATGACTTTCCGACTACGTCTAAAGAAAATCCACAAGCGGAACAACATCAGGATCAAATTTGACCTCGAGAAGCTGAAGGACCCAGAGGTATTAGAAATTTTTCAAGCAAGGATAGGTGGAAAGTTTGCAGCACTCACTGTGATAGACTCAGACATAGATACACTGACGAATAGTTTCAATACAGCAGTGACTGAAACAGCAAACGAGCTTCTTGGCAAACGCCGACCAGTCAAAAAAACCATGGTCACACCTAACATCCTACAACTATGCGACAAGCGTAGAGAGTTGAAGAAAAAGAAAAATGAAACAAAAGAAAGAGCAGAACAATATAGGGCAGTCAACAAAAGAATCAGGAAGTCCATGACGGAGGCAAAAGAGAAATGGATCGGTGAACAGTGCCAAGACATTGAAGAGAACATCAAGAAAAGCAATAGCAAGAAAGCATATCAGCTGGTGAAAGACCTGACTAGCACGAAACAGAGAAAAAGGTTTAACAATCCAAGACAAAAATGGGAAGTGTCTCACTGACGACCAGGATATTCTGAACAGATGGACAGAATATGCTCCGACCTGTATAACTATAGAACCGCAGGAGATCCAGAAGTCCTTAATGTACCCGAAAGCAAAGACACAGACAGTCACCCTATCCTCCGAGAAGAAGTGGAAACAGCAGTCAGATCGCTGAAAAAGGGGAAATCAGCAGGGGCTGACAACATTCCAGCTGAGTTGGTCCAAGCTGGAGGGGAAGCCATGATCAGCGCCCTACTAAGAATCTGCAACAAGATCTGGCAGACAGGAAAATGGCCAACACCATGGACGCAGTCGCTCATCATCACCCTCCCCAAGAAAGGAAATCTACAACAATGCCATAATTACCGCACAATCAGCCTCATATGTCACCCAAGCAAGGTCATGCTGCAGATAATATTGAATAGACTGAAGCCACAAGCAGAGACCATCATTGCTGAGGAACAAGCAGGTTTCCGAGCAGGGCGCAGCACAACAGAACAGATATTCAACCTCAGAATACTATGTGAGCGGTACCTTCAACATCAACAAGACCTATACCACGTATTTATCGATTTTAAGAAGGCATTTGACAGGGTGTGGCATGCAGCTTTGTGGGCAACCATGAACTTGTACAGCATCAATGCAAACCTGATCAGAGTCATCAAACAGCTGTACAGGGAGGCCACCAGTGCAGTGTACTACAACAACAACATTGGAGAATGGTTTCGAACAACAGTTGGAGTAAGGCAGGGCTGTTACTCTCACCCACCCTTTTCAACATCTTCCTTGAGAGAATCATGGCTGATGCACTGGAACATCATGAAGGATCAGTCAGCATTGGTGGCAGAACGATCACAAACCTCCGCTTCGCAGATGACATTGATGGAATAGCAGGATCAGAAAAAGAGCTTGCCAGCCTAACAGAACACTTGGATAAGGCCTCCAAAACATACGGCATGGAAATCAGTGCAGAGAAGACCAAACTGATGACTAATAACACCAACGGCATTAGCACTGATATCAGGGTTAATGACCAGAAGCTGGAAACAGTTCAAAGCTTCAAGTACCTGGGAGCCATTGTATCCGACCAGGGATCCAAGCCAGAAGTAGTATGCAGGACTGCACAGACAATAACAGCTTTGTCAAAACTAAACACCATCTGGAGAGATAAGAATATCTCACTTATCTCCAAGATCAGACTAATGCGCTCCTTGTCATATCCATATTTCTGTATGCCTGTGAATCATGGACCCTGACTGCAGATTTGGAGAGGAGAGTACAGGCAGTGGAGATGAGATGCTTTCGGAGACTCCTTGGCATCTCCTACAAAGACCACATAAGCAACGAAAGCGTGCATAACAGAATCCAGCAAACCATTGGACCCTATGAGAACCTTCTAACGATCGTGAAAAAGCGTAAACTTAAGTGGTATGGGCATGTCACAAGATCCCAAGGAATTACAAAGACAGTTTTGCAAGGCACTGTCCAAGGAGGAAGAAGAAGAGGCAGACCAAGGAAGAGCTGGGAGGATAACATCAGTGAATGGACAGGCCTAGAACTCAACAAAACCCTGAGAAAGGCAGAACAGAGAGAAGAATGGAGGGAACTGGTTGCTGAGTCTTTGAGGGTGCCCCCACGGTCGTCAGACTACGGGACAGATAGATAGATAGATAGTAGTAGCAGTAGCAGTAGTAGTAGTAGTAGCAGTAGTAGTAGTAGTAGTAGTAGTTCTAATAGTAGTAGTTCTAATAGTAGTAGTTTTAATAGTAATTGTCGTCGTAGCAGTAGTCGTAGCAGCAGTAATAGTAACAGCAGCAGCAGCAACATTAGTAATAGAAATAGTAGAAGTAGTAGCAGCAGCAACAGTAGTAGCAGCAGCAGCAGCAGCAGCAGCAGCAGCAGCAGCAGCAGCAGCAGCAGCAGCAGCAGTAGTAGCAGCAGCAGCAGCAGCAGCAGCAGCAGCAGCAGCAGCAGCAGCAGCAGCAGCAGTAGTAGCAGCAGCAGCAGCAGCAGCAGTAGTCGTAGTGATAGTAGCAGTAGTAGAAGCAGCGGTAATATTCAGTATCAATGTTGTTTTTACCATCAGCGTATCTGGCGCGTTATCTTTTTAGGTTGAGGAGAGATACTGCTACTGCTGCTGCCTTCATGTACAGACTTTGAGTGTTGTCATACCATGGGCACAGTCTGTGTAAGTTTTTATCATTATTCCAGTGATACATTCACTTTCACCACCACAAGTATGATGCATGTTAACTACTATTCTGATGAACATAAAACTCGCCCCCAACTACTTCACTGCGTTTATACATATCATATGCGTTAAAATATTTAAAAACGTTTATTTAGAAAATAACAATTTTGTTAGAAAAGATGTGACCGAAATAACCGAAAGGACTGTTTTGGAAAAGACTAATGTTCACAAAATTCAGGTTATTTTTGGTTGTTTTCCCCTCCATGATGTTTTGATAATTATTGTTGCTCTTGTGCCGATGTCTGCAATCTCATCTCACACAATCATTCCCATGATTGTTCCTCTGTAGCTCTCTGAGAACCAGAAATCCGCAGGGAGCTATCAGCGTTAAGCCGTCATCAGGCCACCAGCCGTAAGAGGCCCTGGAGAGCTGCTAGAATCGTGGAGATTTTCCTCCTCCTCTTCCTCCTCCTCCTCCTCCCCTGCTCCTCCTCCTACGCTCGGACAGCAACTACTGTTTTTCTGTCACACGAGCGAAAATGCGTCGTGCTGCCGTTAAACGCCTGACAAGTCAGACCCAGCGTATATCCCACTTTGGCGTGGGAGAGAAATGTAAGCTTTCTGGGTGCTCTGACCACTGAGCTATCCCGTCCCCTTTTTTAAAAAGCCTTTCTGGGAAACAAAAAGGCAGGAGACTGGACCAAGAGGGCAGACAACAGACAAAGAAGGAGAAAAGGGAGCAAAGCAGAAACAGAGAGAAGGATAGAAAAGAGGGAATTCCTGGCATAGAATGTCCAGAAGGAGCGGACGCTGTTTGTACTACCTGCATCCCCCACGGGGGAGGTGGTTTTCAATAACGCCTGGTTGGATGTAGGCCTAGCATGCATAGTGCACCATCTTCTAAACCTCCTGGTGATGTCGACAGTAGCATCTTGGCCCAAGACTGGAGGGAAGACCCACTTCAGGGTAGTGACCATGTTGATAATCATGGCTCAAATACAATCTTCCATAAATCATAATGTTACATCTGAAGGTTGGGGTGTCGCTTTACCACAGGTGCGGCAGTTTTTTTGGGGGGATAGGGGTGGAGGGGGGGGGGGGGGACAGTGATACAATCAACACAGAAGTCACCACAAGACCATTCCGGCCATGACGCTCACTTAATATGCAGCTTATTTTCTTTTGATTTCTTTTCTTTCTTTCTTTTGTTTATATTGAGGGTAACGAAATAAGCATCCATGTTCTTTTTTTCTTTTTTTTTTTACATCCAGTCCAAACGTGTATGCGGTTTTGTATGTGTTGTCATCTGTTCCCACCGGCACACAATGGCCTACTTTTTCGAAAGCCGGAACAGGTTTTAATGTGTTCGCAAGATGTTCTGCGTGCCTTCACACACAGGGTCTCGGTGTATAATCTCATCGGTTTTTGGGGGGAGTGGAGTAGGCACTGATTTGAACACCAGGGGCTAAAAGTCCCCTTAAACTGGATTCGAACCCGGGTCGGCAGATCGAGAGTATAATGCGCAACGCTCCAACCAACCAGGCTATCCCGTGCTCAAAGGCTATCCACATCTTTGATTATTATTGTGATGTACAGTGAGGGTGGTGGTGGGGATTGTTGTGGACAGCCGGCAACATGGGAGAGAACATGGCAGGGCTGCACTGTTCCCTCCGTCTGTGTGGATATCGCTTTGGTATTGTTCATGGTGTGACAAGGACATCAGATAGTCGTGGATGAATAGTAACAAGAATGCACACGTATAAACGTGTGTGCGCGTACGTGTACACGTACACACATGCGTGTTCGTAAGCACGCGCCACACACACACATATATACACGCACACACACCCCCGTCTAAAATCACTAAATTATAGACGTTAAACTGAAGATATTACACTCACACACACACACACACACACACACACACACACACACACACGCACCCGCACGCACGCACCACGCACGCACCCGCACGCACACACACACACAGAGTCACAATCTCTACTTCTTGTCCACAGCGGAACAAACGGAAAGAGACAAGGTCTCCGGCCAGTCCCTTGGGTAGGCACAAATTCGGCCCCTATCCACTGGTCAGTTTCACTTCTAATCAATAACACTGCCAACCCCCACCCCCCTGCCCAACCCTCATCCCCACCCTCCAAATCCCTCTTGGTATTCTCCATTTCTGTCCACTCACGCCCTCCTCCCCTACCATTCCTCCCTTTCCATCTCTTTATCTTCTCTTCTTTTTTTTTCTTTTTTTTTACTGACTGGCCTCTCCCTCTCTCTCTCTTCTCTCTCTCTCCTCTCTCTTCTCTCTCTCTCTCTCTCTCTCTCATCTCTCTCTCCTCTCTCTGTGTCTCCTGTCCTCTGTCTGCCCTGTCTGTCTGTCTCTCTCTCTCTGCCATTGTGTGCCGGTGGGAACAGATGACAGAATTTGCAAAACCGCATACACACGGGGACTAGATATAAAAAAACCCACATAAGTGCTTATTCCATTATCCTCGATAAAATAAGAATAAAATATATAAAGAAATCTCTCTCTCTGTCCGTCTGTCTCTGTCTGTCTGTCTCTGCTCTGTCTCATTGTTCTCTCCTCTCTCCATTTTTTCTCTTTTCTTCATTTTCCCTTCTCTCGTTCTTTTCCATTCTGCGTCTCGTGTCTGGGAGCTATGAATCTTTTTCTTTCTGTCTCTGTGTGTTTGTTGATGCATCTGTGTGTGTGTGTGTGTGTGTTGTGTGTGTGTGTGTGTGTGTTGTGTGTGTGTTTTATGTGTGTGTGTGATTTGTTTATTGTTGTTGTTTTTTTTTTTGGTTAGGTGGGTTTTTTTGGGTGGTGTTTCTCAAGTTTTGTTTGTCAGCAAAATTAGCTTCTTTTGTTTGTTGGTTTGTTTTGTTTCTTGTAGTTGAATGGAGTTGGTGAATGAGGAGTTTGTGAATGAGTATGAGAATGAAAGGAATGAGAGAGAGAGAGAGAGAGAGTGAGAGAGAAGAAGAGAGAGATAGAGAGATATGTAAATAGATAGATAGATAGATAAAAAAAGAAAGAAAGTAAGAAAACACACACACAAAGTGTGTATTTGTGTCTATGGACATACATGAGTGTGTGTATGTATGTACATTTGCATATGTATGCATGAGGACATTCTGTGCGTGTGTGTCTAGGTGTATGTGTGTGGTCTCCTAGATGAATAAATATACAGTCTTCATTTTTCAAAATTGAAGTTACTTCACACATAAAGTTCGAAGCAATTCAGTATCATTGTTTCATCAAGCTCAGATTCAGGTCTAAAGAATCCCGCTTAACCAAAACATGTTCTATGATCACTTACATTACCGATTAAAGACTATTATAGTCTATTATCAGTTACTATACCCATTAAAAGAGGACGGGATAGCTCAGTGGTCAGAGCACTCGCTTTCCCCCAGCCAAGGTTAAGCAGCATCGAGCGTGGTTACCACTTGGATGGGTGACCGTTTGCGCGCCTTGCTTCAGTACAGTCCCTCAGTTCACCCAGCTGTAAATGGGTACCCGCCTCTTTAGGGTCAGGGAAGGTAAAGCAGCGAGGGAGAGGAGATGGGCAACACCCTCAATATGCTGGTCCCTAGAGAAGCTGAGGTCTCTGACGCCTCGCTCTCCAACGACCACATAGGTTATGGGACACTTTTACCTGTTTATACCGATTAAAGGCTACAACGTTCTATAATCAGTTACTATACCCATTCAAGTCCGTCACCACGTTTCCTATCAACATTGACGCACACGGATCAAACAAACTCCCTGCTCTGTTGTTCATCATGTTAACTGAATGCATCTCTTACAACAGAAGGCTTCCCACACATCAAGAGTGTCCCTTGTCATCGGTCCTTTGCTGTCACAGTGTCCCCCGACCCTCACTTCATGAGGACGCTAGGGACAGGAGTAGTCTGTCCATCCATTGTGTCTCTGGAGGTCCTGGTTTGTTTGGGTTACCCCCCCATCCGCCCCACGTAGAAAGCAATCTTGCCCTTTTTTGATTTTGTTGGACATGTGTGTGTCCTTTTCTATTGTTTCGATGTTTTTCTCTCTGCTTCGGAAGATGGTGAATTTTTCCTGGGAAGTACGTGTGAAGGAGGGAGTGTTGGGTGTTACTGCTGTTGTACTCACAAACTGAAGCCTGTTATTTGATATTTTGTACAGGTAACTTTGAAGAAACCAGGGTTTGTTTGTTTGGGTTTGTTTTTTTCGTTCCTTGGGTATAGTTCCGAGGTTCACCAATGGTGAGATTTAGCGTATGCGACATTTTTGCCCACAGTTAATTAAGGTAGCCAAATTCCGACTTCAGGGAGGCTGTCTTAACTTGACAACAGTGTGCATGCGTTTTGTTTGTTTGTTTGTTGTTGTTGTTTTTAAAGATACTGTCATGCATTCCTACTGGCATGCAATGGCCTACTCTTCCGAAAAGTGGAACGGGGTTTTAACGCGTGTACAAGATGTTCCGCTTGCGTTTGCACTCTGGGCTTGGGTTTAGAGTCTCATCCGGAGCATTTTTCGGGAGACTGGGGCAAGGACTGATGCCAACTCCAGGGGAAGGGTCCCCTTGAGCGCATACCTTGGTGGTGGCTTGATCCCGGGCCGTCAGATCACAAGAGCATCGCTCTAGCCACCAGGCCATCCCTCCCTCCAAAGCAGGGTATGTCAGGTATTCTATATTCAAGATTTTATTTCAACAATTCCCCCAAGGGGGTACATGGAATTGAACAAAGCCACAACTTGCGGATGTGGGCGTGTGAAAAAAACCCAATCAAACTCACAACACAAATTCATTCCAAAATGAAAAGCACAAATTATGGACATGAAAAATGAAAGACCGTTTCCAATACAGGAAAGGTACGGATAAATCAGCAGGATGTTTGGATACATCAATGGACATTTTGATAGGTAGGAGGAGGGGATCAGAGAGAAGTAGAGCAAGACGGTGATGTTTCTCAAATCATAGACCCAGTCCAAGCCTCTCTCTTCGAATGTATCCGAGTGTGTATGTGTTTGTGTGTGTTCAAATTCATTTAACGTCTTTTCACAAGTTGTGATATTAGACAGTTGTGTGTGTGTGCGTGCGTGCGTGCGTATGTGCATGCACGCGCGCGTGTGTGTGCGTGTGTGTGTAGACTTGTGTGTTTACTTGTGTGTGTCTTTGTGTGTATGTGTGCGTGTGTATTAACACATACAAGCATGTTTGCGTAGTTTCTAATCTAACAAAAATAAAGATTTCTAAGGATTCTAAACTGCCAAACATTAGACACATCTTAGGAACAAAGCTTAAAGCAGCTCAGCATCATGTTCTCACCAAACTATGGTCCTAAGGTCGGCTACCAACGGTAAGCTTTTAATTAACTTTGGATACTTCACCTATTAGATTTAAGTACAGAGATCAAACGAAACCATGTTCGTCATGTTAAGGGGACTCTCACATCACAGAGAGCTTCCTACATCAAGAGTGTCCTTTTTCATCGTTCCATTATTTTCTGTCACCGTGTCCCTTGTCCTCGCTTGAAAAGGACGTCAGAAGCAGGAGTAGTCTGTCATGATTCTGTTGGTTTTTTGTCTCTTGTGCAAGAGAGTTTTGGTTTGTTGAATTGTTGGCTATGTTGCGTGTTATTGGTTTTGTGTTGATTATTTAGTATAAGTGTTCGTTCCATGCTGAACACTAACTTGGATGGTTGTTTTGGTTTTGGCTTTTGTTGGTACTGACGGTTATTGTATTCAATTGCTGTTAGGTTTATGTGTTCTTGTTAAATATGTTTGAAATACCCAATAACAAAAAAGGGATTAAAGGAATTAAATTTAGAACCTTGTATGGTGTGTGTGTGTGTGTGTGTGTGTGTGCGCAAGTCAGAGTATGATGGAAGGATAATGAGTTTCCACAACCATGGGTTAAGTAGATAAGGTTCATGTTTGTTTATAGCAGGAGGAGGATGTTGCAAGCAAAGTCAAAACAGCCCCTCTTTTTTCAAGCCATCTCTGTTATCAGAATTGATGTGAAGAAACGTTCTACATCAGAAGCGATAACGGCCAAGAGAGGATCGGAGTATGAACGACGATGACAGTGATGATGATGATGATGAAGATGATGATGACAGCGATGATGATGACAGCGATGATGATGATGACGGTGATGATGACAGCGATAACAATTACAATGTTTAAGGATGACAACTACATTCAGTGACAATCCTCTTGAACAAATCTCATTGAGGATTACAGTAAAGACATCACTAACCCTGATGTTGACAGTTACATCCTCATTTTTACCTGAATTCGCAATGCGGCTACCTTAATGGTTGTGGGTGGGGGTGGGGGGGGGGGGGGCGAGGGGGGGATGGGAAGTGGTTGCATACGCCAAAGAAAAATCTCACCATTGGTGAACTTCGGAACTCTAGCCGAGGAACGAAAAAAACCCAATCCATCAATTAGATTATCATCAAATAGCAATGACTAGAATTATCCCACACATTTGGTCGTGACAATGTTAGTAATAACAACCAGTATTGAACTTAAACCGCACAATATATAACAAGCGAACAGACATCGCATTGTGCTGAAGGCAATTTCGTTCTGTTTAGTTGCGTTAGTGAAGAAAAGATAACAATACATCCCATCCTGTTATATTATTATTATTATCATTTTCTTTCAAAGATAAGTCAGCAATCACTAAGGAACAGATGCTGTATTTTCGTCAGTAGAGACTGCTGCTATTGTTACTTTCCAGTTCGGTAAGTTAAGCCGGCTTGCGATGATTATGATCGGAGACTCGCTGTTTTTGACCTTGGGTTTTGTTCCGTAGATATGTTTTATTGTATTAAAGATATATAACCTGTTATTTCTGTGTCTGTCTTATGGTTTTCTTCTGTCTGTCTTTGTGTCTGTCTGTCAGACGGTCTGTTTGTCCCTGTCTGTCTCTGTCTGTCTGTCTCTGTCTCTTTGTGTCTCTCTCTCTCTGTCTCTCTCTCTTTCTTTCTCTCTTTCTTTCTTTCTTTCTTTCTTTCTTTCTTTCTTTGCAACCTGATTTTCTGAAAACATACTATTTATTTATGTATTTGCCTGTCTATATATTTATATCTCTGTCTCTCTCTATCTCTTAAAACGCAAACAAACAACACACACTACACACACACTCTACACACTACACTACACACACTACACACTACACTACACACACTACACACACTACACACTACACACACATACACATACACAGACACACACTACGCACAACACCACACCTACACACACTACACAACAACACCCACACTAACACACACACACACCACACACACTACACACACACACACACACATACACACACACTACACACACCACACACACTACCACACACACACACACACTACAAAACACTACACACACACCCACTACCACACCACTACACACACACCAACACACACACACACTACACACAACACTACACACACACACACACATTCACCACACAAACCACAATACAAATTGACACTACACACACTAAACACACACACACACAACACTACACACACACTAAACACTACACACACCACACACCACTCCACTGCATAACAACCACACCACACACACACACACTACACACCTCAACTACCTACACACAACCCACACTACACACACACACTACACATACACACACTACACACCACACACACACACTACACACACCACACACAACACACCTACCACACCCACTAACCCACACCACCACCACACACACACACACACACACACACACTACACACTACACACACACCACACCACTACACACACACACACACACTACACACACTACACCCACCCACACTACACACACACTACAACTACACACACACACACACACACACTACACACACACACACACTACACACATCCATCACAACACCACGAAATAATGACACACACTAACACACACACACACTACACACACACACACACACAACCACACACACCACTACACACACACACACACACACTAACACACTACACCCACCCACACACTACACACACACTACAACTACACACACACATACACACACACTACTACACACACTACACACCACACACACACACACAAACACCACATGTACACACACTCGAATAACAGCTCCGCACCCCGCATTACACACTAAACACTACACACACACTACACACACACACACACACAACACACACACCACACCACACCCACACTACACACACACACACACACACACCACACACACACCACCACCCACACTACACACACTACACCCACACAAAACATACACACACACTATACCACACACACACACCACACACACTACACACACACACACAAACACACAAACACACACTACACACACACTCACACTACACAACACACACACACACACACACACACACACACACACACACACACACACCCCACACAGGCCTACTGAATCTCATCAGAACGGTCCCTGGACAGGCCCAGATTTCAGTCGTTTCCTCCTCTCCGGTCAGTTTCAGAGCTGATCAATAACACTGACTGCTGCCCACTACTGCCCACCTCCATCTTTCAAGTCCACTCATACCCCCCCCCCCCCCCTCCTCTCCCCCTCCTTCCCTCTCCTCCCTTCCTCCCCCTCCCGCCACTACCATCACCATTCTCTGGCCAAGCACCCTCTCTTCTCCCTTTCTCTGTCTCTGTCTGTCTGTCTGTCTGTCTGTCTGTCTTCTCCTCTCTCTCTCTCTCTCTCTCTCTCTCTCTCTCTCTTCTCCTCTCTCTCTCTCTCTCTCTCTCTCTCTCTCTCTCTCTCTCTCTCTCTCTCCTCTCTCTCTCTCTCTCTCTCTCTCTCTCTCTCTCTCTCTCTCTTCTGCCTGTTGTCTGTGGTGTCTGTGTCGGTGGTTCTTTTTGCTAGTCTCTCCTTTGATTTTCTCTATCTGTTTCTGTTTGTCTGTGTGTGTGTCTCTGTCTGTGTGTCTCTGTCTGTGTTTCTGTCTGTCTGTGTCTGTCTGTCTGTTTCTGTATCTCTGTCTCTGTCTCTCACCCCTTCTCCTACTCTTATGTCTCTGTTTTTCTGTCTCTTCTTTCCATGTCTTTGTCTGTCTTTGTCTGTCTGTCTGTCTGTCTGTCTGTCTGTCTGTATCTATCTATCTATCTATCTATCTATCTATCTGTGTGTGTGTGTCTGTCTGTCTGTCTGTCTTTCTATCTATCTATCTATTTATCTATCTATGTATATATGTGTAGTTATATAATTATCTCTATACATGTATACCTTATATATATATATATATACTGTCTGTCTCGCTGTCTCTATCTGTCTCTCTTGTGGTCCCTGCTGTGCTATATCTTTTCTCAGTCATGAGATTCAGGATCAGGGAAGAATGATGCATTGTTTTGTTGTGATTCTTTGCCTGTCTCTCTCTGTCTGAACTTGTCTCCGTTGATTTTTCTCTTATGCGTGTCTTTCTGTGTGTATTTTTTGTTTTGGTTTTTCTTTTAAAATCTTTACTTTCTCTTTCTCTTAATCTGTCTGTCTGTCTCTTTCTGTTTCCTGCACTCCCTTCTCTCTCCCCTCTCCTCCCCCTCCCTCTCCCCCCTCTCTCTCTTCCTCTCCTCTCCTCTCTTTCTCTGTCTGTCTATCTGTCTGTCTGTCTCTCTCTCTCTCTCCCTCTCCTCCGCCCCCCCCCCCCCCCCCCCTCCCCCCCGCTGTCTGTGACTTTGCTGTGTTTAAATCTCTGTCTCACTCTTTCTGTCACTATTTCGTCGTTTCTGTCTGTCTCTTCTCCTGACCCCTGCTCTCCCTCTTCCCCCCCTCTCTCTCTCTCCCTCTCTCTCTCCTCTCGCTCCCCCCTCTTTCTCCATCATCTCTCCTCTCTCTCTCTCTGTCTCTCTCTGTGTCTCTCATTCACAACACATGAATGGGCATCTCGCTTATCACAATAAACCTTTTGCCATTGTCATACTCTCTCTGTCTCTCTCTCTGTCTCTCATTCACATGACATGAATGGGCATCTCGCTTATCACAATAAACCTTTTGTCATTGTCATTGTCTCTCTGTTTCTCTCTGTGTCTATCTCTGTCTCTCTCCCCTTCCCCTCTCTCCTCTCCTTTCTTTTCTCTCTCTCCTCTCCTCCCTCTCTCTCTCTCTCTCTTTCTCTCTCTCGTCTCTCTCCCTCTTGAGGGCTTGCCAGTACAAAGACTTCTGTAGTAAGTCTTGCAGGGGGGTTGCAGTATGTGTACACGTGTAGCCACGCAATAAGCGAAAATTCCAACCGCGCCTGGATAATATGTGCGTGGTCGGTAAAAAGTTGAGAATGCGCGGATGAGAGGAGGGGGGGGGGGGGGGGGGGGGGGGGGGGGGGGGGGGGGGGGGGGGGGGGGGGGGGGGGGGGGGGGGGGGGGGGGGGGGGGGGGGGGGGGGGGGGGGGGGGGGGGGAGGGAGAGGGCGAGAGAGAGATGTACATACATTTTGTTTTTAAACATATTTTCTAAAACCTACTCAGAAATAATTAAAATTAAGAGATCGAAAAGAAAACCCTAAAACATAATTGTTATTAACAACACATGAAAAAATTGACAAAACTGCGTACATACGGGGACTGCATGTAAAAAAAAAAAGCACACAAGTGCTGATTTCCATTTTCCTCGACATAAAAAAACATGAAATAGATAGATAGATAAATAAATGAATAAAGAAGGAAAGAAAGAAAGAAGAGAAATACATAAGTAGAAAGAAAGAAAGAAATAGATAGATAGATAAATAGATAGATAGATAGACAATGACAATGACAAATTCTTAGAAAGACAGAAATACATAAATAGAAAGAAAGAAATAGATAGATAGATAGATAGATAGATAGATAGATAGATAGATAGATAGATAGATAGATAGATAGACAATGACAATGACAAATTCTTTTATTTGGAAGATAGATAGACAGGTAGATAAAATAAATAAATGAAATAAATAGATAAATAAATAAATAAATAGATAAATAAATGAATAAATTAACTACAATATAAAACACAGACCAAAAAAGACAGAGCCAGGCTCAGCTCAGCAAGGAGACGGCCTGCATGCACCCATGATCAGAAACAAAGCAGGCGGCGGCTAGGGAGCTGGCTGGCTATCGATCCCCAGCCCGCCGCCTCTGTGCACTGTCTTCATGGCCGGCATATTAACACCGAGAGGTATAATACATCCCCCGGACCAGTCCCAAAGACCGGCTAATCTCGTTGACGACTGGTCAGGTAGAATTATATCCCTTTAACGGATCCAAAATGGCCGCCGCATCTTTTCCTGCGCTAACGAATGACCTTTTTTTTTTTTTTTTCGTCTTCCAGTACTCTCCCTTGGTTAGGTCGACTGTTCAGTGTGTTATAATTATTTTATGTTATTGGTTATTATTAAGTTTTGGTGTCTTAGATCTTAATGAAACTATGAATTATCGAAAAAGAAAGAGATGAAGGGTGGTTTAGTTTGGTTATTTTCTTGTTCTTTTTTTGCCCCTTCTTCCTTTTGTTGTAGTCGTTTATGTGTTCTTGATGTGTTTCTCCATCGTTATACATACCTTTGTTTCTGTCTTTGTCCAGGCTAATTAATCCTCTTTTTTTTGGGGTGGGGGTGGGGTGGGAGGGGGGATCTGTGTGGGAGGTGGGGGGTACAGGTCAACCTAATAAGTGATGGTACAAGCCAGTGCACAAATGATTCACGATTGGTCGCATTCATTATGAACATCACATACAGGTTGGCTACATTTTCCCCCTTTCTTGTTTCATTTTATCCGTGTCCATTCTCCCTCTTTTTCCTAATGATTCTTTGTGGGTCCTGGCAGCTAATCGCCATTTTCTGCACCGACCATTCTGATGTCATGGCAGTGGTGGTGGTGGTGGTGGTGGTGGTGGTGGACATTGATGGTCAACATCAAATTTGGGGGTACAAAGCTCTCTAGCTCTCTCTCTGAGGTGTGTTGTAAATTCGTGGTGCCATGGTGAGGGGTGATTAATGTAAATAACTGCATCAGGGTGGGGTTGGGTAGGGGGTGAGGGGATGGGGGGTGGGGGTTGTTGTGCGATGTGGTGTGGTGTGATGTGGAGTTAGGTGTTGCAGAGTGGTGTGGGTAGTGTGGAGTGATATAATGTAGTGGGGATTAAAGTCAAGGAGAGAGATTTTAGAGATATGAAATCTGTGAAAAATAAGGATTGTTTTTTCTATGTACTCCAGACAGACACAGAATACAAGGACATTTAGAAATATACTATCTATCTATTTGTCCCATAGCCTGACGACCGTGGGGGCACCCTCAAAGACTCAACAACCAGTTCCCTCCATTCCTCTCTCTGTTCTGCCTTTCTCAGGGTTTTGTTGAGTTCTAGGCCTGTCCATTCGCTGTTGTTATCCTCCCAGCTCTTCCTTGGTCTGCCTCTTCTTCTTCCTCCTTGGACAGTGCCTTGTAAAACTGTCTTTGCAAGTCCTTTGGATCTTGTGACATGCCCATACCATTTAAGTTTACGCTTTTTCACGATCGTTAGAAGGTTCTCATAGGGTCCAATGGTTTGCTGGATTCTGTTATGCACGCTTTCGTTGCTTATGTGGTCTTTGTAGGAGATGCCAAGGAGTCTCCGAAAGCATCTCATCTCCACCGCCTGTACTCTTCTCTCCAAATCTGCAGTCAGGGTCCATGATTCACAGGCATACAGAAATATGGATATGACAAGGGAGCGCATTAGTCTGATCTTGAATAAATAATATATACAACTATAAGAAATATACAACTTTTGAAAATATCGTAGTCTTTCTGTCTGTTCCAGAGAGACAGAATGCAAGGACAGTTTGTGCTTTTATTTGCTGTGTGCTGAAGCAGGGCTAGTGAGTGGGCACTGTGTAACCTATGATAAGAAATTCCATTTTGTTTTATAGAAACGGGGTCATTTTTACCTGACATTGTTCAAGTGCAAAATGATCTTTTAAAATCTATACACCGCACCCCCCCCCCTCTCTCTCTCTCTTTCTCTCTCTCTCTCACGCACACACACACGCGCGCACACACACACACACACACACACATGCATGTTGGAAACACTTTAAAAAGAAACTACAAAGTACCGGTTATTCCTGGAGTGATGATGTAGCCCATGTATTATCTTTTGATAAGATCAAATATCGTAATTTACATGAATATAGAAATGTTGTATCTCTTATATACAGGTTTAAGCTCAATGCTTTTAGAACGAAATTTTTAAAAAAAGCAACATGTATCTGTGGTGAAAATCTTACCAATGATCACATTCTTTTACGATGCAGAGATCTGAAAAACATCTTACCTGCCTTCCCAGTCCGTAGCTTGCAGCAAATTCTTAAAGACATTCCATTAATGAAAGAAATTGTATTGTCATTAAGCTATACTCCTATTTTCAGACTCCTCTGATATAAGGATAGCTTCAAGTTATATGAATTGGAAAGCTGGTATTTTTGCTGTTTGATGTTTCTGGGGTTGGTTATTGTTTTTTTTTTTTTGGTTGTTGTTGGTTTTTTCTTTGTTTTTTGTTTTTGTTTTTCCAGAATTCTTGTTTATGCTTTTTTCATAATAGTTGTTTATTACGATTGATTAGTTATATGCATACCCCTCCACCCTACACACACACACACAAGCACGTGCGCGTGCGCACGCACACACACGCACACACGCACACACACACATACACACACTTTCCTGTCTGATATCACTATTTAGTGGAAGGACGTTAAACTGAAGAACTACTACTACACACACACACACACACACACACACACACACACACACACACACACACACACACACACACACGTTCAAGGAGGATATTTTCCCCTGGAGTTAAAATCAGTGCAGACTCCACTCTCCCCAAAAGTCCTTCGGATGAGACTATAAACCGAGGTCCCGTGTGCGAACGCACGCAGAACATCTTGCGCACACGTTAAATCCTGTTCCGCTGTTCGTAAGAGTAGGCCATTGTGTGCCGGTGGGAACAGATGACAAATTTACAAAACCGCATACAGACGGGGATTGGATGTAAAAAAGCACGTAAGTGCTTATTCCATTATCCTCGATATAAAAGAATGAAATAAAATAAAATAAAATAAAATAAACACACACACACACACACACACACACACACACACACACACACACACACACACACACACACACAGAGAGAGAGAGAGAGAGAGAGAGAGAGAGAGGAGAGAGAGAGAGAGAGAGAGAAGAGAGAGAGAGAGAGAGAGAGAGAGAGAGAGAGAGAAACTAGGAATAAAACCCCAGAATCTCACGGTTTACTTTGTTAGTTAGGTGGACGTCTAAACCGTTCTGCAACCTTCCTTCTTTGCATTTATGGTATAAAGGTCCGGGGGGAGGGGTGGTGGTGGTTACTTCTCTCCAAGGTTAAGCAGCATTGAGCGTGGTTACCACTTGGATGGGTGACCGTTTGCGCGACTTGGCTTCAGTACAGTCCCCCAGTTCACCCAGCTGTAAATGGGCACCTGCCCTCTTTAGGGTCAGGGAAGGTAAAGCAGCGAGGGAGAGGAGATGGGCGCCGCCCTCAATATGCTGGCCCCTAGAGAAGTTGAGGTCTCTGATGCCTCGCTCCCCTACGACCACAAAGGTTATGGGACACTTTACCTTTACCTTACCTCTCTCCCGTGGGGATGCCGGGGGCCTGTCAGAATAAATAGCATCGCCACGTTCTGCGGACTAAGTGCTAGGAATTCCCTTTTTTTCTTTCCATCTATTTGTTTCTGCCTTGTTCCTTTTCTTCCTGTCACCCCCTTCTTGTCTATTTCCTGCCTTTTTGGTCCATTTTCTTGCCTTTCTTGTCCCGGCTTAACGGCAGCGTAACGCATTTTTGCTCATATGACAGACAACCATAGTTGCTGTCTGAGCGTTCAATGTAGAAGAAGAAGACGTTTACTTCACGATCGCCGTCCATATCTATCCATTCATTCATTCATTCTCCTCCTTCTCCTCCTCCCCCTTCTCCTCTTCTTTTTCATCCTCCTCCTCCTTCTCCTCCTTCTTCTCCTCCTCTTCCTCCTCCTCCTTCTTCTCCTTCTTTTTCTCCTCTTCTTCTTTTTATCATTTTGATGTCCTTTTACTACGAGGTGATTTAGACAAATTAAAACACGTTTAAAACACGTTTAGACACGTTAAATATGTTAAAAAATCATGAGTAGGAGGGTGGAAAAGTGAAGAATATAGTGAATGTTGCTAAGTTCAAGAGATTTCATTTACAGTAGCTCTCCTAATGGTGACTGGCAAATAATTCCTGCAACGGATACTAGGACATGTAACTCGAAATCATACAGAACACTTTGGAAGTCTCTGATGCCTCCCATATATATATCTTGGGTTTCTTTTGAGGGCAGGGGAGGGGGTTACACACATTAAGATAGGTTTGGTTTTTTCACGTGAAATTCAGTAGTTGAAATTTTAATTACATTTTTCATTGGAATCACTGATTTTATTAGAAATTGTTAGAATTGCATTTTCCTGTTTTTTTTATTGTAGTTCTATAGGTTAGTAATGTAACGGTGTTTTTTTTCCTATAATTTTGGTTGTTTTTTTCTATATTTTTTATTTTAAAATTTTGTTTATCATTTTGCATGCATTGATCCCCTGAAATTCCTTCTCCTGTACAGTACCAACTACACCCTCCTCCCTTGACACTCATACACCCTCCTCCCCCCGTTGCCCCCCCCCCCCCCCCCCCCCGTCTAATATCACAACTGTGAAAAGACGTTAAATGAATTTGATATATATATATGTATATACATATGTATATATGTATGTATGTATGTATATATGTATATTACTGAAATCTGTTCCTTTTTTTCCCTTTATACGAGGCACTGAGCACAAGGCAGTCAAACAACAATTATATGATGGACTGATATCCATCCACGTTGATGGAAAAGTATTTTACCACTACCCCTACCCCTAAAACCTTATTTGTTTGTTTGTTGTATTAGTTTTTGGGGTTTTTTCCTCCCCAAGTCACCTTTTCAACCTTATTGCACTCACTCACTCATGGTTTTTTTGTATGTTGACCATCCATAGCAGGCTGAATGATTCACAGACTAATTGTACACTGGCTTCTCTCTGTCCTTGTGCCCAAAGCACGCAGTGTCATGTGTGTGTGTGTGTGTGTGTGTGTGTGTGTGTGTGTGTGTGAGTGTGTGTGTGTGTGTGTGTGTGAGTGTGTGTGTGTGTGTGTTGTGTGTGTGTGTGTGTGTGTGGTGTGTGTGTGTATGTGTGTGTGTGTATGTGTGTGTGTTTGTGTGTGTGTGTTTTGGTGTGTCAAAGTCAAAGTCAAACTTTTATTTTCAGATGGTACATTGAATAAGCAGTGCATTTGCTTTTTTTCATCAAGCCATCTATCTAAAGAAAGGAAAAAAAAGCGAGAAAAAAAAGATAATGTATATGCAAACATAGAATAAAAAACCTAATCTATGGTGTGTGTGTGTGTGTGTGTGTGTGTGTGTGTGTGTGTGTGTGTGTGTGTGTGTGTGATTAATTCATTCTTTCGTGTTTCTCTCGCACCCACCTCTGTAGTGTATCTGCCTTCATTATGATCAGGTTTGAACTCTGGGTAAAGTTCGTGACGAGGAGGGAGAGAGGGGGGCATGGAGAGAGAGAGAGAGAGAGAGAGAGAGAGAGAGAGAGAGAGAGAGATGTGCTGTACTCGTGGTAGTAGTAGGAGTAGTAGTAGTAGTAGTAGAAGTTGTTGTAGTAGTAGTAGTAGTAGTAGTAGAAGTAGTAGCAGCAGCAGCAGAAGCAGCAGTAGTAGCAGCAGCAATAGTCGTCGTTGTCGTCGTCGTCGCAGTAGTAGTAGTAGTAGCAGCAGAAGCAGCAGCAGCAGCAGTAGTAGTAGTAGAGTTAGTGGTGGTGGTGGTGGTAGTAGTAGTAGCAGTAGTGGTAGTAGTAGTAGTAGCAGTAGTGTTAGTGGTAGTAGTGGTGGTGGTAGTAGTAGTAGTAATGGTGGTGGTGGTGGTGGTGGTAAGTGTAGTGGTGGTAGTGGTGGTAGTGGTAGTAGTAGTAGTAGTAGTAGTAGTAGTAGTCATGACAGAACAGAAAGACATAGAGGGAATTGGCTGGTGTTGGGATGTGGTCATACTCTGTGTCTGTCAGCCTCTCTTTCTTTTGGGTGAGGGTGGGGGTGGTTGGGGGAGGGAGGGGGTGGTGGTTGAGGCACAGGGTAAATAAGTTGTAAGCTTAATTAACTATTTTACCCTCAATAAAGTTTTCGCATTCGTATTCTCTTTGTGTCTCTGTCTCTCTGTCTCTCTGTCTCCTCTCTCTCTCTCTCTCTCTCTCTCTCTCTCTCTCTCTCCTCTCTCTCTCTCTCTCTCTCTCTCTCTTCATCTCTCTATCTCTCTCTAGAACATTTTGCGCAAACGTTAAAACCAGTTCCGCTTTTCGGAAGAGTAGGCCATTGTGTGCCGGCGGGAACGGATGACAAAATTGACAAAACTGCATACACATGAGGACTGGATGAAAAAAGCACATGAGTGCTTTTTCCATTATTCTCGAAAAAAACAACTATACCTCTGTCTGTTTCTTTCTCATTGTCTTTCTGTCTCTCTAACTGTCTGTCTCTCTGTCTTTCTCTGTATCTGAGTCGCCCCCCCCCCCCCCCCCCCCCCCCGCCATCTTTCCCTCGCTCTCTCTTGTTTATCGATGTTCCTGTTTGTGGATGTGTTTGCTTATTCATTTGTTTGCAGATTTATTGGATATGTATAATTTCTTTGGATTAGTTCTGATGGTTTTTCCGTATGCATTTGGTGTTATTAGTTTTGATTTGATATCAAAGAAATTGATACGTTTTCTATCTGTTAATCATGATAAATACTCCGGTGATACCAAAACAATCTGACTCGACAAGAACGACAAAGCTTAAGATGAAATCGACAGTATATGATGACGATATTGGTTTTGGTAATGGCAATGATGATGATGAGGAGGAGGAGGAGGAGAATGACGATGACGATGATAGCGATGATGATGACGACGACAATGACGACGACGAAGATGACGACGATGATGAGGAGGATTGTGATGATGAAGATGATGATAATGATGATGGTCATGAGGAAAGCTACAGATGAGGACTGTAAATGAAGATAAGGACGACGACGATGACGACAACAGGAAAGCGACGTTGTGCTGCGATCAATGAGAAAACAAAACATAGCCATCACGACAAAAGAACGATGTTTTTTGGACACCCGAAGAGACGACCTCAAAGGCGACACCACCACCACCACCACCACCACCACCAAGAATAAATATAATAATGATAATAATAATAATAACAACAACAATAATAACAATAATAATAACGATGATGATGATTATAATAATGATGATAATGATGTTACTAATAAGGATAATGGTAATGATAATAATATATGGAAATGATATAGCGCTGAATCTTGTACAGCAAACGACACAGACCACTATGAAGGACACGGGGTCAATATTCAGAACAACGATGACAATAATAATGTATGGAATTTATATAGCGCTGAATCTTGTAAAGCAACAAATCAAAGCGCTCAGGTTTAATTTCATACCACTTTAAGTCACCGCAGATTTCTCTCCGTGAAATTCGGGCTGCTCTCCCCGGGGAGAGCGGGAGAGCGCGTCGCCACAAGAGCAGCGCCACCCTTTTTTTTTTTCTTTTTCATGTCTGCAACTGTATTTGTTTCCCTATCAATGACATGACGACTGTAATGTTTCGTGAATAAAGCAGCCACGACAGTGCTGAAGATGAAAGCGATGAACACGACGACGATGACCAACCACATTGTTGACTGACGACAACGAAGATGACGACATCGATAGTCTTTCGTTTTTTACCGGAAATAATGGAATAAGCGCTTCTGTGCTTTTTAAATAAAATGTAGTCCCCGTGTGTTTGCAGTTGTTTTTTCTCCAGTTTTGTCATCCGTTTCCACGGGCACACGATGGCCTACTCTTCCGAAAAAGCGGAACGGGTTTTC
>CM054140.1:72262286-72264786 GCA_028751875.1 Rapana venosa | reverse complement strand
ACACTACTTTAAACTACACTACATTACACTACGCTTCACTGCACTACACTACACTGCACTACACTATGCTACACTACACTACATTACATTACACTACACTACATTACACTACACTACACTGCACTACACTACATATACACTACACTACATTACACTACATTACACTACACTGCACTACACTACACTACATTACACTACATTACACTGCGCTACATTACACTACACTACATTACACTTCACTACACTACATTACACTACACTACACCATATTACACTACACTACACTACACTGCTCTTCACTACACTACACTACACTACATTACACTACACTACAACTTCACACTACATTACACTACACTACACTACAATACACTGCACTACACTACATACTACACTACACATACATTACACTACATTACACTACACTGCACTACAACTACATTACACTACATTACACTGCACTACATTACACTACACTACATACACTTCACTACACTACATTACACCTACAACTACACTACACCTATTACACTACACTACACTACACTGCTCTTCACTACACTACACTACACTACATTACACTACACTACACTACACTACACTACACTTCACTACATTACACTACATTACACTACACAGCACTACACTACACTACACTACACTACACTACACTACACTACACTACACTACACTACACTACACTACACTACACTACACTAACACCTGCACTGCACTGCACTGCAATGCATACACTCCACTCCACTCCACTCCACTCCACTACACTACACTACACCCACCCCCCCACACTCGCACACCTTTGTGTTAGCTCCCCCCTCCCCTCCCCCCCCCCCCTCCCCTGCATGTGTGTTTCAAGGCCGCTGACCCACACAAACAGGTAATCAGTCAGTTGGCGGCCAGAGGACAGCCACTAAAATATTGACCACAAAACTGCCCACATGCCATACCTCCCCACTGTCCGGCCACTTTCTGATGAAAATCGATTCCTCTGCTTCTTTTTCTTCTTTTTTTGTGTGTTGCTTTTCTGTTCTGTTCTGTTCTTTTGTCTTTCTTTGTGCCTTTGTTTTTGTTTTTTTTGTTTTTCTGTCTGTCTGTGTTTTTTCTTTCTTTCTTTCATTCTTTTGTTTCTTTCTGTCTTTTCTTTTCTTTCGTTCTTTTCTTTTCTTTCTCTTCTTTCTTTTCCGTCTGTCTGTCTTTCTTTCCTTTCTTTCAGTCTTTCGTTTGTTTCTGTCTGCCTGTCTGTCTCTCTTTCTGTCTTTCTTTCCTTTCTTTCTTTGTGTCTTTGTTTTCTCTCTTTCTTTGTTTGTTTGTTTCTTTCTTTCTTTCCGCCTGTCTGTCTGTCTGTCTGTCTTCTTTTCTTTTCTGTTCTTTCTTTCTATCTTTCTTTCTTTGTTTCTTTCTTTGTTAACCAGACATAATGACAAAGCTTATTTCCATTTTTTGGGGGGGTTACGTCTACAACGTGTGGGGATATTGTTTTTGGTTAGTGGTGATTTAGGAGTAGTGGTGATGATTCTTCATGTGTGTGTTGTGTTGTTTTTGTTGTTGTGGTGGTAGTGGTGGTGGTGTGTGTGTGTGTGATTTTTTTTTTCCTCCTGTATGCACATACACATACACACACGCACACACGCACACACTCACACACGCACGCACACGCACACACACACACACACACACACACACACACACACACACACACACACACACACACATACACACGAATCTTGAGTCTTGACTAGTGCATAGTGATCTATGTAGTGATTGCTCCTGCTGCTGCTGCTGCTGTTGTTGATGATGTTGATGTTGGGTGTTCCCCAGCTTTGCGCCATTGAAATCGCTCAACAGCACCCAATTTTTTTTTTAATGATTTTTTAAAAAAGAATATTCATTTCCTTTATTCTTATTCTTTTATATTGAGGATAATGGAATAAGCAGTCATGTTCATTTGTTTTTGCACAGTCCTCTTGAATATACAGTTATGTAAATGTTGTCATCCGTTCCCAACGACACATAATAGCCTGCTCTTCCGAAAAGCCGAACGTGTTTAACGTGTGTGCGCAAGATGTTCTGCGTGTGTTTTGCACACGAAACCTTGGTTTATAGTCTCATCCGAAGAACTGTAGGGGAAGTGGAGTCGGTACTGATGTTACCTCCATGGGGAAAAAGTTCCCGGAACGGGGGTCTCAGTGGTGGCTCGAACCCGGGCCGTCAGATCACGAGCGCAGTGCTCTAACCACTAGGCTACCCTGTCCCCTTGTGAGAGCGTAACTAGAAACTCCACATAAAACGTTGGAGTGTATAACTAGTCTAACTAACTACCTCTTCATGAGGGGGCCATACTCCGACTTCAGAGAATTGTTTTTGCTCCTTTAGTGAACAGTGAACTGGTCGTTAAGTGAAGAGCTTGGTATAGATGAAGACAACATCTCAGCTGAACATTTTCAAAGCATAAAGAGAATTTTTAGAACAGGTTTTAGCAATT
>CM054140.1:72244786-72249786 GCA_028751875.1 Rapana venosa | reverse complement strand
TATATTCTGCGTGCGTTTGCACATGGCATCTCGGTTTATAGTCTCATCCGAAGGATTTTGGGGGGAGTAGAGTCCCTACTGATGTTAACTCCAGGGAAAAATCCCATCAAACGGGTACCTCGGTGGTGGCTCAAACCCGGGTCGTCAGATCACGAGCTCAAACATTCTAACCACTAGACTACAACCCCTCCCTCTTCCGCCCCCGCCCCCGCCCCGTACCCCACATGATATCTAAACTACCTCGAAAGTTCTCTTCTGAAATGACCGTTGGCCGCCGCTCTTTCTCTATTTTGGGTCCATCGACCTGGAACGACCTCCCTCTCCCTTTTCGCCAAAAGCCTAGTTATGAGACTTTGAAATCCAGCCTCAAGACATATTTATTTCAAACCTAAGATTTTCCCCTTCTGTTTCATATCAGAACTGTCCCACCTTCACTAACCCATGTCCTATCACCCTGCCAAAGTATATGACATCTCTCTCTCTCTTACTCTCTGTCTCTGTCTCTGTCTGTCTGTCTGTCTGTCTGTCTCTCTCTCTTTCTCTCTCTCTCTCTCTCTCTCTCTCCTCTCTCTCTCTCTCTCTCTCTCTCTCTCTCTCTCTCTCTCTCTCTCTCTCTCTCTCCCTCCCTCTCTGCGTTGTGTGTGTGTGTGTGTGACCGTGCTTTTGAAAACCTGGTTTTGACTTGTAATTTTTCTTCCATAGATTTGGTCTGCAGCGTACCATGTTTGTAATAAGTATCTGTTTGTTGAAACTATTGATTGTTTGTTATTGGTTGCATGACTGTATAAGAATAGGCTGAATGCAAGCGCTTTGATTTGTAATTTGCAAGATATAGCGCTATATAAGTTCTCTCTCCCTCCCTCTCCCCCACCCCTCTCTCTCTCACCTTTCTCTCTCTCTCTCTCTCTCTCTCTCTCTCTCTTCTCTCTCCTCTTTCTCTCTCTCTCTCTCTCCTCTCTCTCTCTCTCTCTCTCTCTCTCTCTTTATCCCCACCCCCCTCTCTCTCTTCTCTTCCTTCCAAACAACTCTCCTGCCCTCCATCCATCCTCTCTCTTCTTCTGTCCTCAACTCTCCTCTCCCTCCATCCGCCCCCCTCCCTCTCCCCATTCTCGCTCTGGCCAGTACAGTGTTGTTTGAGCATGGACTGGACTGGATCAATAACTTTATCAAAAGACCTGACCAGCAGCCCTGCCTGTCGCTGACCACTGTGAGTGACCAAAGGCTTTTCTTTCGTTTTTTCCTTTCAATGGCCGCCTTTCATTTCCTGTTATGAAGTGCTTGGATCAATATATGAGAATGACGAAAGCTGAGAGAGAGAGAAAGGGGAGGGAGAGGGGGAGAGAGGGAGAGAGGGGGAGAGGGGAGGGGGTTAATGTGGAGGGAGAGAGGGGGGGGGTGAGGAAAGGGAGGGAGAGAGGGGGGGGCAGAGGGGAGGGAGAGAAAGGGGGGAGAGAGAGAGGAGTGAGGGGAGGGAGAGAGACGGGGGCAGGGAGGGAGAGAGGGGGAGGGAAGGAGAGGGAGAGAGGGTGCACAGGTGGAGACAGGAGGAGGAGGAGAGACAGAGAGAGACAGAGAGAGACAGAGAGAAAGGGGGCAAAGGTGAAGGGAGAGAAAGAGAGAGAGAGACAGAGACAGAGGTAGAGGGGACAGAGAGAGAGAGTTTAATGCTTGTTCACCCCCCCCCCCCCCCCCACCTCACCGTGATGTGAGTATGGTAAAAGCACAGTATATGCTATTCATGTATCATAGAGTAAATTTTTTGAACAGTGTTTTTACAAAATATTCTAATTCTCTAGAAAGCACAGACAAGCAAAACTAATCATAAAATTTAATCAGAACTCGGTGTTGTAACGCGGATTACATATAAAAAAAAGAGTGATCCCCACCCAATAACAAAAAACAAGAGAAAACAAACAAACAAACAAACAAACAGATATAAAGCACAAACATTTCCACCCCACCATCACCATCCAACAACAACAAAAATAATCTTAAAAAAACAGCAGATAATCAATGAGAGCAAATAAACACAAGAGGCACTGACAGACATAGCCTATTAGATAGATAACAGACACAAAAATTGCAGTAGCAGCAGTAGCATTAGCAGCAATGGAAGGTGCTCTGTCTGTCTGTTTGTCCGTTTGTCTGCCGCTCTCTGTCTCTGTTTGTCTGCCTCTTTCACTCTGTCTGTCTCTCTGTCTCTGACTCTCTCTCTCCTTCTCTCTCTCACTCACTCTCTCTCTCTCTCTCTCTCTCTCTCTCTCTCTCTCTTCTCTCTCTCTCTCTCTCTCTCTCTCTCTCTCTGTCTGTCAGTGCCTCTTGTGTTTATTTGCTCTCATTGATTTTTTTTTTTAATTGTTTTTGTTTGTTTGGTTTTTTGTTTTTGTTTTTTGGGGGGTCTTATGGTGTGTTTTTTTCATTTGTTTGTTTGTTGTTGTTGTTTTTTCTTGTTTTTTGTTTGTTTATTTGGAAGGGTGTTTTTGTCTGCTTTTTGGTTGTTGTTGTTGTCTTTTTTTTGTGGTGGTGGTGGGGGGGGGAGGGGGTTCTGGGGGTATGTTTTTGTCTTTTGCTCGTCTGGGGTTGTTTATTTGTTTGTATTTTTGTTTGTTTTTTTCTTCTTCTCTCTTTTTCTTTAAAAAAAGTTTTTTTCCTTTGCTTCTTCTGCTTGAAAGTATGAGTACTGAGTGCATTTTTAAATGTGACCCCATGGGCGGGGACTGGATGTAAAAAAGAACATGAATACTTATTCATTGTCCTGGAAAAAAAGAATTTGTTTCTATTACTTACAATGCGTAGATGTTCTTTTTATGACTTTATTGGCTTTTCCCCCCACTTTATTATGTGAGTGTATGGGTATTGCACTTATTTTATTACCATGACATTCAATTTGCAGGAGCATAATTAAAAAGTGTTTGTGTTGATCGTGTGCTATGTGAGTATTACATATTTAGTATTATCCCTGAAACACCCCCCACCCCACCCCACACCCCACACACACGCTCAAACAAACACAAACACACACACACACACACACACACACACACACACACACACACACACACACACACTCACTCACTCACCCACTCACCCACTCATATTCTCTCCCTCAACGACTGTATAGTTTTAAATTTCTTCTTGGTTTGTTTCTTGTTTTTATTGTGTGGATGTATGGGTATTAAATTTATTTTTATCATGACATATAATTTGAAACGAGTATAATCTAAAATGAGTGTTGATGGGATGGCATACTGTTTTGGGATTTATATATTGGATATTATCTCTGAAATACACACACACACTCTCTGTCTCTCTGTCTCTGTCTCTCTCTCACCTTTTATCGTCCTGCTTATAGTCATAGTATATCCTGATGAAGGATTCATATTTTTATATTTTCAATACTTTATTGGACTTGCCTCTGTACTTAAGTTTTAATGAGTGCCCTATTTCAATATCTTATAATTATGTATAACAAGTATGTGTACCATTTGACAATGTGTAGATGTTTATCTTTATGACTTATTAAGTTTGGTTGTGTTATTTTTTCTTGGCTTTGTTGTTCTTGTTCTTGTTGTTGTTGTTTGTCTGTTTTTCTCTTTTTTATCATCTTTTGTTGGTTTGGTTTTTTCTTCTCTTTTGTTTGTTTGTTTGTTTTGGTTACGGTTTTTTGGGGGGTGGGGTAGGGGTGGGGTATTTTTAGGATTTTCTTTTAATTGCTTGCTTTGGGGGGGGGGGAGGGTTGTTGGGGGGGGGGGGAGGGTTGTTGGGGGGGAGCTGTTTTGAAAAGGGTTATTTCCCCTTGTTTTTATTGTGAGACTGTATAAGTATTGGGTTATTATTATTAAGATGTATCCCTAACGGGCGGGGACTGGATGTAAAAAAGCACATGTGTGCTTATTCATTATCCTCGAAATAAAAGAATTTGTCATTGTCATTGTCATTGTCTCTCTCTCTCTCTCCTTCTCTCCCTCCCTCCCTCTATGTTCCTCTCACTCTCTCTCTCTCTTCTCCCCGGTTGCGAATAATCGCTCTAAAATCTCGTCACAGTTCCTGATCCCCCCTTCTAACCCCCCCCCCCCCCCCCCCCCATCCCCCCCACCCCCGCACACACAAATAAAAGAACAATTAAATGAAACTACCGAGGAAAAAAATCGATACTTGAACAAAAGCATGACAATTATTTCAGGTGCATCAAAGCGTGTCCTACTATCGCTTATTTTGCTACGCTTTGACAAAACAATAAAATCTCTGAGCGTAAAGTTTGTTACTCATCAGCCCACGATAATACTGATGATAATAATAATAATAGTAATAATAATAATAAAAATAATAATAATAAATCAAGAGGCTGAGATTTACGTTGTTGTTTATTGTTGTTGTTGTAGAATCTCTTTTGTTCTTTCTCATAAACACTATTTCTACCACTGCACGTGCGAAATACAATTAGATCAAAATCTGGCGAGTTAAGAGCCTGAAGAGAGAAAAACGGACAGACGCCCATGAAGCTTTGTTCTTCTGCAGTTTATCTTCACCGCAGCACAGGAGCGCAATATTGTTATTTTTTTATGAACGCCGTTTGTGAGGGGACGGAGAAGCCGGAACCGGAAGTGTTTGCGTGCGCGCATGTGCGCATAAATATGTGCCGCATCACACACACACAAACATTAAAAAACAGAAAAAAAGAGTTCCTTTGTTTCGTTTTGCAGCCGACTGATTCCATGCAGGCTTTGATTGCTAAATGTCTGTGTAGTTATATGCATTATATAACTTGATTATTTCTTTAAATACCAATCCTTTGTTTTTTTACATTTGCTTAGTTTATACATTAACGTTTTGTGTTAGCGATTTGGTGGTAGTTGTATGTCCATAGAAAGAAATGATTTCTCTCTCTCACTCTCATTCTCACGCTCTCTCTCTCTCTCCCTCTCTATCTCTCTCACCGCGCGCGCGCACACACAAACACACAGAGGGAGGGAGGGAGGGAGAGAGAGCATGATAGAGAG
>CM054140.1:72229786-72242286 GCA_028751875.1 Rapana venosa | reverse complement strand
CCTTCTCTTGTTCTTGCTACAAAATCCATTTCAACGGCAGCAGTGTTCTCCTCATTTCTCCGGCTTTGTTTTGCCAAGGTTCAGCAGCAGATGAACTGGCCGTGTGCTCTGTATCACTGGCTGTGAACATGGGCTGTTGCCTTGAAGTGCAGAAGGTGCACGGATGGGTTTATAGGTTTGAAAATATTAATTTATCGTATCTGGTTTCCCCGTATGTTTTCTTGGTTTGGAGAAAGCTAGTTTGGTTTTGGAGTGTGAGTGAGTGTTTGAGTGAGTGTGTGAGTGAGTGTGTGTGTGGGTGTGGGTGTGAAGTCAAGGTAAGACGATCTATATAGAGGGTAAACAGAATAAGCTTTCACACTTTCTTCCTGCCTTTCAAAAATAAAAGTCGAGAATCATAATAAGTGTTTGTCTCTGTGTGTGAAAGCTGGTATGTGTGTGCGTGCGTGTATATATGTATGTATGTATGGATGTATGTATGTATGTATGTATGTATGTATGTATGTATGTATGTATGTATGTGCGTGCGTGAGTAAGTGTGTGCAAGTGTGTGTGTGCATGCGTGCGAACGTGCGTGCGTGTGTGTGTTTGTATTTCACTTCCAAAGAATCTATTTCGCTGGGAAACAGTAATGTTTTGCCATTCCTGGCTTTGTTTTAAAAGACCCCGCTGCGGATCAGCTTGCCATGTTGTTGTGTTGTCTTTGAAAATGTGTCTCGCATGGATATATACAGAACGTGCAGGAGAGTTTATACAGAGGGAAATATTTGTCTTGTCTTGCCTTGTCTCGCCTTGTCTCGCCTTGTCTTGTCTTGTCTTGTCTTGTCATGCTCTGTTGGTTTTCTTAGCATATGCACAGTGTTGATAATTATTGCTCTTTTTTTTATTACATCAGGAAAAAAGATGCTTTGGTTTTGTATCACGTGTGTGTCTGTGTGTGTTGTGTGTGTATGCATGTATGTGTGTGCGTGTGTGTGTGTGTGCGTGTGTGTTTGCGCGTATGTGCGTGTGTGTATACATATGCGCGTGTGTATACATATGCATGTGTGTGTGCGCGTGTGTATGTACATGAGTGTGTGCGTGCGTGCGTGCGTGTATGTGTCTGTGTCTTTCTGTGTCTGTATGTCTGTGTTTTCCTGTGCCTCAGTATTTGTTTAACCTTGTAATCTTTCCACCACAAGGGAATCTAGTTTCGCTTGCAACAGTTTTGTCATTCCTCGCTTTGTTGTGAAAGACTTTAACAGCGAATATTTCTTGCCACATGTCTTCTCCTGTTGCCTTCGAAAATGTGTCTTGCATAGATATATACAGAACATCGAGAATGTCTAAACTTTGGGGAGTGTTTGTCCTATCATGCTCTCTTGTTTAGAGTTTGGAAAGTGTTAGCGTTAGTCTTTTTCCTATCAACAAGAAAGATGATAAGGTTTTTAAGTAAGAGAGAGAGGGGGAAGAAAGAAGAGAGAGTGGAGAAGAGAGTGTGGTGTTTTTATGTGTGTGTAGTGATGGATGTGTGTGTGTGCTTGCATGCGTGTGCGCGTGCTTGCATGCATGCGTGTGTGCGTGCGTGTGAAGTGCTTGCTGGAAAGTCTTGGGTTCGAATTTGATGAATTGTTCCTTGAATGTTTAGGGCTGCAGTCCGCTCCTTGCCAGTGGCGAGTTAGCTGGCTATAGACTTAGTAGTAAGAGTGAGTGAAACCACACAATTGAGTTTCGGTTATTTTTTGTGCACAGATTTTGAGAAACCTGCTCAAATTTCCTGACCAACGCTAGAGGAACCGTATTACTCTCTGTATTTTGGTATTGGTAAACTTTATGTACCCCGAGAGCAGGGGTGGGGGGTGGCGTGTTGAAGTAAATTTTTGAAGTGTGAGTCAGAGTCGGTAAACTCTCATGAAAAAAAAGATGTAGGCGTGTACAGACACATTCTCTAGAATTCTGGAAAGCTTGGTTTTGATTCATCGTCATGCAGTACCTTTTTACTTTAGGATTGAGTCACTTTCCCAGCCTTGGTTTTAGGGTAACTTCTGTTTTTGTTATCTTGTTTATTTGTTATGTTTTGGTGAGATCATGTGTAGTCCTCAAACGTCTGCTGATTATTAATCATGTTTGTGGAGAGACACAGAGGAGGTGCGTTTCCATCATGAAACAATGTGCCGATAACCTAGCTTCATTTACGTTTATCAATGATTTGTTTATCATCGTTGATATTCATCCCATCAACACAGTGAATCTAAATGAGCGTGGATGCAAATGATGCATCCCAAGCGATTGCAGAGAAAAAAGAGGCCAGCGAAACAGGACACTTGTTATCAGCATTATCCAAACACGAATAACCATCACTCCATAAGCATCGGACGCAGATTTCGCCACAAGCGGACGGAGGGACGGACAGACCCTTCTACCAAGCAGAGGCAGGCGACAAGCCGAACTGCCCACTGGAGGATAACGCCGAGAAAATGCCACCGCCGTGCACATTTGTCTGCATGCAATTTACCTCGCTAGCCCGCCCTGCCTGCCCTTTGCACTGGCGTCTAGTCTCTGGCGGTTTGTTAACGGGAAAGAGAGAAAGAAAAACAAGCAGGGTGGGGGGCATGTGGAGAAAAACAGATTCGGGAAGGGACAGTTAAAAACGCAGAATGAGTGATATGTTTGGCACACAACCTTTTCCGCACACAGAAAGGGGAATAGTCACTTTGCTACTAGCGTGGTTAGAACGAGGGTCTTGTTTGCTGAGGGTATGAGGTTTGATCTTCTACAGACAGGACTATACTTGTGGGATGGGTTTCTTTTTTGCAGTCGGATCTTATCCGGAGTTGAATGTACTGTACGCTGAATGAAAAGCAAGCAGGCTTTAATGATAAATACTCGTTCGATTGGAAATGGAGAGTGTTGTTCAAATACCTGACTAATACGCAGGTGTGTGCTAGTTATGCTTGGTGGACGCTTGGAAAATATAGCATAGAAAAGGTTAACAACAGTCCTGTTTCGTGTACTTTGAAGCATACACAGATTTCATATGCGTCAATATCTTTGTCCTTATCGTCATCAATAATTATGCAGTGCAGGATACAATAATTGTTACATATTCAGTGGTTTTTACTGCACTGCTTTCATGATGACCCGAGTTTTGATATCTTGTCCTCTTCCATAAGAGTTTTGATATCTTGTTCTCTGTTATAAGAGTTTTGATATCTTGTTCTCTGTTATAAGAGTTTTGATATCTTGTTCTCTTTCATAAGAGTTTTGATATCTTGTTCTCTGTCATAAGTTTTGATATCTTGTTCTCTTTCATGAGAGTTTTGATATCTTGTCCTCTTTCATAAGAGTTTTGATATCTTGTCCTCTGTCCTCTTTCATAAGAGTTTTGATATCTTGTCCTCTGTCCTCTTTCATAAGAGTTTTGATATCTTGTCCTCTTTCATAAGAGTTTTGATATCTTGTCCTCTGTCCTCTTTCATAAGAGTTTTGATATCTTGTCCTCTGTCCTCTTTCATAAGAGTTTTGATATCCTGTTCTCTGTGATAAGTGTGACGACTGTCAGTCTTCAAAGTGGTAGATTCTTTGAATCAAGTATATATATATATATATATATATATATTGAGAGGTGTGGCAGTGGTTAGCTTCCAAAAGCTACTGGAGCATCGTTATCTCCGACTGGAGCCTTCAAGTACACATGCTATTAGTAGTTTAATGGACATTGATGTTTCTTACATCATGATGAAAAAAGGGCAAGCGCAACAAGATACTTACCACACCCACATCGCCCAAACAAAACACACAAACAAACAAAGAAACAATCTAACTCCACAAGCATCTGACACAGAATCCGCACCAAGCCTCCCTCCCTCCCTCCCCAACAGAAGCTAGCGACAAGCTGACAGCACAGCAGCCCACAGGAGAATACAGCTAACCAGAGAAAATGTCACTGTCATGCCAATGTGTTGTCTGCATGCCATTTAGTTAGCCCTGCCTGCCCTTTGCACTGTCAGGTATCCTCTGGGGATTTGTTGACAATAAAGGAAAAAGTGTGGCCATATGGACAGACAGCTTCAGAAACGACACTGCTGGAAACAAAGACAGATTGAAATGCTTAGCATGTACCCTCTTCCTGACAACAAAGGCATGACTTACCACCTTGGTAGAATAGTCAGAGCAATAGTCTTTTTGCTGAAGGTTCTTAAATTTGATCCCTGAACAGATGTCTTATGAGTATTTTCGTTGGGATTTTTTTTCTGTTTGGTCTCCAGTTGGCTCCTGTTCAGAGTTGAATCGCTGCAGGCCTCATGGGAAACCAGCCTGTAGAATTGACTGTTGTCTACTCTATGGGTGGAAACATGAGAGCATTGCTCAAATTACCTAAAGCTACACGTGTGTATCGGTTGGAGATGGTGAGTGCTGGGGGAAAAGGAGCAGACAGAAAAACAAAGAAAGGAAAAGAAAGGAAAACTAGAGAGAATAAAGCTCTGTTGTTTGCTTTTAAATCTAAAATTACTTCATTTGTGTAAATGTTCTTACCTTTCTCATCATCAATAACCACGCAGTTGAGGAAGAAGAATGTTGGGTTTTTTTCCATTTTGGAATGGTTTTGTTTCAATTGTAGTGACTCTGGGTAAGATTCTTCAAGTTCTGCAGATAACTTGACTCAAATACACATTTTCGGAGAGATCTGGATTTTGTTACCCTCCAAAAGAACTCAGAACACATCTCTGACAATCTTCACATATTTATGCCATCAATAAAACAAATGGACAGGAAAATGGATGTGCATGTTTCTTACATAATCATGAAAAAAAGGGCAAGCAGAACACGAACCTTACCACACTGACATCGTCCAAACACACAAACAAACAAACAATATTACTCCACAAGCATCTGACACAGAATCAGCAACAAGCCTCCTTCCCTCCCTCTCTATCCAACAGAAGCTAGCGACAAGCTGACAGCATAGCAGCCCACTAGAGGATAAAACTAACCGTAGAAAATGTCACTGCCATGCCAATGTGTTGTCTGCATGCCATTTAGTTAGCCCTGCCTGCCCTTTGCGAAGTCATGTATTCTCTGGGGATTTGCTCAAAGAGAGAGAGAAAAACAGATGTATGGACAAATAGATTAAGAAAGAGAAAACCTGGAAAGTTAGAAAGAAGAAATGATGGATGTGGATAGCATACACCTCCCACTTCTTCACAAAAATAGCTTGACCAGCCAGCCATCTTGCCAGAATGGTTAGAGCCCAGGTCTGCTTGTTGAAGGCTGTTGAGTTTGCTCCCTTAGGCTGTTGAGTTTGCTCCCTTATTAGAGCTCTCTTTTTTTAGATCAGTATTGACAGCATGGCGGTTTGGGCTCTGGAACGCTACAGAAAAAGAACCTGCAACACACAGTCACACGCACGCACGCACACGCACGCATCATACACACACGCGCACGCACGCACGCACGCACACACACATACGTTATTGAACATCGGGTCATTTAAGACAGCACTTCTTAAGTACTAAAATTAGCGATTTAAACATTAATACTGTATTGCTATGACCTATACTGATTCGTCATTATGATGATGATGATGATGATATTATGGTTATTATCATGATCACCATTGTTATTGTTGTTGTTATTACTGTTGTTATTATCATTATCATCGTCGTCGTCGTCATCATTATCATCATCATCACCACCACCACCACCCACCACCATCATCATCATCATCATCATCATCATCATCACTATAATTGACAACGATCACCACCAGTGTAACTAATATCAGCACCACTACCACATCATTTTCATCATACCACCAGCACTAACCACTTCTGTTGCTGCTGCTGCTATTGCTGCTGTACCCCTTGTACTGTAATTTGTTTTGTGTTCAACCAGAAATAAATGTGTTATGCTATTAAACAACTCGTAACAAAATCTAGTTGCCACTTGGTACAACAACAGCTGATCAAAGTGGACATTTCTCCTTCAGCGATTGACTTTTAAGCAAGCAGAAAGAACAGAAAAGAGAGAGAGAGATACACACAAACACATACAGAGAAAGAGAGATCGAGAGAGATACACACACATAGGGATACAGAAAGACAGACAGAGAGAGACAGAGAGAGAAAGACAGACAGACAGACAGACAGCCAGCCAGCCAGACAGAGAGACAGACAGAGACAGAGACAGAGAAAGACAGACAGGCATCCAGCCAGACAGACAGACAGACAGAGAGGGCATATGGGAGGGCTCAGAGATCGGGATCATGTTGCAGACAAAATTATTGACAAGAGCCATCTCTTTGAAAGCGGCCATTTGTTTCCAGTGCTTATCTTTTCCATGTCGTGAGGCTTTGCCATGAATCACCCTGATTCTGTTTTCTGTTAGGAGAGGAGGGGGGGGTGAGGGGGGGGGTTTGAAATTTGTGACAAGCATCCCGACTCCTCCTCATCTTTTGGTCATGGTGTGGGCCTTATGTAGTTCGGAATGCTGCGGCATAATTACGTGTTGTTTTAAAAACTAATATGTGTGTTGAGTGTTGTGTAAAACTTTTCAGTGGCGAAAATCAAGCAAAAGAAATAGTGCAAACCCACCAAATGTTGATTATATGTCCCCGAAAATTTTACACACAAGCAACAGACACAACACGTGCATGCGCGCGCACATACACACACATACAAACACATACATACATATGCATGCACATAAACACACACAATGCGCGCGCACGTGCACACCCACACGCACGCACGCACACACATAAACACACACACAAACACACATGCACATGCACAGCCACACGCACACATGCACGCCCGCACGCACACACACATGCATGCACACACATACACTCACGTATGCACACGCACACACACGCGCGCGTGCGCATGAACAAAATATAATTGAAACAAAATTAAAGAAAGCATAAACTCAAAATCCTGTTGTGGCATTTTGTTAGCAAACCAAACCAAACCAACCAACCAATCAATCAACCAACCAGCCAGCCAACCAACCAACCAACCAGCCAACCAACCAATCAGCCTAAACAAATCCAAACACCTAACCAACCAACTAACCACCCATATAATGACAGTGAATCGGTGGTCTAGAGGTAATGCACCTACCTAGAAAGCAAAAAGTATAGGTTCGATATGGATTTGGGTTTGATCCCTGTCTGTGCCCAAACCTCCCCTTCCCCCCCCATCTCCTCCACAAATCCGTGAGTGGTGGACTAGTTGCTAGTCTTTCGGATGAGTTGATAAACCCACTGGGAAGAAAATGTGTGTCATTCATACCACCAGTCATAGCTGGCCTACTCTTCAACGAAACGAAGACGAGGATTTAAATCTGCATACATGTTGTTCTCATGTTTTTTGCATACGGGGCCTAAGTCAATAGTCTCATCTCTCCCAGAAGTCGGAATATGGCTACCTTAATTGTGGGCAGAAAGGGCTGCATATCCAAAAATCTGCTAATACATCACTGAGAGTGAACAGACGTTAAATTGCAGACAACAACACGCAACAATCTCTCCACTGGTGAACCTTGGAGCTCTAGGCTAGGGACCAAAACAAACACACAACAGAGCATACTTAGTCTGATCTGAAGGACTTTTGGGAGGGAGGAGAGTGAAGTCAGTTCCAGTGTTACTAACTCCAAGACCTCGCTTCTCCAGAGGCCAGCATATTGAGGGCGGCGCCCATCTCCTCTCCCTCGCTGCTTTACCTTCCCTGACCCTAAAGAGGGCAGGTACCCATTTACAGCTGGGTGAACTGGGGGAACTGTACTGAAATCAAGGTGCGCAAACGGTCACCCATCCAACTGGTAACCACGCTCGACGCTGCTTAACTTGGCTGGGGGAAAGCGAGTGCTCCGACCACTGAGCTACCCCGTCCCCGAACTCCAAAGAACACAAAATCCCCTTGAATGGACACCCCAGTATACAAAGATTTGAACTTACACGCCTTTCTGTTACGGTCAGATCACAAGTGTCAAGCTCTAACCACCAGCCCGTTCTTCCCTCTCCACTATTCCAGCTTAATGAACAATAGCCAGGAGAGCACACCCAACATTTCTTCTTCAACAGTCTACTTTGGGGTAGACAGAAGGAAAGTAATAGAGTTGGGGGATTGAGGGGGGGGGGGGGGGGGGGGGGGGGGGGAATGGCACCGACATGAAGAGAAAGGAAGGAGACTGGGGAGTTGGTGGTGGTGGTAGGGGGGGTGGGGGGTCGGGGAGGGGGGGAGCTAAGAGGGATCATGTTGCAGACAAAATTATTGACAAGAGCCATCTCTTTGAAAGCGGCCATTTGTTTCCAGTGCTTATCTTTTCCATGTCGTGAGGCTTTGCCATGAATCACCCTGATTCGTTTTCTGTTAGGAGAGAGTAAAAAAAAAAAAAAGGGGGTGGTGGTGGTTTGAAATGAAATGTGCGATAAGCACAAAACCTTTCTGGCTTATGATGAGTGTGGAACGTGATTAGTATAGAAAGCTGGTATTTGAAGACCTTTCGTTTTTAAAAGATATTGGGCATATATGTGCTCCTTGTTATCTTTTATTCTTGTCATTCTTTTATTTCAAGGAAAATGAAACAAGTTTTCATGTGATCCCCGTGTGTATGCAGTTTTGTCAAATTTGTCATCCGTTCCCAGTGGCACACTATGGTCTACTCTTCTGAAAAGCGGAACAGGTTTCAACGTGTGCGCAAGATGTTCTTGACAAGCAACAGACGAGCAAAGAAACAACAGATTAAGTTAACGAAGTAAGCCACACACAAAAACAACTTACAAAGAGAGGAAAACCAATTATGACTTGAGAAGATTAAAGAAAGTGTCATGGCATTTTTCTTAGGTGAGGTAAGGAAATGTAGAAAATAGAAGACCCCCCCCCCCACCCTCCCGAAAAAAAAACAAAAAAACCCAGCAACAAACAAACCAAAAACCAAACAAACCACACAAAAACCCACGCCCACCGGATCCTTATCATTCTCCTATATAAATGATCTGAAAATATGACTAGGTAAAAAAGTTTAAACTATTATCTGCTTCAGTCATTATGTATATCAGTCTCTGTCAGTCTGACTCTCTGTTTCTCTTCTTTCTCACATTCTCTCTAACAAACGACCATTATCTAATCTTTTTTTTAATTTTTGCCTACACTCTGTGGTGTTTAATTGCTTTTCGTTTTGGAGTCTAAGACAAACACAAGAAGAATGAGAGCAGAGTCAAAGAAAGTAAAAGGGAAAAGTGAAAAGATATACAAACAAAAAGGAAAACTCCCCCCACCCCTATCCCCCTAAAACAAACAACAAACCCAACAACACACACGCGCGCACACTCACGCACGCACACACACACACACACACACACACACACACACACACACACACACACACACACAAACACACACACACGCACACAAGGTTCACGATTCAAGATTTAATTCCTTTCACCCCTTTTGGGGTATGGAGGATTACAAACAAACCCAACAGAAGAATAAACCTAACAGCAATACACCCACAAATAATATCAACACTAACAGGAACTGAAAAGCAAGAGTTCATCGCAAAATGATACGCAAACAGTACCAAAGACTCAAGACTATCTTTAAAGAATACAGATTTCTTTAAAAGACACAACCTACACTTGTGAAAGGCATGCACACACACACACACACACACACACACACACACACACACACACACACACACACACACACACACACCACACACACACTGGACAACAAAAAAAAGCAGAATACGCAACCTTTACCTTTCTACACTAAAAATGCCTCAGCTTTAGACATGTGTCGGTTTAGGGGGGGAGGGGAGGGGGCGGAGAGGGTGGGAGGAGGGGGGATTTGTTGATTTATTCAACCATTTTCCACGCTCCTTGGCTAGAGCTCCGAGGTTCACAAATGGCGAAATTTTGCATATTCATGCGGCCGCATCATATTTGCCCACCATTAAGGTAGCGGCATTCCGACTTCGGGAATTTTAACCGGTATAAGAACTGCGACAGCGTCTGCCAGTTTTACCACCCAGAAAAAAGAAAAAAACAACATTAGCTGGATATGGCTAATTATTCTGCGTGGAACTTTGGGATAACGAAAAATGGAGAGAGAAAAAATATAGGAGGGCGATATTGCAGATTTATTGACCTTAACCGTCCTTTTATACTACTACTACTTCTACCACTACCACCACCACCACCACCACCACCACCACTACTACTACTACTACTACTACTACTACTACTACTACTACTACTACTACTACTACTACTACTACTACCACCACCACCACCAACAACAACAACACCTCCACCATCAATAATAATAGTAACAACAACAACAACAATAGTAGTAATATAATAATAACAATAATAATATTAATAGTAATAATAATAGTAATAACGATGACGATGATGACGACGACGATAATAATAATAATATTCATAACGATGATGATGATGACGACGACGACGACGATGATGATGATGATAATAATAATAATAATAATAATAATGATGATGATGATGATGATGATGATGCCATGTCTCGCCAGACCCTGTGCTTTCATGCAGTGATGCTGTGCATGTGGACTATGAGTTGTCTGCCTGTGTTCTGTTTCGTGAAGAAATATTATTTTAGATTTTATTGAGACAGTAAGGATCAGACACTGTCATCGTTATGCAAAATGATTCTGGTTATGTTTTGTTTGATGTGGATGTAGTTTTGTTGCTGTTGCTGTTGTTGTTGTTGTTGGAAAGAGTTTATATGCTTGGTGCAAGCGTTTATGAAAATTGTGTGTTTTGTGTAACACGGCCCAAATTAATGCAATATAGCATAACACAGTCGTAGCACAGCAGAACGTAACACAGTGTGAATGTAATGCAACGCTCTACAGAATACTACACTACACTACACAACACTACACTAGACTGGATTACATTACACTACACTACATTTCATTACACTACACTGCACTGCACTGCACTTTACTGCACTAAACTATACTGCACTACACAAAATTGTTCTCTGATTTAAATTAGCGTACAATACTATGCCACACCATATCATACCATACAATACCATACCACACCATACTATGTCATACGAACCAACCCACACAATGCCACACCACACTACACCAAACACAACCACACAACACCACCCCACATACACCACACTGCACCAACCACACCCCACCTCACTACACACAACCACACCACAACCACACTACACCAACCACACCACACACACCAAACCACAACCACACACCCACTGCACCACACACATCAACCACACCACATCACACCACCCACACTAAACACACACCACAACCACACCCCACCACACACACACCACACTACACAACACCACATACACACACACACACCAACCTACACACAACTACAACCACACACACCACACCACACCACACCACATCACACCACGCCACACTAAAACACAACCACACCACAACCACACACACCAAAACCACAACCACACCACACCACACCACAACCACACCACACACCACACCACACCACACATACCACCACACCACACCACAATCACACCACACCACACAACCACACCACACCACACCACACAACCACACCACACCACACCACAACACACCACAACCACACCATATCACACCACAACCATACTACACCAACCACACCACACCACGCCTAACCACAACCACACCACGCCAAACCACAACCACACCACACTGCACAACACCACACCACAACCAAACCACATCACACCACGCCACACTAAAACCCAACCACACCACACCATGCAACACCACACCACAACCACACCACACGACATCACACCACACTACACAACACCACACCACAACCACACCACACCAAACCACAACCACACCACACAACACCACAACCACACAACACCACACCACACACCACAACACACCACACCACACCACACCACACACCACACCACAAGCACACCACACCACACCACAACCACACCACGCCACATCACACCACGCCACATTAAAACAAAACCACACCACACCACACACACCACACCACACCATACCACAACCACGCACATTAAAACACAACCACACCACACCACAACCACACCAAACCACAATCACACCACAACCACACCACAACCACACCACACCACAACCACACCACAACCACACCACACCACAACCACACCACAACCACACCACACCACAACCACATCACACCACATCACACCACGCCACATTAAAACACAACCACACCACACACCACAACCTCACCACACCTCACCACACCACAACCACACCACAGCTCACCACACCACACCACACCACAAGCACACCACACCTCACCACACCACACCACAACCACAACCTTACCACACCACACCTCACCACACCACAACCACACCACACCTCACCACACCACAACCACACCACACCTCACCACACCACACCACACCACAACCACACCACACCTCACCACACCACAACCACACCACACCTCACCA
>CM054140.1:72217286-72224786 GCA_028751875.1 Rapana venosa | reverse complement strand
CTTCTCCTTCCTATACCTCTCTGGTTTCAGCAGTAGAAGGAATGATCAACTCCTTGATATAGTGTGTGTGAGTGTGTGTGTGTGTGTGTGTGTGTGTGTGTGTGTGTGTGTGTGTGTGTGTGTGTGTGTGTTTATCTTTTTTTTTATATCATTTTATTCTTTTATATCGAGGATAATGGAATAAGCACTTATGTGCGTTTTTACATCCAGACCCCGTGTGTATGCGGTTTTGTAAATTTTGTCATCTGTTCCCACCGGCACACAATGGCCTACTCTTTAGAAAAGCGGAACAGGATCTCATTATTTTATTTTATTTATTGTATTTTATTCTTTTATATCGAGGATAATGGAATAAGCACTTACGTGCTTGTTTACATCAAGTCCCCGTGTGTATGCGGTTTTGTAAATTTAACGTGTGCGCAAGATGTTCTACGTGCTTTCGCACACGGGGCCTCGGTTTATAGTTTTATCCGAAGGACTTTTGGGGAGAGTGGAATCTGCACTGATGTTAACTCCAGGGGAAAATATCCCCTTGAACGGGAATCGAGCCAGGGTCGTCAGATAGCGAGCGCAATGTTCTAACCACTTGGCTATCCCCCCCCCCTCCCATTGTGTGTCTCTGTGTGTTACGGTGTGTGTTTGAGTGTGAGTTTGTGTGTGAGATTATGTGTGTGTGAGTGTGTGTGCGCGCTTGCTTAGCTTTGTTGACTATCTTTTGTGCGTGTATAGTATATGGGTAGTTTATCCACTTTGCTTGTTTGTTTTATCATCATTTAACAACGCCCAATGATAAACTAAAACAAAGTTTTAACTAAACCATTACACGCTGAAAGCATATTACCACAGCCTGTTTTTCATAACGATAGTAATACATCATGATCATAGCCATTCCAGAATCCAAACACCGTAAATCCATTTCCACAGTGACTACAATGTCTAGCCTAGCCTATCTGGTTTCTAAAAAGTTCCCGGAACTCATGTCCCAAAACTGTAATAAGTTCCCCAAACCATGATAAGTTCCCCAAAAGATGATAAGTTTTCAAAACGATAAGTTCCCAGAACGATGATAAGATCCCAATACGATAAGTTCAACGATGATAAGTTAAACGATGGTAAATTATACGATCCCAAATCGATGAAAAGTTCCCAAAATGATAATTACTTCCCAAAACGATAAGTTCCCAAAAGGATGATAAGAACCCAAGATCATGAGAAGTTCCCAATAGATAAGTTCCCATAATGATGATAAGTTCCCAAAGCGGTGATAAGATTCCAAATCGATGACAAGATCCCAAAACGATAATGATAAGTTCCCAAAATGATAATGATAAGTTCCCAAAACGATAATGATAAGTTCCCAAAACGATAATGATAAGTTCCCAAAATGATAATGATAAGTTCCCAAAACGATAATGATAAGTGCCCAAATGATAATGATAAGTTCCCAAAACGATAATGATAAGTTCCCAAAACGATAATGATAAGTTCCCAAAACGATAATGATAAGTTCCCAAAACGATGATAAATTCCAGAATCGCCGCCAAAATACCCTGCATCTCTTCCCACAACGATGGCATCGTGTAGACCTAGCCCGTCAAGAATGTAAACATCTTCCAAAAACCCATGTCCAAAATAAACCATCGCAAATTCTAGAGTCCCCCCTCCACTCCCCTTCCCGTCCCCGCCAAAATCCCCAAACCCATTCTCACAATGATGACATCAATGTCTGATCCCTGACTGTCGAGAATGCAAATCTCTCTCTCTCTCTCTCTCTCTCTCTCTCTCTCTCTCTCTTCTCTCTCTCTCTCTCTCTCTCTCTCCTCTCCCTCTCGCTCTCTCTCTCTCTCCTCTCTCTCTCTCTCTCTCTCTCTCTCTCTCCCTCCTCCTCCTCCCTCTTTCTCTCTCTGATGCAGATGTTACAGGGTGGTGTGACGATGATACAGATACTGATGATGATAACAGCGATATTGATGATGATTGTGTAAATGTTCTGAAAGATGATGGCGATGATGATGGAAATGCTGAAGGTGGTGTTGATGTAGATGCTGAAGGTGATGATGGTGATGATAGTGATGATGATGTGGATATTGAAGGTGACGATGGTATAGATGTTGAGGATCATGGTGGTGATGGTGATTATTATGAAGATGTTAAAGATGACGATGGTGACAATGATGAATATGTTGAAAATGACAATGGAAGCAATGGTGTGGATGATGAAGATAATAATCATGACAATGATGTAGATATTGAAGATGATGATCGTGATGATGATAATTATACAGGCCAAAGAAGACGATGATAGTGTAGATGAGGAGCAAGATGTTGGTGATGATGACGTAGATGAAGAAAGTAATGATGTTTAAGTTGATATACTTGCTGCAGCTGCTGCTACAGATAATGGAAGTGATCATAGCGATGATGATGTAGATGCTGAAGATGATGATGGGGATGATGATAACTAGAAGACATTGAGTGTGATTCTCTATGCTTGCAGAAGTGGAAATGCGAAATGGAAACACCGTTTTCTACTATAATGTCTACCTACCCCCTGCCCGAAACATGTTTTGTATAGTGGCCTAAGGCCGAAGTAGAATAAAACTTTTCAGTGTTTCAGTGTCTTTCTCTCTCTCACTCACACACACAACACACACACACACCACACACACGTCACACACACACCATACAACAACATGCGCCACACACAACAACAACACACACACACACACAACCACACCGTTCACAAACCCTTATGTCCAAGTAGGATGACAAGGTATCTGATCCCCAACATTGTACCAGCTAGAAAGAGTGGGGACGTGGCGTGGCTTCATTTCAAGGACCCAGGATCCAGACAGACAGACAGGCAGACAGACAGACAGGCAGACAGACAGACGGACAGACAGGCAGGCAGGCAGAGAATTCCTGGTCACCTCACACTGCATGCATGAGAGGAAGAGAAGGGGAACTCTAGGTGGACATACTTATGGCAGAGAGGCAAGTCAAGGAGATGGCTTTTGTCAATAATTTCGTCTGCAGTGTCAATCTCCCCATCTCTCCTCCCCCTCCCCTTTTACAAACTCGTTGCAGTGGCTGTGTTATTTTTTAAGCCTACCTACCTACCTACCTACCTACCGACCTACTCCCTTCTGTCTCGTAACCAGACAGACAAGACAGACAGACATGCAGACACAGACACAGACACACAGACATGCACACACATAATCATAACTTTTATCGTCAGATTATCAGAAATTTCTGCGCACAGACAACAGCACACACACACACACACACACACCTACACACATACTTGCACACACAAACTCACACACACTTACACACGTACTTGCACACACAAACTCACACACACACACATTCACAAACGCACACCTACCAATACACACACGCGTATGAGTGTATGTATCCAGGTGTGTGTATATGTGCGTGCATGCATATTTGCTCTGTGTCTATGTGTGCGTACGTGTGTGTGCGTGTGCTTGTTTGTTTGTGTATGTGTGTGTGAGTGCACGTGCGCGTGTGTGTATGTGTGTGTTGTTGAGTGATTTTACACAGAGAGAGGGAGAGAGATGGGGGGGGGGGGGGGGGTAGAGCCTGTATTTGTATGCCTGCACACGTGGGCGTGACGTGAACACACACACACGCACACACGTGTGTGTGTGTCTGTGTATGTGTGTACGTGTCTGTGTATGACCGCGTGTATTTGTATGTATGCATGCACACGTGTGTATACACAGATATACTTGCTCAAGTCGTTTTAATTTTAAAAAAAAGGTTCTCTCTGTTATCGTAATAATACAACAAACACAACCCTATCACAACACAGTAATAACTCTAATAACAACAAGGCGGTCCACACGGCTGGAATCCAAAGCGTTTGTTGGCGACACAAAACAGACCCGGATGATGGATGGTGAATTTTCACAGCATTGGAAGTTGGGGGGCAGGGAACAAATGGCCTCTTTCAAAGAAATGGCCCTTGTCAATATTTCTGTCTGCAACTTAAACCTCTCTCTCTCTCTGTCTCTCCCTCCCTCCCTCTCTCTCTCTCGGCAACCTCTCTCTGTCTCTGTCTCTCTCTGTCTCTGTCTCTCTCTGTCTCTCTTTCTTCTCTCAGAGCCTCTGTCTCTGTCTCTCTCCTCCCTCCCTCTCCTCTCGGCAACCTCTCTGTCTCTGTCTCTCTCTGTCTCTGTCTCTCTCTGTCTTTCTTCTCTCAGGAGCCTCTCTCTCTGTCTCTGTCTCTCTCTGTCTCTCTTTCTTCTCTCAGGAGCCTCTCTCTCTCTGTCTCTGCTCTTTCTCTTGTATCACTGTGGTCCTCTCTGTCTCTATCTCTTTGTATCTGTGTGTGTGTGTGTGTCTGTCTGTCTCTCTCTCCATTCAGCCCTATATTCTCTCCCCCCCCCCCTCTCTCTCTATCTCTCTCCCCCTCTCTCTCACTCTCTTTGCGTGTCTCTTTTACTTTTTTTCTATCTGCCTGTTTGCGGTCTGTCTGTTTGTCTGTTTCTCTCTTTCCGAATGTCGTTCGCTAGTTCTCTCTCTGTGGATCTGGCCTCTCTGTCTCTGTCTCTCTCACTCTCTGTCTTTCCTTCTCTCTCTCTGTACCCCGACTCTGTCTGTTTGTCTGTCTGTTTCTCTCACCTTCTTTGATTAGTTTCAGTGCTAATCTTATGTTTTTAGTAAAAGCCATACTTTCCCCCTAAAGCGTGTTCAAAGCTAAAAAAACAACAACAGAGAAACAAAACAAAAACCAGACAGACAGGCACCCCCACACCCCCGATAAATTTCATTCTCTTTCTTTCTCACATGTCCAATTCTCCCCACTGTAAAAACCAATAATAATAATGATGATAATAATAATAACAATAATAATAATAATGGTAACGATTGTCATAAACTGAAACAGTCATACAGCGTAAATGCAGGGAAGGGGAGAGTATTAATAAAAACGAGTGGACTATCCATCATGTCTTGAAATGGGAGACAAGCAGACAGTCGTGGAAGAGGGGGAGAGAGGAAGGGGAGGGGAGGAGGGAGGTGTGGGTGGGTGGGGGTGGCTAAGAGGGGAGGGGTGGTGGGTGGTAGGGGGTGAGGGGTGTCATAATTAAACAGAATGGGTGATCACGTTTCCGAACCTTTGGGAGAACGTGTTCACTTTGTGTGGGTAAAAAATTGTGTCTTGTGTTCTCTGTCTGTCTGTGTCTGTTTCTGTCTCTGTCTGTATCTCTGTCTGTTTCTGTGTCTGTCTGTCTGTCTGTCTGTCTGTCTCTGTCTGTCTGTCTCTTTCTTTTCATGTGTGTGTGAAAGAAAGAGAGATTGTGTGTGCAGCTGTGTGTGTGTGTGTGTTGTGTGTGTGTGTGTGATTGTGTGTGTTAGTGACGTATGTGTGCGCACGCACGCGCGTGCGTGTATGTGTGTGATTGTGGGTGGGTGGGTGTGCGTGAATGCGTTCGTGCGTGCGTGTATGTGTGTGAGTGTGAGCCTCTATGTGTTGTGTGTGTGTGTGTGTGTGTGTGTGTGTGTGTGATACAGCAGACAGACAGACAGACAGGGACATGACAGAATGTATCACCAATACTTTTTTAAACCGCTTACAGTCCTACTGCTGCTTTTGGTACGGCCACCTCTACTGCAGTTGTCATTGCTACTTATTCTGCTGCTTCTGCTGCTGCTGATGCTGACTGCCAACTACTACTACATGGCTACTTTGACTGCTACTACTACTACTACTACTACTACTACTACTACAACAACAACAACTACTGCAACTATTACTACTAGTAGTGCGACAATATTAGTACTAGAATACTACTATTTTACGACTACTACTTCTACTACTACTACTACTACTACTACTACTACTACTTCTACTACTACTACTACTACTACTACTACTACTACTACTACTACAAATGCTGTTGCTGCTGCTGCTGTTGGTGCTGCTGCTGCTGCTACTACTATTACTACTTCTACAACGACTACTACAAATGTTGCTGTTGCATAGCTACTACTACTACTACCGCCACCACCACCACCACCACATAATATACTACTTCCTCTGCTACTTCAACTATTCTATTACCACAATCACTGCCTACATAATCGTCATCGCCGTGTCGTCATCATCATCATCACCATCGTCATCACCATCATGATCATCATCGTCACCATCATCACAATCATCACACTCGTCATCATCATCAACATCATCACCACCACCATCATCATCATCATCATCACCATATTCATCATCATCATCATCACCATCACCACCACAATCATCATCATCATCATCATCACTCGGTAATTCCTGTAAAAATATCTTTGACATACATTTTTTCATCATCAGCCCCCCCCCCCCCCCCCCCCCACCCCCCCCACCCCACCCCCCTCGGCGCCTACCTCCCTCCATCCCTCCCTCTCCCACCTTCTGTATTCCTAGTCTCCCCCATCTCTCATCTCTCCACTCTCACCTCTGGTACTGGTATACCCATCCTTTTCAATTCAGTTGGCACCTAAGAAACCCCAAAGACTGTATGTTTTTTCCAGTTTATTTTGAATACTGGGTTCGCTTACAACAGCGTCTGTTTTTGATGCCTCTGAAGCGTTTTCCCGTACATCGAAATGTTTGGGGGTTTAAATGGTGATGAGGAATGTTTTGCCTGCTTTGTTTTCTTTTGTTGTGTGTAGTTGTGTTTTGTGTTGTTTTTGTGTCTGTGTGTGTTTGTTGTGTGTCTGTGTTGTTGTTGACTTCAATTTTATTTCTGTTCACTTCTAGTTGAGTGTGTGTGTATGTATGTATGTATGTATGGATATATGTATGTATGTGTTTATGTACGTGTGTATTTGTGTGTGTGAGTGTGTGTGTACGTGTGTATTTGTGTGTGTGAGTGTGTGTGTGTGTGTGTTTAATACCTTCAGATAATTTGAATTTTTGTTTCAGTTTTTTAAAGGAAGAGTTGAACAAAAGGTGAGTGAGTGAGTGAGTGCAGAGCAACAACGGTAAGGCAGAAACATTAAGAGCAAAGAGTTCCAGCTGAGCTGCAGCAACATTTTGCAGCAGCAGAACCACAAGCAGCAGAAACAGCAGCAGTAATTAGTAACCCATCCATAGCAAAAACAGTAGCATCACTGCCACCACCACCACCATCACCACAAAAAGAAATGCACCAACAGCCGCAGACGCAACAACAACAAAAACAGAACCAAGCTGAACAACAACCGCAACAACATCACACAACAATAACAATCATCAAACAACAACATAGCAACAATAACGACAGCAACACCACCAACACCCAACAGCAGCAACAGTAACAGCAATACGACCATAACAGCATAAACAACAATAAAATAACAATATCATAAAACAGCAACAACAATAACAGCAACAACAGTACCAACAACAACCACAACAGCATAAACACAATAACGACAATAACATTAACTATATAAGCAACAACAACAACAACAAGAACAACAACAGCA
>CM054140.1:72209786-72212286 GCA_028751875.1 Rapana venosa | reverse complement strand
AGAGGATGTCATTGCAAATAAAATCAACGCAGCAAAAAAATCTTAAGCGTTTATGAAAGTACTTAACCAAGAGCACTAATTAAATCGACGTAAAAAAAAAGAAAAAGAAAAGAGGGGGGGGGGGGGGGGGGGGGGGGGGGATGGGGGGGGGGGGGGGGGGGGGGGTGTTTGACCAGATAAAGGGAGACAAGAAAAGTACTGAGAGTACACAGGAGAGAAAGGGAAGGGGGATAATTAAATATAGAGTGACTAGATAAAGGGAGACAATAACAGTACTCAGTCAGAGTACATAGAAGAGGAGGGAGAGATAATTACCCTAAAATCCCTAGCATAAGCCCACCATCTAGCAAACGCCCACCCCCCACTTGGGACCAAAAGTTGTGCACAGGGGTAACTACCCAGCAAACGCCCACCCTGCTTTTTTCAAAGAGACTAGGCTCACTTTCACTAAGATTTGTGCAGTCATCTTTTTCCCCTTTACCTTTTCGTGTTTCTTTCCTTTTTTCTTATTCTTTGTCCCCTCTCCTCACTCCCACCCATCCCCGACAAAGTGAATTAAAATTACGTCATGCTTTTTCCACTGACGTCTTTTGTCTGTCAGTGATGTGGTACTTTGACAACGCTTCCTGGTGGCCGGAAGTTGGTTCTTGAATCTCTCTGTGCCATTTTTGCAAAATGCCGAAGCGACAGTCTTACACTGTATCTTTAAAATTGCAAGCCCTCCAGTATCTGGATAAAGAAGCATGTGGGAATGTTTCGGAGTGTGCCCGTGAATTTTCTGTGGATAGGAAGAGGATCAGGGAATGGAGTGAAAACAGAGAAAGACTTGAACAGCAGTACGGAAAAGACAAACAAAAACGGAAACTGTCGGAAGGACCAGCAGTTAGATCTGAACATGTCGACCAAGGTGTGCTGCCTTATCTGGAAGATGAAAGATCTGAAGGCAGGGCAGTGCGAAACAAGGACTTACAACGGAAAGCGATGGAACTGGCAGGTGCTTTCAATGGGGTGGGCTTCTTGGCATCAGACATGTGGTTAAGTCGTTGGAAACAGCGCCACTTGGTGTCTTGTAGACAGGGAACCAGCTCAAGCCAAAAGGTCCCTGCAGACTTTGAGGATCAGCTTCTACAGTTCCGACGGAACATTCTGCGACTACGTCATCACCATGGTTATCCTCTGTCAAACATCATGAACATGGATCAGACGATGGTCCGGTTTGACATGATGCCAGCCCCTACCAACAACAAGAAAGGTGCCAAACAAGTTAGAATCAAGAGCACAAAGGCTGAAAAAACGAGGCTTCACGGTGGCACTTACGGCGGCAGCGGATGGAACCAAATTGCCAGCTTTTGTGATCCTGCCAGAGAGAAATGGGAACATTCCACCCCGGGTTTTTTGCAGCTGAGAGTGCCAGACAATGTTCGTGTATGTGCGACAGCCAATGGCTGGATGACCAGAGACACCACCATTGCCTGGATTCAGCGTGTCCTTGGGCCATCCGACGAACGCCGCCTCCTGCTTCTGGACTGTTACAGTGCCCATAGGACTCAGGAAGTCAGGGAGGCACTCAAAGCGCAGCAAGTGGACACCATGTTCATTCCTGCAGGCTGCACCCCTTTGGCACAGCCAGTGGATGTGGCTCTTGCCAAGCCTTTTAAGGACTCCATCAGAGATTGCTGGGTGGAGTGGATGAGGGAACCCAGGCCACCGACTGCTGCTGCCAACCTCAGGCAGGCCACCAGACAAAACGTCATCAACTGGGTCAGCAGGACGTGGGACAACATTCGACCCGAACGATCGTTAAATCGTTCCTGATGTACGCCATATCCAACGCCATGGATGGATCTGAGGACGACAAAGTGCTGGAATGGTTTCCGGACGAGATCGGCGCTGTCCTGCCTTGTGTTGATGGCAATGCACCTGGTCCAGAAGAGCCAGAGAGCGAGGACCACGGGGCCCAGGACGACAACCTGGATGAGAGCGACGCCGATGCAGACTTTGAGGGACTGGAATAAGTACCGGTACTAAGACTGAACCTGTTTACCCCAGCTAGGCAGTTAGCAAGATGAGTTCATGTGTTAATGAGTGCTGTTCGTGTTTTTTCGAGTTTCTGTTTCTTTTTTTTTTTCTGTTTGTGGGTTTTCCTTTCTCCGAAAGATTGAGCCTTTTGAAGACAAAATCCAAGGTCAGTTGACGTTTCATTTCCAAAGACGATTGTGTAATTTTTTCCCTGTACAGAAAGAAAGGACTTCATTGGTGTTGATATTTCGACATTTGACCAAGTTTCTTTTTCCCGGAATTGTGTTCTTATTGTTTGTCCTTGCAAAGGTCTGGCGATTTTCTTTTTACTTTATAATATGAATGACAGAAATCATGCTCGTGTTGTTTTTCACAAGAGCCAGTCTCCTCTCTCTCTTCTCTCTCTCTCTCTCTCTCTCTCTCTCTCTCTCTCTCTCTCTCTCTCTCTCTCTCTCTCTCTCATGATTGTCCTCGTTGGCCT
>CM054140.1:72177286-72194786 GCA_028751875.1 Rapana venosa | reverse complement strand
ATTTCAGAAACAAACCCCCTACTCAATAACTTACTTTCATGAATATTGCCTTTTCCTGACGTACGTGGGATAAGATATAGCAGCGGCCCGTGAATTATCCCATAGCAGAGTGTGAATTAATCACGCATCTCGCTGGCAATATAGCGTCATCTCCCGGCCATAAGCATTAATAAATCAATGCGTTATAAGAAATATGGCACCCTTCCTCCCATTATTAATACAATCATTATCTGCTGCGTCTGTACAGCTTTCATTGAAAGGGGGAGGGGGGGGGGGGGGAGCGGTAGAAGCTGGTAGCGGAGGGATGGGGAGAGAGAGACAGAGATAGATGGTTTAGAAAGAAGAGGAGAGAGGAAGGAGAGAGAGAGAGAGAGAGAGAGAGGAGAGAGAAGGAGAGAGAGAGAAATGACCATGACCATGACAATGACAAATTTTTTTTTTGGAGGATAATTGATAGGCACCCAAGTGCTTTTTTACATCCGTTCCAAGAGAGAGAGGGGAGAGAGTTTACAGACACAGAGACAGGAACAGAGAGAGAGAGAGATAGGGAAGAGAGGGGGAGGGGAGAGAAAGAGACAGAGAGGGAGAGAGAGAGGGAGGGGGGAAAGATCGAGAGGGAGGGGACGGAGGAGGAGATAAGAGAAAGGGGGGAGAGGGAAAGTGAGAGAGGGGGAGGGAGGAGAGAGAGAAAGGGGAGAAAGAGACAGAGAGAGAGAGGGGGGGGGGGAAGGGGAAAAGGGGGGGGGGGGGAGAAAGAGAGAGAGACATACAGAGAGAGAGACACAGAGAGATAGACTAGATGTATCAAGGAAATTGATAATTATGTACAGGATAAAAACAAAGAGAAACCTTTGTTTTTCTGATTTTTGCCTGTGAGTATGTACCTGTTTGTCCTTTTGCCTATCTATCTCTGCGTCTGTCTGTCAGTCCGTCCGTCTGTCTATCTCTGTGTCTGTCTGTTTCTGTCTCAGTTTGTCTGTCTGCCTCTCTGTCTCTGTTTCTCTCTCACACACACATACACACACACACATATTCCACTGGAAATATATGAAAATACAAAGCGCTGAGAAATATGGGATTTATTTTCTGATTTTAGTAATGTTGTTTTTAAGCGAAGCGGTACACACACAAACACACACACACACACACACACACACACCCCCACACACAACACACACACACACACACACACACACACACACTCCAACTCCACTGGAATGGTCTGAAATATAACGCACTTAGAAATGTGATTCGTTTTCTGATTTCAGTAATGTTGTTTTGTAAGCAACATACAATATACATATATTAATATGATAACTATCTCTTGCAACGACTATTTGCTGAACTATTCATGACATCAAAAGCAAGATCTCGTTTAATAGTTATAGAGTTAATAAAACAAATAAGCGGGGCAGCTGCCGATAAAAAACGTTTGTATAGAATTAAACAGCTGGGGACGGGATAGCTCAGTGGTCAGAGCACTCGCTTTCCCCCAGCCAAGTTAAGCAGCGTCGAGCGTGGTTACCAGTTGGATGGGTGACCGTTTGCGCGCCTTGGCTTCAGTACAGTTCCCCCACTTCACCCAGCTGTAAATGGGTACCTGCCCTCTTTAGGGTCAGGGAAGGTAAAGCAGCGAGGGAGAGGAGATGGGCGCCGCCCTCAATATGCTGGCCCTAGAGAAGTGAGGTCTCTGACGCCTCGCTCCCCTACGACTTTATAGGTTATGGGACTCCTTTACCTTTTACCTATTCAGATATGGCAGGATATGAAAGTACCATTCTGTATAGCTCAAGTTGTAGCATAGACGAAAACGACAGTATTGTGGGTTTTTTGGTATGAATTTGGTTATTGTCACAGGTTTGATGGAGAGTTTGGTTGTTGTTTTTTATTGTTTGTATATTATTTTCATCCTTATGGTTTAAACAAATGTTTATGTAGCAAAGAAGCACATGGTACACAAATACGTTTGGAGCATGCAGCCATAAGCTAACAGTACAGCTGTTCATTATTATTTATGTCTTTACGCTCACTGTTCATTATAGTTTATGTTGTGAAGTGTCAATAGCTTGATTAGGATTAAACACTGCATAAGTATTTTCATCACTCTCATTATTGTTGGTATCATCATTATTACTGTCGTCATCATTGTGATGATGATGATGATAATGACAACGACGACAACAATAATAACAATACTAGCAACAACAACAACAGCATAATAATAATGATAATAATAATTATTATTTTTATTATTATAACAGTTATAATAATAATAATAATAATAGTGATAAGAAGAAGAAAATAAATTAACACTGTCGTTCATGTTGCTGCTGCTGCTGCTGCTGCTGCTATTTTCCATCTGTACCTCAGCATTATAAGAGCTGTGAAGAAGATGGCCGTGTAGATTCCATACTTCTCTTTTCACCGATGCAAACTAAACGGATATGAGTTTTAAATATAATGATCTTAAATACCTATCAAAAATATTCCATTCCAATTACCCAAATTATGTTAAAAAGACGGAAGGGGAAAATCACATCAAACTCACTTAGAGGGATAAAAACGAAATAAGACAGAAAATATGAAACGTAATAAAAACAAATCGTGCAAATTAAACAAAGAAGATAAACCGTAAAGAACACGACAAAACGAGTTTAAGAAAATGCTGAATGCAGCAAAAAAATATAACAAAACGACTTTGAAAAGGAATCAATAAATAAATGAACTTGAGGAAAATGCTGAGGGAGAAAAAGGAAATATAAAGTTTCGGAGGAAAAAAATGTAAAACTTGATTAGAAAAAAACAAAACAAAGCAAAAACATCTCGTTGTTAACAGCGTAAAATTTTTTTAACAGGATAACCCGGCTTTTCAATGCTTATGCTGGATGACAAATTATTCATTTCTAGTTCATTGTCAGGTTTTGCATATTATTTTTTAAAAATAGTTTATTTCGCTTTATTCTTCGGTATTTTCGAAACGTATAATTCATTTTATGGGCTGTTAAAAGATGCTTTATTTTATTTTTTTGCTCGGATTCGATTCCTTTCAGCACGATTGTATGTTTTCGTTTGTTTTTTTTCTTTTTAAAAAAATGGTTCCAGAGAGAGAGACAGAGAGAGAGAGACAGAGAGAGAGAGACAGAGATTATATTTTATTGGGTTTTTTTTTGCCGAAAAAAGGCAAAACTTGGCAAAGAACAGCATTTCGAAAATTTCAGAAATCATGTGATCTGATACCTAAGATCTGGAACATTTCCTGGAGAGCCTTTGGGCCTCGGTATCTTCAGAGCTTGATGATATTACTGTGGCTCTTGAAATATTTTAGAACTTACAGGACATAGTCCACTCCTTATAATCATTTCAGGTTTTAAATGAAGAGCAACTGATCCTTGAAATAGTGTAAAATTGATCACCCCCGAAAAGTGTTCAATCCTTTATGCTTTGAGAAGTGCATGGACAGCCTGTGATCTTTCGATACAGAAAGGGATTAAAGATTGTCAAGATTGAATTCCTTTAATTAACCCCCTTTTTGGTAAACTAGTTGCCCTTTATTGCATGATTAATTAAAGTGTTGGGTTGTTTTTTTGTTGTTGGGTTTTTCTAAAACTTGACTTTGACTTGACTTAGAGGATTACAAAAAATTTTAATAGAAATATGAAACCTAACAGCAATTGACTTAAAGATGTCAGAACTCCCTTCCCCCCTCCCCCCAGCCCCAATGGGGTCGCCGGGGGGCCTGTCAGTACAAATAACAAAAAAATTCTGAAACAATTCGGCGCTAGAAATGTCCTCTTTTCTACCACTCTCTTTGTTTCTGCCTTGTTCTTTTTCTTCCTGTCAATACCTCCTCCTTGCCTAATTTCTGGCCTTCTTGGTCCATTCTCCTGCCTTTTATCCCAGAAATTATTTTTTGTAAAAAACCTTAAAAGATAACGATTCTCTCTTATGCCGAAGTCGGATGCGCTGGGCCTGATTTGTCAGGCGCTTGAAAACGGCAGCGTGACGCATTTTCACTCATATGACAGATAGCAATAGCTGCTGTCTGAGAGTTCGATGAAGAAGAAGGAAGAAGATATCAGAACCAAGAAAAAAGTAGGCAAGGTAGGGGGGAGGGGGGGGGTAGGGGGGGGGGGGTCACTCAGCATTGTTGGTGGATAGATTCTGCCCATAGTGACTCACCTGTATACCCCATGCGTTAGTACCGACACTGTTTGTTTTCTTTATTCTTTTTCTTTCAACTGTGAATTGTGTGTGTGTGTGTGTGTGTGTGTTGTGTGTGTTGTGTTGCGCTGCTTAGGAGAAAGGTATTGCGAGTGACCTGTGACCCTGTCGTGTGCAGCACGTGCCAAGTCGTGTGTGTGTGTGTGTGTGTGTTGTGTGTTGTGTGTGTGTGTGTGGTTGGGTGGTCTAGCGTGTGTGTATAGTTGAGTGGTCAAAGATGTTCCTACTAGGCTAGATTCTGTGTGGAGTGAGGAGAGAGAGAGAGAGAGAGAGAGAGAGAGAGGAGAGAGAGAGAGAGAAGAGAGGAGAGAGAGAGAGAGAGAGAGAGGAGTTGGAGAGAGAGAGAGAAAGGAGAGAAGCGAGGAGAGAGAGCTTGATCACTGCATATGTGTCAGATAGCATTGAGAGAGAGAGAGAGAGAGAGTGGAAAGAGAGAGAGAGGGAAAGAGAGAGAGAGAGAAAAGTGACAGAGAGAGAGAGGAGAGAGAGAGAGAGAGGAAAGAGAGAGAGAGAAGTGACAGAGAGAGAGAGAGAGTGGTGGAGAGAGAGAGGGAAAGAGAAAGAGAGAGATGAGAGAGAGTGGTGAGAGAGAGGAGGAGAGAAGTTGGGGGGGAGAGAAGTGAGAGAGAGAGAGAGAGAGAGAGAAGAGAGAGAGAGAGATGAGTTGGGGGGTAGGTAGGAGAGGTTGGAGAGGGAGGGGGGGGGGGAGAGGCTGGAATGGAACACAAGAGAGGAAATGCAGGTTGGGAACTATCTGGGCTGGTATGACTGTATCAAGATGAGTTTGGTGGGGGCTATTTGAGGCGGTTGAGGGGGAAGGCTCAGAGGCGGTTGACTGAGCGGCTGGATGGGCAAGGAAATTTTTCTGCTTCCCTCTACTGAGCTTCTATACTCTTTATACTATGCCTTCAGCTTCTTGTCAAGAGTTTATGTGGAGAGGAGGAGAAGGAGGAGGAGGAGGAGAAAGGAAGGCAGGAGGAGAGTGGAGTGTGGATGGTGGGGGTGGGAGGGGGTAGGGGGGGGGGGAGGGTTGTTGTTATATGTTTCAGATTTCCATTGCGCCAAGCTTTTTGTGTTGTTGAGTTTGTGGTAGTAGCGGAGGTGTTGGATTCCGTGGAGTGTATCGGCTTATAAGGAGATGATCCTTCTCCCTCTTGTCCTTCTTCTCGTTCCTGTTGTTGTTGTTCTTCATCATCATCATCATCATCATCATCTTCATCTTCATCTTCTTCTTCTTCTTCTTCTTTCTTCTTCCTTCTTCTTCCTCTTCTTTTTCCTCCTCCTCTTCTTCTTCTTCTTCCTTCTTATTCTTCTTTCCTGTTCTTTTCTTATTCCTTCTTCTTATTCTTCTTTCCTGTTCTTTTTTTCTTTCTTGTCGTTGTTGTTCTCTTCTTCTTCTTCATCCCCATCATCACTTTTTACCAGCCTCCCAACAACCTCACTCCCTCCCAGGCTTCATCATGTGCCATCTTGCAGAGAGAGAGAGAGAGAGAGAGAGAGAGAGAGAGAGAGAGAGAGAGAGAGAGAGAGAGAGAGAGAGAGAGAGAGAGAGAGAGAGAGATGATAATTATGTCCATCTGTTCGTTTTGGGATTTTTTGGTTTCTTTTTTACATGGGTTATTTTCTGGTTGTATGTATGCATGCATGTATGTATGCATGCATTATGTCTCTCTCTTCCTTGCAAGGTCAACGTAGCTACAGGTTTTATTTGTTGGGGGGGGGGGGGGGGTGGCCACTTGATTTGGGAGATGGTTGTCTGTGTTCAGAACCCCCACCCCTACCCCATCCCGTACTCTACATGTAAACATTCTCTTCTCTCTCTCTCTCTCTCTCTCTCTCTCTCTCTCTCTCTCTCTCTCTCTCTCTCTCTCTCTCTCTCTCTCTCTCTCTCTCTCTGGCCCCTCTGTCTGTCTGTCTGTCTGTATGTCTGTTTCTATCTCTCTCTTCGTTAAACTCTTCAGGATATTTATTCCTTATTCTTACTTTTGCCATTTATGGCAGGTGGCATTATTTCATTTGGAAATTGCAGCAGATCACTTTTAGTCTAGTTCTCGATATTAATTTTTTTTATATATTGAAATTCTTTTATTTTGAGGATAACAAATAAATACTCTTTCTTCATCATCACCATCATCTTCTTCTTCTTCTCTTCGTGTGTACGTAGTTTTGGTAAATTTTGTTAACCGTTCCCACCGGCACACGATGGCCTACTCTTCCGAAACGGCGCAACAGGTTTTAATGTGTGCGTAAGATGTTTTGTGTGCGTTTGCACAGGAGACCTCGGTTTGTAGTCTCATATGAGGATGCGGGCGTTAGAGCAGCGAAACACCAAGAAGGATGTAAGAAATGAATTTGAAAAATGAATATTTGAAAAAAAAATTGCTAATAATCAATTGAATAAAAAAAGAATATGTAAAGAGCCAAACTCAGAAGGAATTTTTTTTCATAACGATATTAACGATAAATAAATCAGCCTGTCAATCAATCAATCAATCAATCATTCGACAAAATAAGAAACAAATGCATCAATACATAGAAAAATGAAACCTTTTCTGTGGTTGCTTCCCTTTGTTTTTGTCAGCCAATCTGAATTGTCCATGCGTTTCTCTCTCTCTCTCTCTCTCTCTCTCTCTCTCTCTCTCTCTCTCTCTCTCTCTCTCTCTCTCTCTCTCTCTCTCTCTCTCTCTCTCTCTCCGTCTGTCTTTCCCCCTTTCTAACTCGGTTCACTATAAATAGTACAATACATACATGTAATCCAATACAATACAATGCAGTACAATACAATGCAATACATTACAATGGATTATACTCTTGAATGGTATCATCTGGTTTCCAAAGGTGAAGTCATACACGTATTTTCCACTAGCTTTCAAGCATTTTTGCTAGATGTTTGAAAAAACCCCTATGCAAATTGCTTTGAATTGTATGTAATATTGACAGATTTGATTTCTAAAAATATGACAAAGCTCATGTCAAAGTTAGAAAGTTCTCCAGATTTTTTTTGGTTGAAGTCATGTAACAGTGATGGATTTCATTTTTAGAAATTTGAAATAATCAAGAGTTGAAAAAAATTCTGCAAATATTTAAAATTGTATATTAACAATCATAGATAATGCCTATGTAAGAGTTAATAAAACTCTGGAACCGTCATAAAATTGTCAAAAATTTGTGTTTTTGGTTACAAAATACGGCATTTTGAGTTTTATTTTGGTTAAAAAATATGACAATGTTCACCAAAGAGTTAAAAAACATATTTTAAAAAATGAATATGTAAAAATCACACTTTTAGTTTAAAAAAAAATTATGATCAATCAATGCGTGTGAGTTTAAACTGGCAAAGAATGACCAACAAAAACGTTATGAAAGTACAACCCATCCCCTCCCCCCACCCACATCCCCCCCCCCCCCCCCCCCCCCCCCCCCCTTACCCCCCCCCCCCCCCCCCCCCCCCCCCCCCCAAAAAAAAAATTCAGCAGCAGCAGAGGAAAGAAAGACAGACCACTACTAGGCCTAACTAAGCCTCCTTGAAAAGTCTGCTGGTGCCAAACAGCGTTTCTTAATGCTTCATGACAAGGGACCAGACTTTTGGGTACCAGACCAATTTGCCTTTCCAGTCTGGCTGAAATTGCTGAGTCAATTGCACTTTCACACCTCACTGAACTCTCTCTACTCCTCACCTTCCTCTCCCCCCTTAAACTCTCCATCCTTCCATCCATCCATCTGACTCTATCTTTGGACAGAGAAAAGGTGGAGGGGGTTGGAGGATGGGAGAGAGAGGGAGGGGGGAAGGGTGCAGGAGGGGGGGAGGAGAGGAGATAGGTAGGTAGGTAGGTAGAGAAAGGGGGAAGGAGGAGGATGGGAGAGAGAGAGAAATACCAAATACGAAATTTTATTTACATTTAGTAGATTAAGTACAATGACTTTTCTTTTATCCAGCCCTCAAAAAGAGAAAAAGAAAATTATAAACACCAAAGCATGAGCAATATATCTGAAAGGGAAAACATGGAAAGGAAAAGAGTAAAGGAAACGACAAGTAGAGAAAATACACCAAGAATAAACAAATACATCAAGAACAAGAAGGTAGTAATGATGTTGCTATCGTCGTCGCCAATGTAGTAGTAGTAGTAGTAGTAGTAGAAGTTGTAGTAGTAGTAGTAGTAGTAGTTGTAGTAGTAGTTGTAGTTGTTGTTGTTGTAGTTGTTGTTGCTGCAGCAGCAGCAGCAGCAGCAGCAGCAGCAGTAGTAGTAGTAGTAGTAGTAGTAGTAGTAGTAGTAGTAGTAGAGAAGATGATGTTCTATGATGCTGGGGGTAGTGAGTGAGAGAGAGACAGACATACAGGCAGGCAGACAGAATGGGAGGGAGGGCGGAGAAGAGAGAGAAGGGAAAGAAACAGAGAGAGAGACAGACAGACACAAAGAGAGACAGACCGACAGAAAGAGAGAGAGAGAGTGAGAGAGAGAGAGGAGAGAGAGAGAGAGCAGACAGACAGACAGACAGGACAGACAGACAGACAGACACAGAGAAAGAGACATTTATTTTGTTATTTATCTATTCTTTCATTGGAGATAATGGAATAAGCAACCATGTGCTTATTTATTTTCAGTCCCGTGTGTATGCGGATAGAGACAGAGAGAAATGGAGGGAGCGAGGGAGGAAGAGAGAGGAGAGAGAAATAGACAGACAGACAGATGGACAGAGAGAGAGACAGAGAGACACAGAGAGAGTGAGAGAGCGACAGAGAGAGAGAAAAGAGAAGAGAAGGAGAGATTATTTTATTTGCATTTATTTATTTATTTCATTTAATTAATTCTTTTATTTCGAGGATAATAGAATAAGCACTCATGTGCTCTTTTCATCCAGTCCCCATGTGTATGCAGTTTTATAAATTTTGTCATCCGTTCCCAACGGCTCACAATGGGCTGCTCTTCCGAAAAGCGGAACGGGGTTTTAACGTGTGCGCAAGATGTTCTGAGTGCGTCCGCACACGGGACCTCGGTTTATAGTCTCATCCGAACGACTTTTGGGGAGAGGAGAGAGAGATACACAGAAAGGCAGAGAGACAGCGAGAGACAGAGACATAGAGAGAGGGGGAAGGATGTATTGTGTCAATGTGTGTGCTCGGATTGTAGTCTACTTTGTGCTTTTTTCATTATGTGGTTACGTCTTGTTTTCTGTTATTGAGCCATAATGTATGCTGCAATAGATGGAAAGACCTTGTGTTGCATTCTAAAGCAAAGGACCGTTACTGCTCTCTCTCTGTCTCTCTCTCTCTCTCTCTCTGTCTCTGTCTCTCTCTCTCTCTGTGCCTGTCTGTCTGTCTCTCTCTCTCTCTGTGCCTGTCGGTCTGTCTGTCTCTGTCTCTGTCTCTCTCTCTCACACATACAAACACACACGTACGTACGTACGTATGTACGTACAGACATACATAAATACATACTACTACTACTACTACTACTACTAATAATAATACTAATACTACTACTAATAATAATAATGTATGGAATTTATATAGCGCTGAATCTTGTAAAGCAACAAATCAAAGCGCTCAGATTTTTGCTTTTAATATCGAGGATAATGGAATAAGCACTCATATGCTTTTTTATATCCAGTCCCCGTGTGTATGCGGTTTTGTAAATTTTGTCATCTGTTCCCACCGGCATACAATGGCCTACTCTTTCGAAAAGCGGAACAGGATTTAACGTGTGCGGAAGATGTTCTGCATGCGTTCGCACACGGGGCCTCGGTTTATAGTCTCATCCGAAGGATAACATGCATACATACATTCATGCATACATACATTGGCACATTAGCACAGTGACATAATTCTATAGAACTCTCCATGAACTAAAAACGGTGACATATTAACAGAATGGCAAATAAAACTTTTTTAGTAGAATAGACCACAGTGGCACATCGACACCCTGACACACAAAACTGTCAATGACATCCTTCTTCTTCATCGAACGCTCAGACAGCAGCTATCGTCTGTCATATGAGCGAAAATGCGTTGCGCTGCCGTAAAGCGCCTGGCAAGTCAGGCCCAGCGCATCCGACTTTGGCGTGTGAGAGAATCGTTATCTTTCAAGGTGGGTTTTTTTCCCGGTAAAAGGCAGGAGACTCGACCCAGAAGGCAGAAAATAGACAAGAAGTGGGTGACAGGAAGAAAAGGAACAAGACAGAAACAAAGAGAGGGATAGAAAAAAAGGGGAATTCCTAGCACAGAATTTCAGAAGGTGGGGATGCTATTTATACTGACAGGCCACCTGGCATCCCAAAGTTGGGGGTGGGAGGTAGGGAAGGAGGGGGTCAATGAAATGAAAAAGATGGCACATGCACACTAGCACATAGACGCAGTGAAAGATGGACATTGTGACATGGGGACATGGTGACATGTCGAACTGCCATGGAAACGAACAGGTGACATGCAAACTGGGTGAAAATAAGACGGACACAGTGACATTGACACAGTGATATATTATGGACATGGTGACATGACAAGCTGCCCGCATCATTAATAATTTTTTTTTTTTTATATTATGACCTTCGCGGTCGGCTGGTTGGGCTATAAACACTATGGTTGAATTGGCCTCTCTCTCTATTTCTCCTGTCTCTCTCTCACCATTTCTCTCTCTCTCTGTCTGTCTCTGTCTCTGTCTGTCTTCCTGTCTGTCTGCCTGTCTCTGTTTGTCTGTTTCTGTCTGTATCTGTCTAAATCTCTCTCTCTCTCCCCATTTATCTCTCTCTGTCTCTCTTTTTCTCTCTTCCTGCCTGTCATTCTCTCTCTGTCTGTCTGTCTGTCTGTCTGTCTGTCTGTCTCTCTCTCTCTCTACTCTCTCTCTCTCTCTCTCTCTCTCTCTCTCTCTCTCACACATCAACCAACCAATCAATCATTCAATCCAAAAACCCCAAATCAAAAGATCCATCTAACATGGAAATCTAAACATTTTATTTCAAAAACCAAACATGGTCACAGAATGACCCATTCATGCATCATTCACCCAAGAAATCATAATAACCCCCCCAAAAAAAACCACCACCACCACCACCAGCAACAACAACAACCAAAAATCAAGATCTTTAATGAAGCGTTGCAAAGTTATACGCTCGAATTATGTAATAAACTAATTTGCCTGTCAAAAAGAGACGTTATCGTGTGTTTAGATTTATTGGGGTTTTCCGCTTCATTTAGTGCGAACGAGGGTGCAAATTTGGTTTCCTCATAGTATCTTGCCGATAAGCGACAATTTCTTCTCGGGCTACCGCCCCGTTGGGCTATTATAACACACTGATGTTAGGATTTCGCGGCAAGATTTCAAATTTAGTGTGTCTTTTTTTTATGATGGTCTGTTCGTCTGCGTGTTCGTATGCCTCTCTGGCATCCCCTCTCCCAAGTAAGAGCCAACTTTCAGGCACTCACGTGCGCGTGTTTGCGCACTCGCGCTCATGAAGAGACAATGACAAATTCTTTTATTTTATTTCGAGGTTAATGAATAAGCACTCATGTGTTTTCTTTACATCCAGTCCCCGTCCGTAGGGATACATCTTAATAGTAAACCCAATACTCAAGATAGAGAGAGAGACAGAGAGAGACAGAGAGAGTGGCAGACAGACAGACAGAGAGACATAGACAGGCAGGCAGACAAGCAGAGAGACAAACAGAGACGCAGACTCAGAAAGAAAGAGAGAGAGAGAAAGAGAAATATAGAAAGAGACAGAGATTCACTGTCAAATAGGGTCAGAAGAGAGAGAGAGAGAGAGAGAGAGAGAGAGACAGAGACAGAGACAGAGACAGAGACAGACAGACAGCACAGACAGAGGCACACACACACGCATACACACACACACACACAACACCCAGCCACCCACTCACACACAACAGCACAAACACACGCACGCACACACACACACACACACACACACACACACACACACACACAAAGTCTGTGGTTGGTATAATCGTAGAAATATGTTATCCCTTATGTACAGATTTAAACTAAATGCTTTCAGGACAAAGTACGTGAAAGATGTAAACTGTATTTGTGGGGAGAAGATTACCAATAGTCATGTTATTTTTGATTGTGGACATTTAAAAGCATTTTACCTGCTATACCAGGTTTATCACTGGATCAGATTTTGTCTGAACCATCGTTACTGTTGGACATTGTGTTAGGATTGATAAGAAGTCCGATAATTCAGTTTTTGTAGTATGTTAAAGTTAGTTTTTAAGTACTGTTATTTGACACTTTTTGTTATTGTTTGCATTCTCTTGTTTATTTTACTTTTCCCCGTCTAAAATCACTAAATGTGAATAGACGTTAAACTGAAGATCATTCACACACACAAACGACTATACAAACGCACAAACGCACACACCAACATCCCAATCATCCACTCCTTCACAGTGTAGATGATGATCAATCATCCACTCCTTCACAGTGCAGATACTGATCAATCATCCACTCCTTCACAGTGCAGATACTGATCAATCATCCACTCCTTCACAGTGCAGATACTGATCAATCATCCACTCCTTCACAGTGCAGATACTGATCAATCATCCACTCCTTCACAGTGCAGATGATGATCAATCATCCACAACCGCTCCTGCGGAACTGTCGCTGCAAATCTTTCCGCCAATGATCGCATTTCAACACAACCGTGTCGGCTCACACCGCACCGTGAAATGTTCCCCTTAGCAAGAAAGTTTTGAGCCAGTGAAACTTTAGCTGATTACTGGGTGGGCGGGTGGGCTTAGGACACAGATATCAGACAAAGTCTAGGAGTTGCAAAGTCTTTTTTTTTTTGGAATCTGAGATGGAAGAAATTGAATTTCGAAGATCTGGTGGTCGTGGTAGTGGTAAAAAGGTGATCGTAATGGTGTCCCTTAACCTTTGTGGTCGTTGGGGAGTGAGGCATTAGAGACCTCAGCTTCTCCAGGGGCCAGCATATTGAGGGTGGCACCCATCTCCTCTCCCTCACTGCTTTACCTTCCCTGACCCTAAAGAGGCAGGTATCCATTTACAGCTGGGTGAACTGGGGTACTGTACTGAAGCCAAGGTACACAAATGGTCACCCATCGAAGTGGTAACCACCCTTGATGCTGCTTAACCTTAACTGGGGGAAAGCGAGTGCTCTGACCACTGAGCCATCCTGTCCCCCGCCACCCCCACCCCTCCTAATAATGTATGGGATTTATTAAGCGCTGAATCTAGTAAAGTAACAAATCAAAGCACTTACATTCAACTAAAAGGATAGTGGAGATGATGAGTGTATGGGTGGTTGATAGCTGATGCCATTGCGATTATTTCTTCTGAATAATAAAAAGAAAGTTCTTTTTGAGAAAAAAAACCCATATGGGTGGTTATGCAGGCTTGTTGCGTGGTAGTAGTGATGGGGGTGGTAGTGATGGTAGTGGATATGTGGGTAGTGATGTCTAAGAGAATCAGATGGAGAATTTTTATTTGATTTTCTTTGTAGAAGGTGACTCTACTGAGCAGGAATTGTCTGTATGGATTACGATTATGTGATTTTGTTGTTTGTTTTACGTACATAGTATTGCTTACGCAAGTAATTAAAACCAAATTAAGGAAAACAGATATAAAAGCTGCAAATCAAATAGTAATGAAGGGATTGGTTCAACAGAAAATGTGCCTAGTTTGTTATGGTATTGTAACACGTGCAATGTCTCAAACTATATCTACTTTATCACATCAAGTACATAGTCAAATTAAACAACTGATTTTTTACTTTTAAAGAAAAAAGATGAAGTTTACATTAGACAAGAGATATTTTTAGAGAGTATGATTCAGTATTTGATAAGAATTAGTCATGAGGACTTGGGAGATATGTATACTCCATACTTCCCCCACATCTGCCAATTTGGTGAATAATGAAATGGATGTCGACTAAAATCATGAAAAACACATATAAACTGATCTGGCTGTGCAGCATTTAGTTGACATAAATGTAAATGCAGAGAGAGAGAGAGAGATGGAGAGATCTTTAAGTGTACATTTCATCTATGCAGTTTTGTAACTTTTGTCATCCGTTCCCACCGGAACACAATGGCCTATTCTTCTGAAAAGCGGAACAGGTTTTAACATGTGTGCAATATGTTCTGTGTGCGTTCGTGCATGGGACTGCAGTTTATAGTTTTCTCCAAAGGACATATGGGGAGAGTGGAATCGGCACTGACGTTAACTCCAGAGGAAAAATCCTATTGAACAAGAATCGAAATCGAGAGACAGGCAGACAGACAGACAGACAAGACACAGACAGAAACAGACAGATGCAGACAAAACCCCCCAGAAAAGTGACAGAGTGTCAGAGAGACAGAAAGTTAGGCATACAGGCATGTTAGCAAACAGACACACACAGAGAGACAGACAAGCAGACAGACAGATGAATCAGACAGACAAACAGAGACTGGAGACAAACAGACAGAAAAACACACAGTCCCCCCAGCCTCCCACAAACTGGTTGATGATGCAGATGATGATCAATCATCCACGACCGCTCGTGCGGAACTATCGCTGCAAATCTTTCCGCCAATGATCGCATTTCAACACAACCGTGTCGGCTCACACCGCACCGTGAAATGGTCCCCTTAGCAAGAAGGGAAGAAAGTTTTGAGCCAGTGAAACTTTAGCTGATTACTGGGTGGGCGGGTGGGCTTAGAATACAGACATGGGCGAAGTCTGCAAGTTTTAGAAAGTCTTTGCGAATCTTGGATGGAAGAAATCAAATAGGCAACCCGGTTTTAGTGATGGTGGTGGTGGTGATGGTAGCGGTGGTGGTGGTGGTAAAGGAATAGTAATCTTGGTGGTGTTGATGGTGGTGGTGATAGTAGTGGTACGGATGATGGTTGATGGTATGGTCATAATGGTGGTGGTGGTAGTGGCAGTTGCAGGGTTTGTGCTGGTGATGATGGTGACTTAACTGACTTAACTGGTGGTGATGGTGGTGGTTGTGAAGATGATGGTAATAGATGTGTAGGATTCTAGGACCATAATAAATTGAAGAGTTGTATTTGTAAAAAAATCCTTTAAAGATTGCAAGTGGCATGATAAGTGCTAAGGTAGAATATAGTTATATGATACTTTCATGTATATTTCATTTCATTTACACCACTTTAAGTCACAGCAAATTTCTCTGCACGAAATTAGAGCTGCTCTCCCAAGGAAGAGGGCATTGCCACAAGGGCAGCACCACCCATTTTCTTTTTCTTTTTCCTGTCTGCAAGATTATGCAGTAACCCTTCTTTGTGAACCTGAAATTGAGCTTTGTCAGTGACTGCTGTAAGCAAGGTGCCATCAGCTAAATCAACATGTTATTTAGGTTCTCTTCTCCATGACAACCTCTTAGTGTTACAACTTGCTCTCTCCGCTCATGAAGAGATGTCGAGAGCGTGGCTGAGTATTATGGCGAGGTAGCTTGAAACCAGGAATACTCTTCAACTTGTCATTTCATGTTTACTGACGCTGTCTCTCTCTCTCTCTCTCTCTCTCTCTCTCTCTCTCTCTCTCTCTCTCTCTCTCTCTCTCTCTCTCTCTCTCTCTCTTCTCTCAGTGAATGTTTTTTTTAGGTATGAGTCAACCAGAGTGCTTGATATTATTCCTGATGATCCCCAGGGTGTTAAGCTGGGGAACACCCTACAACACTTCTTTTAACACCTATGAAATATATACATTAGGCATTGCAAAAAAAAAAAATCGTCACTTAGTCTGCTTCCATGTCATGACCATCATATGATGAGAAAGAGAGAGGCAGACAGAGAGGCAGAAAAACATGTTGCGAGTAAAATGGCATAAGCAAAGGTTTTCTCTGGTGGTATTTTGTTTGCTTAATTGTTTGTTTCTTTATTCTTTTTCTCTTACTTTTTGGAGAGATAGAGAGAGCGAGAGAGAGAGAGAGAGAGAGGAGAGGAGAGAGATGTAAAAACAGAGACAGGGAGACAGAGACAGAGAGACACAATAAGAGACAGAAGCAATGACACAGAGAGAGACAAAGACAGAGACAGAGAGGGAGAGAGAGAACTCTGAAAAATGAACGTGTTTAATATGTTCATTGGCCTTATGCCACAATACACGGAGGGAGGGAGGGAAGGAGGGAGTCAGACAGACAGACAGACAGACAGACAGACAGACAGACAGACAGACAGAGCGAGACAAAGGAGAGCAAACGAAGAGGCTTTGTGATATGTCTAACAAGTTGAAAGGGAAGAGGAGACAGACAGTCGCAGAATGGGAGGAAGAACGCCTAACTTGACAAGAACTTGCACTCCGCTTTAATAATTCTCGTGCTGTGCCGCTATTCGGCATTCTTTCGGATTTCGCTGCTCCGGCAGGGCTGTAACGAGGAGACCCCGAGTCTCTGGTCTTTCTCGGTCTTGTCTCGCTAGCGAGCTGTCTGTCTGTTTGTCTGTCTGCCTGCCTGTCTGTCTTTCTCTGTCTTGTCTCGCTAGCGAGCTGTCTGTCTGTTTGTCTGTCTGCCTGCCTGTCTGCCTGCCTGTCTGCCTGCCTGTCTGTCTGTCTGTCTGTCTGTCTGTCTGTCATACCGTTTGAATAACAGCATCTCCACCTGGAAATTCTGTGCTAGGAATTTCTTCTTCTCTATCCCCCACTCTCTTTTGCTCATTTTTTTTTCTTCCTGTCATGTTCCTTTTCTGCCTGTCGCCTCCTTTTTGTCTATTGTCCACCTTCTTGGTCCATTTTCCGGCTTTTTCCTCCCTCAGTAAGACTTAAAAGATAGTAATTCTCTCCCACGCCGAAGTGGGAAGCGCTGGGCCTTAACTTGCCAGGCGCTTAAAGGCAGCGCAACGCATTTGTTGCTCATGGGACAGACAGCAGTAGTTGCTGTATGAGCGCTAGACGACGAAGAAGAATAATATCGTTTAAATGCGAAATCCCACCCCCCTTCCATCCACTTGACCTTAAGTGATGGTCTGGGTGCTAGTATTGTGGATGAGACGATTAATCGGAAGTTCGTGTGCAAAACAACGTTAGTACATGTAATGTAAACCAGAGCATCAAGGAATTTCCTCCTTTAAAAAAATTGAAGAGTCACTATCTTAGGGAAAAACTGAACGTGCAGATAGGAAAATAAAGAAAAATGTAGGTGGCGCTGCTCTTGTGGTGACGATTTTTCCCTGCAGAGAGAGAGAGAGAGAGCAACTGAAGGAGAGAATACGCAGTGAGTGGAAGGTGTACGAAATGCAATGCAATTAAAACCGGTCCAGTTCAGTGTAGATTGTTGTAGTGAAGTAAAAGATGATGATTAT
>CM054140.1:72164786-72172286 GCA_028751875.1 Rapana venosa | reverse complement strand
ACCCAGGACGGTCACCTCGACGTCGGAGCAGCGAATAAACAAGACATGAACACGGGATAAAGTCCAACACCTGTCTCCTGAAAGACAACCTGGTTTGTGTACTACCGCCGTGTCTGAGGGAGGTCTATAGTGATTCAAGTTATAGTAAATCAAGTGAGAGGAAAAAAACAACCAGGGCGGTTTTGTTGTTGATATCTCCTTTAGCAGTGATAATCTAGCTTGTAGACATGGCGGGTCCAGCCACGTCCGTTGTGAAACTTTGAAACGTAATTTTGGACAAAGCACAAGTGGATTAAAAGATTTTAACTGATTAATTTTTGTCATGTATATTACCAGGAGTAGAAAAGTTAAGATATTTTGAATGAATTACAAATAATAATGATAATAAATGGAATTTATATAGCGCTGTATCTTGCACAGACAAATCAAAGCGCTTGCACTCAACTCATTCTTACACAGTCATGCAACCAATAGCAAGTAATAGTTCTAACAAGTCCAAATGCGCGCGCGTGCACACACACACACACATACACACACACACACACAGATTATACACTTTGGCAGGGTGATGGAATTTTTGGCTGTTAAAAAGCAGGGATAGCTATGAAATGAAACAGGAGAGGAAAATCTTAGGTTTGAAACGAGTATGTCTTGTAGCCGGATTTAAAAGTGTCACAGGAAGGCCTATTTAAGAAATCTATTTAAGATTCTAGCTGCCAAACAATTACTTACCTTTTTCATGTGCTAACAGGTAAAAAAGATAACTTTTTAGTTGACTTGTTATCTCATTCCATAGACTGTATGCAGAATCTTACCCTCTTTACCATAGCTGCATAATTATGCCTGCATACTTGAAAAGTAATCCAGAGTTTGAAATCAGACAGAAACTTTCACAGAAGGAATATGTTTTCTTGGTTGATTTGAGTTCTGTTGCTGGGTTTCGTTTCGTTTGAAAACGCTGTGTCTGATATATGGCTACAGATAGGGTACATCGAACTGTTAGACTCAAAGACAGATATTAATACAAGTGTGCACGCTCCCATAAGTAGCCACACACTTTGCGTCACGCATGCGCGCGCGCACACACACACGCACATGCACCCCCCCCCCCCCCCACCACACACACCAATACAACACACTACAAACACCCACATACATATATACATATACATACACACACACTTCACACACACAGGCACGCAGACACGCACACAAATACACACACATATATACACTCACTCACACACTCACACACACACACACACTACAAAAACACACATACACACACACTCTTACACGCACACACACGACACACTCACATACACACACACTTCACACACACATACACTACACACACATACACTTCACACACACACACACACACACACGCACGACACACACGAACACATACTTCACACACACACACACTTAACTTCACTCTATTTGAAGTAAGGTTTCATTACACTTTCACTTACCACACAACAAAGAAGCAGACAGAAACCCAACAACAGAGAAACACAGACAAGACAGACAGACACTTGGCACAAAATAAGAGGATAACAGGCAGCTGACAAGTAGAGGCAAGTTCAGAAGGCAGAAAACAGAGACAATGAATGGCAAGACGTCCTCCACACGCTGTTCACTTAACGCGTGCTACTCCTTAGATGGGGGGTTTGGAGTGGAGCAGTTCTTTACAAGATAAAGTAAGTCCACGTGAAGTGGCCGTGGCGGTGCCGAAGAGATTGCGGAGAAGATGATATCAGACTGGCTAAACAATTTTTTTGTTTAAAGAAGAGGTATCCACGTACGCACACACGCAAGCACGCACGCACGCACACACAACCACTTCTCTCTCTCTTTCTCTCTCTCCATCACTCCTCCTTCATCCCCTTACATCTCTCTCTCCTCTCGCTCTCCTCTCTCCCTCTCTATCTCTCCACACACACACACTACACACACATACACACACCATGCACACACACAAACACACACACATATACTATACATGGGAACGGATGACCAAATTTACAAAGCTGCATACACAGGGGACTGGATGAAAAAACACATGCATGCTTATTTCATTATCCTCGAAATAAAAGAATAAAATAAATAAATGATAAATACACACACACAAACCATGGACACATACACACACTTCTCTATCCCTCTTTCTGACACACACATACATACACACATACGCGCGCACACACACACAAATACACAAACACACACACCCTTCCCTCCCCTCCCCTCCCCCCCCCCCCCCCCCCCCACCACACACACACACACACATACGCACTTACACACAAGAGCATGCGTACACAGGTGCAGTAAATTGTGAAACCTATTCCAGGCTTAAACATCGCTCTCTCGCAAACTAATGCACCTTAAGTGCCAGGACATTAACACATCAGCTGTTTTCTGAAGACCAGCAACAACAACAAGAAATATAAAAAAGCTTTTTGACAGAAAATGAAGCGTGTGGAATATATATTCGCTTGTGTTTGTGAAAGAAGTGTGATGTTAATTTGAAGACATTTGCACCGTTTGAATGCGTGTCATTTTTAGCTGACTTGTTTACAATAGCGAGGGAAAGAGGGATGGAGGGAGAGAGAGAGTGAGAGACAGTGAGGGAGGAAAGGAGAGAGAGAGAGAGGGGGAGGGAGAATTTTTTCATTACAGGGGGGAAAAAGAAAAATCTGTTTCATCACTAAGTCTTGCTCGCTCGCTGCCTTGTTTAATGCGTGGCTTACTTGACTATCTCTTGTCTCTTTTATACATCTTCTGTCTGTCTATTTCTGTCTTTGTCTGCCTGTCTCTGTCTATCTGTCTCTGCCTCTCTGTGTCTCTCTGTCTCTGTCTGTCTCAGTCTGTGGGTCTGTCTGTCTGTCTGTCTGTCTTCTCTCTCTCTCTCTCTCTCTCTCTCTCTCTCTCTCTCTCTCTCTCTCTCTCTCTCTCTCCCCTCCTACTACTCCTCCTCCTCTCCCTCTCCTTTTCTCCTGCTCCTCTCATCCTCCTTCTCCTCCTTGTTGTTGTTATTAACAAAATCTTGATAGTTCAGAAACAACGTAGCACCAATGCAATACATGGAATAAGTGCAACAAGCTGTGCTTCTGACAGTTCTCTAACATAGAAGTGCCCTAATGGGCTGCAGGTGAAGAAAGTCGTGTCAAATACATGAAAAATAAGATAAGATAAGATAACTGTAAGTGTGTAAAGGTTGTGAACATATCAGTAAAAAGGGAACAAAATAATGTTGTTGTTGTTGTTGTTGCTGACGATCATGTCTTCGTCTTCTTCTTTTCTTTCATCTTCATCATCATCTTGTTGAATGCTTGATCAAACTGTTTTCTTATATTTTTTGGATATTTTGCAATTTGATTTTAATTAACTTTGATATTTTCTTTTCTGTTTTCTTCTTTCTTTTTTCTTTTTGGCAGGATTGTTAAAGGGTCGCATTGTGCTTACTTCTTTACCTATGAAGGATTCAGTCAGTAAGTCAGATGGGGTTTGTTTTTTTTAATTCTTTCATTTCGAGGATAATGGAATAAGCGCTTATGTACTTTTTTGATACCTGGTCCCCGCGTGTTTGCAGTTTTGTAAATTTTGTCTCGACTTTTTGAACAACACAGTTTTCAACACCCCCAAAATATTTGGACAAAGCATTTCCTTCTCAAGTCTTCAATAAAAAGCTTCAGCGTCATGACTTGCTGTTTCAGATAAACGCTACTGTCAGATATTGCTTGTATCACGAAATGGACAGCGTACAAGAATACACCCGCCTGAGACCACTGATACATATTCATGAGCATTTCAGCAGACCGCAAGTAAACTGCCCATTGCCGTAGTAGGTCTGATATTTTATGAGCAGGCCTGTGACTGTTCCCATGTGTCATTGATGGAGATTGGGGCCAACAGAATGCAGAGAGGTGAGGAGAGCAGAGGATGCGCTCCATAAGTAATTGTATCACGCATAACTGGTGCGTTGTCCTTTTTTGTTCTGTTTTGTTTTGTTTTGCGAGGTGCTTTGTGTGGGTGAAGTGAATGTTGCGTTATCGTTTTTACAGCATAGAGTTTTGACTTTTTTAGTTTTGAAGTTTATTTCCTTGTGTGTTGGGTTTAAAAAAAATTCTACTTCATTTTTCCTTTTTCTCCTTTTTGTGCATTCTTCTTCTTCTTTCCTCCTCCTCCTCTACCTCTTCCTCCTCCTCCTTATTCTTTCTTCCTCCTTCCCCTCCTCCTTCTCTTCCTCCTCCTCCTCCTCCTCCTTCTTCTTCTTCTTCTTCTCCTCCTCTCCTCCTCCTCCTTCTTCTCCCTCTTCTCGACTAGCAGAGTTAACTAACCCCCAAATATATTGATGAAATAATATCTCCTCTCCACCCTTTAAAAACAATGAGTCTCATATCTAGTATGTCAATACAGAATGCCACTGCCAGATTTTGTTTTTCAAATCGATATCCATGCATGAGTACATACACATAAGACCACTTATGCATATCTATGAGCATTTCAGCTGGCTGCAGATAAATGCCTATTGAGATACCATCTCTGATATATAGTTTTTTCATCCATGTCTATTGTTCTTTCTGGTACCATTCTTGCTTTTTTGACATTTTTGCTTCTTCTTCTTCTTCTTCTTCTTCTTCTTCTTCTCCTCCTCCTCGTCTTCTTCCTCTCCTTCCTTCTTCTTCTTCTTCTTCTTCTTCTTCTTTTTCTTTTTTTGTTTTTGTTTTGTTTCTTTTCTTCTTCTTCTTCTTCTTCTTCTTCTTCTTCTTCTTCTTCTTCTTCTTCTTCTTCTTCTTCAGCAGCAGCAGCAGCAGCAGCAGCAGCAGCAGCAGCAGCCAGCAGCAGCATAGTTCTCAAATTCTTTGGACAAAATGACTGTGTCCTCTCCTCTCTTCACTATAGATTCAGTCTCACGCCTGCTATATGAGTGATAATGCCATTACCGGACATTGTTCATATTGCAAAATCGGGGAACCATGCAAGAGTACACTTGCCTGAGACCACTGATACATATTCATGAGAATTTTAGCAGGCTGCAAGTAAATGCCCATTGCGATTCGCTGTGTGATATTTTATGAGCAAGCCAATGACCGTTTGATTCCGTGTATCATTCATGAAGGTTATAGCAGACAGCACGCGCAGAGGGGAGGGGAGCAGTTGACCATGAGGAATTTTATGATGCATAACAGCTAGCGGTGGTGTGTCGTTTTGTTTGTTTTCAATAGTGGTTTGTAAGACAACAATACGACAGTTTTGATTTTGCTAGGTTGGGTTGTGCTATTTTGTGTATGTTGGTGTGTTTGTTTGTTTTTTTTAGTTGCTGTTTAAAAAACCATTTTCCCCCATTAAAAAAAATCTTGTTGTGCATATATTCTTCTTCTTCTTCTTCTGCTTCGCCTCCTCCTCCTCCTTTTCCTCTTCCTCCTCCTCCTTCCTTCTTCTTCATCTTTTCTTTCTTCTTCTTCTTCTTCTGCTGCTGCTGCTGCTGCTGCTGCTGCTGCTGCTGTGCTTTTCTTCTTCTCCTTTTCTTCAGCCTCCTCCTCCTCTTCTTCTTCCTTCTGGTCTTCCTCTTCCTCCTCCTCCTCCTCCTCCTCTCTCTCCTCATCCTCTCCTCCTTCTTTTCCTCCTCCTCTTCTCCTTCTTCTTCTTCTCCTCTTCCTCCTTCTCCTCTTCCTCTCCTCCTCCTCTCCTCCTCCTCCTCCTCCTTCTTCTTCTTCTTGAAGCAGCACAGTTATCAGCCCCCTAATATATTTTAACCAAAATGTTTTATGTCCACTTATTGAGAAAAAAATTCAATCTGACCCCTGCTAGAATCAGTAAGAATGCTATGTTGGATAACGCTTATATCGCAAATGGACAACCACACAGGAGTACACCCGCCTGACACCACTGATACATATTCATAAGGAGTTTCAGCAGGTTGCAAGTAAATGTCCACTGCGATTCGCTGTCTGATACTTTATGAGCAAGCCAGTGATTGTTTCCTACGATATTCATGAAGATCATAGCCGAGAGAAAGCAGTCTGGTGAGGAGATAGGAGAGTTTGTATCACAACGAATTTTATGATGCATAGGTATTGTGTTTTTTCTTCTGTTTGCTTGCAGCGAGTTTAATGTGTGGTCAATATTACATCATCTTTTCTGATACACAAGACGGCTTCAATAGTTTAAGAGATACCGGGTTGTTCTTTTTGTTTGTCCTTTTCTTTATCTTTGTTCCTTTTCTTCAACATTATTCATCATCATCGTCATCGCCACATCATTATTTTTATCATTATAATCATCATCGTCGTCGCCGTCGTCGTCATCACCATCGTCGTCAGCATCATCATCATCGTCTTCTTCTCTTCGTCTCGTCCTTGTCCTCGTCTTCCTCCTCCTCCACCTCCTCTCCTTCGTCTTTCTTCTTCTTTCTTTCTTTATTTCTTCTTCTTCTTTCTTTCTTTCTTTCTTTCTTCTCTCTTCCTACTCTTCCTCTTTCTTCCTTATTTGCCTCCCTATGTTCAGCTTCATCCTGTGTGCTAATTATCCACATGCTATTTTCTCCACTTGTTGCACTCTAATCACCACAGTTCTAATAGAAATAAAGATTCCTCTACACGCTAACGTCAAACCTCCACTCAAACCTCTTATAGCAGCAAACTGATTGTGCTGTCAGAAGTTGTTCATATTATTATTGCAAAATTAGAATTGCAAGGTTACATATATGCCCGAGACACCATCCATAAATATTCACAAGCATTCGGCCAATCTGCAAGCAAATGCCCTTGCGATTTGAGGTCTGATATTTGTGTACAAGGTGTTGACTGCTACCATTTACTATGTATGACAACTTTTGTGTTCTTGATGATACGGAATCAGAATGGTTTCCAGAAACTGAATGATTTATTATCGTGTAACCAGATCTTCACTTTCCTATATTGAAAGAAGTGCCAGTATGACCAGCTGCAGACCAAAGTTGGGTTTGCAAGCTATATAGAAACATCTTAGGGATAGACACCATCTATTGGTTTAGAAATTTTTAGGTGATCTTGGCAACACAATTTTAAAAAGATAATATGTCGTGCTTTTAATGAGTATAGGTCTTATTTTTCTTGAATACATTATCGAGTATGTTACGGATACACAGGCATACCTGTAATAAAGCTTATACTATTATAATATTATTGTATTAGCTACAGAAATCACTTATCAAAAATATCAATCGATATCAAAATAACAACACTAGCACTCACTCACACACACATACTTCCTTATTCATCACAAAACCAATATGCTTAGTGATGGTTTTTTTTACTCTTTTAGAAAAGAATGTTCATATCAAACCCTATCACATACTGACAAAATGTTCCCTCTTTACTCCTTGAAAAAAACCCCACACAAATCCCCCTTCAGTATTATGTCAAAACATTTTAAACCAAAAAAAACCATTACACTAACACAGATTTGTTCATACACCCCAAAAATAGGACAACCAGGCAAGAAAGAATACAC
>CM054140.1:72144786-72159786 GCA_028751875.1 Rapana venosa | reverse complement strand
GGTCTGAAGTTAATACTGACAGAAGGCACGGCAGGAAAAAAGTGACAGGCCATAACAGAACAGCTGTGCTTGGAGTCCTGTCTGATATGTAGGGCACACAGATGTCTGGAGGTGCCCTGTAGTGTGTACCTTGCATGACACAGATGTCTGGAGGTGCCCTGTAGTTCAGTGTGTACCTTGCATGACACAGATGTCTGGAGGTGCTTGCTAGCCTTTTTCTCTCTATTTTTATTTGGTATTGTCCCTCCCTCTTTTGTTGTTCTGGGTTTCTGTCCAGTTGTTTTGTTTCTCTGTGCATGTGTCTTTCTGTCTTTCTTTGTTTTCTGTCTTTGTCTTTTTTTCTTTCCTATTGTCTTTCTGTCCATAGTCTTTCTGTCACTTTCTCTATATCTATCTATCTATCTATCTATCTATCTATCTATCTATCTATCTCTATCTCTCTCTCTCTCTCTCTCTCTCTCTATATATATATATATATATATATATATATATATATATAATTCTCGCTCACTAGCTCTCTGTATCAATTTGTCTATCTAACCTATTTCTCTCTCTCTCTCTCTCTCTCTCTCTCTCTCTCTCTCTCTCTCTCTCTTCTCTTTCTCACTCTCTGTTTCTCATTCTCATAAACTATTTTTTCTCTCTTTCCACATGCCCCTCTGAACATCTCGCTGTATGTCTTTCCATACATATTATCTTCTGTTTCTATCTATCTGTCTGCCTCCATCTCTCGAAAAAATATACATGTGCTCACTATTGTTCCTCAGTTTTGATTAGTTTCCCTTGCCCTGATTATGACTGTGTTACCAGCAAAATAAGAAACAATACCCACAAATTCATCCATGCATATGGCACCCTTCCCTGATTGGAGTGTTACCAGTAAAAATGAGTGTCCACAACTTCATCTGTGTAGATGTTACCCTTCCCTGATTAGAGTGATGAAGCAGTGTCTATAAATTCATCTCTGTACATTTTATCTTTCCCTGATAACGTGTTACCAGCAAATAAGAAACAATCCCCACAAATTCATCCATGTACACTTTACCCTTCCCTGATTGTGTGCTACGAACAAATAAGAACCAGTGCCCACAAATTCATCAATGTACAGTTTTGTTACCCTAAACGAACAACAGCAAAAACCACCCAACAAAACACATTGATCTGCTAATAACATCTCTCCCTGACCACGCTGACATTTTCCTTTATTTCACTCTCCATGGTAAGAGTCAGAGGGTTTGTCCCAGGAGCAGAAAGAAGAGCAGACACACACACACACACACACACACACACACACACACACACACACACACACACACACACACACACACACATAATCAGATCTTGGCAGCCAGTGTGTAATGAGAAAAGTATGAATATGGACTGGCAAACAGGTTGGGCTGCCGGTGTTTTGTTTAGTCTACTGACACTGTGTAGTGTACGGGTTTTGTGTGTGGCTGATCTTTGACCGGGGCAGGTTTCTGTGAAGAATGGGTCATGAATATGGTATTCTCTTTGTCTTTCTCTGCTCTGTCTGTCTCTGAATGTCGGTCTCTTTCTGTCAGTCTGTCTCTCTGTGTTTGTCTCTTTCTGGCTCTGTCTCTCTGTCTCTGTCTGTCTGTCTGTCTGTCTGCCTCTCTCTGTCTGTCTTTCAGTCTGTGACACAACACACACACACACACACACACACACACACAAACACACACATAGTCACAAACTCTCTCTTTCTCTCCCCTCCCTCCCCCCTCCCCTCTCTCATTCCCTCTCGCTTATCCTTCCCTCTTTTAAAATAAGTGCAAATGGACTTGATTGCGTGATACACAGAGAGAGAAACCCGTAATTTCAGCTTGGATGCCCACAAAAATGATTTGATTTCAAACCAAAAGAAACCTCTGTATTCATCCCCAAAGCCACCTACTTTACTTTATTTTCATTCCTCTTTTTGGGAAGGGCGGGAGGGGGGGGGGGGGGGTTCTTTTTCCCTTTTGTATTCTCAGCCTATGCTATCAGGTTCAAAAACCTTATTGCCAAACATTTCTTCTCTTCTCTTTTATGAAAAGCATTTTTTCCCTTTGCAGCTCGTATGAATGTTAGTAGGAATACCGTTGTTGGAAATTGTATGTATTACAAAACAAGAACCATGCAAAGAGTGCACCCGCCTGAGACCATTGATACATATTCATGAAACATTTCAGGAGGGCTGCCAGTAAATGCCCATTGCGATTTGATGTGTGATGTGTGATGTTCTACGAGCAAGCTGTTGGATTTTTCCGTATAATACATTCATGAAGATTATAGCCTTTAGCGATGGAAACAAGCAGACTGTGGTGTATCGAGATAAAATTCTATGTAGCATGAGTAATTTTATGATCCATGGCTGTCTGTATTTGCGTTTTGTTTCGGGAAAATGTAATGTATGCCAAAGATATTGCATTGTTGTTTTTTTGAAGCCAAACTCTAGTTCTGATTTTGCTAGGTTTAGCAGTTTCTTGTTGTTGTTGTTGTTTTTCTCTTCTTCTTCTTCTTCTTCTTCTTCTTCTTCTCTTCTTCTTCTTCTTCTTCTTCTTCTCATTCTTTTTGTTCTTGTTCTCTTCGTCTCTCTCTTTCTATTTGAATTTCTTTTCTTGCTTTACCTATGGAAAAAGTATATATTATAAAGTAAAAGTATATATATATATTGTTGTTGTTGTTATCTTCGATTTTCCGTTTGTTCACGCTCAGTGACATTAGACGGAAAAAATGCATGGAAATTGAGGGTGGTGGTAGATGTCCTACTAAAATATGTACAAGGGAAAAATAGTTTACATAGGCAAAAAGGAAACTTCACAAAGCAAGAAAACCAGTTTAAAAAAACACAAAAAACCAACAACAAACAAACAAAAAACAATCATTAAACTAATGAGGTTATAAAAAATGTCCTATAGGACTGTGCCAGAGACCTTTAGCCATATTAAATACCAAATTCATGTTATTGAATATGCAACTGAGGGAGTTTATATATAATTATAATATATATATATATATATATATATATATATATATTATATATCTCTCTCCATCTCTCTCATTATATATGTATGTATATATATATATATATATATATATATATATATATATATATATATATATATATATATATATATATTCAAAAGAACGCAATTATCCCATGAAGGGAAATTAAAACGTTGATAGGCAAAGATTGAGATAGACAGATAGACAGACAGACTGACAGAGAGACAGAGAGATAGTGAGAGAGAGAGAGAGAGAGAGAGAGAGAGAGAGAGAGAGGAGAGAGAGAGAGAGAGAGAGAGAGAGAGAGAGAGAGAGAGAGAGAGAGATCGTGCCCATGCTATCCTATCTCTGATGACTATTACTTTCTTTTTTTTTTTAAACTTCCACCCAAACCTTTCTCCTATCTAAAGGGCAACGGGATAAAAAGGTCACTCAGAAACCCCTTTGGGGATAGGAACAAAATATCATGGGTCTGAAGTTAACACTGACAGAAGGCACGGCAGGAAAAAAGTGACAGGCCATAACAGAACAGCTGTGCTTGGAGTCCTGTCTGATATGTAGGGCACACAGATGTCTGGAGGTGCCCTTTAGTGTGTACCTTGCATGACACAGATGTCTGGAGGTGCCCTGTAGTTCAGTGTGTACCTTGCATGACACAGATGTCTGGAGGTGCCCTGTAGTTCACTGTGTACCTTGCATGACACAGATGTTTGGAGGTGCCCTGTAGGTCATTGTGTTCCTTCCATGACACAGATGTCTGGAGGTGCCCTTTAGTTCAGTGTGTACCTTGCATGACACAGATGTCTGGAGGTGCCCTGTAGTTCAGTGTTTACCTTGCATGACTCAGATGTCTGGAGGTGCCCTGTAGTTCACTGTGTACCTTACATGACACAGATGTCTGGAGGTGCCCTGTAGCTCAGTGTGTACCTTGCATGACACAGATGTCTGGAGGTGCCCTGTAGTTCAATGTGTAGCTTGCATGATACAGATGTCTGGAGGTGCCCTGTAGTTCACTGTGTAGCTTGCATGACACAGATTCGGGTGGTGCTTGTTATGTACCCTTCACCTCCACTACCCAGGTCTTTTGCTATCTATCTCTTTAAATGTCTGTGAATCAGTGTTCGTTCATTTCATTCATTTATTCATTGGTTTACTCTTTTAACATGCAGTTCTTCATTTATTTTTTTCATTCATTCATTCATTCTTCTTCTTCTTCTCTGTCTGTCTGTCTCTCTGTCTGTCTCTCTTTCTCTCTTGCTTTCTTTCTTGCATATCTGTCTACCTGTCCACCCAGCATCTGTCATTATGTCTCTGTCTGCCTCTCTGTCTGTCTTTGCCTTTGCCTCCTTCTCTCTGTCTTTTCCTTCATTCTCTCTCTCTCTCTCTCTCTCTTCTCTCTCTCTCTCTCTCTCTCTCTCTCTCTCTCTCTCTCTCCTCCCTCCGTCTCTCTCTCTCTCTCTCCCTCCATTTCTCTCATATCTAGGAAAGGTGTATTTTATTCATTTCTGTTTTACCGATTCTGAATAAATTTCCCTGACTATACACGGGCATCTGATACGATACAAGGCCTGTACACATTCATTCATGCACTCACGAGTTTGCACGTATCAGAACAGACACCACTGTCCTAACAGGGTCTCCTGTCTGACCAAATTGACATTTCCTTCGTTTTACTCTTCATGGGAGGGTCAAAGGGTTTGTCCCGAGGGAAGGAAGGAGAGCAGACGTGTAATCAGACCCTGGCAGCTCTGTGTGTGTGTGTGTGTGTGTGTGTGTGTGTGTGTGTGTGTGTGTGTGTGTGTGTGTGTGTGTGTGTGTGTGTAATGGAGAGAAAAAACAACTATAAATATTGCGGGGCAAACGGATGGATGGAGTAACGCTGTGTTTAGTCTGCTGACAGTTTCAATAGTGATTATCATGGCCTGTCTCTCTCTGTGTGTATTTCAGTGTTTGCTAGAAGACCTTTGGCAAATCGTTGTCATTCTAAGTGAAAGAGAGAGTGAGGATGAGAGGGAGGGAGGGAGGAGGGGGAGAGAGAGTAGGAATGGGAGAGGGAGGGAGGAAGATAGGGAGGGAGGGAGAGAAAGAAAGAAAGAGAGAACTGTGAACTCTGAAATAGAGCTTTGAATGCATATTATGTAGTACAGCACATGAATGTTTTTATTCATTTTCTTATTCTAACAATGAAATAAACCATATTATTTGTGCGATATGCAAATGACTAAACCTACAAAACTAGCTTGGATATTACAACCCCCCCCCCCCCCCCCCCCAACAAAAAACAACAACAAAAACTGCAACAAACCGACCTTGATTCTAACCTCAAAACAGCCTTGTCTCCAACCTCAAAAAGTAAAAAAAAAAACCACCCATCAACCATAGCTCCCTGAGGAGTTAGCTGGGAACTTCATTGGAGGAGTTGAACCTGAGGGAGCCAGTCCCTCTCAAAGTGACAGACATTGCACAGCGGGTAATGCTGGTGCTATCCATAGCATCACCAGCCTTAGCATTACGGCATACTCTCCCGTGATAGGTGTTCAACCTTTGGTGGGCAAGGTATACCCCCTTTAGCACATGTGACCTTCGTTTACAGTCTCATGTAAAGGGCTTGTAGAGAAACGGAGTCAGACCCGAACGGGTATTTACTCCACGGGTAACGCCACCACCAGAACGGACAATTCGTTAGTCAGGCTCTGGAATCCGATTCTCAGATTACTGTCAGCTGTTCGAAAATTTGGAAGTCCTAACATAGATCCAGGAATGGGACAGCTCAGTGGTCAGAGCACACGCTTTCTCCCAGCTAAGGTTAAGCAGCATCGAACGTGGTTACCTAATGAATGGGTGACCGTTTGTGTGCCTTGGCTTCAGTACAATCCCCCAGTTTACCCAGCTGTAAATGGGTACCTGCCCTCTTTAGGGTCGGGGAAGGTAAAGCAGCGAGGGAGAGGAGATGGGTGCCTCCCTCGATATGCTGGCCCCCTAGAGAAGCTGAGCTCTCTGACATCTCGCTCCCCTACGACCACATAGGTTTTGGGACACCTTTACCGTTACCCTTTTAACATGGAGCTGTTCTGCCTATTCGTTCACAAAAATCTAAAACTGAAACAGCCTTCTTTTACCCCAAATCAACATTTTTTTGTGTAGTTTGTCTCTTCCTATTTGTCGTTTTCTTCTTCTCAAAGGATCCACTTACCGATCAAAAACATTTTGGCTAAAAATAATGCGCGCTTCTACCATTCGACAACAATCCTATCTCACAGCTATCATTTTTGGGTTGGAATGGCATCACCGGAAATTGTCCATATAGCAAAATGACAACCATACAAGGCTACACTCGCCCGAGACCCTTAATACATATTCATGAGCATTTTCAGCAGGCTGCAAATAAATACCCATTGCGATTTGATGTCTGATACTCCATAAGCGAGCCGATGACTGTTTGCATGTATCATTTATGAAGAGATAGCCTTTCCACCAAGCAGACTGCAGGACAGGGGGATGTGTTAATGCGTACCGTGAGGTATTTGATGACCCTTAGGGCAGTTTTAGGTGTGCTGTTTGTCAGCGGAACATCCAAATAATGACTGTGTGCGATGGATATTGCATGATGATTTTTTTGGGTTATAGAACCGTATGCTGAGTATACATTGCTAGGTTTAGTGAATTCTTTGAGTGGTTGTTTTGTTCTTCTTGTTCTTGCTCTTGTTCTTGTTGTTGTTGTTGTTGTTCTTCTTCTTCTTCTTCTCTTCTTCTTCTTCTTCTTCTTCATCTCTTCTTCTTCTTCATCTTCCTCGACCTCCTCATCTTCTTCTGTTTCTTCTCTTCCTTCTTCATCATCATCATCTTCTTCTTCTTCATCGTCATCATCATGATCTTCTTCTTCGTTTTCTTCTGCTCTTCCTTCACCTGTGGACACAATCAAAACAAAATGATATAAAACACGTTTCCACACACACACACACACACAAACACACACATACACGCGCACACACACACACCCTTGTAACCCCCCACCCCCTAAATACACCCACACACACACACACACACACACAACACAACACGCACACACTTGCATGCCCATTCCTTTCTCAGATCATACACACTATTTCAACCTGGCACCCCCCAAACTTTATCTCTCTCACCCATATTCCTGCATTTCTTTTTTTTTCTTCTTCTTCTTTTGTGAAGACAAAAAAACCTCCCGTGAAAAGGTCACACAAAGACACCTTGGGGATAGGAACAAATATCAAAGCCTCAAAGTGAACACTGGAAACAGGGATGAGAACAGTTAGGTTGGCCAACAGCTGTATTTGCCCCCTACCCCCCCCCCCCCCCACCCCCACCCCCCTCCCTCCAAAAAAAAAGGAGAAAATATCTTCCTGTAAAACACACACAGGCTGTTGTCTCCCTTTGCCCTTTTCATAAATCATGCCCCTTGTATGTATATAAAAAAAAAGATGGTGGCTGGTTAACTCTTGTTTATTGCTCTGTCTTGTTTGTTTTAGGTTTGTTTTTCTGTTTTTGTTTGGAGGGGTTGTTGTTGTTTTTTGGGGGGATGCTTATTTCGTTTGTTCGGAGGTTTTGTGTTTTTGTCGTTGTTGTTGTTGTTGTTAATGCTGTTTGGTATATTCCTTTGTCTGTGTCCTCGGTTACAACCCGGTTAGTCAGTCTTTGTTGTGTTGGTCGGTCTCTCTGCTGGCTATACATTGCTTGCTTTTGGTGGGGGGTTTTGTGTGTGTAAATTGTGTCTGTCTCTGTTATCTTTTGCTTCTTGGTCTTTTTTGTATTTGTATCTCTGTCTGTGTCTTTTGTCCCCTCTATGTCTGTATTTCTGCTTGTGTCTATATGTAGTTGTACACTCAAACACACACACACACACACACACACACACACACACACACACACACACACACACACACACACACACACACACACACACACACACCAGGGATCACTCATGAATACTGATGAGAAATTTGCCAGCCTGCAATATATTCATCCGTTGCGATTTTTGGTGCGATACTTTTAGCAGGCTTTTGGCCGCTTTCGGTTATATATATATATATATATATATATATATATATTATATATATATATATATATATATATATATATATATATATATAAGAGAGAGAGAGGTGTCCCATAACCTATGTGGTCGTAGGGGAGTGAGGCATCAAAGACCTCAGCTTCCCTAGGGACCAGGATAATGAGGGTGGCGCCCATCTCCTCTCCCTCGCTGCTTTACCTTCCCTGATTAGGGACATTTCACCATTTTGTAACGCAAGCCTAAAAAGAAAATCATGTATTCAATTATGTGAACAAGACCAATCAAGCTTGGGGAGTTTATTGATGCCTGATCATTTGAGCAAAATTGTGTGTAAAGTAGAGGAGATGGGCGCGTCCTCAATATGCTGGCCTCTAGAGAAGCTGAGGTCTCTGATGCCTCGCTCCCCTACGACAACATAGGTTATGGGACACCGTTACCTTATTACTTTTATGCGACTTGATTTGTTCCACATAAGAGATACTTTTTTCTACAGAATTTTGCCAGTGGTAACTCTCTTGTTGCCGTTTTTTTGCTGCTGTTGGTTTTTATTTATAATTATGTGGCACATGTATCCTGAACATGAAAACATCAGTTCCTCATCTCATCCGAAAGACTAGCACCCAGACCATCACTAATGATTCAGTAGGTGGAGAAAATGCTCTGGATTTGGTCTGGAATCGAATCCACGTCCTCTCGCCTTCGGTACGTGAGTGTTAACCACTGAACCACCTGTCAACGAAGAGGCGAGAGAGCTGTGGTGTGGTGTGGTTTAAAAAGAAAAAAAAAGGTTAAAGTGTCCCGTCACCTATAAGGTCGTAGGGTCCTCTCCCTCGCTGCTTTACCTTCCCTGACCCTAAAGAGGCAGGTGCCCATTTACAGCTGGGTGAACTGGGGGACTGTACTGAAGCCAAGGCGCGCAAACGGTCACCCATCCAAGTGGTAACCACGCTTAATGCTGCGTAACTTTAGCCGGGGGAAAGTGAGTGCTGTGACCACTGAGCTGTCCGGTCCCTAAGAGAGCTGTGGTGTGGTGGAGTGTAAATATTCAAAAACCCGTTTGAGACATGTCTGAGTGCTCTTCAAGGGGAATCAGCGTCAGTTGCATCTGCCTCCGAGTTTATGGAACCTAAGTTCTGCAACTCACTTTTTTCTTCTTTCTTTCTTTCTTTGTAAAGCTGCTATTCTAAACTGTCCGATGTGTTTCTCGCCTCTTTAAGAATATCTTGAATGAATTGTTTTTCAAAAGAGATGGGGGAAAAGGTGGAGGGGTGACATTTGTGAAAGGGTGAGCATGGGGGGGGGGGGGGGGGGGGGGGGGGGGTTGACATGGAATGAAGGAGTAAAATGGGATCGACAACGTGGCTAAATACGCAGTCACACCCACAGACATACAGACACACAACATATGCACACATGTTCTTGTTGTTGTTGGGGTGGTGGTGGTTATTATATAAGTAGTAGTAGTAGTAGTAGTAGTAGTAGTAGTAGTAGCGGCAGTGTCATCATCATCGGCATTCTTCTTATTACTATCATCATCGTCATCATCATCAACATCATCATTATCATCATTATTGTTATCGTCGCTGTTGCTCTTCTTCTTCTTCTTCTTCTTCTTCTTCTCCTCCTCCTCCTCCTCCTCCTCCTCCTCCTCCTCCTTTCTATCTGTCTGTCTGTCTCTCTTTGTCTTTCTGTCTTTCTTTCTTTTTCTTTCTTTCTGTCTTTCTTTCTTTTTCTTTCTTTCTGTCTGTCTTTCTTTCCTTCTTTCTTTCTTTCTTTCTTTTTTTCCTTCTATCTGTCTGTTTTTCATTCATTTTTCTTTCCTCTTTCCTTTTTTCCTTTCTTTCTTTCATTCTTTCTTTCGTTCTTTCTTTCAGGCTTTCACTCTCTCTCTCTCTCTCTCTCTCACTCTCTCTCTCTCTCTCTCTCTCTCTCTCTCTCTCTCTCTCTCTCTCTCTCTCTCTCTCTCTCTCTCTCTCTCTGCCTCCTTTCGTCTGTCTGTCTGTCTTCTTTCTTTTCCATCTGTTTTTCTTTCCTCTATCGTTCGTTACAGTCTCATCACCCCTTCCATCACTGTAACAGAGAAGTTTCCTTTTCCCCCCAACATCAACAAAAAGCTGAGCATCGTCTTTCGCCTGTACAGTAGGATGCTGCTGCTGTTGCTGCTGCTGCTGCTGCTGCAGGCACTTTATATTGCAAAATGATCGGAATGGCCAAAATACACATGTCTGGAATTACTCATGAATATTTATGAGCGGATAGCAGCCTGCAAGCGAAAGCCTGTCGGCATTCAATGTCTGATATGTTTGTGAGCAGTGTATTGATTTCCTCCAATGAGCATTCAAAAAGATAGAAAAAAAGAACTCTATCGTTAAGTGATGCGAAAATGTGAAATGGGTGAGATTTGGGTATTTGAGGTATTAGATGGTAATTAGGTAGGTATTTATTTTGCCTGGTGAGAGTAAACATCAATCATTATCATCGTCATTGTCATCAACATCCCAATGATGAGAACATAAATGATAACAAAACAAAAAATGAGTAAGAGAAGATGATGGTGGTGATGTTGTTGTTGTTGTTGTTGAGGAGGAGGAAGAGGAGGCGCACGTATACTTACTAACAAAGTTTAGCGACAGTAAAGCAACTCTGAGTCACACACACACACACACACACACAAAACACACAACTAATATAACCCTCCTCCCCCTCCTCAGAGAGAGAGAGAGAGAGAGAGAGAGAGAGAGAGAGAGAGAGAGAGAGAGAGAGAGAGAGAGAGAGAGAGAGAGAGAGAGAGAGAGAGAGAGAGAGAGAAAAGAAACTGAAACAAAAACAGGCGCACCGATAACTCAACATTCAACGTCATGAAAAGGAAAGAGGGAAAAAAAACAGATGAGATTTTAAAGACGATTTGAAGAGGAAGAAGAGAAGGAAAATGGCATACACAGAGACACAGGGCATTCACAAAGCAGCAAGAATTCTGGAAAGAGAATAAACCTCAACCATACGATTTAGTTCTGTCAGTCCAAATTCTCGACACGTCGGCCATATGGTTTAGTTCTGTCAGTCCAAATTCTCGACACGCGGCTACACGTCGGCCATATGGTTTAGTTCTGTCAGTCCAAATTCTCGACACGCGGCTACACGTCGGCCATATGGTTTAGTTCTGTCAGTCCAAATTCTCGACACGCGGCTACACGTCGGCCATATGGTTTAGTTCTGTCAGTCCAAATTCTCGACACGCGGCTACACGCCGGCCATATGGTTTAGTTCTGTCAGTCCAAACACTTTCAACAAGCGGCTATCACTTTGACTTGTCGGCGTTAAACTCGTATTAAAAGAAGGGAACCCATTCGTACGGTTTACGTGAGGATTTAACTCCAAAAGCAGCTGGTGTAGGGAGTTTCTGGCACCTCATTTCTTTCCGACCAAGTTTTCTAGAATTCACTCCTGAAACTGCGATATTCCTTTATTTGTTCAGGGATTGTGCATGACCTTTCAACCCCCTGAGGAAGAAAGAAATGCGGTGTGGATGAGGGGGGGGGGAGGGTGGGCGTGTGTGATTTGGGTAGATGTGATGGAGAAACTAGACTGAATGGGTCAGTGGGTGGGAAGTGAGTGGGGGGTGTGTATTAGAAATGGTGTGAGGGGGGGGTGTGTGTGTGTGTTTTGTTGGGGATGTGGTGTGTGTGTGTTGTGTGTGTAGGTGATCTGCTTATCAAGCATTGTTTCAACACTTAAGGTCTGCAACAAATGAAGGACAAGCAGCAGCTTTAATATAAGCTATGCGATGGTGATTGTAGAAGAAGAAAAAAAAAAGAAGATTTAAGCCGTAGCAGCAGCAACAACAGCAGCAGCGGTGATAGTAGTTGTAGTAGTTGTAGTAGTTGTAGTAGTAGTTAGTAGTAGTAGTAGTAGTAGTAGTAGTAGTAGTAGTAGTTAGTAGTAGTAGTAGTAGTTGTAGTAGTAGTAGTAGTAGTTGTTGTAGTTGTAGTAAAAGCAGTAGTAGCAGTTCTCGTAGTATAAGCTGGTGCAGTAACAAGAATAGCAATAGAAGCAGAAGTAGTATGATGATGTTGAGAAGGAGGAGAATGACGACGATGATGATGAAGAAATCGACAACAAGGTGAGGAAAAGAGAAGGAAGAGGAAGAAAACAGGTTTTTTTGGGGAAAAAAAGTATCGAAAATGCCAGATTCCTGAGTATGACCACAAAAGTAGAATTCAAAATTAAAGAAAAACACCACCTACCCAGCACTCACTCCATCCCTCCACCCACCCACCCTCTTTCCCACCCTTTTCGTAAAAAACCCAACACCAAACCCAGACCCTCTAGCTGGGGGTGACTTTCAAAAAAACCCTGGAGAACAGGTCCCGAGACAAACATCTTCACACCATATGTTCTGAATCACACCCCGTTTTGTACTCCCACTGCTTTCTTTTCCCCCCGATAGAAACATGGTGTTTACATTGTACAGCACACCCCTTGATGATCGCACCCTCCGTTGCACATTGCATGTAAACACAGCGATGATATGGTTTTAAAACACTGCTTTCTGATCGCAGGTTAACAAAGGAAAAAATATGAAGAATGAAAGAATTTTGCACGCAAGAGCATACACACGCGTATGCAAGTGTGTACGCGAGTAATTAAGCTCCGCAGGCACATGCAGACATACACACACAGGTACGCACAGACACAAAGACAAAACCATCTCCCTCCTTTTATACACATACAATTACATACATATGTACAGACGCATACGCACACACACACACATGCACAAAAGCACACACATAAGCAAACGCACATATGCTCACACACGTATACTCACGCACACACACACTCTCACACATACATACAATACACACACACATGCACACAAGCACACACAAACACACACACACATATACACAATACACACACGAATACACAAAAACACAAAAAGCACAACACACATACACACACACACACACATCTTCACTTCTGTACAGACACATACCCAATCCGTGTACAAGCATAGACAACCATACATATTCAACATTTTTTAAAGAGCTACACCATAGGAATGCATGCCATAGAGAATGGAAGAAGAAAGAGAAGAAGAAGAAGCAGAAGAAGAAGAAGAACAAGAACAAGAACAAGAAGAAAAGAAAAAAGAAATAGAAGAACAAGGAGAAGAAAGAGAGAAGAACAAGAAGAAGAAAGAGAAGAAGAAGAAGAAGAAGAAAGAGAAGAAGAAGAAAGAGAGAAGAAGTTGCCACCACCACCACAAAGAAGAATAGAAATTGTGGTGTCTAGAACGAGGAAGAACAACATCAACATTTTAGCAGGCGTGGAACATTTGTCGTGTTTACTTTTACTTCTCTCTTTTTCCCCTTCTCTCTAGCAGTACAATGTAACGGAAGACAAAGCACATTCAGAGGGGGAAAGAATGGTAGGTGCCTTAAGACGTGAAAACCTTGGTGGATACATTTAGAATTTTGGACATTGGAGGTTTAAAAACAAAAAGCGGACATTCTCATGTACCTAGTTTACCATACACGAGCATCTTCATGCGCGTGTGCGTGTAACAACAGACAGACAGAGAGACAGACACAGGCAGAGACAGACAGCAAGATAGATAGACACACTTACACACACAAGTTCATACATATACACGCATGCTTCAAGTTATATGAATTGGGAAGTTAGTACTTTAGCTGTTTGATTTTTTGGGGTTTTTTTCCTCAGAATTCTTGTTTATGCTTTTTCATAATAGTTGTTTATTGCGATTGATTAGTTATGTGCATACCCCTCCCCCCTACACACGCACATACACGCAAGCACGCACACCACACACACACACACACCACACACACACACACACACACTTTCCCGTCTGATATCACTATTTAGTGGAGGGGTGTTAAACTGAAGAACTACTACTACACACACGCTTTCTCCCTTTGTCTGTCTGTCAGACTGGCTGGCTGGCTGGTTGGCTTGCTGTCTCTCTTTCTTTCATTTCATCCACTTTCTTATTATGTTGCTTATTATATTGTTTTTCTTCTTTCTTTTTCTTCTTTTGCTGTATCATCATCATCATCATCATCATCATCATCATCATCACCATCATCACTACCACCACCACCACCACCATCATCATCATCACTACCACCACCACCAGTATTATTATGTTCCTCATAACCAGCTTCGTCTTCTTTTGGCCTCTCCTCCTCCTCCTCTTCCAGCTCCTTCTCCTCCTCCTTCTCCATCTCCTCATTCTTCTTAAGCATAGTGCATTTTGTCACAGCATTGAATACAACACAAGATTCCCTGAGCACTTTCTGCTTCAATGAAAAAGTCAGGCCCCTCATATCATAGCCACCATGGCTGTCATCGTATCAAAACTGGCCAGGGCCCCAAATTGGCCTTCATGGTATTATTGCAAACCCGTTGAGCATGGCCAGGAAGTGTGCGCCTGAGACAATTCATGAATATTTATGAGCTGTACGGGGGGGGGGGGGGGGGGGGGGCAGCCTGGGGGTCAATGCCCGCCATGCCACACACACACTCACACACGGTATGATGTCTGATAGTTTGTGAGCAATAATATTGATCTCTTCTGCTCCGCTCACCATTAATGACAGTATATATATATATATATATAGATATATATATATCTGTTTGTGTGATTGAATATGCCAGAATAAAGCGCAAGAACACACACAGACACTGACGCGCACACACAACCTCACTCACACACATACACCTCCCACCCCACCCACACCCTCCCCCCCCACCCCACCCCCACACCTCCCCCTTCCCCACTTACACATACACACATACACACATACATGACAGTACACATACATCCACACCGCTTTAAAGATATACACATCCATCCCCCCCCCAACCCCCGCAACCAATAAACGGGCGCCTACAACAAAACTCAAAGGAATACC
>CM054140.1:72119786-72139786 GCA_028751875.1 Rapana venosa | reverse complement strand
TCATCCAATCCACCATCACCACCACCACCATCATTTCGTCATCTTCTTTTATCATTCTTCTTCTTCTTCTTCTTTTTATTCCTCCCCCCTCCTTGTCCCTTCCGTCTTTGTCTTTTTCTCCCCTTACTGCTCTTCTTCGTTCTTTTTCTCCTCTTCTCTTCCTTCTCCCCTTTCTCCTTTTCTCCGCCTCCTCCTCCTTTTTCTTCTCCTCCTCCTTTTTCTTCATCATCATCGTCATCTTCTTCTTCTTCCTCTTCTACCAGTGGTTTTAACTCATAACCTCAATGTGACAAAACTCTAGTTCCTTTGATGAGGATATATTTTTTTCTGACGGCTATAATTACAGCAAAAATGACAGAAGGGGAAATGGTTCATATTACAAAACTAAGAATAGCCAGGACATGAGTGGCTGCCTGTAAATGCTCATGAATAATGATGAGCATTTTGGCAGACCAGAAGTAAAAAATGCTCATTGCGATTTAATGTCTGGCGTTTTGTGAGGAATTGGTCGGCTTCTTTCATTTACCATTCATGGAAATAACATCCTTCGCTAATGCGCCATGCTCTGAAATAATTTTGTGTCTATTTGAGGAAAAAAGTGGCTGTCATATTTAGAAAGAGAAACTGTTGTAAGTATAAAACAAAAACCTAATAAGCAAAGAAATAGCAAACATTTATAGTGTAAGAAATAAATGCAAAAAATAGTAAACATAAAAAAAAAACACACAAAGCCAAATAACAAACTAAACCTATGGAAAAGTAATATGAAAGACAAAGACAAAGAATAACAATTCTTTCAGCTTTGTGCTGAAAAAAAAGCTTTGTGCACAAACAACAGCAATTGTTTGGTTTTTTTTCCCCGTGGGGATGCCGGGGGCCGGTCAGTCTAAATAGCATCCCCACCTTCTGGAAATTCTGTGCTTGTAATTCCCTCTTTTCTATCCCTCTGTTTGTTTCTGCCTTGTTCCTTTGTCACTTCCTTCTTGTCTCTTTTCTGCCTTCTTGGTCCGTTCTCCTGCCTTTTTTTCCAGAAAGACTTAAAAGATTTTCTCTCCCATGCCGAAATCGGATGTGCTGGGCCTGACTTGTCAGGCGCTCAACGGCAGCGCAACGCATTTTAGCTCATATGACAGATGACAGTAGTTGCCGTCTGAGCGTTCGACGACGACGAATAAGAAGTTTGTGTGTGTGTGTGTGTGTGTGTGTGTGTGTGTGTGTGTGTGTGTGTGTGTGTGTGTGTGTGTGTGTGTGTGTGTGTGTGTGTGTGAGAGAGTTATTTTTCTTTTAGATATATGGTGTCTTGCAGACAAGCATCACTGTACAAGTTCTACAGATGATCAGATCTTCCCCGTCATGGTCAAACAAGTTGATCCATTTTCCAAAGTTAGGGGGGAAAAAATTCATGATTCTATTTCATCCCTAGATATATATCTGTGTTCGAAAATATTAGCAAGATGTCTGGATTAAACAGAACACAACCCAAAATGTTTTTGTACTGAAATGAATTGATCAAATTAATAGAAAAAAAATCTGGAAAAATATTGAAAAAATACAATCCATGTACAGGGGAGCATGTCTTGGTTTCCCCATAGAAAACATCTTGTGTTGGAAAAAAAGATAGGATGAATAAAAGAGACAAAGAGGGCAGCGCACATCATGTGGTTGTCATGTATTCAGCATGAAGCTGTTTACAGGCGTATTGTTAGTGTGGGAATATTTATTTATGCACATACCCCCCCCCCCTCTCTCTCTCCTTTCTCTCTATTGTACCATTTGACAATGTGTGGATGTTTATCTTTATGACTTATTAAGTTTGGTTGGTGTTATTTTTCTAGGTTTTGTTGTTGTTCTTGTTGTTGTTGTTGTTTGTTTTTCTTTTTTTCTTTTTCCTTCTTTTGTTATTTGGTTTTTCTTTGTCTTTGTTTGTTTGTTTTGGTTGGGTTTTTTTTTAGAGGGGGGGGGGGGTTAGGGTTTTCTTTTGTTGTTTGTTTTTTGGTTTTTTTGTTTTTTGTTTTATTTTGTTTTTGTTTGGGGAGGGGGGGTGCTGTTTTGAAAAGGGTTATTTCCCCTTGTTTCTACTGTGAGAGTGTATAAGTGTTGGGTTATTATTAAGATGTATCCCTACGGGCGGGGACTGGATGTAAAAAAGCACATGAGTGCTTATTCATTATCCTCGAAATAAAAGAATTTGTCATTGTCATTGTCATTGTCTCTCTCTCTCTCTCACTCTATCTGTCCCTCACATGGACATATTGAAATTTCTGAATTTTACCTTGTCTTAATGTGTACTAGTAGGATTTGCATGAATCCTGTGTCATGATATCTTTTGTTATTCTTATCGAATACAAACGTCATTTCACGCATGAATCTGCAATTATGCTCGCGTGCAGTGTCACGTGCGTATGTATGCATGCGTGTAGCGCGTCAGCTCCCATATAGACATACATCTCTCTCTCTCTCTATCTCTCTCTCTCTCTCTCTCTCTCTCTCTCTCTCTCTCTCTCTCTCTCTCTCTCTCTCTCCACGCATGCATACGGGTACTGAATGTAAAAGAGCACATGAGTGGTTATTTCATTATCCTCGATTTAAAAGAATTTTACTACTCTCTCTCTCTCTCTCTCTCTCTCTCTCTCTCTCTCTCTCTCTCTCTCTCTCTCTTCTCTTCTCTGTTCTTCACGCTGCTACCGATGATTAAAGGTACATGAGTTGCTTATTTCATTATCCTCGAATTAAGAATGTTATCTTTCTCTCTCTCTCTCTCTCTCTTCTCTCTCTCTCTCTCTCTCTCTCTCTCTCTCTCTCTCTCTCTCTCATCTCTCTCCTATGCATACGGATCTGATGTAAAAGACACATGATACGTATTCCATATTCTCGAAGTAAAACAGAAGTTTTAATCTCTCTCTCTTACCTGCCTCGATTCTCTCTCTCTTCTCATCACTCTATCTCTCTCTTCTCTGCTCTTGTCTGTCTGTCTGTCTGTTCTCTGTCTTTGTATCTGTCTCTGTCTGTCTTCACTTGTACTTAGATACTCTCTCTCACTCTCTCTCTCTCTCTTTCTATCTCTCTATCTATCTATCTATCTATCTATCTATCTATCTCTATCTCTCCCCTCATCCTTCCTACCCCTGTGCACATACACACTGGTGATAGCAAAAATACACAAGAGTCTAATGTACCTCACGTAACCTGGGCACCGCGGAAATACCTGGCTTTGGTTATCAACAAGAAGAGTGGAATTGGTGATGTCTGGAACTGGGCAGAGAAATGTCAAGTGTGTGTGTGTGTGTGTGTGTGTGTGTGTGTGTGTGTGTGTGTGTGTGTGTGTGTGTGTGTGGGTGTGTGTGTGTAGAGACAAGTCCCTGTGGTTCTAAACTTTCCGAGAGCTAGGTCTTCAATGTTAGAACAGAGAGCGAAAAAATATGTGTTTGTAGTGTATGATGCATGCAAGATTTTGGGGTTTTGCTTTAATTTGTAAGCAATTAGTGATTTGGCTGTTTTATTTTAAGTTATATAAGGATGGGTTACTTGGTAGGTTGTAGAAAACTTCATATAATTATACTACATCGTGCCTGCTTTGTCGTAAAAAAAGGTAGTAAAGGTAAAAGGTAAAAGTATAAAAGGACCACAAAAGTGGTGTGTTGTTTGTTTTTATAACAGGACAACAAATAGTGTTGGGTGTTTTTTTACCCGATTCTGTGAAGCCGGCAGTTGGGGTTCAAGTACAAGTCTTTCAAATGAGATTGTACACCAACATACTGTGTACAACATGCATAGGGTGATATTTAAAAACAGCCCATCATAACATGAAAGATTCCTGTCGAACTTCTGGAAAGAAAGCAGCTACTGTCGTGCATACAAGCAAATGTGCACATAGGAGCTGTTCTACTGTGGTAACAGAATTACCCTGTGCAGAACAGTCTTGGAACTGTGCAGAGAACACCGCCATCACTGTGGGTGCTACACATCAGAGCTAAATGCTGGAGGCTGACTTCTCTGTCTAAACATGTGCGGCATCTTTTCGTAGAGAATATGTCATCATCATATAGTGTCAGACTCTGTCTGTTTGTATTCGTCTCTGCAGTTCTTTCTGAAGGACAAAATGCTTTTTGCAGAAGGGTCAGTGTGACCCGTAAACACATGTTGAAACAATAACTGCCTCTTTTTTCTGTGTCAGTTTTGTTTTGTCTCTGTTTTCTCATTTTCCTTTCATTGTTTTTGCTAATGTTTTGTTGTTTAGTCACTTTGGTAAAGTTCAATGCTTTATTGCAAGTGTAACTCACACAGAAGACCATCTACTGAGATATACATATGCCCTTTCTGGCATAGTAGCTTTTACCAAGTCTCTTTCCTTTCGGGGACGGGATAGCTCAGTGGTCGGAGCACTCGCCTTCCCCCAGCCAAGTTAAGCAGCGTCGAGCGTGGTTACCAGTTGGATGGGTGACCGTTTGCGCGCCTTGGCTTCCAGTACAGTTCACCCAGCTGTAAATGGATACCTGCCCTCTTTAGGGTCAGGGAAGGTAAAGCAGCGAGGGAGAGGAGATGGGCGCCGCCCTCAATATGCTGGCCCTAGAGAAGTGAGGTCTCTGACGCCTCGCTCCCCTACGACCTTATAGGTTATGGGACTCCTTTACCTTTTACCTTTACCTTTCCTTTTGTCTTTGATTAATTATATTATAGACCCAGTGGAGTTTGCTTATTTAGGGACTATATCGATCAACCACCACTATCAGGCAGCTCTCACCCTCCTGGGACAATCTTTGTAAATGCACAAACTCTGGGAAAGCTGACACGAACTTGTGACTTAGCATTACCATGATAAATGAATGTGAAGGAATAACAGATAGTCATAACACCAGGACATGAACAGCTAGAGATTATACAATATCTTCTTTGTATTTAAGAACAACAGATGAGGATGTAGTTGATGAAGTTCTCACTATGAAGATCTAAATAGATCTAAGATAATCGTGAACTTGCTATTATGTGTACTTACCTTTAATGAATGAATTCAGATAAGTGTTCCATCAAGTCGGAGATTACAAACACTGCAAGAAGTAATCTTACATTTTGATGTTCCAGTGCAAACACATTTTATGTGCAAATACATGCCTTGGTCGTCAAATAACTCTATCAGCATTGTGAAATGCATGAATATACACTTGGTTGATTTTCAATTGCACATAAAACCTGTATGGTTAAGGTAATGGAATAAGCATTAAAATGCAATGCACGTTTGCTGAAAAGAGCTCTGTGAGGTCTGAAAAGAGAAAGAAACTAACAACAGCAAAAACAGCAATAATGCTGCTTCCAGTAATAATATCTATGATGATGACAACAAGAACAACAGCAATAAAAATGATGTCAATGATGATAACAATAAAAAATCACAGACATCATCCTCAAGATCCACATCTGATTTATGACCATCATCTTGATTGATGACCATCATCTTCTTATCCATTGTCTCCCAGCTGTTCATAGAGTAAAGAACGAACATGATGCAAGAAATAAACGCAATGAACCCAAAGTTGTCCTGCATAACCTTTGGGAGAGGGGGGGGGGGGGGTCTTTTTTTTCCTTGTCTTCATAAGCCTCCCTTTCCCTCTCACACCTCAATCTTCAATCAGCCCTACTTCCCACCACACACACACACACACAACACACACACACTTCTGCCCTCTCTGCTCTGGCCTATCTCTGTTATCAGTGACCAATCCATGAACAGAGAGAGTGTTCCGGCACCCCTTGATGCCTGACGACAAGCGGGACCGTAACACGAAGCTTCAAAGAAAAGGCAGCTCTGTGTTTGATGTGATTGAGGACTGAACAAGAACTCAAAACAAACAAGCAAAACATCAATATCCCCTCATTTCCTCCACCCTCTTGCTTTTGGCTGCTGCAGAGGGAGAGAGGGAGGAGGAGGTGGGAGGTATGGGAATAGGTGGTAGGGGAGTAAAGGTGAATGATGGTTGGATTATGGTGGTCCTTGTGGTGTATGTGAAAGACGTGTGTGTATGTGTGTGAGACTCTGTGTGTTCGTGCATATGTGAGCAAGGAAACAGGTACCAACACTAGATAAAATAAAAGCCTCACACAAAAATAATGTATTAATTACGTATTAAACAGAGAGAAAAATATTTTTGATTAAAAGTCTAACATTAGTTCTCCACGCTGCCTGTTCTGATAATTATTACTGGCGATGACTGTGCTGCTGTATATGGTCAGTGCAAATCAATTACTATCATGTCCTACTTTTGTTGCAATGCTCTCGTGATGGAGTAGTGTAAGGAAAGAACTTTGTTTTGCTACTTTTACGCAATTCTCAAGTATTTGTAAGGGATAGATAACACAGAAAAATAATGTGATCAAAAGTGGTTGCTTAAATACAAACGATCAAACAGTAAATAATTATACAAATAAAGATTCACAGTTCATTTTGTTTGTCTATCTTTCTGCTTGTCTGTGTGTATGTTTGCTCTCCCCCCTCCTCCCTCCTATACCCCTTAGCTCTTTCTCCTCCTTCCCCCAAAGTAAATTGTTATTTGTTATTTTTGTGATAATCATATCAAAGCCAGCTGGTCATTACATCATGTTCTTTAATGTTGCACTGACTGACTGTTGCCAAATGCTGTTTTTCTTAATGGCATTTTGAAGAAGGGTGTGCGTGTGTGTGTGCATATTTGTGTGTGTGTATGCGTATGTGTGCATGTAAGTTTGTGTGTGTATGTGTGTGTATGCATGCGTGCATGCATGCACATGCATGCATGTGTATATGCATGTCAACATGTGTTTATGCCAAGACAAAGTTATTTACATGGGCATGCGTACACTCACATACACTCTCTCTCACTCACACACACACGCACGCACGCACGCATGCTCACACACACACATCAAAAAAGTTTTCACTGTATACAGATCTGACAAATTCAGCTTGTACACAGGAATCAAAGGAATACCTGGCTTATAACACCAGCAAAAAGAATGGAATCAGAACCATCTGGAGCCAGCCAGCAAATGCCATGTGTCATGAGATAAGAAACCCATGTTGCTTCAAACACACGGAGATCTGATTGAAAAATAAACATGTACCATGAAGACAGACAAAAAGAAAGCGAGAGAGGTAGTGTAATTGTGTGTAAGGTGGATGGGGGGGAAGAACAGATGGGTAAGTGTGAAATTGATACCACGCTTGATTGCTAGGCGATAATTGCAGTCTGTTGTTTTCATCCGTTTCACATGCACATACGTACCCAATTATGTGTCTTCTGGTTTCAAGTGAACGTGAATCATTGACAGAGAAAGTACTATCCCCATGTAAAATAGCACTGCAGTGTGTGAGCTTGGTCGAAATTGAAATGCATAGTCAGCGAAGATGAATGCTTTCTTTCTCTCTCTCTTTCTTTGTTGTTGTTGTTGTTCTTCTTTCAAACAAGTAACAAAATATTCACAATTTAAGCGATATAAAAATAAAGAGGCTTTTTTATGTTTGCTTCATCGAGATTCCATTTTAACTGCTGTAATTCCACCAGAAATAGCTTGGCCGCAAGTTCTTCATATAACAAGAGGAAAATATCAAGGATCTGACTGTCTATAATTACTCATGAATATTAATGAAAGTTTTGGCAAACCAGAAGTAAAAGGCCATTGCGTTTTGATGTCTGGTATTTGGTGAGCAAAGGGTCGTCAGCTTGTATTTACCATTCATGGGAATTACATCCTTTTGTAATGTCTGACCCGGGAATGATTTTGAGCTTTTGGCTTTTATACAAATGTTTAGCACGCTTAGAATAATGGAAACAGCTAAGGTCTTAGTGGAAAATTGAACCATAAACCTCCAAGAAGGAAAGAAACCAGCATAAAAACCATTTGTGCCAACTTTTAAAACATACGATCAATGTTTTTTGCGGACAATCATCATCAATGATATCATCATCAATATCATCATCATCATCATCATACTCATCATCACCACTACCACCACTACCACCATCTCTCTCCATCTCTCTTTCTCTCTTTCTCTATTCCCTCTCTCCTCTCTCTCCACACACACACACACACACACACACACACACACACACACACACAACACACACACACACACACCTACTGCAATATTTACTCTAGAGATAGAAGCAGAAACCCTGATGTGCCTTAATGTTACCTGGGAACTGAAGAAATACCTGGTTTTTGTTATCAGCCAGGAGAATGGAACTAGCTATGTCTGGAACCATAGAGAGAAATGTCAAACGCGTGTACGTGAAAAGTTCATAGTATTCTAGAATCTCTGAGAGCTAGGTGGAAAACGTGAAAAAGGTAAGGGAGAAAGAATACAAGCAGTATATATATATATATATATATATATATATATATATATATATATATATATATATATATACACAGAAAAGTTTGTGACTAAATTGTTTGTACATCATGTTGGCATAATTAAAATTGGTGCAAGGGGGAAATAGAGGGGATGTAATAATGATAGAAAAAATATGTCCCAAAACTCAAATTATTCAAAGAAATACTGTCAAAGCTGCATATTATTGTTGACTGCATGTATACTGCCTGTGTCAAGAATGTCCCACTGCAGACAGAATGAATTTGAACCTATAATTTCCCTATATAGTATTTCAGTAGGTTTGGTATGAGAGTAAGAACTAACAATGCCAACAACAATTCCAAAACAATAAAATAACAAAAGCAGCAGCATCAAGAGGAATATGAAGAGGAAGATAAAAATTATTATCTCCATCATCATCATATTCATTATCATCATTATCAACACCACTACCAGCACCTCCACCATCACCATTGTCATTATCCAATGCTGGCACTGCTGCTAATGATAATGCTGATGATGAGGATAATGAATTAAGCAAATTACATGAGGTCACAAAAAAATGTCCGCAGTGCACCCAATTTGCCCCTAGTGACCTCTTGGCTCTTTTCCACCCCAAGTTCTTTTTATCTCTGAGTTTTTCTGGGTTTCTTTTTCATCCTAAGACCCTGTTACCTCTGCATATTCTTACATCTCTCTTTCCCATCTTTCTCCCATCTTCATCAGTCCTTTTCCCCAATTGCCCTCTGCCATCCTCAGCACACACACACACACACACCCCACAACACACACACACACACACACACACACACACACACACCACACACTTACACACACACACACACACCACTTGTGCCCCCTCTGCTCTGGCCTATCTCTGTTATCAGTGGCCGAATCCATGAACAGAGAAGTGTTCCGGCACCCCTTGATGCCTGAGGACAAGCGGGGCGTACAGTGAAGCTCAAAGAAAAAGGCAGCTCTGTGTTTGATGTGATTGAGGACTGAACAAGAACTCAAAACAAACAAGCAAGACATCAACACCCCCCACCCCATTCCCTCTTTTACATCTTTCCTCCTCCCTCACTTCCCACAGTACCTCCTTTACTTTTTGTGGGTTGCCCAAAGAGAGGGAGATGGGGGAGAGAAAGGGTTGTTGTGGGAAGATAATGGGAAGAGTGGGAGAAATAGAGTGGAGGGTGGTGGTGTGTAGATTATGAGAGTCAAGTCAAAACTTTTATTTCCAGATGGTACATTGAAGGATTTTTTTGTGTGTGTGTGTGTGTGTGTGTGTGTGTGTGTGTGTGTGTGTGTGTGTGTGTGTGTATGGCACCTGTGGTGATGATGACAATGATGACATGTAAGCAAATTCTGCAAAGAACTTCAGTGATACTCTTCCAAAAGTAATTATCTTTTCATGATGAAATAAAGAAAAAGACACCTCTTTCACCTTTTTTTTTTTCCTTTTGAGAATTCATCATCACCCAGCAAAAGAGAAATTTCAAATGGGGAGAACCCTTAAAAAATATTATTAGTTGGTCCTGGTAATTGGTCCTGGTAAAATATTTCAAAATCATGTATTCTTATTTATTCATTGTTGGGCTGTTTTTGCTGTTTCTGATAAACTGTAGTAATTAAGAAATGATTATACTTAGCAGATATCAGACATGAAGGATAAGTTTGAAAAAATACCCACTATCACCTCACACAAATACATTATTTTTACAAGCTCAGACAGATGGTTATGTGTGTGCACACATGCTCAAACATGTACACACATCTATACACCCTTACTCTATCTCTCTCTCTCTCTCTCACTCATCCATCTCTCACATCCATCCCATCATCATCACACTCACCTCACCACTCACTCTCTGCTACACACACAACAACACACACATAATCACATCACATTGCCATAACACTGCACACAGATGATATACAAAATACTACCTGCTCTAACTAATCAGTGACTAAAACAAAGACATGGAATCAAGAGGCATACTGGCCACAGTCGAAACAAAAATGACAAGAGTGATCTGAACCACAGTGAATGCTAATTGCACTAGGGAGACACCCACTTGTTTGGAAAAAAACGTAAATAAACACACATTGAAGACGTCCAAAGATGTTAGACTATGTAGAAGGGTTTGCCATTTCTGGGGAATTTTGCTGATGGATAAATGTTGAAAGTTGTATAATACTGTAAAAACGATATATTTGATTGCTTTGAGAATAATTGCAATTCCTTTTTTTCTCATTCATTCCAGAGGCACATGTGTACACAGCTATGCATTTTCTGCTTGCAGATCACCAACGCCCATGCATGGAGGAAGACCAATTTTCCCATGAAGAGTCAGGGTCAGTGTACAGTGGGCATGCTGTCAGCTTTGTAGTAAGTAAGCAGCCAAAATGAGCTTTTGTGTTGTTGTTGTCATCGTTGTTGTTCATGTTGTTGCTGTTGTTTTTCTTCTTCTTTTCTATTGTCTTTTTCTTTCTATTCTTTTTTCCTTTATTGTTCTTTTCTTTCATTCTCTTCTTGTTCTTTCTTGTTGTTGTTGTTGCTGCTCTTCTTCCCTCTGCTCTTTCTTCTTCTTGTTCTTCTTTCGTCTTCTCTTCTTCTTCTTCTTCTTCTTCTTCTTCTTCTTTCTTCTCTTCTTCTTCTTCCTTCTTCCTTCCTTCCTTCTTCCTTCCTTCTTTTCCATAGTTATATTTGGTGCACTTCTTCTATTTATTCTTCAGCTTCTTCTACTTGTTTTTCTTCCTCCCCCCCCCTTCTCTCTCCCTCTTTGTGACCACAATTGTATTTTGTAAGAGTTTGGGTGTGAAACAAATAGATGCTGATGTTGGCTTAAGAAACATAAATACCAACTGTTATTGCCTCGAAAATGACGTGTCCATAGTATTTTACATTGCAAAATTGAAGATGGTAAGAGATGCTCATTGAAATACTAAAGAATATAAACCATATGAATGTTTAAGCAGTCTGCAATTGAAAGTCCATTTGCGTTTGTATGCCTTTTCATGACAAATGTCACCCCATCTCCAACAATGGAAGAACCATTTGCTGTTGGTAATAGAAATGGAATGAATCAAGTCTGGAATTCCTGGCAGCGAAATGCCAAGAGAGAAGACGTGTTGATTTTAAATTCACAGAGTACGGGGCTGAAACAAGCATAAGGAATGAAAAGATCAGGACTTTATCTAAACATGGCGAGTGCCAAAAGGCTTGTAGGAACACAGCACATGAGTAATGCCACATTTTAAAGGGCGAGCGTGCCTGTGTGCGTGTGTTCATCAGCACTTGCATGTGCCCGCTCCGTCTGTGGTGTGTGGTGTGTTGTGGTGTGAGTGTGGTTTGGTGTGGTGTGTGTGTGTGTGGTGTGTGGTGTGTGGTGTGTGTGTGTTGTGTGTGTGTGTGTGTGTGTTGTGTGTGTGTGTGTGTGGTGTAGCTTTTCATAGACCAAATGACTATATCTGCTTGTGGTCTGTCTCTCCTGTCTCCCTCTGTCTGTCTGCATGTCTGTCTGTCTGCCACCTCTCTGCCTTTCTCTGTCTCTGCCTGTGTCTCTGTATGCCTCCCTGCCTTCCTTCCCCCAGGTCTCTCTGTCTGTCTGTCTGTCTGTCTCATGTTTAGGAATCCTTATAAACTTATTATCAAGACTTCTTCATCTTCCTCTTGTTTGTCTGTCTCTTTTGTCCACACATTGCATTAGTTAACCTTTGACAAGTCTTTTTTTGTGCTTCAATGAGAATAATGCATTAATATTTTTTCTAAATGCCATAATTGCAGCAGAAATGCCAGGAGCGGAAGCTGTTCGTATTGCAAAGGGAGAATGGCCAGGATATGATGGCCTATAAACACTCATGAATATTAATGAGCTTTTCTTTTCTGGCAGCCCAGAAATAAATGCTCAGTCCATTTTAGCTGGTCGGTGTTTGTGAGCTAAACATTTTCTGCCTTCCATTTACCATTCATGGGAATTTCATCGTTTGGTAATGCCAGAATCTAGGCTGATTTAGTTGTTTTTCACCTATGCCCTCAAAACAGCTTGCCATGCTCAGAAAAATGAAAAAAGAGTGTATCCTAAGAAAAACAGCTCCCCCTTACAAAAATGAGGAAAACGTTAACAAACAAGCAAAAAGAAAGAGAAGTAAACAAGAAAGTAAATACACCAGTGGCGTTTTTATAAACAGACATCATTATCTTTTATTGTTTTTCCTTCTGTTTTTCTCTTCTTTCTTCCTGTATTTTGATAGACAAAGTTAAATGCAATAAACGACCATAATAAAATCAGTAAAACAAATTATTCCAGTGCGCAGAGTTATGAAAAAATTATTATTTTATTTGGCGCAATATCCTAAAACATTTTTTTCTCAAGGCACCTTACAAAGCAAAGAGTCAGCTCTTCATCCATCCCACACATGATGTAATACTGAACTCGGTGCACTCTGTTTGTCCTCTGTAACCTCACTCCCTCCGACCTCCCCCTCTCTCTTATTTTTTAGGTGGTTTTTTTTTTATAAGGAAGCCTCTCTTTCTCCTGCATCTTTGCTCTTGCCCCCAAATCCAATCACTCTGGATCCACCCTTCTATCTTTCCTCGCTATCTCCCTCCTCCCTCCTCTATCACCCTCCTTCCTGCCCTCAGTGCATGCACACACACATACTACACACACATACACACACATGCACACGCACACACATATGCACACACATATGCACACACACACACACACACCACTATCTCTCTTACACACACAGCACTCTCTCTCTAACACACACTCTATCTCTCTCTTTCTCTGCTGGTCTCTGTCTCCTCTCTCTCTTTCTCTCTCTGCTCTCCCTCTCTCTCTCTCTCTCTCTCTCTCTCTTCTCTTCTTCTTCCTTCTCCCCCCCCTCCCTCTCTCTCACCATTGTTGCCCCCTCTGCTATGGCCTATCTCTGTTATCAGTGACCCCATGCATGCACACAGGCACACATGCATGCACACACAACTTAACAAACACACAATATACACACACTCACACTCACTCACTCCTCCTCCCTCTCCCTCTCTACACACTCCACACTCTTTCTCTCTCTCACACACACTCTCTCTCACCACTGTTGCACCCCCCCTCCCCCCACTCTCTGCTCTGGCCTATCTCTGTTATCAGTGACCAATCCATGAACAGAGAGAGAGAGTGTTCCGGCACCCCTTGATGCCTGAGGACAAGCGGGGCATAACGCGAAGCTTCAAAGAAAAAGGCAGCTCTGTGTTTGATGTGATTGAGGACTGAACAAGAACTCAAAACAAACAAGCAAGACATCAACACCCTCCCTCCCTCCTCCGTCTTTCCCTTCTTCCTTTCCATCGTTGCTTTTTTGTGGTTGGTGCTGGAAGAGGGAAAGGGGAGGGGAGGGGGTGAGGAGGGTAGGGGGTGGGGGGTGGGGTGTTGGTGGTCAGGATTGGTGATGATGTATGGCAGAGATAGATGGTAGGGTGGTTTTATGAGGGTGTGTGTGTGTGTGTGTGTGTGTGTGTGTGTGTGTACATGCACTTGTGTGTGTTAATTTATTTCAGCTACATTATCATCTTCATATGAATAAGTGCCTGTGATAGTGTTACATTTACACACCAAGTTCTTGTTCAACATTTTCAGTGATGGGGTTCTTCAAAGTCATCAAATCTTAGCGTCCTGTTTATCTTATTTTTTTTTTTTTTTTTTTTTTATAGAAGTTTGATCTATGTACTAAAGATGCAAGAACGCAAATATGACCCAAGGTGGTCAGTCAGAACACTTGTAAAGACAAGGATTGCACTTTGCAGAGATTTGAAACGTTGTTGTCTCCTCCTTTCCTTTGTCTGTTTTATTTGGTTCTCTTTCTGTCCCTGTTTTAATCTGTCCCTCTATATATCTCTGTGTTTTTTTTCTATCTCTGTCTTTGTCTCATTTTGTATTTTGTCTGTCTTTTGCTCTCCCCTCTATTTCTGTTTCTGTTCTTTCTCTCTCTGTATGTGTCTTCTCTCTTTTTGTCTTTTTTGTCTCTCTGTCTCTGTCATTTGTCTCTCTCTGTGTCTCGCTGTCTCTCTCTGCCATTTTATCTCTGTCTGTCTGTTCCTCTCTGTGTCCTCTCTGTCTGTCTGTCTGTCTCTCCTCTCATCTCTTCTATGCCTTTCTGTCTCTCAGTCTCTCTTTGTCCCGTCTCTCTGTCTGCTCTCTCTCTCCTCTTGTCTGTCTCTCTCTTCCTGTCTCTCTCGTCTCTCTCTCTCTCTCTCTCTCTCTCTCTCTCTCTCTCTCTCTCTCTCTCTCTCTCCCTCCCTCTCTCTCTCATAGTTCCCTTCCACATACTTCTTCAGCTTTTGATTTTTGTTTCCAGTCATATTTTTTGTTCAGTCACTCTGCTATGACACAGGCCAGGCAGCCGATCATCTCATCATGCCCTTTAATGTTGCACTGTGTGACTGTTGCCAAATCATGTTATCCTTAGCCTCACTTCCACATTAACTGCTTGAATGGAGAGAGAGAGAGGGGGGGGTGGGGGGGGGGGGGGGCAGATGGACGGAGGGAGGGAGAGGGAGGAGGAGAGAGAGAGAGAGAGAGAGAGGAGAGAGAGAGGAGGAGAGAGATGTGCGCATGAGTGTGTGTATGTGTGGGGGTACATACACGCATACGCACATGTGTGTGTATGAGAGAGAAAGAGGGGGTGGGGGCAGGGGGAGAGGGAGAGAGAGGGGGGGGGAATGGAGAGAGAAAGAGTGTGTGTGTGTGAGAGAGTGAGATAGAGAGAGAGTGTGTGGTGTGTGTACGCACACGTGCGCACGTGTATGTGTATGTACGAGAGAGTGAGTGAGACAGACAGACAGAGACAGACAGGCAAACCAGTCTCTCCAATCTTAAGGTCATTTTTTATCATTCAAAGGGTTAATTGCTTACATCATTTATGACCACAAAGAAGGTCAAGCATTCACGAATTAATCAATAAAAGCTTGATATGGGTCTATCTTTGTAATGGATGCTCAGTTCTCATCATCAGACCGTGCAAGAGAAATTGGATTTCCCTTTGTCAGATTCCCCCCGCCCCTCCCTCTCTCTCTGATGGTTGCTTGGTTTCTATCCCATTTTTGTGCAAAGGGACATTCAGGGGTACGAGTTAATTAATGTGATCAACAGCAAATCATCAAGAGCACTGTTTGGTGCTTGAAAGCCAAAACAAGAACTTAGTGAACTTTGTGAAAATGAGTGTACTGTGATGTTTCTTCTGTCTTTCTTTCTGTCTGTTTGTCTTTCTGTCTGTCTGTCTTCCTGTCTGTCTGTCTTTCTGTCTCTCTGTCTGTCTTGTTTGTCTGATCGTTCTTGTTCTGTCTTTGTGTCTGTCTGGTGTGTATATGTGTGTGTGTTTTGTGTGTGTTTGTGTGACGCTGCGTGCGTGCGTGCACACCGCCCGGCGCACGCATGTGTGTGTGCGTGTGCGTGCTTGCGTGTGTGGTGGTGTGTGTGTTGTGGGTGTGTGTTTGTGTCTTGTATGTGTATGTGCATGCATGCATGCATCTGTGTTGTGCGCGCGTCTGTGTATGCCTGCTACACAACCTAGTTTGGCTTTTCTGTGCTACTTCTACTGAAAACAAGAAGGGGGAGAGGGGGGGCGGGGTCAGAGACTCATAAAAAATATATCAGTTAAACACAACAGACCATCATCAACAAAGCAAAGTGATCAACTAAACTCAGGCAGTAAAAGTGTCGAAGGAACCAACTGCTCACGTGTCATCGTGGGTAACCTAGTCCCCATCGAGAGTTCTGGAATAAAGACACTCTTGATGCTGTAGTAATTACGTTATTGATGATCTTTCTCTCATCCTTCTGTCCCAATGGAAAAAACCGGCATTCCCAGTGTGCCAAATGGTTTTTGTAATCAATGGACATGAAAGGCGTAATTATTATCAAGAAGAAATTTGATAATAAAATAGGAAGCCATTGAGAGCTCTTGAGACAGTTGAAAGTAGAAACGTTGCCTCTTTTTTTTATATCAACTTTGATGATGATTTTGATTCTGTGTGTCTTGTTTTGTTTCTGTTTGTCCCGTTCATCACTCTGTCTTCCTTGTTTATGGTCTCTTCGTTTTCTTCTTCTTCTTTGTTTTATTCTTTTTTTCTGAGGACCATGGAATAAGCCCTTTTGTGCTTTTTTATCATCCAGTCCCGTGTGTATGCAGTTTTGTAAATATTGGCGTCCATTCCTACGTGCACACAATGGTCTACTCTTCCAAAAAGTGGAACGGGTTTTAACTTGTGCGCAAGATGTTCTGCGTACGTTCGCACATGGGAACTTGGTTTATAGTCTTATCTGTGTGTGTGTGTGTGTGTGTGTGTGCGCGCGCGCGCGCGCGTGCGTGCGTGCGTGCGTGCATGGGTGCATGCGTGCGTGCGCTGGAGTGCGCTGTTCCAAACCATCGCACGTGCAAGCAAGTGATTTCCATTTTGCCTTTTTCTTTTCCACTACACTCTACAAACGCAACCAAACACAAATTAGGGAATGAAAGGAAATAATACACAACCAAAACACGCTTAGCAGGCCACATAGACGATATTTTATTGCATAAGCAGACGAGCAAACCAACAGCAGTAGTCACTAATAGTGTTGAAAGAGCTGATCGCTTGTCATCTCTCATACAAGAGTGATGCCCATTGCACTCCTGATCTGCTGCAGACCCGGGTTCGATTCCCGTTCAAGAGGATTTTTCCTCTGGAGTTAACGTCAGTGCAGACTCCACTCCCCCTAAAAATCCTACGGATGAAACTATAAACCTATGTCCCATGTGGGAATGCACGCGGAACATACGTAAAAACCCTTTCCGCTTTTTGGAAGAGTAGGCCGTTGTGTGCCAGTGGGAACGGATGACAAAGTTTTACAAAACTGCATACACACGGGGACTGGATTAAAAAATCACATGAGTGCTTATTCCATTATCCTCGAAATAAAAGGGGAACAAAACTGGAGAGAGAAAGAGAGGCGGAAAGGGAGGGAGAGGAGAGAGAGAGAGAGAGAGAGAGAGAGAGAGAGAGAGAGAGAGGGAGAGAGAGACAGAGAGTTAAGAATAAAGAAACCTTGATGTTGCTGTAATTATGTTACTGATGGTCTGTTGCTTGCATCTTTCAGTGCAATGGGAAAAACTTAATTCTCTTTTTTTATGTGGTGTATGTGTATGTGTATGTGCGTGCGTGTGTGTAAGTGTCCGTGAGTGTGTGTGTGTGCGTGTGTGCGCGCGTGTGTTTTATACCACTGTTTCTGTGTAAAGGGCTAATGGAGGAGGCACACACACACAGGGGGATAACCAGGGAGGCATGGCGGGCACTTGTGCCATTTGAAAGGCAATTTGGTTCTTTGTCAAAGTGTAATAATGGGTTTGATTCTGTTTCTCTCTGTTTCTGTGTATGTCTTTGTGTGTCACTGGCACCGTAGTTTGATTTCTGTGTGTGTGTGTGTGTGTGTGTGTGTGTGTGTGTGTGTGTGTGTGTGTGTGTGTGTGTGTGTGTGTGTGTGTGTGTGTCACTGGCGCTGTCTCTCCTCTGTGGTGTATCTGTGCGGTTCTGTTAATCTTTTCTTCCTTTGTCTGTCATTGTCTGAGTGTCTGGCTGTGATTCTGTCTCTTGGGTTTCTTTCTGTTTTTATGTATCTGTGTCTTTATCTGTCTCTGTTTGTCTCTGTGTCGGTCCCTGTCTGTCTGTCTCTGTCTGTCTGTCTGTCTGTGTCTGCCTGTCTGTGTCTGTCTGTCTGTCTCTCTCTCACTATCTGTCTATCTATCATCTATCTATCTATCTATCTATCTAATCTCTCTCTCTGCCTCTCTCTCTCTGTCTGTCTGTCTGTCTCTCTCTCTAGATATATATATATATATATATATATATTTGAGAAGATATAGTGTTTGTGTGTGAGTGCACCCATGCACGCGTGCGCGTGCACATTGTGCTCGTGTGTGCATTATAATTATGCACACACGAATGCACGTGCCCATAAATATTAACAGTATATCGCTTTTCTACAGACAAACAAGGAAGACAACCCCAAACCGATACAGCACACACACAGAGAGAAAACAAGATACATTAAAGAATCTAATCAGCACCTTGAAGCAGAAACAACCACGTAAAAATAGCCTAATAGATGTGAAATAATTTCATGAATGTGCTAACAGAGCTATTGATCAATCAATCGTCATCTTCCGCAAAAATCCCCGAGAGAGATATAAAAATAAAAAGGACCACCCCTTGATGCCATTCTGAATGAGTGGCCCGATGCCACGCTCTCCTCTTTCAACACAAAGTGGAGAAATTGAATTCTCCCCCGTTTTGTTATGAAGAGGTTTCTGACCCATCTGGAGAGAGAGGGAGAAAGGGAGGGGGGAGAGAGAGAGAGAGGGGGGGGGGGGGTAGTCAACGTAAAAATTAATGTAATGAATTAGAAGGCTGCTAGCTATCCAGAGGTAATTGTTTTTCTGATAGCCGAAAGCCAAAGCGTTTTTGTGTGTCAGTTTTGGATGGTGATTTGGATTGTGTATTTGTCTTTTGCCTGTCTGTCTGTCTGTTTGTCTGTCAGTGTGTCTCTTTGTTTGATTGACGGCTTATGTCTCTGTCTGTCTTTGTGTATCTTTCCTTCTAATGCCCCCTCTGTCTGTCATTCTCTGTCTCACTGTGTGTGTTCCTCTCTCTCTATCTCTCTCTCTCTTTCTCTCTATATCTTTCTCTCTCTTTCTCTGTATCTCTCTGTCTCTGTCTGTCTCTCTGTCTGTCTGTCTCTTTCTTTCTCTATCTCAATATTTGCTTTATTCTTGCGCTTCTTCCCTCCGTTTCTTATCATTCATGTGGATGTGTGTATATGATTATGTGGGTATGTTTGCACGTTTGCAAAATAACTCTTGTTTATCCTTTTCTGCTCTGCAATATAACTGGCAACCCAAAGAATGGAATAAAAACAAACAATGCAACAAAAAAAATACATTAAAAAGAAACAACACCGAAGTTTTCATCAACTAAGCCCCTCAAAAACCAACATAAAAGTCTATCAGTAAAACGAAAAAAATCGTTCAAAGAGCTAATCGCTTTGCCATCTTTTCTAACCCCAAGGAGACTGAAGAATACAGAAACGTGATATCACTGTAATCATGTTAGGAAGTCTGCGCTGACTTGAGTCAGTGAGATGGGGGGCGGGTGGGGGTGGGCGTGGGGGGGGGGGGGCGAATGTTGCCAGTGTGTTGCATGGTTTCCAACTCATCAATGTGTGAGGGGCTAATTGGCGTTGAATAATGGGATTAGCAGAGGGGTATCGAGGACAGTTTGGGACAGTTGAAAGCCTGGTGTGTTTTGTGACCCGCCTAGAATACAATGTTGATGTCTCATTCATTCCGTCTCTCTGTCTGTCTGTCTCTCTGTCTGTCTGCTTGTCTCTCTGTCTGTCTGCTTCTGTTTCTCTATCTGTCTCTCTCTGTGTCTCACTGTCTCTGTCTCTATCTCACTCTGTCTCTGTCTGTCTCTGTCTATCTGTGTCTCTGTCTGTCTGTCATTCCCTCTCTGTCTGTCTGTCCTTCTCTCTCTCTCTCTCTCTCTCTCTCTCTCTCTCTTCTCTCTCTCTTTCTGTCTGTGTGTGTTTCTGTCTCTGTCCCTGTCTGTCTCTCTCACACT
>CM054140.1:72104786-72107286 GCA_028751875.1 Rapana venosa | reverse complement strand
CCTGTCTGTCTCTGTCAGTCTGTCTGTCTTTCTGTCTGTCTGACTCTCTGTCTATCTTTCTATCTATCATCTCTGTCTCTGTCTGTCAGTCTGTCTGTCTTTCTGTCTGTCTGACTCTCTGTCTATCTTTCTATCTATCTCATCTCTGTCTGTCTGTCTGTTTATCTATCTATCTGTCTGTCTGTCTTTTTTTCCTTTTGCCTCTCTGTCTGTCTTTCCTTCTTTCTTTCTTGCTCTTTGTAAGACAATATCAGCATCAGCAGCATTCACAATTTAGGCAGACGGACGACTTATAGTGTGTGGACGATTGTGGCTATAAGGTATATATATTTTTTGCGGTTTAATTCATGCCTAAAGAGAAATGTTTTTATGTATTTATTTATTTAGTTTTATTCTTTTATATCGAGGATAATGGAATAAGCACTTATGTGCTTTTTACATCCTGTCCCCGTGTGTTTGCGGTTTTGTAAATTCTGTCATCTGGTCCCACCCTCACACGAAACAGGATTTAACGTGTGCGCAAGATGTTCTGCGTGCGTTCGCACACGGGACCTCGGTTTATAGTCTCATCCGAAGGACTTTTGGGGAGAGTGGAGTCTGCACTGATGTTAACTCCAGGGGAAAAGAAAGAAGTAAAGAAAAGCAAGAAAGCAAACAAGAAGATAATAAATGAACGAACAAAACAAAAAAATAGAAAAAGGAAAGAAGGAAACGAGAAAAGAAAGAAAGAAAGGAAAGAAGAAGAAGAAGAAAAAGCAGAAAAAATTATAAAAGACAAGGGAGTAGAATAGAGTAAAACAGAAAAAAAAAATAAAGGAAAGGAAAGAAAATAAGAAAGAAAGAAACTAGGAAAGATCGAATGAAAGATAAAGAAAACAACCAAAAGAAAGAAAGAAATGAGAGATAAAAACAATTCATTTCAGATTTTGTTTTTAGTTTTTTTGTTCTCCTTAGCTTCGATGTTTACGCATGTTGATATGTTTGCGTATACTACCTTCCCCCCCCCCACCCTCCCCTCTTCCCCCACAGTTTAGGTAACCACATTCCGACTTCGGGGATAATGTTTAAACACGACACCAGTGTATATACATTTTTTAAAAATATAGTCTTTTGTCATCCGTACTTACCATAACGAATGGCCTGCTTTTTTGAAAGGTAGAGCAAGTTTTAACTTGTATATGCGTGCGTTCGCACACGGGGACCTCGGTTTATAGTCTCATCCGAAGGACTTTTAGAGGGGAGTGGAGTCGGCAGTGATGTTAACTCCAGGGGGGAAATCCTCTTGAGCGGGTGTGTGTACGTGTTTGTGATGGCTCGAACCCTGGGCACTATCCTGGACGGTCAGATTGCGAATGCAACGCTCTAACCACTACACACACACACACACACACACACACACACACACACACACACCACACACACACACACACACACACACCACACACACACACTCTCACACACACTCTCTCTCTCTCTCTCTCTCTCTCTCTGTCTCTCTTGTCTGCCTCTCTGTCTGTCTCTCTGTCTCTCTGTGGTGGTTAGAGTGATGTATTCGGGATCTGCTGACCCGGGTTCGAATCTCGTTCAAGAGGATTTTCCTCTGGAGGTAACGTCAGCGCCTACTCCACTTCTCCCAAAAAGTCCTTTGGATGAGACTACAAACCGAGATCCCGTGTGCGAACGCACGCAGAACATCTTGCGCACACGTTAAAATCCGTTCCGCTTTTCGGAAGAGTAGGCCATTGTGTAGGCCATTGTGTGCCGGTGGGAACGGATGACAATATTGACAAAACTGCATACACTTGATGAAAACAAGCACATGAATGCTTATTCCATTATCCTCGAAATAAAAGAAAAATCTATCTCTGTCTCTGTATCTCTCTGTCTCTGTATCTCTCTGTCTCTGTCTCTCTCTGTCTCTCTCTGTCTCTCTCTCTCTCTCTCTCTCTCTCTCCCTCTCCCTCTCTCTCTCTCTCTCTCTCGCTCGCTCCTTCCCCTTCCCAATGTTGGTTTTTTTTTGGGGGGTTTTAATAGTAATTTCTATTACCCTGTTATTTCATGGCATGTTCATTCAAGTCTGAAGATTGGCGCAGGCTGTTGGTCAGAAATGGCAGAAAAATGGCACAGCACAGGATTACAGAGGGGCTTCTCTGTGGCGCGGAACTGATGCCTTTAGCTTCTGTTTGTAGAAGCTGCATCACTTTAAGTTGCAAAATGATTCATTTTGTCTGGGTGATTATTGCTATATTTTTACATGTTTGCTGCTGAAAAAAAAACGAAAAAAAAACCCGAAAAAAAATGACAGAAAGAGAGGAAAAAGAAAGAATGAGATGGAGAGAGAGAGAGAGAGAGAGGGGGGGGGGGGGGGGGGGGGGAGGCAGGCAGACAGACAGAGAAATCAAATCAAGTCAAATCAAATCAGATTCTTTTATTTTGAGGATAATGAATAAACACTCGTATACTTTTTTTTTACATCCAGTTCCCGCCCTATCAAGAGAGA
>CM054140.1:72097286-72099786 GCA_028751875.1 Rapana venosa | reverse complement strand
GACGGGATAGCACAATGGTCGGAGCACTCGCTTTCCCCCAGCCAAGTTAAACAGCGTCGAGCGTGGTTACCAGTTGGATGGGTGACCGTTTGCGCGCCTTGGTTTCAGTACAGTTCCCCCAGTTCACCCAGCTGTAAATGGGTACCTGCCCTCTTTAGGGTCAGGGAAGGTAAAGCAGCGAGGGAGAGGAGATGGGCGCCGCCCTTAATATGCTGGCCCTAGAGAAGTGAGGTCTCTGACGCCTCGCTCCCCTACGATCTTATAGGTTATGGGACTCCTTTACCTTTTCTTTTTTTATCATTATGAAAGTATATATATATATAATTATATATATATATATTTAATTATATATATGTGTGTGTGAGAGAGAGAGAGCCTAAAAGCAAGAGAACATGCCAAGGGGCCAAGGGAAACAATTCAGATGTGTGCTTTCCAAGCGTCCAAGTAAAGTAGATAGTGGCCTCCCTGTAATATGCCCACGCGCGCGCCCACACTCGCATACACATAGGCACGCACGAACGCACGCGCGGACTCTCTCTCTCTCTCTCTCTCTCTCTCTCTCTCTCTCTTTCTCTCTCTCTCTCCTTTTTTCTCTCAATAAATGAATAGATGAATAAATAGATGGACAAATCTATAATTATAGATAAAGTAAAAGAGCGAAAAGTGAATGGGCACAAAAGAGAAAAAGCCATCAACTTTTAAATTGAAAACCACCACACTTTCTGTAACACATATGCCTAGACCCAAAGTTGGGGGGTGGGGGAGGAGTGGATGGGAAAGGAGATAGGAAAAGGAGGAGAGGGTGGTGGATTTAGAGACAGATGAGCACTGGCACTTTGATGAGATATTGACGCAGATATTGATGCTGTACACCAGTGGAGGGGGAGGCTGTGGGGGGGGGGGGGGGGGGATGAGGAAGGGCGTGTTGAGATGAGATGAGAGGGATGAATGGGGAGCAGAGGTGGGGGATTGGGCCGGGGTAGGTGTAAGGGGGGGTTGTGCTGTAGAAAATAGAAACCTAGCACTGTTACTTTTCTCCCCGCCCAAAAAAGAAACGGTGTGATGTGATGGTTTTTGCATCTCTCTCTCTTTCTAGTTGTTGTTTGTCAATCTGTCTCTGCCTGTGTCTGTCGGCAGTTTTTGTGTTAACTGCTTTCTGTCCCTCCCTCTCTCTCTCTCTCTCTCTCCCTCTCTCTCTCTGTCTCTTTCTCTCTCTCTCTTTCTCTCTCTCTCTCTCTCTCTCTCTGTCTCTGTCTCTCTTTGTAATAAATATAGACATACAGGTAGACAACCAGACAGACAGACAAACGGACAGACAGATACATAAATAGACAGACAGACAGATAAATAGATAGATAGACAGACACAGATAGATATAGTTAAGTAATGAGAGAGAGATAGCATAAGACAAGAGACAGACATAAAGGCAGACAGACAGATGACAGAAAACTATAAGAGAAGGGCGTGCAGCCTGACTGGACATAGCTGCTCTTCTATCACTAAAAAAAAAATAAAAAAAGAGAAATATAGCCAGCCACTTAAACAGCCCAAAAATACCCACCCCTCACAGATTATCAATAATTATTCGGCTGACGTCAAGCCCGCGGCAAGCACGTGGGTATAATTGCCGGCATTGAACCATCCTCCTATTCCTGGTCCTCTGAGTGTGAATTTGATAAAGCAGATAAACAGCGGCGGTGGACTGAAGGCAACAGGGTGACTGACAATGCAGGGAGCGATGTCTGGAGCTGTCGACACGCAAAACGCATTAGCGCTATTGGCTGCACTGGGACCTGTTGTGTGTATGATGGCCATGCCTGCCTGGGCTCCCTATTGGGAAGTGTGTGTGTGTGATGGGGGGGGGGGGGGGGTTCCTGGTCGATTTGTATGCTCGTGCATATTATGTCAATTTTGGCCTTTTTTGTGCCTACATAATATGCCTGTCAATATTTTTATTTTTGTTTTATGTTGGTTTTTTTGTGTTTGGTTTTTTTTTTTACCATAGAGGGCCTCATTGAATGCAGAATAATTTTTAAACAATATCATTATATCATTATCTTCCTTCACCTTCACCCGCCCCATAGTCATACAGATCGTGGGGGCACCACTGAAGGTTTTGCAGCCAGCTTTCTCCACTCCCCGCAGTCCTCTGCTTTCCGTAGCAATTCGTTCCACTCAAGGCCAGGCCACTCTCTGATGTTGTCTTCCCATCGTTTTCTCTGTCTGCCTCTTCGTCTCCCTCCTTGTACTGTTCCCTGTAGTAGGACAGTCTTGGCCAGTCCAGATGTTCGTGTGACGTGCCCGCATCACTTCAGTTTGCGTTTTTTCACTGAAGTCAGGAGCTCTTCGTATGGTCCTGTATCATTATGCTATACAATATAAAAGTTGCCTTTTGTACTTTGTGTGTTGCTGAAACTGTGCCTGTAAGAAATCTACCTGTTCATCAGTCAGGACTATGCTTAAGGAGCTAAGCAAGGTGCCAGTGTTTCAGAGGTCAGAT
>CM054140.1:72089786-72094786 GCA_028751875.1 Rapana venosa | reverse complement strand
CCGTCTTTCGTAGGAGTAGGCCATTGTATGCCGGTGGGAACAGATGACAGAATTTACTAAACTGCATACATACGGGGACTGTATGTACAAAAGCACATGAGTGCTTATTCCATTATCCTCGATATAAAAGAATAAATAAATAATAAAAAAGTAACACACAAACACAAACACACACGGACTCTCTCCTCTCTCTCTCTCCTCACACACACACACACTACACACATACCCCCCCCCCACCACACACACACACTACACACATACCCCCACCCACATCCACACACGCACATACACACACCTTCTAGTCAAAATTGATAGTCTCCTCAAAACAAAAAAACACAAACCCTTCAGGTTATTGCTATTACATGGACATCAATAAAGGCAAATACTCTTTTCTGCATAATTGCTGGTATGGGCTGATCATATTCCTGTTGCTATGTGTGCCAATGCCATGCAGACAAATAATCCTAGGAGAAGAGCAGACAAGAGGAGAGAAGAGAAGAGAAGAGAAGAGAAGAGCGCGCCACAAAGACAGAAAACAATGTTGGGAGCTGCCAACAGGCAAAAGGCATTAGCGGTATTAGCCAGGACCTGGTGTGTGGAGGATGGTTATGATGATGTTGTTCATGCCTAGACTTTTGGGGAACGGGGGATTTTCCTGAATGATTATATTGTGCCTTTTCTGGGCAGTCTTTTGTTAGGCAATCAAACAAATGTCATTTTCATGCCTGCATAAACATATGCTAGCGTACTTGTGTGCGTGTGTGTTCACATATACTTACACTTGCATGAAGGCACGCATGCAACAACTTTGTATACACACACATGCACACACTCCCCTCTCTCATACATACAACACACACACACCACACTCTCTCTCTCTCTCTCTCTCTCTCTCTCTCTCTTGTCACACACACATGCACACACATACACACATGCATATGCAAACATGCGTGCATGCATACACATACACAATCTCTCTCTCTCTCTCTCTCTCTCTCTCTCTCTCTCTCTCTCTCCTCTCTCGCTCTCTCTCTTGTTTTCTTAACACACACACACATACACACTCCCTCTCTCTCCCACTCTCTCTCATTCCCCCCTCTCTCTCTCTCTCCCTCTCCCTCTCTCTTACTTACAATGTGTAGATGCTCATTTTATGACTTTATTGGGTTTTTTCCTCTTTATTGTGTGAGTGTATGGGTGTTGGGCTTACTTTATCATCATGACGCTCAATTTGTATGAGTATAATCAAAAAGTGTTGATGGTGATCGTGTGCTGTCTTGAGTATTATATATTTAGTATTATGCCTGAAACACACACACACACACACCCACACACACACACCCACACACACACACACACACACATTTTCTCTCTTAATGACTGTATAGGTTTGGATTTCTTCTTTTTCTTTTCTTTCTTGTTTTTATTGTGTGAGTGTATGGGTATTGAGTTTATTTCATCATCATGACATATAATTTGAACGAGTATAATCAGAATGAGTGTTGATGGTGATCGTGTACTGTTTTGAGAATTATATATTTAATATTATCTCTGAAATACTCTCTCTCTCTCTCTCTCTCTCTCTCTCTCTCTCTCTCTCTCTCTCTCTCTCTCTCTCTCTCTCTCTCTCTCCTTTTATCGTTTTGCTTATAGTTATAGTTGTTGTGTATCCTGATGAAGGACGTATTCATACTGTATATTTCAATATTTTATTGGGCTTGTCGGCTGTAGTTGAGTTTTAATGAATGCCCTATTTTAATATCTTATTGTTACGTGTAACAACTATGTGTACCATTTTACAATATGTAGATGTTTATTTTAATGACTTTATAAGTTTGTTTTTTCTTGGGTTTTGTTGTTGTTTGTTTTTCTCTTTTTCTTTCTTTTTTTTCTTTGTTGTTGGTTTTTTTCTTTTGTTTTATGTTTTGGGTTTTTGTTGTTGTTGTTGTTTTGGGTTGTTGTTGTTGTTTGGTTTTGTGTTGTTGGTTGTTGTTGGGGGTTTTTTTTGGGTTGTTTTTTTTTGGGGGGGTGTTTTTTAGGGTTTTCTTTCAGTTGCTTGGGGTTTTTTTTGGAAAGGGTTATTTCCCTTTGTTTCTACTGTGTGAGAGTATGAGTATTGGGTTATTATTAAGATGTATCCCAACGGGCGGGGACTAATTGTGAAAAAGCGCATGAGTGCTTTTTCATTATCCTCGAAATAAAAGAATTTGTCATTGTCATTGTCATCGTCTCTTACACACACACACACACACACACACACACATGCACACACACACACACACACACATGCACACATACACACACACATGCACACACACACACACACATCTTCTTCCAACCAAAATAATAGTAAAAAGGTGAAGGAGTCCCATAACCTATAAGGTCGTAGGGGAGCGAAGCGTCAGAGACCTCACTTCTCTAGGGCCAGCATAGTGAGGGCGGCGCCCATCTCCTCTCCCTCGCTGCTTTACCTTCCCTGACCCTAAAGAGGGCAGGTACCCATTTACAGCTGGGTGAACTGGGGGAACTGTACTGAAGCCAAGGCGCGCAAACGGTCACCCATCCAACTGGTAACCACGCTCGACGCTGCTTAACTTGGCTAGGGGGAAAGCGAGTGTTCCGACCACTGAGCTATCCCGTCCCGTCACCAAAATAATATTCTTCTCAAAACCCCAAACCAAACCCTTCAGGTTATTGCTATTACATGGACATCAATAAAGGCAAATACTCTTTTCTGCATAATTGCTGGTATGGGCTGATCATATTCCTGTTGCTATGTGTGCCAATGCCATGCAGACAAATAATCATGGGAGCAGAGAAGAGAAGAGAAGAGCGCGCCACAAAGACAGAAAACAATGTTGGGAGCTGCCAACAGGCAAAAGGCATTAGCGGTATTAGCCAGGACCTGGTGTGTGGAGGAGGATGGTTATGATGATGATCGTGTCACGCCTTTTGGGGAATATGGGTTTTCCTGAATAGTGTTGTGTGTGTGTGTGTGTGTGTGTGTGTGTGTGTGTGTGTGTGTGTGTGTGTGTGGAGGGGGGGAAAGTGCTTCTGTGTGTGGGTGGGTGTGGGTGTTTGTGTGTTGTGTTGTGAGTGTGTTGTATGTATGTGAGAATGTGTGTGTATTTTGTGTGTGTCTGTTGTGTGTGGGAGCACTCGCTTTCCCCCAGCCAAGTTAAGCAGCGTCGAGCGTGGTTACCAATTGGATGGGTGACCGTTTTCGCGCCTTGGCTTCAGTACAGTTCCCCCAGTTCACCCAGCTGTAAATGGGTACCTGCTCTCTTTAGGGTCAGGGAAGGTAAAGCAGCGAGGGAGAGGAGATGGGCGCCGCCCTCAATACGCTGGCCCTAGAGAAGTGAGGTCTCTGACGCCTCGCTCCCCTACGACCTTAATATAGGTTATGGGACACCTTTACCTTTACCTTTTTTACCTGTTGTGTGTGTATTGTGTGTTGTGTGTATGTGAGAATGTGTGTGTGTTTTGTGGGTGTGTGAGAATGTGTGTGTACGTGTGTGTGGGTGTATGGGTGATGTGTTTGTGTGGGTGGGTGGGTGTTGTGTGTGTTTCAATTTTACGTCTCATTATAAGAGGTGATGTAAGACAAGAAGAAAAAGCTAAATGCATGGATGCATGTAAGTGTGTGTATGTGCATGTGTGTCAGCATTTGTGAGAGCACGTGCATGCAAACATGTATTTGTGGCAATGTCCAATTATATGAATAATTATACATTTGCTTTGTAATACAATGGGGGAGCTAGGCACGTCCACATATATATGTTGTTGTTGTTGTTGTTGACTTCAGTTTTACGTCTGTTCACTTCTAGTGATATTAGATGACATGTATATGTGCGTGAATATTTTGTGTGTGTGTTTGTGAGTGTGTGGTGTGAATGTGTGTGTGTTAGTGTGTGCGCACGCGTCTTTCTGTCTGTATATGTGAATGTGTGTGTGACTGTGTATGTGTGTGTGTGCATGTGTTTCTGTGATGGCATCTGAGCCTCTGAACTCATACAGACTGTGCATCAAGCATCCAGCAACACGACACAGGAGATAATGTTGTTGATGGTGGCTGAAATCAAACCGCCTCCACATCTGTCACATATCCATTTCAAAAAGAACAACACACCAGAAAAAAGGGGAATGATAGAGGCAACAAGATACAACACACAGGCACGAACGCTCGCCCGCACACCTATACACATGTGTTTGCACTCAAACACACACAAACACACACACACACACACACACACACACATGTCTGCACACTCACATACACACACAGACACTGTACACACATGTGTGCGCACTAAGATACACACAGAGTTACACGCAAACATTACACACACAAACACATTTACACACATTTTGTTATATTGTTGTCTCATGGTGATGGGTAATTATCATTATTATTGTATCTCTATTATAATTATCTTTTTTAAAAAACTTATTTGACTGAGTTTGCTTGTTTGATAGTTATTGTGTGCATATATTATAATTATTTAAAAAGCGCTACTTGAAGAGTATGAGCGCATATGAGCACATGTTTGCGTGGGTGGAGGATGAGAGGAGGGATGTCATTGCAGGCAACATTGTCAGTACTAATGCAATGAGTGCTTAGTATTTTCTAGCGTTTTGTTCCTTTACCTTTTTATTATCTAAAGTATGAACGTGAAAGAATGGATGATATAGTAGGTGAAGCAATTTGTTTGTTTGACGTTTTATGATTTGTATTTTATTAATTCTTAAAACATTCTTTACCTAAGTGTGTGTGTGTGTGTGTGTGTGTGTGCGTGTGCGCACACGCACAGGTGTGTATGAGTGTGTGTCCGTGTGTATGTAGGTGTGTGTAATTTGTATTTTCCAGTGTATTATTTCATTGGTTTTCCTCTTTTTACTGGTACAATTTATTGGTAAAGGTTGCAATAATGTACTATTTCAGTATTATCAATAAGAAATGTGTTCTTAGATAGATGGCTTGATGAAAAAAAGCAAATGCA
>CM054140.1:72082286-72084786 GCA_028751875.1 Rapana venosa | reverse complement strand
TCTTCTCTTTTGGCTACTTCTGTTATGCTACAGCTTCATAGAAGAGAACGACAAGAGCAGAGGAGAAACAGAGAGAGAACTCGAACTCGAATATTTTAATGAGGGTAATTGGATAAGCCAGCCAGAGGCTTCTTTACACCAGGCCCTCATGGGCAACAAGTGAAACAACCATGAATAAACCAGAGAGAGAGACACAGAGACAGACACAGAGAGACACAGGGGCAGAGAGTCTGCGCGAAGTATAATACAATAATATGTGATCAAGATTGAAACCAGGCCTGCTCGTATAATATATCCACACTCTCCATCCGTCGATTTTGCATGTTCATTTTTCTTTTCTTTTTTTTTTTCTTGTTATTATTCAACTTATTTCCCTTCACTGCAGGTAAGCTTTGCTTAATGACAATAATTATTCGGGTTAAGCAGAACAGCTTCTGGTCAGTTGTTATGATGGAGGCTGTACAAAGTGTCCAGCCTGTGTAGTGAATGTCCAACGCAATGACGCTTTTATTGCCCGTCTGTTTTATAAAGTTTGGATAACAGTTTGTGTCCATATGAACTGAAATTGGAGCATCTTTCTTCTCCCTTGCTGAGTTGTTGAACACGAGTGTATTTAAAAAATGTGAGTGTACAGTAGTGTGTATGATCAGTAGGGTGAATATTGATAAACGCAAGTGTAGAATGGTAAATAGAATGGGATGGTGTGGAGTGTGGTCAGTCGTGTGTGGTGTGTGTGTGTGTGTGTGTGTGTGTGTGTGTGTGTGTGTGTGTGTGTGTGTGTGTGTGTGTGTGTGTGTTGTAGTGTGTGTGTGTGTTTGTGTGTGTGTGTGTGTATGCTTGTGTGTGTGTGTGTGTGTATGTGTGGGTGGGTGTGTTTGTGTGTGTGGTGTGTGTGAATGCTGTGTGTGTATGTTATTCGTGAAAACGACACTACGTCAAGGACAGTATAGGAACAGAACTGTGCAAATATGACAGCGTGTGTCCATGTATATACATAGAGAGATATGACACACACACACATACATACAGACACACATGCGCACGCACGCGCGCGCACGCACGCACACACACACACACATGTAAATACACTCGCTCATACATACACAAGCCCGCACGCACACAGATACATAAGTAGGCAGACATGTGTCTACATACAGCGTCTCCACGTGTGCATACATACAAGTCGGCGCGCTTGCGCACACACACACACGCACACAAACACACACGCACGCACGCACGCATGACGCACACACACATACTGAGACAGACAGACAGACGGATTGAGTCAGACAGACAGACTGAGACAGAGACACAAAGACAAAGAGATACAGACAGAGAAACAGACACACAGACAAGGAGATACAGACGGACAGAGAAACAGACACAAAGACACAAAGACAAAAAGAAAAGTTTTGCAATAATCCAACAACAACAACAAAAAAAAACAAAACAAACAAGAAACAAAACTTTTCGCGAGTAAAACTTTCTTCTCACACCTAAGACGGAGACGCTAAGCCTTTGAAATTTACCTCCATCATATACAACACTTAATCCCTCTGTAATACCCTCCGACCTACCCACACCTCCACTACCCCCCCCCCCCCTCCCCTCTTCCTCATCAATAATTCTGTATTTTTTCTTCCATTACTACTACATTGGGGAACAGGATAGCTCTGTGATCAGAGCACTCGCCTTCCTCCGGCCAGTGTTAAGCAGCATCGAGCGTGGTTACCACTTGGATGGGTGACCGTTTGCGTGCCTTGGTTTCAGTAAAATCCCCCAGTTCACCCAGCTGCAAATGGGTACCTGCCCTCTGTAGGGTCAGGGAAGGTAAAGCAGCGAGGGAGAGGAGATGGGCGCCACCCTCAATATGCTGGACCCCTAGAGAAGCTGAGGTCTCTGACGCCTGGCTCCCCTACGACCACATAGGTCATGGGACACCTTTACCTTTACCTTTTACTACTACATTCTCGTAATCCTAACTCTGTCAGGGTCTGTTTCGAAAAGGTCTGACCAGCTGCTGTGATTATTCTTTTCCATTCGAAATATTCCAGGAGTGAAAAGGGAACCGTATTGTGTGAGGGTTGAGCGGGGGTAGGGGGTGCTGGGGGGGGGGGGGGGGGGGGGGGGGGGGGGGGTGGTGATGTGAAGGTGGTAGTTAATCCGTGGGTGTATTGTACTGAAAACTACACTAGGTTTTATGGAGTTTGCTCGTCTTTCTCTCTCTCTCTCTCTCTCTCTCCTCTCTCTCTCTCTCTCTCTCTCTCTCCTCTCTCTCTCTCTCTCTCTCTCTCTCTCTCTCTCTCTCTCTCTCTCTCTCTCTCTCTCTCTCTGCTCTCTCTCTCTCTCTCTCTCTCTCTCTCTCTCTCTCTCTCCTCTCTCTCTCTCTCTCTCTCTCTCTCTCTCTCTCTCTTTGTTTGTGTTGTAGCGGTGGTGGTGGTGGTTGTGTGCGCGTTTGTTTGTTTGTTTGTGTACGCGCGTTCCATATGTGCATGTGTGT
>CM054140.1:72032286-72077286 GCA_028751875.1 Rapana venosa | reverse complement strand
ATCCCAAACAACCCATCCCCTTAAATATGCAATCCTGACAGACAGACAGACACGAAGACAGATATACATGCACCCCCCTTCTTCCTTCCTCACACGCAGATGCATGCATTATTTTTTATATTACACACAGGTTTTTCCAACCCACCCTCTCCCAATGCCCCCTCACCCCACCTTCACACACACACACACACACTCACTCACTCATTCACACATACACACTCACACACACACACGCACACACACACACCTAAAACTCCACATAAACACACACACACACACTCTCTCTCTCTCTCTCTCACATACACACACACCATCGATCCAGAAGCCTACACTAAGGGGCTTGTCCTCATAAATTTCACTTTCTCCAGACCTTGTGCTCTTTAAGCAAACAGATGGCCAGGGTTTATAATACAGGTTAGAGGAATTAAGACCAAAGTCAAAGTCAAAACTTAGAGAAGAGGGAGTCTAGATAGCTTTGGGGGACGAGATAGCCTAGCTCAGTGATCAGAGCTACCCCCCCCCCCCCCCACTCCTCCCCCAGCCAATGTTAAGCAGCATCGAGCATGGTTACCAGTTGGATGGGTGACCGTTTGCGCGCCTTGGCTTCAAGCACAGTCCTCAGTTCCCCCAGCTGTAAATGGGTACCTGCCCTCTTTAGGGTCAGGGAAGGAAAAGCAGCGAGGGAGAGGAGATGGGCGCCGCCCTCAATATGCTGGCCCTAGAGAAGTGAGGTCTCTGATAAGGCGTCAGAGACAAAGGCATCAAAGGTAAAGGTGTCCCTTAACCTATGTGGTCGTAGTTGAGCAAGGCGCTCAACTACGACCACATAGGTTAAGGGACACCTTTACCTTTGTTTATGTTTTAGATAGCTTTCAGGGGGTAGAAAGTTTAGCTTGTCTTAGCAAAAGGTCGCCATTTCGACTCGCGGCCTCCTATGGCTTTGAAAATCCCATATGTGATGTCAATAAGTAAAATAAATAGATAGATAAATACATGAATTAATAAATAAATAAATAAGAGAAGTGATGTGTGGTAAGTTAAGAGAGGCTCCTCTTCTCTTGTCTCTTAAAAAAAATATTATCGTGTGCCAAATGTTGTTTTTGTTGTTGGTGTTGTTGTTTAGAGTGTGTGTGTATGTGTGTGTGCGTGTTGTGTTTTGTAGTGCGTGCGTGCGCACGTGTGTGTAGTGTAGTGTTGTGCTGTGTAGGCCATACGTGCGCGCGTGCGTGTGTGTGTGTACATACTCCCAGTTAACATAGCTAGCAAATCGAAAGGGTTTACATCCATCACTGCTTTGACGTCCTCCTAAAGGAGCGTGATGAGGGGTAAGCCTGGCGGTGGGTTTAATGCCTGCATGAAATCTGTCCCTGTCTGTCACCAGTCACTTGCTGGGCTGTGCCTGCCTGCCCATACCCTGCACTCCAGTATCAGCCAGTAAAAGCACCCAACCCTCCACACAACAACAGCTGCTGTGGGTGTTAGGATACGTGTAACAGCGCTTAGGTCTCTGTGTAGGCCTACAGTATCAATGGGATCGGGTAGTTAGGATTAGAATCCCCCCACCCCACCCCACCCCCTAAAAGAAAGAGATTAAAAGGAAATTGTATTCTGTCTGGGCCTTTTTAACTATAAACATGTCGTGGTGTACGTTTAAATCAAGTCTGCTTGTCTGTGTGTGTGGTGTGTGTGTGTGTGTGTGTGTGTGTGTGTGTGTGTGTGTGTGGTGGTGTGTGTGTGTGTGTGTGTTTTCTGTCTGTCTCTCTCTCGCTCTCTCTCTCCTCTCTCTCTCTCTCTCTCTCTCTCTCTCTCTCTGATTGTCTGTGTCTGTCTCTGTCTATCTGTCTCTCTCTCTCTCTCACACACATACACACACACACATACACACACTTGAATTGCATAGTGATTGCAGCCAGCAGCTAATATCACTCCCAATTATATAGTTTACAAGTGCCTGAGCCAAAACTATTACTACTACTACTACTACAACTACTACTACCACTATTACTACTACTACCACTATTACTACTACCACAACTACCACTACTACTACCACTTCTAGTACTGCTGCTGCTACTACTACTACTACTACTGCTAATAATAATAATAATGTATGGTATTTATATAGCGCTGAATCTTGGAAAGCAAACAAATCAAAGCGCTTGCATTCAAATCATTTACATACATGCAGCCGCCCACAAATTATTAGAATTAACATATCAAATTTATACTCACAGACACACTCACATATACGCGCGCAAAAGGTAGAGGGTGGTGGAGATGAAGGTGGCTGTTGAAAAGTAGGAAAATATATGAGGGGAAGACATGAGGTAAGAAATAAGTGCGCTTTGAGGCGGGATTTGAAAGTGTCAAATGTAGGCTTTTGGCGAAATGAGAGAGGACGGTCATTCCAGGTGGATGGACCAGAAACAAAGAGCGTCAACCAAAAGCTGAATCTGGGTGTTCGGGAGCACAAAGTGTCTGCAGCTGAACGAAGGGAACGGGATGGAGTGTACAGGTGGAGACAGTTACAGAGATAAGAGGGTGCAGATTGTGTGGAGACGTTTGAAACAGAGGGTATGAGGCTAATCTTATATCTCACTCTTTGTGAGACAGGCAGCCAGTGAAGTGATCGTAACTAGTCTACTACTACCACTACTACTACTACTACTACTACTACTACTACTACCACTACTACTACTACTACTACTACTACTACTACTACTACTACAACAGAAGGTAACCGTGTTTTAATCAATGACCACTGTAAACAGGTGAAAACATTACAGAACCACTCTTCGCCCTGCCCCTATATTAAGGGAAACCAACTTTCCAGAGTTCAAACATAGGTCACCACCACCCTGTCACAGTCATCGATCCTCATTCTCTTAGTCACTGAGGGATAGATACTACCACTCCTGGGTCAGCCACAGCCACAGCCACAGTCCAGCGCCACGTGTCCACGCGACTCGAGTCTGCAGCATGGCTATCAGTCAACAACATACGGGGAATGAGAGATGGAGAGGGGGGGGGGGGGGGGGGGAGAGGAGTCTTGCAAACGCACAAAGGGACTTAACTAGCAAGCAGACTTATCGACAAGCTGTCAAGGCTCAGGGGGTGGGCCAGTCTTTGTTCGTCGAATTTATCGTTCTTTGGCACGGGGATGGGGGGTAGGGGAGGGGGGGGGGGTAGGTGGGGGGGGGGGGGTGTAGGGGGGGGGGGGGGGGCGTGGGTTGTGCCGTGAGGTCGACAGGTGGCGCGCGGAGCTTCGTTCGGGCTGCGCTAACGGGGCGAAGGAAATGACGTCAATTTATCACCTGTCCTCTTGGAGACGCAGTGCTGGAGAAAAGAGAGGTGGGAGGGGTGGGAGGGGGGGGAGGGGGGTGGCGGTTGTCCTCGCGTGCATGCTTGTCACGAAACAAGCATGTGAACATGAATTAATGATTGGGTGGGGGGGTGGTAGGGGGTGGGAGGGGGCTTCAAAGGCACTGACAAGCACGAAGGCTGCCGGAAGTTGACTCACGCTCTAACCTTCTGTTTAATGACCATCAAAGTTCTGTGCGAGGAGAACTCTAACCCGAAGTGAGAGAGAGAGAGGGAGTGAAGAGAAAAGAAGAGAGGGGGAGAGAGAGAGAGAGAGAGAGAGGAGAGAGAGAGAGAGAGGGAGGGAGGGATGGAGAGAGAGAGAGGAGAGAGAGGGAGGGTATGAGAGAGAGAGAGAAGAGGAGAGAGAGAAGAGAGGGAGGGAGGGAGAGAGAGGAGAGAGAGGAGAGAAGAGAAGAGAAGAGAGAGGAGGAGAGGAGGAGAGGAGGGAGGATGAGAGGTAGGAGGAGTGGAAAGAGAGTGAGGTGATGGAGAGAGAGCAATGTCTCCAATTAAAACAAGCATTATAGGTAAGAACAAAAAACGGGGGGGGGATTGGGGGGGGAGACGGCATCGACTTGTGTTCAGAGAGGCTTGTTAGGAGCAGAACAGAAACAAATTAGGACTCCAAGGAGTGGAGTGAATGCGTTGAAATTTGAATGAGCAAAGTGAGGGGGGTGGTTGTGGGAGGGGGGAAGGTGGCGCATTATATCCTTTTGATTTGTGTGTGCGTATGGGTACTTGGTGCAAGAAACAAGAGATAAAAAAAAAACAATTAAGAAAAGAATTGTGTGCCGAGAAGAATGCCATTATTATCAGTATCCGTAGATGATTATTTGTTAACTTTTATGGTTTTAAGTAATCGCCTTACTACAGATGTCTTGGCACAGGAATACTGTTTTACAATAATTATGATTACATATAATTATGTGTTGATACCTAGAGTCGTTGTTATGATTATGAGAGTTGAGGGGTTCAGTTGCAGAGATGTTGGGAGTTACTGTAGTTTTGGCAAACTGAACACCCAGAGACTGTCAGGCACTTTTTAGCGCATATGGCTTATGCGGCTTTTACTTAATTATGCGAATAACTGTAACGCGTGTTGGTTCAGCTTTTACGACGCACATTTTCTTGTTCATCATTAATGTTTAAGACTTCTGGTGGTTCTGGTTGTGTTTTCTTTGTTTTCGTTTGTGACCTCTTATTCTTTGTTGTTTCGTCTTCTTTGTTAGGTTTTCTTCTTCGTTGTTGTTTGTCTTTTCTTCTTCTTCTTCTTCTTCTTCTTCTCTTCTTCTTCTTCTTCTTCTTTCTTCTCTTCTCCTTCCTTTCTTCTTCTTCTTTCATTATCAATTAAACATGTATGGTGTGGTTAGAAATCATCAGATTGTCATTCTGTCGTTTTTGTTAGCATGTGGGATACACTGAAACCAGCTAGCCATTTTTTTTTTGGTTAGTTTTTTTTCCTGTCTTACTGTCTGTATGTCTGCCTGTGGCCCTTGGTGCTCTCTCTCTCTACTCTCTCTCTCTCTCTCTCTTCTCTCTCTCTCTCTCTCTCTCTCTTCCTTCCTCTCATTAATAATTATGATTATTTGGGGGTTTTGTTTTTGCTTTTCCCCAGCACCATGTAAAGTCTGGAATACAGGAGTTTATATTGTGCTCCTTGCCAGTAGGACTGTAATGCCAATGGCAATAAACTATCTCCTGTGTCAGTATATCTGTGACTGTCTCTCCCTCCGTCGCTCTCTCTCTATCTCTCTCTCTGTCTGTCTGCCTGTCTCTCTTTCTCCCTCTCTCTCTGTGTTTTGAAACATGATTCTACTGTGATACTGTGTAAGTGTTGGGTTATTATTAAGATGTATCTAGGGGCGGGGCTGGATGTAAAAAAAGCACATGAGTGCTTATTCATTATCCTCGAAATAAAGAATTTGTCATTGTCATTTGTCTCTCTCTGTCTCTGTCTGTCTGTTTATCTCTCTCTTCTCATATCTCTCTTCTCTTCCTCTCTCTCTCTCTCTCTCTCTTTCTCTCTCTGCTCTCTTCATCTATCTTCTCGTCTCTTCTTCGTGTTTAACTTTGTTGCTAACTGCAATATATTAGCATGATCATCGTTGTCGAACGTGATCATTATCATCCTTATCATCATCGTCGTCGTTGTCGTCATCATCGTCGTCATCATCATCATTGTCGTCATCATCGTCGTCGTCGTCATCATTGTCATCATCGTCGTCGTCATCGTCATCATCATTGTCATCATCGTCGTCATCATTATTCATCATTGGGGACGGGATAGCCTGGTGGTTAGAGTGATGTATGCGTGATCTGCTGACCCGGGTTCAAATCTCGTTCAAGAGGATTTTTCCTCTGGAGTTAACATCAGTGCCTACTCCACTCTCCCCAAAAGTCCTTCGGAAGAGACTATAAACCAAGGTCCCGCGAGCGCACGCACGCAGAACATCTTGCGCACACGTTAAACCCGTTCCGCTTTTCGGAAGATCAGGCCATTGTGTGCCGGTGGGAACGGATGACAAAATTGACAAAACTGCATGCACACGGGGACTGCATGGAAAAAAGCACATGAGTGCTTATTCCATTATTCACGAAATAAAAGAATAAATAAAATAAATAAATCATCATCATCATTATTACCATTCTGAAATTGACAGTATCACACACACACACACACACACACACACACACTCACACACACACACACACTCACACACACACACACAAGCCTTATCTAAAACCCTTGGTATTTCATCAGGATGATTATTTTTTCATGCAGCCTGTTTTCTAAGAACTGGTACCACCAACAAGCGCATCCTAATTTCCACCACACCCACCATCTACCACCCCCTCCTCCCTCCCCTCCCCAAAGAAATACAAGGGAAAAAATGTCCCCCCATCATCATCAGTCCCGTGCATTAACCATGACACCACTGCAGCCTGTTAATAAGATTACAACTTCTCTCTCTCTGTGTCTGTGTGTCTGTCTCTTTGTGTCTGTCTCTCTCTGTCTCTCTCTCTGTGTCTCTGTCTCTCTCATTCTCTCTCACTCTATCTCTCAGTCTCTCTTTCTCATTAAAAAGTAAAAACATCTCTCTCTGACTCTCTCACTCTCTGTGTGTCTCTCTCTGTCTCTCATTCTCTTTCATTTTGTCTGTCTGTCTGCCTCTCTCTCTCCTCCCCCCTCCCCTTCCCCCTCTTTCTCTCCATCCCCTCCCCCCCCCCCCCCCTCTCTCTCTCTCTCTCTCTCCCAGATCAATCAATACAAGGGAACTGGGGGAGGGGGGGGGGGGGGGGGAGAAGGGAAGGAAGTTCGACCTCTTTCAAACCATCACAAGAAAATCATCCTTGCACTTCCATACCCCCTCCCACCCCACCCCACCCCCCATCCCCCACCCACATCCCACCACCACCACCACACCCCACCCACCCACCTCCCCACCCCATCCCTCTTCCCCCTCTCTCTTTGAAGTTGTGGTGAAGGGGTGATAGCCCGTAATAACCTTCACTTTCAGCTTGATTGCACAAAAGCAGTCTCCTAGCCTGGCAGTAGGCCTCGCTAGCTCTAGCTGGCCTTTGTGAGAACGCGCGCCATTGGCTGTTCGCTACGCCACACGCCACGCGCCACTCCACACCCCGCCATTTTAAACTACCGTAGTAGGCTAGTGCTTGTCTATGGTGTTTACTTTCTTCTTTTATTTCGAGGATGATGGAATAAGCGCACTCAATGTGCTTTTTTTCTCCATCCCGTCCCCGTGTGAATGCAGTTTTGCAAAAAATTTGTCCTCCGTTCCCACCGGCACACAATGGCGTACTCTTCCGAAAAGCAGAACGTGTGCGCGAGATGTTCTGCTTGCGTTCGCACACGGGACCTCGATTTATAGTCTCACCCGGAGGACTTTTTTGGGAGAGTGGAATCAGCACTGATGTTAACTCCAGAGGACAAATGCTCTTGAACGGGAATCGAACCTGGGTCAGCAGATCACGAGCGCATCACGCTAACCACCAGGCTGTCCCGTCCCCCCAGTGGAGTGTGTGTGTGTGTGTGTGTGTGTAGCCAAGTGGTTCTGATGCCAGATGTCAGGGGCAATGATTATTCTAACTCTGTGGAGAAGGAGAGGCGGGAAGGGTTGGGGGGGGGGGGGGGGGGGGTCGCGTTAGAAATAATGATGAAGGAGACGGGATGAAACTGGACTGGTCGCTACTATACTAGCTAGGCAGTTTGTCTTGAGTGTGAGGAAGAAGATGGGGATAGGGTGATGGGGATGAGGGAAGAGGTGGGGGTAAGGTGGGAGGAGGAGGGTGGGGGTGCGGGTGGGTCTTGGTGTCATCGAGTCTGCAGGTTTTGATCGGGTGTTGGTGGAGAGGGGTGCTTTTTTTTTTTTTTTTTAAAGTATGAGAGAGATGCAACGTTTTGTGTGTGTGTGTGTGCGCGCGCGCGCGCGTGCGTGTGTGTGTGTGTGTGAGAGACCGTCCACCTACTCTTGTGGTCTTGGAGAGAGAGAGACTCTAACATCTATTCAGGTTAAGGCCATTGACCCAGTATGTAACGGAGAGGGGGGAAGGGGTAAGATGCTCAAAGTCACCGCTATGTAGAGCCAAAACGTAACCACGCATTTGATGTAAAACATCAACAAAGTGAACCAGTATAATCAGCTAATAACAACTTTGAAATTAATGAAAAATGCTGAAACTGCGGTGTGTTGCCTTTTCCACTGGCAAATAGATAAACACAGAATGCCAAGCTATCTAAAGAGAATTCGTGCCTAATTGAGAGAGAGAGTGTGTGTGTGTGTGAGAGAGAGAGAGAGAGAGGGTGAGAGAGAAAGAGAGGCAAGAGAAAGATGAGAGAGAGAGAGAGAAAGAGAGCAGGTGAGAGGGAGAGAGAGAATGAATGAATGGATGATTTAACTTTGTTTAAATATGGTAATAGAATAAGCAATGGTTGCTTTTTTGTGTCCAGCTCTCTGGGGAAAAAAGAACAGATGCGGCAAACTTGAAAAAAGTAACATGTGAAACTTAAGGGAGACAGACAGACAGACAGACAGATAGTAAAGTAGTAGTAGTAGTAGTAGTAGTAGTAGTAGTAGGATATGTCAAAGTCCTTTTCAGAAAAAAACCACCGCAATGTAAACGGTTGTATCCTCCCCATATCTTTTTGTCACCGTTACGCCAAACATAAGTTACTTTATTTGCAGTAAAATGTTAAGAGGAAAAGTCCATTCAAGGAGACCAAGCCAAGAAGGGTATGGTTGCCAATGTGACCATAGCTTTTGTTGTTGTTGTTGTTGTTGTTGCGCGTTTCCCAGCTAAACACCCTACGGGTCACCCAGAATGTGCTCTGTGATTCATTCATCCCACCTGGAAATCAATATGAGATTGAAATGGGTGAGAAGTTTGCGCGTATGACTATGTTCAAGTGCCTCGCCACATAGAGACTATACTCAGACTTCAGAGGACTTTTCTCTTCTTTTTTTTAAAGGAGAGTGCAAGTTGTTATTTTGAGAGTTGATTATGGCTGAAGAAAATCTCAGCATAATATTTTACAACATACAAAAGGGTAAAGGTGTCCCATAACCTATGTGGTCGTTGGGGAGCGAGTCATCAGAGACCTCAGCTTCTCTAGGTGCCAGCATATTGAGGGCGGTTCCGATCTCCTCTCTGTTGCTGCTTTACCTTCCCTGACCCTAAAGAGGGCAGGTACCCATTTACAGCTGGGTGAACTGGGGGACTGTACTGAAGCCAAGGTGCGGGAATGGTCACCCATCTACTTGGTAACCACGCTCAATGCTGCTTAACCTTAGCTTTGACCACTGAGCTATCCCGTCCCTTTTACAACATAACAGCATTTAAATGTAAGCCTCAACACTAGCTGGCACCAGTAACTGATCAAATCTTGGCTGTGCCATCACCATAGCTTTTGATAATCAACCAAAGAGGGGTATCATCGCAAACTTGATCGCAACTTTTGATAACGAAGCATTATAATACATTTTGCATGGAGAATTTAGGAAAGAAAATGGATGTTAGTAGAGATGTAAACATATCTTTGAACCGTAAAGAACTCTGGCGACTGTTTAGTAAACCTTGGGTGTCCCCTTTGGAGTTATGCATCTGGCCAAGCATCTGCTGTGTGGATTTTCTTTCTTGGCAGTTATTGGGACAGCAGATCCGGAATCTCCTGCAAACTTTGGCATCTCTTCAGAAGAAAAAAAGCTGAAACTATCGGCGGGCTGGCCCCCTACCTAATGTAACATTCTCCTCCAGTTGGCTTCATGGGCACAGAATTATGAAGTGTTCGTAAAAGAAACGGATCGCTTGAATGCGAGTGGGCGCTCAGTCATTGCCGGGTCTGTCAGATTATTTGCATAATGCTGGACATTTCCGACACGTGCTCGTCTGTCCAAGAGCTATTGTCCAAATAACTGTGTCATTTATGTCCCCACGCGACACTGAAATCGGCCCACATGAATTTGACAGCTGCCATGCGCGAGGCCATTTCTTCCAATGAAATTGCTTGTAACGAAGGAAGTGCGCGGGAGGCGAGGCGCGAAAGCTTGGCTGGGTGTTCCCTCCTGCCCTCCCATCAACAGAGGAGTGATTTGATTAGCCAGGGACACGTTACCGCTTGCATGCCAGGTTCATGATTTTCCAACAGTCAGATTTTCTTTTCTTTCCTTCTTTTCACAACCTTTAAGGAATACTATATTTTTTTAAGATCCATTAACCTTAAACTTAAGCTATGAAAATGTGTTTTCTCTTCATTTTTCCGGGTTTTTATTTTAAACCGCCTTAACAACTATTGTCTCTGCTGAGAGAGACTGGGTGTGATTTGAAGGATGGTTTGTGGGGAGGACAGGGTAGCCTAGTGGTTAGAACGTTGTACTTGCAATTTGAAGGTCTAGGATCGAGCCTGGGTTTTTAGCCACCACCAAGATTTTTTACCTTGGTGTTAGCATCAGTGCTGACTCACTCCCTCGAAAGTGGTTGCAGCAGCAGCAGCAGTCACAGTGATAGTAGTGGTGGTAGTAGAAGAAGCAGCAGCATTAGAAGTGCAGCAGTAGTAGAAGTAGATAGAGGAAGAGACTCAAAGTAGTAGAGAGTAGTATTAGTAGTAGTAAAGTAGTAGTATAGTAGTATGGTATAGTAGTAGCAGTAGTAGTAGTAGTAGTAGTAGCAGTAGTAGTGTAGTAGGAAGACAGTAGTAGTAGTATAGTAGTAGTAGCGTTAGGTAGTAGTAGTGTAGTAGTCATTCGTAGAGTAGTCATAGTGAGCGCAGTATTATGCGTAGTAGTTATTTGTAAGAGTAGCAAGTAATGTTAGCAGTTGATGGGGTATGTAGAAGCAGCAGTGTAGCGTACATCAATAGGTAATAGTCGACGTAGCAGTTGAGTAGTAGTAATAGCAGTGAGTAGTTTTAGTAGTAGTAGTAGTAGTAGTAGTAGTAAGTAGTAGTAGTAGTAGTAGTAGTCAGAGTAATAGTTGTAGTAGTATCAGTAGTAGTTAGTGATAAGTAGTATCCGAAGTCGATAGGTAGCAGTAGTTGCAGTATAGTGAGTAGTAGTAAGTATTAGTAGTAGTAGTATTCAGAAGTGATAGTAGTTAGTAGTAGTAGTAGTAGCAGTCAGTAGCAGTAGTAGTACGTAGTAGTAGTAGTAGTTAGTAGAGTGATAGTAGTAGTAGTAGAGCAGTAGTAGCAGTAAGTAGCAGTAGTAGTAGTAGTAGTGTAGTAGTGCAGTGTATAGTAGTAGTAGTATATAAGTAAGCGTAGTAGTTGTAGAGTGTAGTATAGTATAGTAGTAGTAGTTAGTGTAGTGTAGAGTGAAGGGCAGTATTAAGTAGTGACAGTAGAGTGTAGTAGTGGGTTTAGTATAAGTAGTAGTAGTATTTAAGTGTAGCAGTAGTATAGTAATTTCAGTAGTAGTAGTTGTTAGAGTATAGAGTAGTATACAGTAGTGTAGTAGTGGGTATTTTGAGCAGTAGTATAGTAGTAGTAGTAGAGTAGAGTAGTAGTGGGTAGCAGTTAGGAGTTAGTAGTATAGTACAGAGTAGTAGTAGAGTAGTAGTATTGTATGAGTGTAGTAGTTTGTAGTAGTTGTAGTAGTATTAGTAGGGGGTGTAGTAGTAGGGTAGGAGAAATAGAGGCAAAAGGCGAAAGCAGCAACAAAAACAAAAACAATAACAACAACAGCCTTAGTAGTAGTAGTATTTAGTAGTATAGTAGTAGTAGCGCAGTTTGCTATGCAGCAAGAGAAATAACAAAACATTTTTTTTATTTTTTTATCTTTCTTTTATATTGAGGATAAGGGAAAAATAAGCCATTGTTTTTTTTTTACATCCAGCCCCCCGTGTGTAGCGGTTTTGAAAATTTCTGTATCTGTTTCCCCCGGGCACACAATGGCCTATTTTCGAAAATGGAACGGATTTAACGTGTGGCAAGTTGTTCTGCGTGCGTTCGCTCAGGGACTCGTTTTATATCTCTTCCGAAGGACTTTTGGGGGAGAGTGGAGTCCACTGATTTAACCCCAAAAGGGAAAATACCCATTGAACGGGAGAAAGATTGCGATGCGATTTTTAAACCCACTAGGCATCCATCCCCTGGGAAAGCAGTAGTCTACTAGCAGCACTAGTAGTAGGGGGTAATAGCAGAAGTGTTTTGTACAAAGGGAGTCTCCTGTGCAGCAAAAAGTGCTGGCCCTGCCCCCGTATCACCCGTCCCCTTCACTGCTGCTGTGGGTTTTAAAGGGAATGCATGCACTCGCTGTTCCCCCCCCTGGGCTTTTCAAAAAATTTGGGACATTTTTCCGTGTATGGCTCAGTGCACATTTTACTGTCGTGCAGGCATGGCAGGCAGAAGTAGGGCAGACGGCTTTTGGGGGAAATTTTGATGGCCCAAGCAATCAATCGCCCAGGAAAAAAAGGGGAATCGAGTTTATTTTCCCCTAGCTTGTCCCCCATGGGACAGAACTTTCCAAAACTGAAAAATCATTTCCCGGGTGGTCGGGGGGTTGTTTTTTTTAGGAATTAAAATAAAAACTAATTTTTCCCTTTACCCCACCTTCCCGGGTTTTGTTTTGCGGTGTATTCTACTGTTCAAGAGGTGCAAAAAAAATACAGTTTTTCCAGGAAGTGAAGCTATCTGTTTTAAAGTTTATTTTTTTTGATTTTTTTGACCAAAAATGTTTAGTAAAGTTTGTATCGAATTGTTGGATGAGGATAAACCAAACCCCGTTTGAGCAAATGGCATTGTGTCAGAAAAAGGCACTTTATTGCCTTTCTGTCTCTCTGTATGTCTGTATGTCTCTGTCTCTCTCTCTCTCTCTCTCTCTCTCTCTCTCTCGCTCTGTGTCTGTCTGTCTGTATCTCTCTCTGTCTGTCTGTCTCTCTCTCTTTCATTCATTCTTCTCTCTCTCCCCCTGTCTGTCTGTCTGTCTGTCTGTCTGTCTCTCTCTCTCTCTCTCTCTCTCTCTCTTCTCTCTCTCTCTCTCTCTCTCTCTCTCTCTTGCTCTCTTTTCAGAGGAGTAGACCCACACATGTGTTTATGTTGTTATATTGTTATTAGTGTTGCAGGGTGATATCCAGTTCAACACACCAGGGTTCACCCAGAATAATTATGCCCACTGCCTCATCACACCCGAAAATCCCTGTTAGACCATAAGTACACACTTGATGAAAAACTTTGTGCGCAGCTGTAGTTAAGTACCTCTCCATATAGGTAACCATACTCCGACTTCAGATGTTGTTTTTATAGAAGACCAGCTGGAAGAAGTTTTAATATTTATAAAGGGAGTCATAAATGAATATTGCTTTTCAATTTTAACCCTTAGCTTTCAAGAGGAAAATGTTAAATGCCCTCTTTAAGACGATCACCCAGCTGAGTGCAGTCAGCTCAAATACAACTCTGATCCAGGGACTATTTCACGTCTATGCGGAACTCCATAGGGATGTTGGTAATGGCACCAAGTGGAATCTAATGATTAGCATCGGAATATCCTTGCCCAACTCTAGTTCCGAGTTCATGAGGCCATGACATGGATGCCCAGGGCTCCAGAGGTACTCTGAAGAGCAAACCTGCCCTGTTGGAAGTCATGAACTCTGCTAGATAACCTCAGCTAATCAAATCCCTCATTAGTGAATAGGCCGTAATGGACTCAGACCCTCCTCTTGTACGCCTTCTCCTCCACCCCCCCCTCCCTTCCCCCACGCTGACTCTGTCACAGGCAATTTGATTGGCGGAAATGGCCTTGTGTATGACAGCTGTCAAAGCAATGTGGGCTGATTGGCCGTTTGGTGTGGCTCCTGAAATGACACAGTTATTTGGACAGTATCTTCCCAGACAGACTGGCGCGTGACTGAAATGCAGAGCGCTATGCAAATTGTTTGGCCCATGCTGAAATGAAGGTGTATGTATGCATGATTTGCTCCTTAATGACAATGAATAGCGAGTCGGAGATAAAGTACTGTCTGATATAAGATAACGAGCATCCTAATGAAAACATTGCCATCAGTATTATTATTATCAATGGTGCTTGTCTGTGAGGTCGTTGGTTTAACGTTTTAGCAACAAATCTGATATGAAATAATGAGCATGGTACTGAAAACATTCCCATAATTATGATTGACATTGCTTATCTTGTGTAGCTGTTGGTTCAATATTTTAACAACAACAGTGCGTCTGATCTAAGACATCGAGTATGGTAATGAAAGCATTCCTGTAATTATGATTAACAGCGCTTGTCCTGCCAGGCTGTTGGTTCAATAATTTAACAATAACAACGCGTCTGATGTCCATAAGGGGCATTGTACTGAAAACATTCCCATAGTATATGATGAACCCTGCTTGTCCTGTGAGGTTGTTGGATCCATGTTTTAACAGTACTTTGCTGAATAGCATGCTGCATTCAATAGCAGCCTTCTACAGGGGAGAGGATGGAAAAAAGAAAGGAAGATTCAGACACTCTTGGGATTGAAGTTCACTGCTAGAGAAATCCATCACCAAGAGGAAAAAAAAGAAAGGTTCTTGCATTCTTATATTAGTATCCTGGAACGATCGATTAGAAGATGCAGATCTGAATAAAAGACTTGGGCACTTCTGAGAGTCGGAGAACTCCCTTGCTGAATTAGTCAAAGGTGGATGCATGGCTGTTGTACCTGGTGCTGTCAAAGTCTGGTGCAGAACTATGGCCTGGGAAAGAATGGGAACGTGTTCTAGTTAAATAATACATGTCACAGAAGGGTTGTGTGTGTGTGTGTGTCTGTGTGAATGTGTATAAAGATGTGTTCGCATTCAACCATGAACTGACAAATTATATTTGGGAACTTCAGTTCTCTTAACCACATTATCGAGTAGCAAAAGAAGAGAAGCAGTTACACACAAACACACACACACACACACAAACACACACTACACACACACACACACACACATATTATATATATATATATATAATATATATAATATATATATATATATATATTATATATATAATATATATATTGATGTGTTGTGTGTGTGTGTGTGTGTGTGTTATGTATATATATATATATATAATATATATGTGTATACATATATATATATATATATAATATATATTATGTATGTATACACACACACACACACACACACACACTATATATATATATATTATATATATATATATATATATATATATATATACATAATATATATTATATATATATGTGTGTGTGTGTGTGTGTGTGTGCGTGCGTGCGTGTGTGTAACTGCTTCTAAATGTGATTTAAGGAACCTGAAGTACGATGTCAAAAGCAAGTTATTTGAAACCTGAAAGACAATGGTCACACTGAAGGAGATTGTGTCCCTTCTGTTAGAACTGACAGCAAAAGCTCTTTCTGTCATAACTTTCAACCATTTTTGTTCTAAAACTTCCTAAAGACAAAAGACCAATGCTTTCCACTGCATCTTCAAGGCAAAACTAATAGTAACAAGAAACCTGTCTATGTTGGAGGTCAGATATTGTTGTGTGGTATATTCTCAGATGATCACAGTGCTCTTTAAGATTACTGGACACGATCGACACTGAGCCAAAGCTAAAGTGATCCTGCCTTGTTGCCAAGCTTTTTTCTTCTGGAGACCGGTCCATTGTCTGAAACAGCCTTAGGCACAGCAGCAGTCATAATCTTGTCATAATCATTGCGGGGAGGGGGGGGGGGGGGGGGGGCGAGGACTGTCAGTTTTATATGGCTATAAATGACAGTTGGCTGGAAGGAAGGAACCCTCCCTTCCACCCACCCGCGCCATACCCTACACCCCCACCCGCACCCCCATCCCCACCCCAAAACAGGCTAATGCATGCCTTAAATGTCTAGCACTATGCTCATATTCTGATCTGAAGTAATTGGCATTCTGCTGATGATATTTTATGTTTCTTTTTTTATTCCTCAGCTAGAGCTCCAGGTTCACCAATCGTGGGATTTTGTGTGCCAGACTGTTTTCACCCACCATGAAGATAGCCACATTCCAACTTTGGAGGTTTATATTTCTGAACGATTCAGAGTGTTTATCTGGAAGGACATTGGCTTCTAGGTTTTTATTCCTATTCACATAATTTGCATCACTTTATTTTGTTCAAGCCTGGATGCATATTGATCTTCAAATTCCAAAACAAAGGATTTTTTTCTCTCTTTAATAACATGCAACTGTCCTTACTTCAATGAATTCGAAATCACACATTACTAAAAGATCACATTTTTTGTATATCTTCTTAACAATTTGCCTTTTAGTTAAAAGTACAGAACTGTTTGTGTATGTGTGTACCCTATCATTTCCGGGCACTTTCGCATTCTGTCCCCGCTTCAGTATATCGTTATGGTTAGTACGGGTATCAGTCCCACCCCTGTCAAAGACTATTTGCATAGTGCCGGACATTCAATACACGCTGCTTCCTGCTGTCCAGGGGCTCGTGTCCAGTTCGCTGTCAGTTACCGCCACGCGAAACTTGACAGTTGGCCCGCATGATTATGACAGCTGTCGTTCCCGAGGGCTATTCCCCTGCCAGTGAAATTGCTTGTAGCAAAAGGGGGCGGGGTGAGGGGAGGAGGAGGGTGGTTGGTCAAGCCATAATCAGATAGCTCAACATTGATCGATCGTTTCTATTTGACTAAAAAGAGTGATTTGATCAGCTGTGGGAGTTTCATACAAGGTTTGATGTTTACTTAGTAGACAGGCGTCCTGTTGGTGTTTGCACAACAATCGCAACAATCGCAGCAGACGTTGTTGTTTTATATAGCTTTTGTCTCTGCAAATCTGGGGGACCGGATAGCTTAGTGGTCAGAGCACTCATTTTTCCAAACCAAGATTAAGCAGCATCGAGCGTGGTTACTAAGTAGATGGGTGACCGTTTACACGCCTTGGCTTCAGTACAGTTCACCCAGCTGTAAATGGGTACCTGTCCTCTTTAGGCTTCCCTGATGGAAGGTAAAGCAGCGAGGGAGAGGAGATGGGCGCCACCCTCAATATGCTGGCCCCTGGATTAGCTGAGGTCTCTGATGCCTCGCTTCCCTACGACTACGACTGCATAGGTTATGACAGCTTTACCTTTTACTAAATCTGGAATCATATTGAACAGTGTTTCGAGACAAAGATTGTTTTAGAGTCGGTAACATAAAGTGTAAATATTATTCTGTGTGACAATGATGTAAGGACACACGTGTGTCTGTTTTTGACACCAGAAAATGAGAGATTGGATAACGGTACTGAACCTTCTTCTAATCATACTCAGAAGCAAAATCTTTGTTTGCATCGTAGAAAGAAATAAAGAATACATTAAAACAAAAAAGAAAGGACAACTTTGGCGGAGGGTGGGGTGGGTCCTATCAACACATGAAAAGAGAAAAGGGGGAAACTCCATTCGGAGAGCACTTATGTTTTAGGCAACTTGATTTCTGTCATTTATAAAGATTGTGCAAATGGACAGTTACCAGTCTGTGCACTGTTGTGCATTAGTAGGTTATTCTTGGTATCTAATGATACTGTTTGTCTTCTTTTTAAACGTCTCCACTAGATAGTGATATTGAACAATAATGTTACAGTGTGTCTTTGATTTTACGTCTGTTCACATAAAGTGATATTAGACTAGAGGGAGAGGGGGAATGATGAAGCAAGGGCTTTAGAACAAATAGATAAATGTTTGGTATTCAAAGATGTTGTGTATGTCTAAATTATGATTCCAAACAATATGTTGCAAAAACTTGGCAAAGAAACTCAAATAGAACAAAAAACACAGAACAATGTTACTTCATTGCGTTACACACTGCACAATTCCGACATAACTCAGTCAAGGGTCTAGTGTTAAGATTAACACCCCTTCCTTTTGCCTAGTCCAAGTTGTGGTCAGTTCCTGCTATAATTAACACCAGCTGACCCCAGCTGAGCCGGGATGGAATGGGATGGACATAGTAGCTGAGAGGAGCTGAAAGTAGGGGAAATGACAGCTGTGGTTAACTCTTTAACAATAAGAAAGCAGAATAATCTTTTCCTATTCAAAAAGAAAGCATACTATATTTTGCAGGCTTTTTGAACATGCGTTGTATTTCGATAATGTCGTGAAGACATAAATCCCGTTCAGGTTTGAACAAATTTCATCAAGGAAGGCAGCGCTTCGTTCTCAGAGGCTCCAATGTCTTTAACTCAGATCTGTGTTTTATGTTCAGCCAGACTCCAAAGACAATAATGAGAGACCCCCCCCCCCATCCTCTCTGTTTCTGTCTGTCTGTCTCTGTCTCTGTCTCTGCCTCTCTCTCTCTCTCTCTCTCCTCTCTCTCTCTCTCTCCCTCCCTTTGTAGTTGTGAGCTGAGACAGAGCAGGGTATTATCATAGTTGTTTCTTCTTCTTTTCTCTCTCTCTCACTCTCTCTCTATCCCTCTCTCTCTCTCTCTCTCTCTCTCTCTCTCTCTCTCTCTCTTTGTAGTTGTGAGCTGAGAGAGAGCAGGGTATTATCATAGTTGATTCTTCTTCTTCTTCTTCTTCTTCTCTCTCTATCCCTCTCTTTCACCATCTCTCTCTCTCTCTCTCTCTCTCTCCTCTCTCTCTCTCTCTCCTCTCTCTCCCTCCCTCCCTCCCCTCCCTATCTCTCTCCCTCCTCTCCCTTCTCTCCCTCCTCTCCCTTCTCTCTCCCCTCACCCCTCTCCCTCTCTCTCCCATCACCCTCTCTCTCCCTCCCCCCTCTCTCTCCCTCCCCCCCTCTCTCTCCCTCTTCCCATCTCTCTGTCTAGCCACACGACCCTGCTCTAACATCAAACTTCAAACAGAGAGTTTGATTGACATCGTTTTCTAAGATCCCCGGAGAAAAGCCGGCTGCCGGACACACCCTGCACTGCGGAGGCCCCGCACGGAGTCGGAATCGAACATCAAGCCGGGAGAGAAAAGGAAAGTGCACTTTAGGGAGGGACGGAGTGAGGGAGTGAGGGAGGGCCTATCGTCAGGATCAGTGCTAGTGGGTCATTGGGGTGCTAGGGACCAGGGGATAATATTAATGATGACCCCGACCCACTCTGTGTGTGTGTGTTTGTGTGTGTGTGCGTGTGTGTTTGTTTGTGTGTGGGGGTGGGGTGGTGGTGGTGGTTGTGTGTGTGTGTGTGTGTGTTAGACTTGAGTGTGTGTGTGTAGTGTGTGTTGGACTTGAGTGTGTGTGTGTGTGTGTGTCTGTGTGTGTCTGTGTGATGGTCTGTTTGAGAGCTTGTGTGTTTGACGGTTTGCTGTCGTGTCTGTCTGTCTTTGTGTTGGTTGTGATTCTGTCGCTCTCTTTCTTTGTCTGACTGGTTGGCTCTCTGTGTATCTATATGTGTGTCTGTGTGTCTCTGTCTCTCTGTCTGTCTCTCTGTGTGTCTGTCTCTCTGTCTCTGTGTCTTTTCTGCCCGTCTGTCTCTCTGTGTCTGTCTCTGTCTTTCTGTCTCTATGTACCCTCTCTGTCTCTCTGTGTCTGTCTGTCTGTGTATGTCTGTCTGTCTGTCTGTCTGTCTCTCTGTCTCTCTCTCTCTCTCTCTCTCTCTCTCTCTCTCTCTCCCTTTGACTGTCTGTCTGACGCTTCTCTGTCTGCCTCTCTGTCTTTTGGTGTGTTGTTTTTTTCTGACAGTCTGCTGATTGTCTGGCTGACTGTCTGTCTGCGTGGCTGCCTCTGCCTCTGTCTCTTCTTATGATCAGTACCTTTTACTCTGTCTCTCTCTCTCTCTCCCTCACCCCCCCCCCCCCTCTCTCTCTCTCCTCCCCCCCCCCCCCCCCCCCCCCCCCCCCCCTCTCTCTCTCTCCCATTCTCTCCCTGTCTTTGGATTCTTGTTTGTCTGTCTGTTTCTCTGAGGCTTTGTCTCAAGTATCTCTCTATCTTTAAATCTGTCTTTGTCTCCACCCCTACCCCTGCTTCCCCAATCTCCTCTCTCTCTCTCTCTCTCTCTCTCTCTCTCTCTCTCTCTCTCTCTCTCTCTCTCTCTCTCTCTCTCTCTCTCTCTCTCTCTTTCTGTCTTGTTCAAGCTTGATGGTTTTTTCAACGATGAAAGAAAGAAGCATGAAAAGGATTCCGGGGCATGGAGTGCAGACCACGTAAAAATAATCATTTGGGAGACACACACACAGAAGAATCGTTCTTTAGAAAGTGGAATACCTTCTGGCCATGGCTTCAGATAAAAAATGTGTCATTTGGAGAACATGTGCACGCGCACGTACACTCACACACACACGTATATATAAATTATTTATGTATATACACTTATACACGAACACACATACGCGTACAAACACACACACTCAGAGAGAGAGAGAGAGAGAGAGAGAGAGAGAGAGAGAGAGAGAGAGAGAGAGAGAGAGAGAGAGAGAGAGAGAGAGAGAGAAACCGACCCACAGACAGACGCAGACACACAGACAGATAGGCCATTATGTGCCGGTGGGAACGGATGACAAAATTTACAAAACTACAGACACATGGGGACTAGATGAAAAAAGCACATGAGTGCTTAATCCATTCCCCTCGAAATAAAAGAATAAAATAAAATAAAAAATAAAAAAATAAAGAGGCAACTTGATTTTTAAAACACTGTTTTCCCTTCTGTCTTCTCCCCTAATGTTTTATAAGGTTCTGTGCTGTCTTGAACACATCATGCAATCCTAAATTGGCTTTCCCTGTCAACTATAATCGGTATCAAAGTATTCCTTTCACAGAAAATACAGCTTTTGATTTCATTGTTTCTTTCGCCTTAATCTTTTCAATCGAAAAAGACACTTTTCCTTCACTTTAACAGGGGGCACCCTCTTTCATCGATTCAACTTATTTTTCATTTCATTTTGCCCTGAAGTTCAAATGCAATAATTTTATTATTCCATCAAAAGAATGGTCTGAAATCACCCACGCTTGATTTGCTGTCATGACGTGACACATATTTTCAAATTTTTGCTTCATTAAACTGTCTTCATCATGCAATCAAAGACAGTCAGAGAAGCCAAGGCTCAGCGATGACAGTCGGTGGACAATTAACATTTCGAGAGTTTCAAAGAAGATGAAGGAAGATCATCACAGGATGGAGCTCCCAGTTCTATTGATTATCAAGCTTGGAGACTGAGGTAAAGAACGTGAGAGAGCGAGAGATCAGTGGTCATTAGGACGCTGACAGAAAACAAGTAACGGTCTTAAAGAGAGAACCCAGACTTTGTGTCTCATTATGCGGTGTTATCTGTCGGTCTGTCTGTCTCTCTGTCTCTTTCTATCTGTCTGTCTGTCTCTGTCTCTCTTTTTGTCTTTGTGTGTCTTGTCTGTCTGTCTCCTCTTTCTGTCTGTCTGTCTCTCAACCTCTGGTGTGTGTTTTATATTCGGTATCACTGTCTCTGCGCCCTTGTATTTCTGACAAAGCAGAGAAGAAGAAAAGAGAGTGTTCCTCAGAACATGTTGATATCCAAGCTGGATTGTATAGTCATATTTAGATTTCTTTGTAAGTAGTCACTACATAGAAGACACAATTTACAATGTTGCCTTAGGTTTTATAAGCTTCTTTCTCTTTGTAAATTCCATGCTGTTTTTATTTTTATGTCACATTATTTCATTCTACTAATTTCTATGTTCAAAGCAACAGAAAAACCTAAGAACAGCACCAATTTGCCTTACTTTCATATCACTATTGACAAATCTTGTCAACACTTTTGTTACCATTGTAAAATTTTATTTAGCAGCAAGTCAAAGATGGCCGGAGCGACAGACGTCAGCCAATGACAGTCGAGGAGTCATTAACATTTTGTCAGCGCTCAGAGAACATGAAAGAGAATCATCACAGGACTGAACTCTCAGTTCTATTGATTATCAAGCTTGGAGACTGAGATAAAGCATTAGAGAGTGGAAGATCAGGGTCGTTTAGACGTTGACAGCAGACAAGCAAAAAGGTCTTAAAAGAGAGAATCCAGGCTTTGTGTCTATCATTCTGCTGCCTTATCGGTAAAACCCAATGTCTCTGTTTCTGTCTGCTTCTGGTTTTGTCTTTATCCTTGTATCTATGTCGATGTCTTTCTGACAATGGATAGAAGGATGGAAAGTGAGTGTTCCTCAGAACATGTTGATGTCCAAGCTAGTTTTGTTAGGTCGTATCAAATTTTTGATATATTTTAAAGTAGTAACTTTATGAAAGACACCTTTTTAAATTTTATTTGGTTCATGTAAGTTTCTTTCCATTTGACAATTATATGCTGTTTTATTTTTTGTGTCAAATGATTCGTACTACTGGGTTTTTTGTTCAAAGAAGTAGACAAATTTAACTGCAACACAAAATGGTCTCACTTTGAAATCACTATTGACAATTCATTTCAACAGTTATTTTGGTCAGAATATTTCTTTGGCGGCAAAAACGAGACTGTCAGAGAGACGAACGTCAGCCAATGACAGTGGAGGAGTGATTAACATTTTGTCAGCGCCCAGAGAACTTGAAAGGGAATCATCACAGGACTGAACTCTCAGTTCTATTGATTATCAAGCTTGGAGACTGAGATTTATTTATTTATTTATACCACTTTAAGTCACGAGATTTCTCTGCGTGAAATTCGGGCTGCTCTCCCCGGGGAGAGCACGTCGCCACAAGAGCAGCGCCACCCCTTTTTTTTTTTTTTTTTTTTTTGGTCTGCAACTGTATTTCTTTCCCTATCAGAGTGGCTTTTTTCTAAGAATTTTGCCAGGGACAACTCTCTTGTTGCCGTGGGTTCTTTTTCGTGCGCTGCATAATTTTCTGTAACACACGGGACCTCGGTTTATCGTCTCATCCGAAAGACTAGATAAAACATGAGAGAGTGGAGGATCAGGGTCGTTTAGACGTTGACAGCAGACAAGCCAAGGTCTTAAGGAGAGAACCCAGACTTTGTCTTCTCAGTCTGTCTGTCTGTCTGTCTCTCTCTCTCTCTCGCTCTCTGTCTCTGTCTCTGTCTCTCGCTCTCTGTCTCTCTCTCTCCTCTCTCTCGCTCTCTGTCTCTCTCTCTCTCGCTCTCTGTCTCTCTCTCTCTCTCTCTCTCTCTCTCGCTGTGGTGTGTGTGTGTGTGTGTGTTTCTGTTTTAGTCCCTGTATCTCTGTCATTATCTTTCTGACAAGGGGGAGCACCGGAAAGGGGGGGGGGGGTGAGTGTTCCTCTGAACATGTTGACATCCAAGCTAGATTTGTTTGTTCATATTTATTTCGAATCAGTCACTTCACAAAAGACACCAGTTTTGATTTTTGTTTCTGGTTTATGTAAGTTTCTTTCCCTTTTGCAATTTTTGGGTGCAATTTTCTTCTTTTTTTTATGTCGCATGATTCTTTTGACTTATTTTAATGCGCAATGCAAAAGAAAAATGTCAGTGCCACACAACATTTTCTCACTTTGACATCAGTTTTGACAAATCCTTTAATCATTTTCATCGTCATGATTCTTTAGCGGCAAAACAGAGACAATGAAGAGAGACGAACCTACGTCAGTCCTGGCAGTCGATGAGCCATTGACATTATTTCCGTCATTTGCCAAAGAACATGAAAGAGAATCATCACAGGATGGATCTCTCAGTTCTGTTGATTATCTAGCTTTAAGACTGAAATAAAACATTAGAGAGTGGAAGATCAGGGTCGTTTGGACGCTGACAGCAAACAAGCCAAGGTCTCGAGGAGATAATCTAGGCTTGAGACTTTTACGTCTCTCTTTTTGTGTTTCTGTTTGTCTCTGTCATTCTTTCTTTCCGTCTCAGTCTCTGTTTTTGTTCTTGTCTGTCTAGCTAGCTGGCTTTCTGTCTCTCTCTGGGTCTCTGTCTCCGTCTGTCTGTCTGTCTCTGTCTGTCTGTCTGTCTGTCTCTCTCTCTCTTCTCAAAATAAAAGAATATCAATATATCTCTCTGTGTCTCTGTCTCTGTCTCTCTCTCTCTCTCTCTCTCCTCTCTCTCTCTCTCTCTCTCTCAAAACAAAAGAATTTGAATCTTTCTCTGTCTGTCTCTCTATATCCTATTTCTCTCTCTCTCTCTCTCTCTCTCTCTCTCTCACTCTCTCTCTCTCCACTAATCGTTGTTAGGTCTATTGATATCATGAAACAGTAAGGTATACAGGTCCAATGGAAAGCTTTTTGGTTATCACAGAAGTTAGTCATGTGGTAGAAACAGCTGGAAAAAAGAGAACAAAATCGAGAGGAGAGAGAGAGAAAGAGAGAGAGAGAGAGAGAGAGAGAGAGAGAGAGAGAGAGAGAGAGAGAGAGACAGGCATAAAAAGTCACAGTCAGAGACAGAGATGGTGACGGAATACAACAGTCTCTTATTTCGTATTGACGGAGTTTGCTTTTATTTTGGTAAAGATTGATTTTTATGACTTGTTTCCATTTCACTTCAAAGCTTTTCTTTAACCTGTGTTGTTTCTGGCATCGTTTTTGCCATATCAGAGCACTATTCATGAGGAAATAAACCTTTAAAAAAAGATCAAATACATTTTCAAATAGATCCACAATTGAGCTTTGCTCTTTAAGAAAACTCGAACACCAAAAAATTGGTATAATACATTACATTGCGATAACTAAGTTTATATATATATATATATATATATATATATATATATATATATATATATATATATATATATATATATATATATATATATATAACGCGATGTGATACGATACAGTGTGACATTTGACATTTTTTTGTTATTGCCTTTAGCCAACACAGAATCTTATCTGAACTAGAATACAAAAACTTACTAGTCGCGGTATAGGTAAGGTACCCCAAATGATGTTTCTGAAGTGAACTGAAGTTGAAACGTAACAAAACATTAAACGTTACAAAACATTAACAGTGTTAGTAAGTAATCAGATAAAAACCATAACATCACATGATAAAAGGAGTCTGATATTTCATTCTCGAGGGGTTCTTCTTTACTCATTTTTCCTCTTTATGCTCTGTATTGAAGGAATTCAAAGAAATGAAAGATACCGTACAAAATGCAAACCAGCAGTGATATTGCTGAGGAAGTTCATTGCCTTTTTTGTCCAATGTTTAACACAACGTGGTAAAAACAATGTTTACCAAACTATCACGCTAAACATCCAAACACTTCGAACGTTGAACAACTCTGTTTTTTCTCCATCAAATAAGAAGACTCTGCTCAATGTTGTGAGGATTATTATTACGAACAGAACTAACACGAAACTTTGTTCAGAGCTTGAGATATGTAAACAGATGATTTTTTTATACTAATGTGTTCAAATATCCAGTTACTTGATGCATGTATGTTGTTCAGCTATGATTTTTTTCTTGATGTTTGGTAAAATACTCCAGATCCCGAAAGGGATGACAGGAAAAAAAAAATTTTAATCGGAAGTGGATTTTGCTTCATATTTTTAACAAGGGTTTTCAAGAAAAAAATATTTTACAAGGGAATGTTTGATAGTTGTATGGTTTTCACATTCCATTATGTTGTGTTATGAAACACCACCAGTAAAATCTGTATTAGCTAAATGGCAAGATTACAAACCACTGATTGATGGCGATATGCTTTTTGAAGTAATGAGTTTTGGAGTTATCTATTCGTTAATTTAAGAAAACGTGTAGCTATACTACTTCTTTCACGAAACGTTCAGATATTCAATCTGAATTAATCTCATAATATGTACCTAGCTGTACCCTCCCATTTGCCTGTTATTTTCTGCTTTCGTTTCAGTTTGTTTGTGTTTATCTTTATTTGAATGTTATGTTAAATTTCTACTATTTTGCATTATTTTTCGTTATGATTGTAAAGTTTGCTTTATATGTTATGCAGTACAAAACATTTGGATTTACAAGATCTACTTTTGTTGACTGGCTCATGGATACACTATTTTATAGCTTGTTTTCTGTGTATGGGGTGGGTGTAGGGGGAGTTGCGTGCGTGTGTGCGCGCACGTGTACGCATGCGTGTGTATGTGTATTTTGATTTGGTGCTTTACAAGATTCAGTGATATATAAATAAATATATATATATATATCATATATGATGATGATGATGATGGTGGTGGTGATGGTGAGTAGTAGTAGTAGTAGTAGTAGTAGTAGTAGTAGTAGTAGTGCAAGTGTGTGTGTGTTTTGTTTGTGTGTGTGTGTTTGTGTGTGTGCATGTGTTTCTCTCTGTCTGTCTGTCTGTCTGTCTGTCCTCTCTCTCTCTCTCTCTCTCTCTCTCTCTCTTCTCTCTCCTCTCTCTCTCTCTCTCTCTGAACCTATTCTTTCATCCCAAGCCTAAGACATGTATTGTGGCCCAGGGCCAGTGTACATTAAACCATTTCAGAGTTCAGAGTTCTCTCTCTCTCCCCTCCACCCCCTCTCTCTCTCACCCTCCCTCACACACTCTCTCTGAGAATCAAAGACTTTTTTCCCTTTTGCATGCAGGCAACAACATTAGGGCCACGGGGTTTTTTTCCTGCTAAAAAATTAAGTATCGGCCTTTTTAACGGGTGGCAAAGGGGCATGTGCCTGATAAGCTATTGAGATCCCTCCCGTAGGAGGTGACAGGGCAACATCATAGGACTCAAAACACAGAACCATACTTTGCCTCCAAAGCGTTGGCACTCCACTCACTTTTTTTTGCGGGGGTTCATTTTGGGGTCGCTGCAATGGTCGCCAGCACAACCAATAGTCGTTATGAGAGCTTTGAAATCGTTGTCTTGTTATCGTTTTTTTTTCTGGAATTGGGGGTGAGGGGTGGGAGGGGGTGTATCTGTCGATATGTCAGTCTCTCTTTTGACTCTCTTTGGCTCTGCCTCTCTGTCTGTCTGCGTCTGTCTCTCTTTGTCTGTCTCTGTATCTCTCTCCGTCTGTCTGTCTGTGTGTGTGTGTGTCTCTCTCGTGCTTTTTTTTTTTGGGGGGGGGGTTTTTTTGTTTGTTTGTTTTTCTTTTCTGTCGTTGTTTTTGGGGGTTTTGTTGTTTTTTCTCTTGTTTGTTTGTATGTTTGTTTGGGTGGGGTTGTTGTAGTTTTTTTGGGGGGTGTTTTGGGGTTTTTCTTTTATTTGTTTGTTTGGGTTTTTTTTAAGTGTTTTTCCTTTGTTTCTACTGTGTGAGAGTATGAGTATTGGGTTTATTATTAAGATGAATTCCTACGGGCGGGGACTGGGTGTAAAAAAAAAGCACATGAGTGCTTATTAATTATCCTCGAAATAAAAGAAAAAAGAATTTGTCTCCCTCCTCTCTCCCCCCCCCCCTCTCTCTCTCTCTCTTTCTCTTCCCCTGCCTCCTCTCTCTCACTCACTCCCTTTCCCTCCCCTTCTCTTTCTCTCTCTCCCTCTCCTTCCCCCTTCTCTCTCTCTCTCCCTCCCTCCTTCTCCCTCTCTCTCCCTTCCACTTCTCTCTCTCTCTGTCTCTTTGTGAGTGAGAGTGACAGAAAAGTGACTTTGATGTGGGATTTCAATATCATTAGTTTCCACAACGGGCACAAGGGACATGTTTCACAATGACCTCAAATCCTTTGGAGCCATAACCACCCGCAACAAATATGAAAATACGAAATTCTTTAGGGACTGTTGGGGGTGGTGGTGGTGGTAGAGGGGGGGCGAGTTATAATTTTTGGCTGTTTTTAAAACAAAGGGAAAAAAGTCAAATTGGTGAACTGGAAAGGGTATGACAGAATGTTCTGCTTGAAACAGACAAGAAGAAAGATAAAGTCTGGGGTTCTTTATTTCATTTTCGAAAGTTATGTTCCTTTCTTTGATGCAGGACAAAATGTGTCCATCTTTGTTCTTCTTATCTGTCCTTTTGTCATGTGCTTGTTTGTCTGCCTCCCATCCCCTGTCTCTGTTTGTCTGTCTGTCTGTCTGTCTGTCCTCTCTCTCTCTCTCTCTCTCTCTCTCTCTCTCTCTCTCTCTCTCTCTCTCTCTCTCTCTCTCTCTCTCTCTCTCTCCCCCTCTCAGAGTTCAGAGTTCTCTCTCTCATAAAGAGAGGTATGATGTGTATAGATCGTTTAAAAGTATTTTTGTAAAAGAGCAGTATTTAAACTTTATAGATGTCTACTGCTTTCGTGTAGCAATTACACAAGCAAGAGTTAATGTTTTACCTCTTAACAATAATGTGTATAGATATAGTGATAATATCCGAGATAAATTGTGTCCATTTTGTAAAACGAACTTTGAAAATCAAGCCCACTTTCTATTGGAATGTTACATGTACTCAAACTTAAGAGAAAAGTTTTTAAGCAAATGTATCAATGTACCATTGACAGATATGTTCAAAGTAAGAAATGATGAGTACAAACATAGTTTGTCTAACTACATTTTTCATTCTATTAACAAAAGGAAAATAATGTTGGCGCAAATACTTTATTGGAAAACTGCTACGATTTGATATACTCAATATGGATGATTTTTCTTAGACAGCATCTTCTTTCTATGATTGGGTTATGATTGATTTAAGGTTTATAATCAAGAAATAGAATAAATGGTGTTTTTCTTTTGTATTTAGTCATGACCTGTTACTGACATAATCTTTTTGCATTATTTGGCTATGTATATGTTGGTGTTTTTCTTCTCTAATCAGTCATAAATCATTATTTGTTTGTGCATTTGCTTTGCCAATGATATGAATGAACCCATTGTTCTATCCCAAGCCCAACAAATGTATTGTGGTCCAAGGCCAATGTACATTAAATCATTTCAGTGTTCAGTGTTCTCTCTCTCGCTCGCTCGCTCGCTCTCTTGCTCGCTTGCTGTTTCTCTTGCTCTTACTTTAGTTGGTAAGCTTTGTGTGTTCGTTTGTATAGTTGAATTTTTGGGGGGTGGATGGGGAGCTTTATTTATTTGTTTTCTTTTTTCACAATATCATCCCTGATAAAGAAAGGAACTGGATATAAAAAAGAAGGAAAAAACAAACACATGTGTGCTTATTCATCAACCTCGTAATAAAAGAAAATGATTTGATTTGACCTCTCTCTCTGTCTCTATCTGTGCCTCTCTGTCTGTCTCTCTGTCTGTCCTTCTCGATGTCTCTTTGTCTCTCTATCTCTGTCTCTCTATCTCTGTCTCTCTGTCTCTTTGTCCCTCTCGCTGTCTGTATGTCTCTGTCTCTCTCTCTCTCTCTCGCTCTCTTTCGCTCTCTCTATCCCTCCCTCACCCTCTGTCTGTCTGTCTGTATTTTTCTCTCTTTCAGACAGAGAGTCATTGGGAACAGCAGCCGATTGATGATTGTTGTTGCTGTGAAGGGGAAAGTCATAGGTGGTAGTCGTAGGTGGATCGGTGGTCTAGAGGTAACGCGCCTGTCTAGAAAGCGAAAAGTCCGGGTCTGAAGTGTGCGGCGGTTCGTACCCCGTTTGGACCGGAAACTTTTCCCCCATCCATTAGACCATGAGTGGTGGTCTGGGCGCTAGTCTTTCGGATGAGACGATAAACCGAGGTCCCGTGTGTTACACGTAATTATTTAGCGCACGTAAAAAAAACCCACGGCAACAAGAGAGTTGTCCCTGGCAAAATTCTTAGAAAAAAGCCACTCTGATAGGGAAACAAATACAGCTGCAGAAAAAAAAAAAAGGGTGAAAGGGTGGCGCAGCGCTAAGTGGCGACGCGTTCTCCCGCTCTCCCCGGGGAGAGCAGCCCGAATTTCACGGGGAGAAATCTGCCGTGACTTAAAGTGGTATGAAATCAAATCTGAGCGCTTTGATTTGTTGCTTTACAAGATTCAGCGCTATATAAATTCCATACATTATTATTATTATTATTATTATTACACACAGATTTCAATCGTTCTCAGATCGTGCACAGCTATCTGTTTCAAAGGTGGCTTCATCTTTGTTGTTGGTGTTCTTCTTCTTCTTCTCCCTCTCTCTGTCTCTCTCTGTCTGTCTGTCTGTCCCTCTCTCTCACTCTCTCTCTCTCTCTCCCTCTCTCTCTCTCTCCCTCTCTCTTTCTTCTTCGTCTTCGTCTTCTTTTTCTTCTTCTTTTTCCCTTCTTCTTCTTCTTCTTCTTCTTTCTTCTTCTTCTCTTCTTCTTCTTCTTCTTCTTCTTCTTCTTCTCCTCCTCCTCCTCCTCCCCCTCCTCCTCCTCCTCCCCTCCTCTCTCTCTCTCTCTCTCGTTTTTGTTGTTGTTCTTCTTCTTCTTCTCTCCCACCCCCCTGTGTGTATGTGTGTGTGTGTGTGTGCGCGCGCGCGTTCGCTTGCATGTATGTGTGCGCTGCGAGCGCGCACGCGAGTGCATGTGCGTGTGTGTATGTGCCCTCGAGTGTACATTATGCCGTTCAGAGCTGTGGTTATCTTCACTTTCATTAATTGATGAAATCTGACACAGGGCCCAGCAGACAAAAACATTTCAAAACCCAAATAGCTATTAACTTTGCCTCCCAAACATCACAGTAAGTCAAAGGAGGCAACAAACACTTCAAAAGCAAGGACGAAATATAAAACTGAGGTGAAACGAAATGATGCGATATAAACATGGGAAGGGGAGGGGGGAGGAGGAGGAATGGGAATTCGAAAGAGAATATTGGAAAGTAGTGCATCAGGCAGGACAGTATAGAAGCACAAGTGATCGCGGAATTGGGGGTGGGGGGAGAGAGAGAGAGAGAGAAAGAGAGAGAGAGAGAGAGAGAGAGAGAGAGAGAGAGAGAGAGGGAAGGTGAGAGAGAGAGGACAGGAGAGAGAGAGAGAGAGAGAGAGACAGACAGACAGACAGACAGACAAACAGGGAGACAGACAGACAGAGGCAGACAGACAGAGGGAGGGACAGGTAGAATGAGAGGGAGGGAGGGAGGGAGGGAGTGAGAGGGAGAGAGAGAGAGAGAGAGAGAGAGAGAGAGAGAGAGAGAGAGAGAGAGAGAGAGAGAGAGAAGGCATACAAACAGACACAAAGAGAGAGAGAGAGAACGAGAAAGACATTCTTTTCTATCATAAGAGAGAGAACAGACACACAAACAGAAGATACAGACAGGGACAGACCAGAGAGAAACTGAGAGACAGACACAGACAACTATACAAAGAGATACAGACCGAGACAAAATAAACCGCTCAGAAACGGAGACCTAGAAATGCAGACTCTCATAGAGGGAATAACAGACAGACAGACTGACTGACAGACAGAGAGACTGACTAACAGAGACAGATGAAGGAAGAAGCTAATGTGCAAGTTAGATACAGCCACTCATATAAGGGGAAAACAGACAGACAGAAAGACAGACAAACAGAAAGATTAAGGAATTAGCTAATGTACAAGTTAGGTACAGCCTCTTATAGAGGGAGAAAAGAAAAACAGACATACAGACAGACACATAGACAGACTAACAGACAGAAAGAGATAAAGGGAAGAAGCTAATATGCAAGTTTGAACAACAAAGGGTAGGAGAACTGAAGGGAGGAGAGGGGGTCTCTCTCACTCTCTCTCTCTCTATCTCTCTCTCTATCTCTCCCTCTGTCTCTCTCTCTCTCTCTCTCTCTCTCTCTCTCTCTCTCTCTTTCTCTCTGTGTCTCTGTCTCTCTCTCTCTCTATCTCTCTCTCTCTCTGTGTCTCTGTTTCTCTCTCTCTATCTCTCTCTATCTCTCTCTCTCTCTCTCTCTCTCTCTCTCTCCTCTCTCTGTGTCTCTGTTTCTCTCTCTCTCTCCATCTCTCTCTCTCTCTCTCTCTCTCCCTCTCTCTCTCCCTCTCTCTCTACATCTCTCTTTCCCTCTCTCTCTCACTCTCTCTCTCTCCCCCCCTCTCTCTCTCTCCCCCCTCTCTCTCTCCCTCTCTCTCCCTCTCTCTCTCCCTCTCTTCCCTCTCTCTCCTCCTCTCTCTCTCCCTCTCTCTCTCTCCCTCTCTCATCTCTCCCTCTCTCTCCTTCCTCTCCTCTCTCTCTTCCCTTCTCTCTCTCTCCCTCTCTCTCTCATCTCACTCTCTCTCCCTCTCTCTCCCACTCTCTCTCTCCTCTCCCTCCCTCTCTCTCTCCCTCTCTCCTCTCCCTCTCTCTCTCTCCCACTCTCATCTCTCTCCCACTCTCTCCCCCCTCTCTCTCTCCCTCTCCTCCTCTCTCTCCCCCTCTCCTCTCCCTCTCTCTCTCTCTCCCACTCTCTCTCTCTCCCCCTCTCTCACTCTCTCTCTCACTCTCCTTTTTTTACTGGTTTGATTTAATGGTAAATGATGCAATAATGTAGTATCTTAGTATAATCATTTAGAAATTTGTTCTTAGATAGATGGCTTGATGAAGAAAAGCAAATGCATTGCTTATTCAATGTACCATCTGGAAATAAAATTTTGACTTGACTTGACTCTCTCTCCATCTCTCTCTCCTTCTCTCTCTCTCCCTCTCTCTCTCCCTCTCCCCCCTCTCTCTCCCTCTCTCTCCCTCCCTCTCTCTCTCCCTCTCTCTCTCTCATTGTATCGACCTCACACAGGGGCTTGTGCACGGGCAGTGAGTGGACAACAACCTAATTACACATTCCCACGTTTCGGTGCGCACATGTTCGTGACAGATGCTTCGGGAAAAGTGACCCATTCATTTTTGAAGTGGCCTGTTTGGGCTTGTTTTATTTTGCTAGTAGGGTTTGGATTTGTTCCCCCTTGTTTCGTTTGTTTGGGGTTTTGTTTTTGGGAAAAAGAGGAGAGACAGGGGTGGGGGGATGGGGAGGGGAGTAGAAGATGGGAGGAGGGGGGGAAGTGAAAGAAAAGAGAATTAGAAAGAAATAGGAGATGCCAAGGAGTATTTTGTTGAGAAACCGAGCAGTTTATTTTTTTCTTCTCATCTTCTACCTTGTGCTCTTTTTCATTTTCCTGTATACATTTTCTTAAGTGTTGCTTTTGGGTCAGTTACAGCGGTGGTGTAACGACTATTTTTTTCTGCCTCTTCTCATTTTCTTTTCGTTTTGATTGTTTACTGTTTTCTCTGAGGGTTTTTGTTATTATTGCTAGTATATATTTTTATACAGAAATAAAGTCCAACAAGAAAAGAACATGAATTCGACCCGTTTCCACCACCCCCCTCCCTCCCCAAACACCTATCCCTTTCTCTACATTTGTCTTTCTTTTTGTATATAGTTTCTTTCTGTCCTTGTGAATGTGTTCATACGTTTGTCTGTCTGCCTGTCTGCCTGCGTGCCTGCCATGTGGCTGGTTTGTTTGTCTGTCTGCCTGTCTCCCTATCTGCATGTCTTTCTGTCTGTCTGTCCGTCTGTTTGTCTCTCTCTCTCTCTCTCTCTCTCTCTCTCTCTCTCTCTCTCTCTCTCTCCCTCTCTCTCTCTCTCTCTCTCTCCTCCCCCCTCTCTCCTGAAAAATAAAATAAATCAAAGTCTAGTGTTCTACTCGGATGTCACGATCACAAAATTCACAAAATTGCATCATATTAACAAGGGACTGATTTCAAAAGCCCTCTGCTTTCTTTAATGTGATTAGCTTCAAAAGTAAGTTTATCTTTGTTCTCACTTATTTGACCTTCTCTCTCTGTCAGAGAGTCAGAGGCAGAGAGACAGAGACAAAGAGGCAGAGGAGAACGGGAAAATGAGACAAACAGAAAAAGATGATTGGAAACAGAAATGTAGAAGGACAAAGTGTAAAAGTGAGAAAGAAAGAGACAGAAACAGAGATAGAGAGAGAGAGACAGAGACCAACAGACTGGGAAACACAGACACATATAGACATACAGATAGACAGACAAACACTCAGACTGCAAATTTGAACACAACAGTCCAGTCAAATTAACATTTAACCTCAAACTAATTGCTTTTAAACTTTTAAGTGCAGGGAATCAAATCACACGACCACCTTATTCATGCACACAAAATTTCAAAAGCTGTAGATGGTTCAACCTTTACGTAAATAACACCACCACCACCACCAAATTTGTCAGCAAAAACTGGGTTACTTTCATGTCCGTGGACGCCAAACTGACCAAGTGCGCTATCATTCCACACTCCTTCCACTTGAGACAACCTAATGGTGCATGCACATGCCATGGACAACAGACTAATTACACATTCCCACGTTAACACGAGCACAGCATGCTCGTGACAGATGCTTGGAAAAGTGACCCATTCCGTTTTTGAGGTGACTTGGGGCGGCTTGGGTTTGTTCCCTTTGTTTTCACAGAAGGGGTAGAGGGGGGGTGGAGGGGGGGGGGGGTGGAGGGGGGGGGGAGACAGAGGGAAAGGAAGGAGGAGGACGTGGAGGGAAAGAGGAAGCAGAAAGAATGGGGAAGTGAATTAGAGAGGACACACAAATACTGAAGCCAGAATGCAGCTACCTTAATTAACTGTGGGCCAAATTGGTTGCATAATTATGCAAAATCTTAGCATTTGGTGAACCTTGGCACTGGGGAACGAAAACTAGCAAACGTAATTATCAAATCTCATTATTCCTTCCTCCTTATCTTTTCCAGACTCCTCTTTCACACACACACACACACACACACACACACACACACACACACACACACACACACACACACACACACACACACAGATATATATATATAGATATAGGTAAGGTAAAGGTGTCCCATAACCTATATTAAGGTCGTAGGGGAGCGAGGCGTCAGAGACCTCACTTCTCTAGGGCCAGCGTATTGAGGGCGGCGCCCATCTCCTCTCCCTTGCTGCTTTACCTTCCCTGACCCTAAAGAGGGCAGGTACCCATTTACAGCTGGGTGAACTGGGGGAACTGTACTGAAGCCAAGGCGCGAAAACGGTCACCCATCCAATTGGTAACCACGCTCGACGCTGCTTAACTTGGCTGGGGGAAAGCGAGTGCTCCGACCACTAAGCTACAAGCAGCTCAAGACGTTTGTTTATTGTGAGGGGTGATGGGTTAGGGATCAGTGTTGCTGTGGCGGGTGCAGCCTTACAGGTGACAAGGCCCGTCTTCAGATCTGAAGACACATTGCAGGAACGTTTCTGTGCAGTGTCCTGATAAACCCTCAAGGAGTTGGAATGACCTCTCTCTTTCCCTTCGTCAAAAGCCTTCATTTGATACCTTCAAATCCAGCCTCAAAACACACTTATTATCTACCTGAGACTTTCCCCTCATATCTGTCCCTAATTTTCAACAGCATCCTTCACCTCCTAAATGTGTTTGCGTGTGTGTGTATGTGTGTGTGTATGTGTGTGTGTGTGTGTGTGTGTGTGTGTGCGTGCGTGCGTACGTGCGTGCGCGCGCATGGATTTGAAATATGTTGTTCATTATGTTTAAGGATAGTTGCATGCGTGTAAATGATTTGAGTGCAAGAGCTTCGATTTGTTTGCTTTTACAAGATTCAGTGCTATATAAGTTCCATATATTATTATTATTATTATTATCATGATCATTATTATTATTATTATTATTATTATTATTATTATCAAGGAGTTGATGGTGGTACAGGAAAGAAGAGAGGAGTGTGTAGAAACATTCAGCACTTTGACTACAACAAAAAATACAGAGTATCCACCCACACTGAAATGATAGGACGTTTGCATGTATCGATGATATTTTCCCGGTATAAAGAGTATATATACACACTCACACACACTCATAAACTCACACACACTCACATACAGAGTCATACACACTCACACACACACACACATACACACACATTTCCTCTTCTTTTGCTTTCATTCATTTCTACCAAAGACATTGAACATCACAAAGTCAGTGTAGACAAACAAACCAATATAAAAGCAATAAAACCAAACGAAAACAGAACACTACAACAACAACAACAAAAACAAAGAAAGTCAAAGCAGACACAAACGAGAAGATCAAACAAAGTAGCAAAGAAACAAACAAACAAGAAAACGATGCTAAAATTCTCTGGATGACACACAAAAAAGAACCATTCGACGTTCTGATGTTGACCTAATGGTTTTCTTTTAAATGTAACGACTTTCTGTCTCCAAGGGTTTGGAAAGAGTAGCGAATGGAAGATCAGAGAGAGAGAGAGAGAGAGAGAGAGAGAGAGAGAGAGAGAGAGAGAGAGAGAGAGAGAGAGAGAGAGAGAGAGAGAGAGAGAAAGAGAGAGAGGAACAAAAGCAATAGGAGAGAGGGAGGGGGGAGAGGGAGAGAGAGAGATAGAACAAAAACAAGACAAGAGACAGAGAAAGAGAGAGAGAGAGAGAGAGAGAGAGAGAGAAGAGAGAGAGAGAGAGAGAGAGAGAGAGAGAGAGAGAGAGAGAGAGAAACAAAACGAGAAAATAGACACACAGTAAATGAAACATCAATCAAACATATGCACAAACAGGGCTCGAGCCCGAGCAGCACACACACACACACACACACACACACACACACACACACACACACACACACACACACACACACACACACACACACACACACACACACGCACGCACACACACACCCATACACGCACACACACACACACACACACTCACTTACGCGCACACATATTTACACTTTCACGCACACCTTCAGGCCTCAAAACACACACACACACACTCACATAACACACACACACACTCACACACACACTCACACACACACACACTCACACACACACAACACACACACTGACACACACACACACACACACACACACACACACACACACACACACACACAACACACACACACACACGCACACACGTCCAGACTTGTTGGGGTTTTTTTTGTTGTTTTTTAAATTCCTGTTGCATTGCCAAGTTTTTCGAGATTATTATTTTTTTTTTTTTAACACCACATCCACATCTCCCGGGTTTTTTGTTTTTGTTTTGTTTTTGTTTTTGGGTTTTGTTTTTTTTTTGGTTTTTTTTTTTAGGGGGGGGGGGGGGGGGGGGGGCGTCTAATATCACTAAAAGTGAACAGACGTAAAATTGAAGTCAACAACAACGTCCAGGCATCAAAACACATACGTACGCACATACACATACGCACGAAAGACAGAACGACAGAGGAACACACTGAAGAAGTAAAACGATGAAAGGAAGGAATGGAAAAGCAACAGAGTGACAATACGAAAGAGGATGAAGAGAGAGAGAAAGAGAGAGAGAGAGAGAGAGAGAGAGAGAGAGAGAGGGGGGGGGGGGAGGGAGGGAGGGAGACAGAGGCAAATATGACAACCACAAAGAAAACAAAAACAGGAGGAAAACTAATACATGAACAGCCGGACAGACATAACTAATTGATTAAAGTTAGTTCCTCCCCCCCCACCCCTCCCTTCTCTACTAATTTCCCAAGTGCCCGGACACCCCCCCCCCCCCCCCCCCCCCCACACCTCCTTCCTTTTTCTCATCCATCCCTCTCTACCCATCCACCATTCTACCCCCGATAATGTAAAAATAAAACCACTTTTGGAGGATGTTGGTTGTGGGGGGTGGGGTGGGGGAGTGGGAAGGGAGGGGTGGGGGTACTCAAAAGGGTTATGTGTGATAAAGACTACTGTCTTTGTAACACTGGCTTTCTGTTTGAAGAAATGTGCTCTTTGTCCGTCTCTTTGTCTGTCTGTCTGTGTGTCTGTATGTCTCTCTCTCTCTCTCTCTCTCTCTCTCTCTCTCTCTCTCTCTCTCTCTCTCTCTCGCATACGCACACATAATTATACATACATACATATATACATGCATACATACATACACGCAGACAGACATACACGCAGACAGACATACACGCAGACAGACATACACGCAGATAGATAGATAGATAGATAGATAGATAGATATACCTGCTTATATACATAAAGCATACATACGTACATAGATACATACATACACACATACATCCATCCATCCATCCATATGGATCCATCCATCCATCCATCATACATACATACACACATACATACATCCATCCATCCATATGGATCCATCCATCCATCCATCCATCATACATACATACATACATACATACATACATACATACATACATAGTGAGTGAGTGAGTGATACATCCATACATACATTCATACATACATACATCTATACATCCATCCATCCATCCATCCATCCATCCATCCATCCATCCATCCATACGTACGTACATACATACATACATCCATCCATCCATACATACATACATACATAGAGTAGCCCCATCACCCTCATCCAAAATATGCAAGGCCGCCACTACCATCCATCCTTCTCGCCCTGTCCAACATAATACTATATAGCGTACAGTGTGGCCCAAAGAAGATGGCACCACTATCCTTGTACATGTTGCGTGGCCTATATCATGTCCATTCTCCTCGCCGTGTTCAGTATTGATTAGGAATGCAGCTGATAACATTGGCCAGCTTCACCATAATACCCCCATAGTACAGCCATCATCATAAACGCTGATCCTCATTTTGTCAATAATAACTATGCAGTGTGGCCAGAGTCGTGCGCTCTTTTCGACTTGCTCTTAAATGTGTGCAGTAACAACAGCCAGTATTCTTTCCCTTCTCTGCTGGTTCTCTCTGTTGCATGAAATAATGTCGATGTTACATTGTTATCACACGCGTCATTGACCAGTGAATGTGTCGTGGCCAGAATTGTCCATTTTCTCTAAACCCTCTACAGTTTTATGTAGTGTGGACAATATTTCTGCACTGTTTGTTCCAGACTTATGTAATACAGCCAGTATTGTGTAGATGCTTCCATCTCCTTTCCAAAACATCAGGCACAAACAACGTTTGTTAGTTTTGGTATCCATCCTCTTACATGAGGTGCAGGCAACGTTTCTACCCTCTCTATTGCATATAGTTTACCTAATATTCTGTTTAAGTAAAAAAACAACAAAAAACAGGTAAAGGTGTTCCCATAACCTATGTGATCATTGGGGAGCGAGGTGTCGGAAACCTCAACTTCTCAAGGGGCCAGCATATTGAGGGCAGCGCCCATCTCCTTTCCCTCGCTGCTTTACCTTCCCTGACCCTAAAGAGGCAGGTATCCATGTACAGCTGGGTGAACTGGGGGACTGTACCAAAGCCAAAGCATACGAATAGTCACCCATCCACTTGGTAACCACGCTCAATGCTGCTTAACCGTAGCTTGGGGAAATGGAGCACTCTGATCACTGAGTTATCCCGTCCCCAATTTCTGTTTCCCAGTATCATCTCGAGTTATTGAGTTATCCATTACCATTCCCATCGTTCTGTTATACTGATATTTTGCAAATAAAAATTAGACTCCCCCCCCCCCCCCCCCCCCCCGCATTGTTTGTGAGGGAACACTGTATTGTGACTAACATTTACTATTTAGGTTTTAGTTTTACCAGCTTTTGTAGATTTAGTTCTGTAGAGCTAGTGTTGTTTCCCTTGCCATCCTTGTTGTCTACATAATGTGATAGAACCACTTGTATACCCCTTTTACTTATTCTATCCAGCTTTAACCACAATATCCAACATTATCCACCCTCCAAAAACTTGTCATCATCATTACATATCGTGTAGCAAGAAAATTATCCACCAACAACAATTTAAAAAACCCCACCCAACCCCATCTTCTCCCTGTTTTCCTGCCTCCCCAACGGGGAGATCACAAGTACTGTTTGAAGATCGGGAATTATTCCGCTTTGCCGGTCGTGTCATAAGCAATCAACAGTTGCCGGCCCTTGGCCGGAAACAAGGTAGTAGTTCCCGACGGAACAGCTGATAGCCCGTGAGAAGCTATTATGGAAATGAGGATCATTTTCAACCTGGCACTGCAATGAGGGGGGGGGGGGGATGGTGTGGAGGTTGGAGAGAGGGAATGAGATGGAAGCACGGGATGTGCGTAAGGAGAAAAAGGGTTCGGGTGGGGGGGGAGGGTGTAAGGGTGGGGGGGGGGGGGTGTTTGCTTGATTAGGAAGAGGGGAGGTGGGGTGGGATGGGGGTGGGGGGTAATTGTGGGGAGTGTAGATGTAAGTAGGTCAGTGCACTCTTGCCAATGTGTATGACTATTATCATGAATATTCATATTTGGGGGGGAGAGGAGACCAGACTCATTAGTCAGATTGGCCTACTTTGTTGCCTGTCTGTTTTTTGTTTTGTTTTCTTTTTTTGTTGTTGTTGTCGTCATATTCATCACGACGACCACCAAATGTTTTCATCATAAACACTACTACCATTCCAAAAATACAATTGTGTATTTCATATTTGTGTCTGTGTGCCTGTGTGCTCGTCAGCTCCACACAACATATACAACAGAGAAAAGGACCCGACAAAGAATCCTTGCTTTACCCCCTAAGCCCTGTCCCACCCACTTCTGTATACGTGATTGGCAGAGAGATAAACAAAGACTCAGACGATATATCGATTGGGTTACCCAACCCCACTTACTTTTAGCCTCTTTTCCTTCTTATACCAATAATATCTAGTGGGATACTCTGTCGTTCCAGATTGACAGGAGGAGCAATAATAGATGTCTGAGCAGTTGATCTGATAAACTTCTCCTTGTTGACTAACCCTCTGGATTCTAGTGACATGATGTGAAGGCAGAGGGTAGTTTGACTGTGTCAATTTGTTTACAGAAATTTTGACTGTAGCAATATTTTTGTGATTAAAGGAGAACTCTGTTGAGAGAGAGAGGGGGAGAGAGAAAGAGAGAGAGAGAGAGAGAGAGAGAGAGAGAGAGAGAGAGAGAGAGAGAGAGAGAGAGACGAACAGACAGACAGACAGAGACAGAGAGACACACAGACAGGCAGACAGACTGAGTGACTGACTGACAGAGATAGAGAGAGAGAGAGACAGACAGACAGACAGACAGAGACAGACAGACAGAGTGACTGGCTGACAGAGAGACAGAGACAGATAGACAAAAACAGACAGAGACACACAGAGAGAGACAGATAGACAAAGAGAAGAGACAGAGAGAGAGAGACAGAGACAGATAGACAGACAGAGAGGCAGACAGACAGACAGATAGACAGAGGGACAGAGAGAATCCTCTATAGATTTGATGAAAGGTCACTTTATCCAGATGCCACAAAAAAGTAAATTTCAGGTAATGGGTTGGAAAAGATTTTCTTTCTTCTTTGGACAAAATGGCATGGTAAGTGGCTTTCTTCCTCAACATGAGAGCTGGTAAAAGCCAACAGTTTTGTACAATTACAGATGAGTTCTTGAAACACGGAGAGACAGACAGACAGAGAGAGACAGGCAGACAGACAATGACAAATTCTTTTATTTCGAGGATAATGATTGGGCTTTTTTATATGCAGTCCCCGCCCGGGGATACATCATAATAATAAACCCAATACTCATACACACACAGTAAAAACAAAGAAAAAAAACCAACTTTTTTTTTAACCAAAAAAACCAAACTTATAAAATCATAGAAATTAACATCTACACATTGTAAGTAAGGTACACATAGTTATTACACTCAACAATAAGACAGAGACAAAGGGGGGGGGAGAGAGAGAGAGAGAGAGAGAGAGAGAGAGAGAGAGAGAGAGAGAGAGAGAGAGAGAGAGAGAGTGTGTGTGTGAGAGAGAGAGTGAGCGAGTGAGTATCCTAGCACAAAAACCAGTAAGTGAAGTGTGATGAAGATATTTTTAATGACTTGAAAAAGATGTTAATGTGCCTTTTGAAGGTCTCTCTGCTGAGAACATCAAGTAACAAAAAACGAAACGTTGGCTTCAGATCTCAGTGTTCATTCACCAATTTATGGATAGCTTTTAAGTAGGTATTGAGCCGTTCATTGGGTAGCTAATTTAATGCTGCGTGTCAAACTTTGTTGACTGTAAAAAAAATCAATGTAATATTAGATAGAAGCATTCACTGGAAAGAAAGGAGAAGAAAAGAAAGAGAGAAAGACAGAAAAAAACAATAGAAAGAAAGAAAGGAACAAGAAATTTTTAAAATAAAAAAAAACACGTCAACAACCACAAAACCAACCAAGAAAGAAAAGAAAAAAACAATCCATACAAAGAAAATGGACAACAAAAAGAAAGGAAAAAACAAGAAAAGAAAAACAAAACAAGAAAAAAAAACAATACAAAGAAAGAAAACAAAACCAAAAAAGAACAAAACCCAACCAACCAACCCGCCTTACGAATCAACCAAACAAAACGCACACAAAGAACACACCCCAAAACACACACCAAGAAAGTCTTCCAACTTTTCCCCTGACGTGCTCTATCCATAAATGGCAAGAGATAACCCAGCCGCAGACGACATCGATTGATCCCCCCTTATCAAAACTCCTCCCATGGCCTCTCTGTGCCATCAGTCCACGTGATGTTGGCAGGACTTTCCCCTGTCCCAACCGGAGATAGACATGATGTGGTTGAATGTGGTTGGACATCAGAGCCACTATTACAGCAGCTATATTTATATCTCAGTCTGTAGGTAGGTGGTGGATAACTAGACTGTCTAGTATGAGATAAGTATTGAAGATATGTCTTGTCTAGTATGAGATAAGTATTGAAGATATGTCTTGTCTAGTATGAGATAAGTATTGAAGATATGTCTTGAGAGAAAGATCGAAAGCATAGAATTACGTAAGGTAACTGACTGTATGAAGGGTGCAGGGGTGGGGGTTGTGTAATAAAAATGGGAACTATCAGCATGTGCTAGACAAAGAGTATGCACATATACATATGCATGTGTGTGTGTTTGTCTTAAACACACACACACACACACACACACACACGAACACACACACGCACCCACGCACGTGCGCGCATGAGCACACACAGCACACACACATACACACAGACATTTTGATATGATCAAGTTCCATGATCCCCACCCCTCTTGCATCTTTCATTATCCTGCTATCCATTTACCCATTTTAGATATCGTTGTTTTTTTTTTGGTTTCCACCCTCACCCCTTTCCCTCCGATACAACGCAAAATATGAGAAATGTAGAAAACGTTTTGCAAAATATATGTGTATGGCTTTTTGCATTCTCATCCGGATCCTTTCTCCCAATCATACAGTTCCAGCAGATCAGTAAAGACTATGTATAGTTGACTGCCTTCTCCCATCTCTTGTTGCTTACCACCTGCAGTCCAGTAGTGATGTATTAAAACAAAGTGTTACTCCTAACCAATTTGCTCTGGCATGCTAGCAATATTTGCCTGTGGATTAAAAAAAACCACAACAACTTTGCCAAGTTGTCATAAACCAACAAAACTTAACATTATTGTATTAATGGTTTCTCTGTTTACCACCAATCGACAGTTCTTGTGAAATAAACCCCACACTTTAAATGCTTTAAAACAAAACTGTCAAGCAACACAAACAAGGGGGGACAACCTACTTCCTGTTCCTAGCGTTTCTAAGGGGGGGAGACAACAAGTAGTGCTTGGGAGGACGATCAATAATTATTCCCCTTTGCCGGTGGGTCGTGTCATAAGCAATCAAAAGTCACTGCCCACCCTTGCCTAGGAAGACTGTGTGGTGGTTCCCGATAGCACAGCTGATAGTCCATGAGAGGCTATCATTGTGATGAGGACAATTTTCATCTCGAGCTGCAGACCAAGGAAGGTGGGTGGGATGGGGGTGGGGGGTTGGAGAGAGGGAGAGAGAGGGGGGAGGGAGAGGGAAGGAGAGTGAATGGGGTGAGAAGGGATAGTGGAAAGGGGGAGGGGAGGTGGGGGAGGGAAAGTAGAGGTGAGGGTAGAGAGGAAAAGCAGGGTGGAGGGGGGAGGGGGGGTAGTATGAGGTAGGATGGGGATGGAGAGAGAGGGGGTGGTGGAGTGAATAGGGTGAGAAGGGATGGAGGAGAGAGGTGGGTGGGTGAGGGAAAGTAGAGGTGAGGGTGGAGGGGAAAAGCAGGAAGGGGGGGGGGAGGTAGTATGAGGTGGGATGGGGATGGAGAGAGAGAGGGGGGGGGGGAGAGTGAATAGGGTGAGAAGGGATGGAGGAGGGAGGTGGGTGGGTGAGGGAAAGTAGAGGTGAGGGTGGAGAGGAAAAGCAGTGGTGGGGAGGGGGGGGGGGGTATAGTATGAGGTTAGACAGAGAAGTACTACTATATGCCACTGATGATTCCATACAATTTCAGTCTTCTGCCAGATATTGAACAGTTCTGTTACAGTCTGCCAAGTGTGACGTCTGTCTGAACTCTGTCTGTCTCTGTTTGTCTGTCTATATCTCTCTCCACCCCTCTCTCTCTCTCTCTCTCTCTCTCTCTCTCTCTCTCTCTCTCTCTCTCTCTCTCTCTGTATCCGTCTCTATCTCCCTCCCTCCTGTGTTTGTCTGTCTGTCTGTCTCTCTCTCTCTCTCTATCTACGTCCCCTTCCCTCCCTCTCTCTCTTTCTTTCTTTCTCTTTCTGCCTCTCTCCCCCCCCCCCCCCCCCTCTTCTCTTTCTCTCTGTCTCTTTCTTTCTCTCCGTTTCTGTCTATGTCTCTATCTATCTATCTATCTGTCTGTCTGCCTGTCAGTCTGTCTGTCTCTCTCTCTCTCAAAACTATTCCCACTCCTACACATGTACAACACACCCAATCCCTAAAAAGGGCTCACTCTAACTCACAAAACCGCAAGAAGACAGCAGAAAAAACCCCAAGGATGGGGTTGGAGATCCGATGTGACAGCCCAGATAAAGTTTTGCAGACCAGAAAGGGCAGGATCGATGTAATAGCTATCAGTCTGATTCTGTGTATTCCAACATTCCCCCTCATCTTCTCTCCTATCAACCCCCCCCCCCCCCCCCAACCTACCCCCTCTCCCCCCCCCCCACACACACACACCCTTCTCACCTCACTCTAGTTTTCTATCCTCTTGCTCCCCCCCCCCCCCTCTCCCTCCCTCATCAATTATCTTGGCTGTATCGTCCTGCCAAGAAAACATCATACGAGGATGCGGAGGGGGGGGGGGGGGGGGGGGGGGGGGGAAGGGGAGAGTAAAAAGGTGGGAGGGGGGGGAGGGGAGATATGAGTGTAGAGGAGCATTGCGTAGGTTTGTGGGCTGTTGGCCTTGCTGCTAGACCTTAAAATGTATCAGCAAGTATTGATTTTTGTGGCTGAAGTTTGGTTTTTCCCTGAGTGTTTTCGCTTCGATTTTGATAGCGAGAGATATTACTTCAAAATGGAGATGGGGAGGGGGGTGGGAGCAAATTTTGTCTACACACAAGTTATATGTTTGTGATCAAATGCTTGAAGCTTAGGAACACAGTATTTTAATGCAAGTCCATGCAATGTCTTATCCTTCTAAGCAGTCTACATCGTTCAAAAGAAGAAAATGGAAAAGGTCAGGAAAAGGTATGAGAAGGAATTGAGTAAGTTGCGTGTACGGAAGACCAGTAGAAATAACTGACAGCACGTAACCATGGCTCAGAGTATAAAAAGCAGGATGAGAAGGAGATGAATAAGCTGTATGTAAGGA
>CM054140.1:72004786-72027286 GCA_028751875.1 Rapana venosa | reverse complement strand
GAAAAAATCAAGCATGTCGAGACCTACTAAGACAGGAAACTGCCTGTTTTGGAATGACCCCTGTCAGAAGAGTGCCTGAAAAAAAAGGAGAAATTCAGCTGGACATAAAGTAGCATTGCTCTTCTGCTGCATTTGACTTTGTAGCACAACACATGATATAGTTTAAAGAATCGGTTCGCTTTAACTTGTCTAATAGAATTAGACAATGCAGAAAATGTAGTACATGCCTATGTCTCTCCTCATGTCTGATATTACTGAGGCCTGTCAGTCTCAGAGAATTATTAGCATCCAGGAACTAGTCTGACTGATTAGTGTTGGAGAAAATACCCTGGTGAATAAAGTTTCACAGTCATTGACGATTTGTGGGTAACTCAGAGTGAGCTGGGTCTCCTCTGAGGACATTCGTTATTCTGAGGGGATTCTGTCCTGGAGATAACTTTGCCACTGACCCCTCTCCAGTGAAAGCCCCTCGGATTAGACATTAGCCAAATTCCCATGGTGCACACATACCCAATAGTTTCTCTGCACACATCTTCAAAGCCTAGCGGGGGGGGGGGGGGGGGGGGGGGGGGGGGGGGGGTAGGAAGGGGAAGGAAGATGGAAGATAGCCTTGTGGTTAGAGCTTCAAGCTCATGATCTGATGGCTCAGGCTTAAGCCACCATTGAGGCACTTGTTCGAGGGGATTTTTCCCCTGGAGTTAACATCACCACTGACTCCATTCTGCCAGAAGTCCTTCGGGTGATACTATGAACAGAGGTCCCATGTGTGAATGAGCATATGCAGAGCATCTTGCCCACACGTTAAAACCCGTTTCGCATTTCGGACGATCAGGTCATTGCATGCTAGTAGGAGCGGATGACAAAGGCTTTACATACATGATAGATGACAAAGGCTTTCCATACAAGATATATTATAAAGGCTTTCCATACAAGAGAGATTATAAAGGCTTTCCATACAAGATAGATGACAAAGGCTTTCCATACAAGATACACGACAAAGGCTTTCCATACAAGATAAATGACAAAGGCTTTACATACCAGATACAGTCTATTGCATTGCCAAAAGGGATGCTACAAACAGACAAATAGAGAAAATCCAAAAGAAGAAAAGGTGGTGTTTATTTTTTGACAGTCATTTTCAAAACTGCGTTCAAAACGAGATATCTTTAAAACACAATAATGTATGGCTTATCCTTACACTCTGATGCATTACACATGCAGTTATCCGATTATTCTCAAAACTGCTCCACCCCCATCTCATCCCTCAGTTCCCAGCTTTCCTTATCCTTGAGCTGACTGCACAGTAACAATCTGTTTCAATCAAATGTTCATGTCTGGCTGGCTATGACCATTTCTTCTCATATGGCGTTGCCTGCCTTTGATATGCAAATCATTTTGACTCTTGCCATTTAGGGCCAAAGTTTTACACGTTTCATATGCAGACGAGCTTCGTTTCACATAATGTTCATCAGGCACTCACTTTAAAGGCCTTTCTTTTCTAGAAGTCGCGTCATTGTGCAAATGAGAGGGGAAGGAAATATATGTAAAGGAGATCGATTGCAAGGAGTTGGATTGCTGTTGAATCTGATAATGTCACTTATGATGCAGTGACATTAAGAGATTCAGTATCACTATGATATAGTGACATTATTATAATAGTGACATTAGGAGATCGAAGAGCAATCACATTCATTACATGAATGTTATCATTTTATAACATTTGGTGTCCGGCATTAATGGAAACAGAATGTCATTGTCCCTTTTGGTGTATGATAGAACAAGTGAACAAACTATAGTAGTAACTCATACTTGTACCATGCTCTTTCTGAGACTGAAAACCCTCACAGGGCAAAATTTGTCTTTTCATTTATTGATTGTTTTTCTGAGAAAGTGAAAACAAATCTGGTGTTGTGTAATGGAAGTCGCTGTTGTAAAAAAAACCAAAAAGCCCCTATACATTTCGCTAATTTAAAAAAAAAATGACCGTGTGCAGAGTTTATTTTTTGCAAACTGCCTAATCAGATCTCGTAACAAATAAATTATTTCAGCCATTTGTATCTCTCAGGCCACATTTTGAGCATTCATAAATGTAAGCCTATCCCAGGAGCGTATTTGAGAAGTTGAAGCAATGATAAAAATGCTTTACAATAATTGTTAGAAACAACAGTAATTAAATATCAATGAATGAGCCCCAAACCAAAAAAAAAAACCCAAGAGAATTAATCTGCAAAAAAATTGCCTAATGAAACCGCAGCTGCTGAAATTAAAAACTAGAAATTAAACAAAGATCCATGGATGCTCTCTCTCTCTCTCTCTCTCTCTCTCTCTCTCTCTCTCTCCCTCACACGTACACACACACACACACATACACATACACGGATGAAAAAAGGCACGTGAGTGCTTATTCCATTATCCTTGAAATAAAAGAATAAAAATAAAATAAAACACGCACACACACACACCAAGCAAACACAAGTACGTATTCACATCAATATTTCTTGGCTAAATGCTTACTGTTTAAATGAGCGAACTTGCTGAAAGAAACTTTATGTTTGTAATTATTTTGAGAAAATCTCGTCTTCTTGCACGTTTTATAAAGTCTGTTTTCTTTAGATTGTAGACAGATGACAGAAGACTTTTGGTACTTTTCCTTTTATTCTTAGTTTTTTTCTTTTTTATTCCTTTATTGCGAGGATAATGAAATAAGCAATTGTGTGCTTTTTTTTTACATCCAGTCCCCGTGTGTACACAGTTTTGTAAATTGTGTCATCCATTCCCACAAGTACACAATGGCCTACTCTTCTGAAAAGCGGGACAGATTTTTATCGTGTGCGCAAGACGTTCTGTTTATATATATATATATATATGTGTGTGTGTGTGTGTGTGTGTGTGTGTGTGTGTGTGTGTGTGTGTGTGTGTGTGTGTGTGTGTAAATGAGACTTTTCGGGGGTCATCGAGTGCCCACTTCTCTCCTTGGCTGTTATAGGAAAAGGAACATCATGTACAGTGCCTGTTATCGTTCGTTCAGTACGTGTGTAACCAACTGGAGTCTCAAGAGATTTGTCTGCCAAGTAGTTTTTCTCCTGTTGAATCCATTGAATTAGTTTTGCCTAACCAGACCTGGCCGCTATGTCATGTGTCTCTTGATACCATAGTCTACACACAGGCTTAGACATATATCTGTCAGAACTTGGTAAACTGGTATCATAGTTTGGGTTTTTTCCCCGAGGCTTTTTCGGTGGGTCTATGGAATAGATACCTTTGTGTGATGTAGTATGTCAACTAGAAATACTATTCCCCTCTAACTTCTCTTTATTGGGGTCACCCGCTTCTGTCTTACTTTTGTTTCCTTCATTTTTTATATTCCTTTGTGTCTGTGCTTGTTTTTTTCCTATCTTTTAATTTTTTTGTTTACTTACGTCAAAGCTACTTTCGACACATGGGTTCATATGTGGTACTTTTTCCCTGTCCCGAATAGATAAGCAGATTTCTGGCTTCCCCCATGGGGTTACCCAGGGGCCTTGTCAGTAAAAATAGCATCCCCACCGTCTGAACACGTCTTGCTAGGAATTCCTGCTTTTCTATCCCTCTCCCTGTTTGTCTTTTTCTCTTTCTTTTACCTCCTTCTTGTCTGTTTTCTGCTTTTGGGTCTATCATCCTACTTTTTCCAGAAAGACTTAAAAAATATTTATCTCCCACGCCAAAATTCGTATTTGCTGGGCCTGACTTGTGGGGCGCTTAATGGCAGCACAACTTGTAAGTGAAGCAGAGGAAGACGCCCCAAAAATTGTTAAAATAAATGGAGGTACACACTCAAATATGGCACCAGCTAACTTACTTTTTCAATGATGGTGTTGTGGCACTAGGCAATGTAATGTGTAATAATTCGGGGGGGGGGGGGTGGGGGTGCATTTCGCACTTAGGTGACTCAAACAAGCAAGGGAATACAAACACAAATGAACAAAACACGGTTTTTTGGTGTTTGTTTCAGAATGCCTAGTGCTGGGAGAAACAGGTCAACCCTACACGCAGACTAGACCAGTTCAGAAAAAAAAGGCTGACGAAGAGCGAAGAGCAAATCAACAGGGAAAGCCACCCGTATCCTGCTGGGTTATACAAAGCAAACGTGTAATGCTGCAGTGGATTCCCGCCCACTGTGGTATGCCTGGCAACGAACATGCTGATGAACTTGCAAAACAGGGAGCACAGAAAGAACAGTGTGAAAGCCGCCTCACCTTCCACGAAAAGAAGACAATCACCAAATCAATGGCTCGACACAGAATAGAGAAAGACGACTACCACAATCTCAAATGCGAAGAACAAGCCATAACATTTTAAGACTCCGCTCTGGGCACAACAGGTTAAAACACCACATGTCCACAAAGCTTAAACTCGTTCTTTCTCCCATGTGTGCCTGTGGCAAAGAAAACCAGACTGGTGAGTAAGCACATCCTTCAAAGGTACACGTTATACAGCAACCTGAGGAAGGTTGTGTGGTCAATGGAGATAACCCTGCAAACCAAGCTGTACTGCCCACGAGAGGAGCTGGAAAGAACTTGCCATTATGTTTCTCAAACACATCTGACGGTGTAAAAACGAACGAGAGAAGATCCTGCTGGGACATTTTCGCCTTGGAATGTGAGGTGAGTCAGATGTGTTCTTGTATCTGTCAAAATGTTTGTGAAGAACCTGATTGTTGTTGTTGTCCTTATGTCCAGATAAGCTGTGTTGCAAACTGTATGGCATGTTGTTCGGAGTTTGGCATTCTTCCTCAGAAGCTTTTTTTCTGTGGTAAGTGCATTGTAAGTGTATGTAATTGTGAAATGAAGGACTATTTTTCTGGAACACTGTCGTAATTATGCTTACAGATGCCTCTGCAGTACAAAAAACTGTTTTTGTATTATTTAATCACAAATGAAAATGGCAACTCTGATACTAGAAGGTTGTGATGTTTTGCATTTAAAGTGGGTGACTTCATTTTTGAAAATATTCTCTTATCGCCTAAATATGTTCAGCATACAATGGTAGTTTGAACATTAAAATAATTAAGGCTTTGTTTGTTGTTTTTTTTAACTGGATTTTTGGTGCAGTACAGAGTCCATAAAACTTGAAATTTTATTTCAATCTGTTCTAATAAAATTTCCTGACACTGGTCAGGTCTCCTCAATCAAAGACTTTTGCAAGTATTTTAGTTTGATTAATGCGTATTATGCAGTTTGTTAGGTAACTGCATATTATGAACTTTTGTCCTATGCTTCCTTTGTGTAGGTCTTGACCCACTAGAACTTCATTCTTCAGGTTCCCCTTTTGTTTTGTACCTAGCTTTCAAAGCGTTCTCCTTTCGCCAGTTATTTTGGCTTCTTCAGTACAATAGGCTCACAGTCTGTTAATGCTCCTCATTTCATCCGCCTGTGTTCTCTGGTCCATAGCTCACCTGTCTGTTTCTTCAGCCTCACCTCTTGTTTGTATTGTGGCTTTCATAATGTACGAGAATGTCTGTGTCTGTTTCCTGTATTATATATACATCAATAATGGGGAGCAGGGAGGTTGTGGTGCGATGTGTGTGTGTGCGTGTGTGTGTGTGTGTGTATGTATGAGAGAGAGAGAGAGAGAGAGAGAGAGAGAGAGAGAGAGAGAGAGAGAGAGGAGAAAGTTCACATCAGAAGTTTTAATGAATTTTCACCAGTTTCGCATAATTATCAGAAAGCTAGATTTTCCCTTAGAAATCCCATATATGAAGTTTGATATGCCCAACTGACCCTCCTACTCGCACTGATACTTTTTTTTGTTCCTGGGACGCTTACAACTATCCCGTTCCTCCAAACAAACAACTAACTATACTGCATGCAACATCACAAGATAAAAGAAAATAAAACCGAGCCTATGTCTACCATTAGCACTTCTGTAGCCCCTGCATAGCTAGCAAGCTAGATGGATCAAACTTTTTGATGTCCCTGCACCCCTCCCTCCCCCAGTCCCATATCGACTGGCTTTCAGAAGGCAGCCGGCCATTGGCTGGCCTTTGATATGCAAATGAGTGTGACTGTTGCCATTTTCCGGACACCTTTTCCGCCCGTCCTGTATGCAAATGAGTCTGGCTTCTGACACTTTTCATCAGGCCTCGGCTTTTAGGGTTTTGCAGGCCTCATATAATAATTTGCAGAAATGGGGGGATGGTATATGTGCTGAGGGGGTAAGGGGGAGGGGAGAAAGGACCTCAGATCTATGATATTTTCATACTTCATACATTATTAAGCGATTGACATTATCGAAAGCACCACTATATCGACCAGATTTGGGGAGCATAAAACTAGCCGGCAGACAAACAGGCCCTTTTGTATCACCTAGGCTGGTCTAAATGCCTTCATGTGTCGTGAATTGTTCCCTGCGGCAAACCATTCGCACACCCACCACTTATCTTTATTTGTTCTTGCTCGATCTTTCACAACACCCCAGGGCTGGTTCTCACACGCTGCTTATCCCAATGCCATCACACGCAATCACAGTCTGACTGGTTTTGTCATGCCCTCAGAGCCAAGCAGTCCACAGGGAGCTATCCATGTCAGGAAGCCTTGAGGCCATCAAGTAGAGGAGGCCCCGCTCGCTCCCTTCAGTGATGGTCAGGGTGTCTGCTCTGATCCAGCATAACCTGAATATCTTTTGGAATCCCTGCAGATAAGAAAAGCGACCACTGTAGAGTGGTGATTATCAGAGGATATCGATTAAACACTTCCAATGTATCTAAATACCCTGAACATTTTGATATGATTTGACCATTTTGCCATTATGTAAACATGGGAACAAATAAGGAAATGGCCGTGAGACAGCGCAGCAGTTGAGATGTTTTTTTTACGGTATGATGAAAAAAAAGATAATCATACACGATAATTGACCATCCTCTAGTGATATAGTTAAGTCTGTTATCTTCTTCGACGCGTTGAACGCTCAGACAGCAACTATTGTTGTCTGTTACATGAGCGAAAATGCGTCACGCTGCCGTTAAACACCTAACAAGTCAAGCCCAGCGCATCTGAGGAAAAAAGGCAGGAGAATGGACCAAGAAGGCAGAAAATAGACAAGACGGAGGTGACAGAAAAAAAGAACAAGGACAGAAACAGAGTGATAGAAAAGAGGAAATTTATAGCACATAAATTCCAGAAGACGGGGATGCTATTTATACTGACGGGCCCCCGGCATCTCTACGGGGAAAGTCTGTTATCTTAAAGGGGGGGAAAAACTTAGTATCCTCTTTGATAGCAGGCAAGCAACAGCATTACCACCATTTGAAAATTTACACATTTTTACAGCGGTATTGTTTTAACATGATGCTTTTTATCCCCAATTAGCTGAGATGGAGAGAGTTTCATCGGGCAGATTACTACAAAATGTTGGATGGGGGAATTCCAGATAATAGCCGCAAGGCAGAATAGAGAAAATAGATCCTGAAATGATCCCTACAAAATTTATGTGTAGATGTATTGATTTCAAGTTGAATGGTTAAAACAAACTCCAGTTGCGTATTTATTTTTAGTGTTTGTGAGCAATTTTTTTCCAGAGTTTTACTGCATGGCAAGGTTGTATCTTTCTTACAGACTGTTCTCCTTTGTTTATGATGAGTAAATGTATATAATTTCGATCAAACTGTGCTCAGTAAGTCTCTGTATCTGGCCTCTATGGTGGACATTAGTGTGAATGATGTTGTTTGCAATGTTTTGTATCGCAATTGAAGATCTCATACTAATAAGTTTTCATGGGTTTTTATGCTTTTTTTCTTTGACTGTACACATACTTCACAGAACAAGGTTATGCAGACCCTCAATTGCTAGGAGAGCGTGATATAAAAAGGTTATGCACGTACTTGGAAAAGATGTATGTCTTCAGATTTTTTTTAACTAACTCTTTCTCTCTCTCTCTCTCTCTCTGTTTCTCTCTCTCTCTCTCTCTCTCTCTCTCTCTCTCTCTCTCTCTCTCTCTCTCTCTTTCTCTCTCCCTCCCTCCCTCCCCTACAGAACCTAGCCGGGTATTGATAATACAATCATAGAGCATCCAAGCAACCAACAACAACAAAAATCAGAACAGAAAGCACGAAAAAAAAGAAGTAGCCACAAAAACCCTGTGGATTTGGCAAACTTTAGTCAGGCCTTGCAATTATTTTCCAATTCATTCTCAGAAAATAATCGGTTACAGGATTTGTTTTTACGATGCGTTTTTCAGTTCATACAGGAAAATATTCGATTAAAGAATGGGCCAGATCTCTCTCTCTCTCTCTCTCTCTCTCTCTCTCTCTCTCTCTCTCTCTCTCTCTATATATATATATATATATATATATATATATATATATATATATATATATATATATGGACAGACGGACGGACATACATACGTACGTACATACATACATACATATATACACATACATACACACATTAACACACACATACATACATTCATACATACATATATACATATATACATACATACACACATCCATCCATATATCCATCCATACATCCATATATACATACATACATTGGTAAAGCCTTACCTGATCCTAACCATTTTACTTTCTACGACAATATACACACACACACACACACAAAAGCTCTGATAAGCAAAAACAACAACAAAAACATAATCCACACACACACATACACACACGCGCACAGAGTTCATTGCACGCGCAGTCAGTCACTGTGTGCTCATTGGCCCGTGACCTTGCTGTGTTCTGGAAGCACGTGCTGAGGTCAGCCATGTGGAAAATCAATCAGGGTACCCCTGCGGGTGGATTGATGGATGGATGGATGGATGGATGAATGGCATGGCATGGCATGGCATGGCATGGCAAGGGCCTACGTGAGGATTTTGTGTTGGTTTTTTGGTTGGTTGGTTGGTTGGGTTGTTGTTTTTCGTTACTGTGCGCCAGTGTTTCTGATCTATATGTTCTTCCTTACGCGCCAGGAGAGAGAGAGAGAGGGTGTGGGGGAGGGAGAGAGGTAGGGAGAGAGGGAGAGGGCTGGAAGAGAGAGAGAGAGATGGAGGAGAGAGAAAGGGGGAGAGAGAGGGAGAGAGATGGAGGGGAGAGAGGAGAGAGATGGAGGGGATAGAGAGGGGTAGAGAGAGGGAGAGAGATGGAGAGGGAGGGAGAGAGAGAGAGCACAAATAATTTATTCGCTTATGAATCTAGCAAAAAGAAAAAGAAAGAAAAACACACACACATACACACACAAAAACACACACGCACGCACGCATTCTATCACAACTTGTGAAGAGACGTAAAATGAAATCCAACACACGCACCAGAATCTGAGAGGAGACAGACAGGTAGACAGACAGACAGACAGAAAAATAGACAGATAGATAGACAGAGAGTCTATAATGTCTGGTGTTTTTTTTTAGAACTGAATAACTAACAAACCCCAACAACACCCCCACCCTAACCACCTCTACCCCCCTCCCCTCATTTCACACACACACACACACACACATACACACACACAACATCACACACACACACACACACACACACACACACACACACACACACACACACAACGTTTCCTCCATCTTCATCCATCTACGCATTTCCTAACAAATGACACGAGATCTACCAAACAGAAGGTGAAGCTTGATGATGTAAAACCAAAACGAAAGAGAAAAAACACCCAAAATCCTGTCTGGGAGCGAGGCTCATTTGCATACAGCACGCGCGAGGGGGGTTGGTAGCCACCCCTACCACCTCCCCCCCCCCCCCCCCCCCCCCCCCCCCCCCCCCCCCCGTACCCTCTCCCCCAAAATGGCAAAAGTGGAGGTGATTTGCATACCACAGTCATGTCAGCCAGCCAACCATCTAGCGGTATCTGTGGAAGCCAGCTGGCGGGAAATCAAGAGAGGGAAAGGTATTGATATTCCCTCACAATATCGGAGGGGTTATCCATACAGCGCAGACATATCAAAGCTATACAGATGCACTGCTGGTGGAAGAGGTTGGTGCAGGGTGATAGAGTAAGGCATGCGGGCGGATGAATGAAGCAGAGGGAGGGAGGGAAGGAAGAGAGGAAGGAAGGAAGGAAGAAAGAAAGGAAGAAGGAAGGAAAGAAAAGAAAAGGAAGGAAAGGAAGAAAAAAAGAAGGAAGGAAAGAAAAAAGACACAGACAGGAAAAAAGACAGACAAACAGAAAAAAAGAAAGACGGACAGGAAGGAAGGAAGGAAGAAAGAAGAAAAAAAAGTGGAATGAAGGAAGAAGCAATGATTCCAAGTTTGAGGTTATTTTCGGGGATTGACCATCTTGGGTGGAACAGGGAGGGAAGGGGAAGGGGGGCATTTGGGGGAGGGGGTGGGGGGCAGGCAAAATCATGGGTCATACGACTTTTGCATGGATGTTTGATAATTGGCTGGTGGGCATACGCGCGGACACACACGCGGACACACAAGCAGACACATACATACATACATAATTACATACATAATTACATACATACATACTTACATACATACATGCATACATAATTACATACATACATACATAATTACATACATACATACATGCATACATAATTACATACATACATATATACATGCACACGCACATGAGCATGCGCATACGTGCATACTATCTCTCTGTTTGTCTCTCGTTCTCTCCCTCTCTTTCTCTCTCATATCATCATCATCGTCATCGTCGTCATCATTATCATCATCATCATCATTATCATCATCATTATCATCATCATCATATTATCATCATCAAATCGTTTTGCATTCACATTCTCTCTTCTCCAGCACCAAAGAGAAGTCAGCTCTGTTGCCAGTGCTAATTCCTGAGTACCATGACAACCCACCCATCACAGTCCTCCTCTTCTACATCTCTCTCCCCACCCCACCCCACTCCCACCCCACCACCCCCTCTCCAACCAACTTCCTCCTCTGATCTTTACCACCCCTCTCATTTCCACAAATGACACGGGACCTACCAAACAGAAGCTGATGTTTGATGAAAAACTGTCTGGGAGCGAGGCTCATTTGCATACAGGACGCGCGAAAAAGGTATCCCCAGAATGCCAAAAGTCGCGGTCATTTGCATACCACACAGTCAAGCGAGGACTGTATCTTTACACTAGAGGAAAAGTTGAGGGGAGGGAGGGGGAGTGTCTTGGAGGGGGGGGGGGGTGGTTAATGAGAGTATTTCGTCTAATGTTTTGGCATCTGCCCTGACATATTTACATTGTGGATGGGCTGTTTATGACAGTAGCTGACATGGACACATAAGGAGCAGGGAATAAAGTACATTAGTTTACTTTTAAAGTGTGAAGATATTTCTGGAACGATCATGCTAGGAAAAGTAGAGGCACTGACTTTTAAAGGCGAACAAAAGACGGACTGGGCAGGGCAGGCAGTAGGCTGAAACGGAGAAAGAACGGAGAGGTTTGTTTTCTTAAAGATGCAAGGGAGGCTGGGTGTGGAGATTGGAACGGTGGATCAGAATGATGCTTCTCTGGACTTCTCGATAGCTGGCTGGCACTTTCTGTGTTTTGGTATCTTGTCCATGGTGTTTGGTTGCTGTTCAGAACAAGTTTTGCTGCTACTTGTAATGCTGGTTTATTTCCCATCAGCTGTAGTATGGGCTGCTGATTGTTTTGCCATTATTGTTTATATTTTTCCATCTCTTCACCTTCCTCTTTCCCTTGATCACCATCATGATGATGATAACTGCAGCAGTAGCAGCAGCAGCAGCAGCTAGAAACAGATGGATGAGCACGCTATTCTCGTTGACTTAATCTCTTTTTTCTCCATTATTCCACGTGCCTGTCCAATCAGTGTTGAAGTAGAGTAGAAGCATTTTGGTCTAGGGCTTTCATAGGGTTTTTGCCTCTCTTATGTAGATATTGTAGTGATAACTTGGGACGGGATAGCTCAGTGGTCGGAGCTCTCGTTTTCCCCCAGCCAATGTTAAGCAGCGTCGAGCGTGGTTACCACTTGGATGGGTGACCGTTTGCGCGCCTTGGCTTCAGTAGAGTCCCCCAGTTCACCCAGCTGTAAATGGGTACCTGCCTCTTTAGGGCCAAGGAAGGTAAAGCAGGGAGGGAGAGGAGATGGGCGCCGCCCTCAATATGCTGGCCCCTAGAGAAGTGAGGTCTCTGACGCCTCACTCCCCTATAGGTTATGGGATTCCTTTACCTTTACCTTTTTATGTAGTTATTGTGGTGATAACTGTGGAAAGTTTCAGATACTATAAGAACTGGTTAGAAAGTGACGCTAGTTAAGCATCTAAGCCTCTGCATTGTCTGCATTCTATATAGTAATAGAAGATATAAATGCCGTTTATAAACTAATGCTGTTTAAGCCATGGTGAACGTGTTTTAGGAAGATTCTCTCCCGTTCTATATACACCTTTTCAAGATGACACCAAAACAACAAACTGATGTATATTTTTTCTTCTTCTTTATGTATTTATGTCTGGGGTTTTTTGTCTTTTCTTCCTGTCGGCAACAGACGTTTCATACCTCTACTAATGAAAAAATGTAATGTGTCTAAGAAAAAAATAATTCAGGAATGCTTTAAAGAGACATTGCAACGGTTTTTTTGTTTTTTTTTTCTTTTCATTTGCTGTATGCTTCCCTAAATCTTTGACATTATGCTTCCCATGATTCTATTTTGTGGAATCCCTTGTGCCAGAGAGAAGCACGTCTGCTACCTGCTATTATATGAGCTTTGTGGTTTCTCTTTACAGCTCCTCCTATCTTCTCCTATCCACAAATGACGTACAAAACTCAAAACCAGGCTTGATAAAGATGAAAGTATCTGGAGTATACCTCTTTTGCATACAGAGCACGTGGGGAAAATACCCCCCCCCCCCCCCCAAAAATGGCAATAGGTCAGGTCATTTACATAGTCACCAAAGACCACAAAGGGATAAGTTTTATAATTCAGAAAGAAGGAGGGCAGAGAGAGAGAATGTTGACATTTTTGTCAAAAACGTTACGGTTATACGTCACTGATAACGTCACTGACACGTGCTATACTTATGGGGGGATGTTTGGAACGCTTGCTGAAAGATGGAAGAGGAGAAAAGAAACTGAGAATACCAGCCGACTACAGATGGGTATTGCATGGATGATTTGTAACACTTGTGGATTGTATTTTTGTTTTTGGATGGGAAGAAAGAAAGCTCTTCTCTTACTGTCCACATGGAATGGAAGATGGTTATAGGAGGAGAGGAAAGGGGGACAAATAGGAAATGGAGGAGGAGGAGATTAAGGCTGAGTGAAAGGAGGAGAAGAGTGAGGGAAGGTTTGAGGGAAGAGGAGAATGGAAAGAGAGAAGGATGAAGACTGGAGATGTGCCTTGATCTTTGAGTGTAGTCAAGGGCGAATTGGTGATGTGGATGCTGAAAAGAGGAATTTGGATCGATCTTTTTCTCGTCCATGGGCGGATGGATGGATGGATGGATGGATAAACGGACAGACGGATGGAAAGACAGATGGATGGCTGGGTGGATGAATGGGTGGGTGGGAATGTGAGTGAGTATGTGGGTGGGCGGGTGGATGGCTGGCTGTCTTGATGGATGGATTGACGGACGGACAGATGGATGGATAAACGGATGGATGGATAGATGGATGGATAAACGGATGGATGGATAGATAGATGGATAAACGGATGGATGGATGGATGGATGGAAGCTAGAGGTTTCTGCGTCCTATATTTTCCTGGAGCTGCTGTTTAGAAATTTGTGAGCTCGTTCTCTGCTGCCATATTGGTTGCTGATTCATTTTCCACTCTTGTAGTGTTATTCTGAGGTTTTCGTTGCTGTTTTCATCAGCAGCAGCATCCTTGCTATCATCGTCACTTTGTTCATATTGTCGTTTTCGTTGTTTGGTTAAAGCACTGCTCCTTTTTCCTATGTAGAAAGCAGACAAACCAAGAAAACTGTAGTAGACCTATATCATGATTATGGCCCAGGGGTATTGTTCTGCTCTGTTTTCTCCATTCTGTGGTGAGTGAGGTTTGAGGGGGGTTTAGTACAGAGCTTTATGGCCTGTGTCGAACTCGTGAACAATACAGTGATAGTGTGTGTGTGTGTGTGTGTGTGTGTGTGTGTGTGTGTGTGTGTGTGTGTGTGTGTGTGTGTGTGTGTGGTGTGTGTGGTGTGTGTGTGCTGTGTTGTGTGAGTGTGTGTGTATGTGTGTGTGCTTCTGCACGCACATTTTATTTCACGCAGAGAAATGCTCTGACAAAGCGGTACACACCACACACACTCACGCGCATGCGCGCGCACCGCGCCAACAACAACCAAACACAAACACACAAAAGGAAATACAAAGCATTAAATCTCAATAAGATTACATACATTCACACAACACCACGCGCACACGCACACACATACACACACACAACACGCAACCCCCAAACACACACACACAGCACACCCAATCCCCCACCTACACACACACACACATCACGCATACCACAGACACACAGACACACACACACACACACCACACCACACACACACACACACACAACAAACACACACTTACACACACACACATTACCACATCCCTCCTAAGCTTATGCCTGACAAAAGGAATCCAGAACCTAGAATCATTTACATACAGAGCCACAGAACGGAGAACCTGAGATTCTGAGATTGCAAGAGTCAAGCCGATTTGCATATTGGAGATCTACAAAGGCTATTACAATCAGGACGAAGTGGGTAAGGGAGAGACAGAAAGAGGTAGACATTTTTTGGTGTGAAAGCCTTGAAGCTATTCCGGGGATCTGATGAAAGCTGTGAGTCTGGAGAGAAAAGGGAAGGGAAAAGATGGGGGGGGGGGGGGGGGGGGGGGGGGGGGGGGGGGGGGGGGGGGGGGGGGGGGGGGGGGGGGGGGGGGGGGGGGGAGCAAGAGTTAGAAATCAGATGGGTGTTTACGAGTATACAAAGGAAGGGTAAACACAGCCTAGAATCTAGAAAGGTTTGTTGTGGGTTTTTTATTTGTTTTTTGTTGTTGGGTTGGGTTTTTTTTTTGGGGGGGGGGTTGTTTTGTTATTAGTTTGTGTTCTTTGTTTGTTTGAAGGGGGGGGGGGGGGGGGTGTTAGTTTTGTGTGTGTTTGTTTTGTGTCTCTATAAACGTCTACAATAAGAGTGTGAACAATGAGTTTTTAGGCATGTGTTTTTTGGGGGGGTTTTTTGTTATTAGTTTGTGTTTTGTTGTTTGAAGGGTGGGGAAGGGAGTGGTTTAGTTTTGGGTGTTTTTTGTTGATGTTATATACTCTACAATAGATCTTGAACAATGAGTTTTTAGATTGTCTTTTGGTGTGTTTTTTGTTTTACGTTTGTTGTGTTATTGTTTTGTTTTGTTCAATTAGTTTTTGGGTTGCTTTTTTCCTTTGATGTTATTTATTATAACTTTTTTTTTAGATAGTTCATGTCTACGTATTGTTTGTTAATACATTGAATGTCTAGTCTCTTCTTATTCGTTAAAAAAAAGTAAGTTTTTAAATATTTTAAATATTTATTTCTTTATATATTAAAAACGTTACACATTCACAAGTATTTGCCTGTGTTTAACTCACAGACACCCAACATAGACACAGAAACCACACACTCACAGAGAGAGAGAGAGAGAGAGAGAGAGAGAAGAGAGAGAGAGAGAGAGAGAGAGAGAGAGAGAGAGAGAGAGAGAGAAATAGACAGAAACAGATACAATACATAGACATAAAAATAACAAATTGAGATAGACAAGCTACCCCCCCCCCCTTATCTCCTACACACAGGCTATCTCTCTCTCTCTCTGTCTGCCCTCTCTCTGTCTGTCTCTCTCTCTCTCTCGCTCTCTCTCTCTCTTTCTCTCTCATACACACCACACTACACTACACTACCACCACACTACACCAAATCCACCCCACACTACACTACACTACACTACACCACACTTCACAACATCTCTATTACCAATCAGTTCCACGTCTGTAAAAAAAATAAACAAACCTCTTCTAATTCTTCCTTCTTTTTATTCTCTCTCTCTAAATGTTTGCAATTTCTGTGGGAAACCTGTGCGCGTGTCTCATTTGTCTTGTCGCAGTAATTATTTAAATATTTTCCTTCTTCCTCTCTCTTGGTTTTGAAATTATTTATGATTCCTTTGGGCGTGTGAGGCTCATTCTTCCCCTTTTTCTGCTCTCTCCTTCTCTCTCTCTCTTCTTCTCTCTTCATTCTCTCTCTCTCTCTCTCTCTCTCTCTCTCTCTCTCTCTCTCTCTCTCTCTCTCTCCCTCGCTCTCCTCTCTCTCTCTCTCTCTCTCTCTCTCTTCTCTCTCTCTCCTTCTCCTCTTCTCTCTCTTCTCTCTCTCTCTCTCTCTCTCTCTCTCTCTCTCTCTCTCTCTCTCTCTCGTTTAACTGTTTGGCTGTTGATCATTTAGGATTTGAAAGAAAAACAGACAAGAGTCAAAGGTTAGTTGCTTTCCTAAAATCAACTTTTGGCCTGCGGGTTGTTGTTGGGTTTTTTTTTAAACAAAAGCAATTTGTGTGTACCTTTACACCTAACCCAATCTTAATGTTTACAGCCCTACCGACCACAGTGGCCATATCTGGGCATTCTTTTCATTTTACACATTGTTGTCCAAATTCATGAATTTGCAACTGTAAAATGAAATGTACGATACGAAGAACGTTTCCCCGTGCGAATGCCGGGGGCCTGTCAGTATAAATAGTATCCCCACCTTCTGGAAATTCTGTGCTAGGAATTCTCTCTATCACTCTCTTTGTTTCTGCCTTGTTCCTTCTTGTCGCCTCCTTCTCATCTATTTTGACCTTCTTGGTCCATTCTCTTGCTGGGTTGTTTTTTTCCAAGAAAGCCTTGCCAAAGTTGGATGCTGCTGATACCTACCATAAAAACTACCCTACCCCCACCCCACCCCCAATATCTCTCCTCCTTCACAGTCCCTGCTCCCTCCCATCCTCCTCTTTTCTTTTCTCCCCATGGCTACAAGTGACGTCAGAACCTATCAAACGGAAGCTGACGCGTGACGTAAACAAAGTGTCTGGAGCGAGGCTCCTCATTTGAATACAGAAGGCCTAACAGACGTTGTTCCAACAGAAACTGGCCGGAGTCAGGGGTGATTTGCATGCCACAGTCAAACCAGGGATACGAACATAAGCCAGAGTGAAAGGAGAGTTGGGATTTAGGGGGGGGGGGGGGGGTATTGATATTCCCACCAACATTGGGTATTCATACAACGCTTATATCATCTGCACTTTAGATGGACAAAGCACTTAGGATAGAAGTAAAGGTGTCCCATAACCTATGTGGTCGTAAGGGAGTGAGGCATCAGAGACCTCAGCTTCTCCAGGGGCCAGCATATTGAGGGCGGCGCCCATCTCCTCTCCCTTGCTGCTTTACCTCCCCTGACCCTAAAGAGGGCAGGTACCCATTTACGGCTGGGTGAACTGTGGGACTGTACTAAAGCCAAGGCGCAAAAACGGCCCCCCATCCAAGTGGTATTCACGCTCAATGCTGTTTAACCGTGGCTGGGGGTAAGCGAGTGCTCTGACAACTGAGCTATCCTGTCCCTACCACTCGGGATATGACGGGGAAAAACCCATGGACTTTAGAGATATTTTAGATCAAAGAGAGAAAATTGGGGTAAGTTTTATTTCAGGCTAAATTAAACTGAGACGAGACAGAAAGAGAGAAGAAATGGAGGTAAATCGTTTTCTATGTTTTGTTGTTGGCTTTTCTTTCTTGGTGGTGTCTGGTGGCAGTTTCAGCAGTTGCTGTTGCTATTTTCGGTGCTGGTTCGTTTCCCGTCTGCTGTGGTAGTTATTCCTGTTGTTGCACAGTACAGCCTGGTTTATTTTGTTGTTGTTATCGTCGTTCTCACCCCTTTCATCACTGCCGTCTTGGCAGAGGCGGCACCAGGATCACTAGCATCTGATGCAGATTCACTGTTGCTGTCTTCATCGTTGGTACCAAAGTTTGTTGTTTTTTTCTATTGTTTTCATACGTGCAGTCTCCCTTGTTGAGAATAGGCTGACCAGTAGCAAATTTTTAAATAAGAGAATGTAAGAAAAAAACACCAGATGGTAAGTTGTTGGTGTTTAAGCACGCCGTCAGCGCCTGGGCTTTATCCCAGCTCTTGATTAAACCATTGACGCTGGGGGCAACAGCAAAGTGAGAGGCTGTATGACCAGTGGCTTTCTTTCCCACTCATGGAACTCCACTTGACAGCTTAGTCTTTAGTGATCGACTATGACTCTGACTAGGAGGCTTGACTCGCACAGTCCTTATGTGCTGCAGCCCTGGGAGCTGGTTGGCCTTTGGAGAACATCTCCAACGCTGACTGTTTTTATGCCCACTTGCCGAGAGAGTGGGGATGTACTGTGGGCAAGGCATCTCCACTATAAATCAGATTTCGTCGGACACGACGGACAATCATAAAGCAGCACATCTGTCTTTTTGTGGATGTATTCCCCCTGTGTACAGCAAACGTCTTTCCACAATATCGCATCATGGACACTTTTCTTACATACCTCCACACTCTCTCTTGTAGGAATACTTTAACCGTTACAACGTTTTAAATTATACAACGCGCGCAAGGAAAAACAACAGTCGGCAAGTTGCCGCTGCTTAAATCATGTGTCTTGTTATGGCTTTATTCCCTTTTTGCATGTCTCTTTCCCTATCAATACTAAAAATAATAAAGGTCTCGAGATAATATTTCTTTGTTCTTTTCTTGAAGACTATGTTGTTTTCGGTAAAGCTTTGTTCTTCTCTTGCTAAAAGAAATTTGTAAGTTCACCGGTGCTGTATAATTTACAGACCTGATGCCAAACCCGCTCGAAAATACATACAAGAGCTGGCCTGACGGCTTGCTTGTCTATGAATTCATTTTATGCATTATCAGACTCTTTGACATACTGCTTTTTACTGATGCAATAACTTTAAGGAGACTGATGCAATAACTTTAAGAAGACTGATGCAAGAACGTTAAGGAGACTTATGCAATAACTATAAGCAGAACGATACAATCAGTACATGCAGTGACTTTTCCTGTGATGATGCTTTTCTTGTTGCCCTGAATTCATAAATCAAACCTTCACGTTAAGAGGCGGCATGTGCGATGACTATCTGCAGAAGGAGCCGTGTCTCCTCCCTTGCTAACACCTCAAAAGCTTTCCCCTAGCCTCTCATTTCCACAAAGGATCTGCCCAAACCCCAAAAGCCTATGTCCAAGAAAGATGTCTAGACCTAGAATATTTTGCATAGAGAGCGTGTGAGAAAGGTATCCGAAAATGGCAGGAGAGCCGAGGAGATGGTTTACAAACCAAAGGCAGAAGAGGGATCCCCCTGATGTTTATACATTGGGGGGGGGAAGGGGGGGGGGGGGGGATGGAGAGTTGACATTGTAGCCGATGTTGCACAGCTATACATCATTGCATGTTATTGCGGCTATACATGCCACACTAAAGGAATATGTTCCGGAGAGAAGAATGTTTTAAGTTGGGGAAACGGAGAAGAAAAAAACCACAGGGATTGATAGCAGACTATGATGAATTTGAAATGGATCAGCTGCTGTTCTTGTAGATTGTTGGTTTTTGAGGACAATTAATAGAAGAGGCTGCAGATAAGATTCCTCTCTTTGTAAACATAGAATGGGAAATGGTTTAGTGAGGGAATGAGATAAATGAATGCTCGAGATAAAAAGAAAAAGTAAACAAGCAAACGAACCAAAAAACAAAACAAAAAAAACAGCAGGAGCTGGAGATTTCTTGGCGTGTCAGAACAGTGGAGAGATGGCGTTTTGCATTGTATCGTATTGTATTGCTTTGTTTTGGTTTGTCTTGTATTGCATTGTACTGTACTGTGCTGTGTTGTGTTGTGTTGTGTTGTATTGTATAGCGCTTTAAGTCACGGTACATTTCTATAAAAAAAAAAAAAAGAAACCAACAACAACATTAGGTTGTTCTTCCCAGAAGACGACGTTACCTCGTAAACAGCGTCACCCATTTAAGCATACTTTTTTGTTTCTCTGTTAACAGTGGCTTTTTGAGGACATAATTTTGCCATAGCTAACTGTGTTGTTGTTGTCGTGGGTTCTTTCACAGGAAAGCTCGGATTCAAACGAGAAGATCGAATCTGTGACTTCTTGCTTTCTTAGAGGAAGCATGACTTCTAGAGTACTAATCTATTGGTTTCTCGCTAGGGACTGCAGTATTCTTAGGGACATCGTTTGTATTGGGGGGAGGGGAGGGTTGAAAACTATCTCTGGATATCCGTGTCTTACTTTTTTGATGTAGCGGTTTGGCACTTGCATTAAGTCATTTTCTGATGTTCAGAAATAGAAAAAATGCTTGTTGGTAAAAACATCAAAAGAGAAAAGTACAAAAACTGAAACACGAAACAGGCAAACATATTGATAACAGATGATGGATGAATGTCACAAACGAATCACTTTGCAATGCTTGTGTATAGTTAGCTTTGGGGAGAAATGGGGTTGAAATTTAGTACTCCTATTTTTGTCTGGAACAAGAGATGAAAAGTAACTGGAACAAGAAGAGGAAACAGAGAAGATGATAAGATTCCCCTGTGGTCTGTCAGTATAAACAGCATCCCCACCTTCTGGAAATTCAGTGCTAGGAATATCCTCTTTTCTATCCCTCTCTTTGTTTCTGCCTTGTTCCTTTTCGTCCTATCACATCCTTCTTGAAAATTTTCTGCCTTCTTGGTCCACTCTCCTACTTTTTTCCCCAAGAAAGACTTACAAGATAACAATTGTCTTACGCCCGAAGTCCAATGCGCTGAGCCTGACTTGTCAGGCACTTAACGGTAGTGTGACGCATTTTCGCTCATATGACAACAGACAATAGTTGCTGTCTGAGCGTTCGACGACGACGACGACGAAGAAGATGATGTGAGGTGGTGCAGGTAAACGTTTAAAAGGGGCTTCTCCTGCACGGTTGCTTAGAAGCTAGCTAGAAGTTTCCATGCCCTACTTCTATTTTTTTAGCTTTACTCTGTTGGTTTGGCACTGTGTGGAGCCGTTTCTGCCGCCGCTATTTTCGGTGCTGATTCGTTTTTCTCCTGCTGGTAGAGTGTTGTAACTGATGCTTGCTTTCATCGTCAGTGTTATCGTCATCGTCGTTGCCGTCATGATCATCATCACTAACGTTATCGTTGTCGGCATTATCGTGGTTTTTTGTGCCTATCTTTCATTTTACTCAACTTTGCAACCTACAAACAGGAAAGCAAAATAAAATATTTTAGAATATGCCCCGTAGGGTGTCGTTTTGGTGTTTTATGTATGTTGTGTCGATAGATGCCACTAGAGGGTTTAATATGTGGCTTGTTGGCCGAACACAGGTTTTGAAAGAAAAAAAACTAAAGCAGGAGATGGGGTGTATAATACCCAATTTATGAGAGAGGACAGGGGGTGAAGAAATATCGTCGTTAAATTTTCAAGTTTTTACATACTAGGTCCACTGCTGACACGTGTTAAGCTTACTGAAAAAGTTCAGGAATGTTTGTTGAATGAAAGAAAGAGAAAAAACTAAGACAAGGACTAACAAATAGACAAATAGACCAGCTGTGACTCTTGTGAGATGTTGGTTTTAATAACAAGAGTCTCCTCTCGTTGGGGGATATGGCATAGACATTGTTGAAGGACCAGGGAAGAGAGTACAGATTGAGTGAAGGAATGATCAGTGTGCAAGAATAAAAAAGCAGTTAGCACACTGGTGAACGTAGAGTCTTAAGGTGTCCTCTTTTCTATCCAAGGTTGCACACTTGCTGAAAATTGCCGTGTCCTTCTTCTTCTTTTTTATGCTGCTGTTTTGGGAATTGTTTCTGTTGCTTTTTCCGCTAATACTTTTTATTTCTGCTGAAATGTATTGGCGTTGGCGCTGACTTTTTATGAGTTTTTTTACATTGTCATCATGATTGTCATCTTAAATTCGTCTGTGTAGTGTGAGTGAGTTTCAAAGTCAAGTCAAAGTCAAACTGTTTTTCAGGTGGTACATTGAAATTAACAGAAAATGCAGTATAAACATGTTAAGAATGTGTGTGTGCATATGTGTGTATGTTTTTGCACAAGCACATCCAAACGCAAACACACATCTGCATGTCTATTGCTGAATCCCTATTCTTCTCAACCACACCCCTCACCACCTACCCCTCCCTCCATCCCCTACATTTCCATGCATGACGCAAGACCTACAAAACCCTAAAGCTAATGTTTGATGAAATGTATCTGGAGCTACATTGCAAGGTTCATTTGCATACAGAACTAAAAACAGCAAGTCTGAAATGTCAAGAGTCAAGGCGATTTGCATACCGCAGATAAAGAAGAGTTAGCTGTTGCAATCAAGAGAAGAGGGTGTGTGTGTGTGTGTGTGTGTGTGGTGTGTGTGTGTGTGTGTGTGTTGTCGTTTTGTTTGTCTTTAGTTTAACGTCTGTTCACACTCAGTGATATTGGAGTATATGTTTGTGTGTGTGTGTGTGTGTGTTTGTGT
>CM054140.1:71979786-72002286 GCA_028751875.1 Rapana venosa | reverse complement strand
ACTTGATCAGTGGGCGACTCAGTCTGGCTCCGCGACTGAGCTAATACTGACGTTAGTAGGAGGGGTTGGAGTTAGGGGGCTTAGTAGATGGTGTCCTGCGAATGAAGGCTCAGAACAAGCACCACTGAGCACCACCACAGTGACCCAGCAGCAGTGCAGGGTCCCTCTGGCTGGTTGCCCCACTAGGGCCTGATATTGACAGGCTTCTTGCTGTGGGACATCCTACCCTGAGGAAGCTACATAAGGAATGATGGTATGGCTGTTTGCGGGGAGATTGCAATGAGCGCGTGGGATGAGGCAGCAAAAAACCAATTGACAATTCAATTAAATAACGGGGGACGGGATAGCTCAGTGGTCGGAGCACTCGCTTTCCCCCAGCCAAGTTAAGCAGCGTCGAGCGTGGTTACCAGTTGGATGGGTGACTGTTTGCGCGCCTTGGCTTCAGTACAGTTCTCCCAGTTCACCCAGCTGTAAATGGGTACCTGCCCTCTTTAGGGTCAGGGACGGTAAAGCAGCGAGAGAGAGGAGATGGGCGCCGCCCTCAATATGCTGGCCCCTAGAGAAGTTGAGGTTTCTGACGCCTCGCTCCCCTACGACCTTATAGGTTATGGGACACCTTTACCTTTTTTTAAATCACTTTATCATCTCACAACCTGAGAAATTCATGTGGGTTACAAGCAAGAAAAACATTTATCACAGAAGAATAGAACAGCACAGTACATGTCCATCATCACGCACACACCACAAGACAATAATACCCATACCAAATACCAATACCAGCATCATTGTCAGGATGCTCATAGATCGACGTATAAAAACAACTGTAACATTTAAACAGACACACATGAACGATAATAATCAGGATGGTGAAGGTCTGTTGTATCTAGTCAGCATCCTGGAAGGGTGGGTGTGATATCGGTGAACGTGACGTTTTACCTGGGTGTCTGTCTGTCTGTCTGTCTTTCTCTGTCTGTCTGTCTGTCTGTCTGTCTGTCTCTCTCTCTCTCTCTCTCTCTCTCTCTCTCTCTCTCTATCTATCTCACTCTCTCTCTCTCTCACGGGTGTTTTGCTTTCTCTGAAGCTACTGCTGTTGTTTCGGAACTAACTGTGTGGAGTCGTTTACCCTGCACAAGCTGTTTTTGTCACTGATTCCTTAACCATCTGTTAGTACAGTATTGTTGTTGTTGCTGTTATTGCTGCTGCTGCTGCTGCTGCTGCTGCTGCTGCTGCTGCTGCTGCTGCTGCTGCTAATACGATGCTCGCTGTTATCGTTGTCGTCGTTGTTGTAGTCATCATCTACATCATCATCATTGTCATCATCTGGTTTTGTTTTTTTACGGGGTTTTTTTGTTTGGTATTTGCTCTTCTGTAGCGAAGTAGGAATAGTGTAAGACACATGGCATGTAGGATAATGTTTAGTTTTATTTTCTGCTATATTGTTGCTAAGGGGTTTGGTGTATCCCTTAAGGGCGGGGGGAAGCTTTTCTAAAAGTGTGTGTGTGTAAAAGTATGCGTATGTTTGTGTGTGTTTGTGTGTTCGTGTGAGTGAGTGATTGAGAGACTCTGTGTGTGTATGTATGTATGTGTGTGTGAGACTGTGTATGTGTGCGTGCGTCTGTGTGTGGGTATGTGTGTGTGCATGCGCCTCTACAAACATGTAAACGTTTCCTCATATTACCCAAAGCCTACACCCATCCCCCCCTAAGCTTATAGTTGATGAAGAGTATCTAAAGCAGGGTTCATTTGTGTACAAAGCTAGATAGAAAGAAAGAGAAGGAGGGAAGAAAGAACGAAAGAACAAACAACTAAAGAAAAAAGTTCAAAAAGAACAAAGAAAGAAAAATATTTTAAAAAAGATTCTAAAAAGGTAGACAGAAAGAAAGAAGAAAGAAAATAAAAACAAAAAAGAAAGAGACAGAAAGAATAGAAAAAAGACAAAAAGAATGAAAGAAAAAAAGGGAAGTAATAAACAAAGACAAACAGGAAAAGAAAGAAAGAAAGAATAGAAAAGACATAAAAGAAAGAAAGCAAGAGAAAAAAAAGAAACAATACAGAGAGAAAAAGCAAAGAAAAAAAGAAAGTAAACGGAATAAAATAGAAACAAATAAAAAAGACAAAAAGAAAGAAAAGAAAGAAAACTAAAGAAAGAAACAAGAAAAGAAAGAAAGAAACAAACAAAAGAAAGAAAGCTAACATAAAGAAACAAAGAACGAAACGAATAAAAAAATAAAAAGTAAGAAAAAGGAAAGAACGAGCAAACAGGGAAAAAAACAGAAAAGAAACAAAGAAAAACTAAAAGACAGAAAAAGAGTCAAACAAACAGAGAGAACGACAGTAAAAGAAGAGAGAAGTGCAGCCTGAAATGGCACCACCGGCTCAAGGAGATTTGCATAGGGAAGGGAAATTAAGCTCAAGAACGCCTGGCTGTTTTGCCATCAGGAGAAAAGGAAAAACCACAGAAGTTCTAGTCAATACTGTTACGCCATGCAGGTCTGACGTGACCAAAACTGCGTTACTTTGAAGAGAAGGGAGAAAGAAAAATGTTGATACTTTATATCTTGATTTATACAGTTATACATCACGGACATGTGGTACACTTAAGAAACATAATCAGGAATAAATTACACTTAAAAAGGTAAAGGTGTCCCATAACCTGTAAGGTCGTAGGGGAGCGAGGCATCAGAGACCTCAACTTCTCTAGGAGCCAGCATATTGAGGGCGGCGCCCATCTTCTCTCCCTCGCTGCTTGTACCTTCCTTGACCCTAAATAGGGCAGGTACCCATTTAGAGCTGGATGAACTGGGGGACTCTCCTAAAGCCAAGGCGCGCAAACGTCACCCATCCAAGTGGTAACTACGCTCGATGCTGCTTAGCCTTAGCTTGGGAAAGAGAGTGCTCTGACCACTGAGCTATCCCGTCCATTAGTGTACACTAGCTGGAACCAAGAAAAATGGACAAGAAAAGAAAAATAAAGCTTTTTTGATTAAAGGAAAAATTGGAAGAAAAAGTAAATATGGAACATTACCCAAATATGCTTGTTGGCTAGATATATAAAAATGGAAGAGATAAAAGAAGAAACCAGAAAATGAAAGAAAAAAAGAGAAAGGAAAAAGAAAAAAAAAGAGGGAACATCGCCAGCTTAGTAAATGAACATGAAATGAATCAGGGGTGATCCTTCTTGGTTAACGGATTTGAGAACAGAAAAACGGGGGAGGGGGGGGGGGGGGGGGGGACACAAACTCCACTTTATTCCAGATAAGGTGGGGAGGGGGGGTTGACTGAAGATCACCAATGGTGAGATTTGTGTGTGTGCTACCTCCCGCTTTTGCCCACCATTAAAGGTAACCACATTCCGACTTCAGGGAAGTAGAAGACAAGGGCTGAAACAGCTAAGCGAGGAACTAGAACTTGGGAAGCGATTAAGTTGATAGGAGAGGATGAGAGCGAAAGAGAGAAGAGTACAAGTTGGGAGATGTGTTGGATATGTAAGTACAGTATTGGTGGTTTTGTGCTGGCGAAGGTGCAATTCCGAGGGCGTCTTTTGCATGGGTGGCTGGAAACTAGTGAGAGAGCTTGTTGTGTCTTTCTGTCTTTTGTGTGTGTGGCTGCAGTTTTGAAACCGTGTGGTGTAGGTTCCTACGTCAGTACTTTTGCACGTTCTCCACAAGAATGTTGCTGTTGCTGGTGGTTTGATTTTTGTCGTGATCATCATCATTATTATTATTATTATTATTATTATTATCGTCGTTGTCATCACATTTTTTCTGTTCATTTTTATTTATTGAGGCAGCGAGGGAGAGGAGGTGGGTGCCGCCCTCAATATGCTGACCCCTGGAGAATTTCAGGTCTCTAACACCTCGCTCCCCAACGACCACACAGGTTATGAGACACCTTTACCTTACGATAATTTGCTGTTTACTTTTAATTTTCACAAAGGACTACAAGACCTTCAAAAAACCCAAAAGTTCATGCTCTGATGATACCTGTCTGCAGTTAGTTGCATTTGCATACAAAATGCGTGGAGAAAGACAGTCCAGATCGGTAAAAAAGTAAAGGTAAAGCTGTTCTCATAATCTATGCGATCGTAGGGGAGCGAGGCATCAAAAGACCTCAGCTTCTCCAGGGTCCAGCATATTGAGAGCGGCGCCCATCTCCTCTCCCTCGCTGCTTTACCTTCCTCTGATCCTAAAGAGGCAGGTACCCATTTACAGCTGGGTGAACTGGGGAACTGTACTGAAGCCAAGGCGCGCAAACAAATGGTCACCCATCCACTTTAATAACCACTCTCGATGCTGCTTAACCTTAGCTGGGGGAAAGCGAGTGCTCTGACCACTGAGCTATCCCGTCCCCCTAGCCTGCATTGCAAGAGTCCAGATGATCTGCCTGCCAATGGCAAGATCAAGAGAGGGCTGTACTGCCTCCTGCATTCTAGAAAAGAAAATGTGGCAGGGAAGGAGGGGAGAGATGGCAAAGTGGGGGATGGGGAGTGGTAGGGGAGGGGGTAGGGGCGGATGGGGGCGGAGGGAGAGTATCGACATGTTATCTAAAGTTGCACAACTATACGTCAGTGACACATGGTGTTGCTTGAAGCAGGATGTTCAGGAATGGAGTATGTTTGTTTTGGAGAGTGGGGGGTGGTGGTGGTGGGGGGGGGGGGGGGGGGGAGGGGGGGGGGGGGGGAAGGGTGGGGGAAGGGGGAGCAAGGAGGGGGGGGGGGGGAGAGAAAGAAAAGAGAGGAAGAAAGAGAGAAAAAGAGAAAAGGGGAGAGTGCAAGAGAGAAAGAAAAAAAGAAGGAAAGAAGAAAAAGTCAGAAAAGAAAAAGAGAAGAATGGAAGTGTGGTCAAGTATGAGTGTGTGTGTGTGTGTGTGTGTGTTGTGTGTGTGTGTGTGTGTGGTGTGTGTGTGTGTTTATTCTATTTTATTTTATTTTATTCTTTTATATCCAGGATAATAAATGAGCACTTATGTGCTTTTTTACATCCAGCCCCCCGTGTGTATGCGGTTTTGTAAATTCTGTCATCTGTTCCCAACGGCACACAATGGGGAAGGGGGGAGGGGTGCGCGCGCGGGCATGTGTGTCTATGTCTGTGTGTGGGTGTGTGCTGTGCTGTGCTGTGTTTAAGGATGTAAGGGAACGCAGAGGAGAGAGAAGAGAGGAAAGAAAGAAGGATTCAATAAGAAAAAAAAACCAATGTAGATTATGGAGGAAAGAGCGTAAAAAGAAATGGAAAAAAAAGGATGGAAGTTGGGCCTGGATAGAATCAGTCCGCACACTTTGGAAAATCAGCTAGCTTTCCTCTATGTGGATCCCGGGCCGCGGCCTGTCAGTATAAACAGCATCCCCACCTTCTGGAAATTCTGTGCTAGGAATTCCCTACTTTTCTATCCCCCTCTTTATTGTTTCTGCCTTGTTCCTTTTCTCCTAGTCAATACCTCCTTCTTGTCTATTTTCTGCCGTCTCGGTCCATTCTCCTGCTCCTTTTTTCCCCGTGAAAGACTTAAAAGATAACACCTCTCTCTCACGCCGAAGTCGAATGTACGCGCTGGGCCTGACTTGTCAGGCGCTTAGCGGCAGCGCAACGCATTTTCGCCCATATAACAGTGATAGTTTGCTGTCTGAGCGTTCGATGAAGAACTGCAAGCAAAAATAAATAAATAAATAAATAAACGAACAAAGAAACTAAATAAATAAAAAATATGAACCGTTAACTTGCTGCTGGTTAAAGTTACGTACCCGAAGAAACTGCTTTTTCAGGGGTAGGTTGGAAACTGCTTACTGTAAGGTTTCCATGCCCTACTTTTATTGTTGTTGTTGTTGTTGTTGTTGTTGCTGATGCTTATGCTGCTGTTTGGGATGTTGTAGATGGATGAAGTCGTTTTTCTTTTTTTGGGTTGCTATTTTCGACGTTGCTGATTTGTTTTCCTGTTGCTGTTGTAGGGGCGATGTTCCTGCTTCTTTATGATTATTGTTATTTTTGGTTGTATCATCTTGCTATTGTTGTTATCGTCGTCGTTAACATCAGCATAATGTTTTTTCTCCCTGTATCATCATAGTCGTCATCGTCGTTGTTGATAATATTCGTCACATTCGGGGACGGGATATCCTAGTGGTTAAAGCATTGTGTTCGCAATCTGACAACCCGGGTTCGAATCCCGTTCAAGGGAATATTTTCCCCTGGAGTTAACATCAGTGCAGACTCCACTCTTCCCAAAAGTCCTTCGGATGAGACTATAAACCGAGGTCCCGTGTGCGAGCGCACGCAGCATATCTTGCGCACACGTTAAGTCCTGTTCCGCTTTTCGGAAGAGTAGGCTATTGTGTTCCGGTAAGAACAGATGACAAAATTTACAAAAAACTGTTTCCACACGAGGACTGGATGTATAAAAAGTACGTGAGTGCTTATTGCATTATCCTCGAAATAACAGATCAAATAGAATTTAAAAAAAAGAAAATCTTGCTATCGTTGTTATCGTCGTCGTTATCATCAACAGAACTTTTTTGTTCCTGTATTATCATAGGCGCTGTCGTCGTTGTTGCTACTATCATCATACCTTTTTCGTGTTTATTTGTTTTTTCTTTTCCTCTTTCCACATCTGTAAAAAAAACAAAAGCGGAGTTGCAAACAGATCGTTGTACAGGAGGGCCCGTTAGGGTACCATCTGTCTTGCTTGCTGTTATGTGTTTTGTATTGGTAGATAGATATATGGGGGAGGGGATGTGGGGCTCGATATAGGGCTTGTGGCTTCTAAAAATGTGTTTGTGTGTGTGCACGCGCGCACGCGTGAGAGAAGGTGCGTGTGTGTGTGTGTGTGCACGCGCGCACGCGTGAGAGAGAGAGTGTGTGTGTGTGTATGTTTGTGTGTGTGTGCGTAAGTGTGTGTGTGTGTGTTTGAGTGTGTGTGTGTGTGTGTGTGTGTGTAAGTGTGTGTGTGTGTGTGTGTGTGTGTGTGTGTGTGTGTGTGTGCGTAAGTGTGTGTGTGTGTGTTTGTGTGTGTGTGTGTGTGTGTGTGTGTGTGTGTGTGTGTGTGTGTGTGTGTGTGGTGTGTGTGAAAGTCAAGTCAAAGGCAACCTTTATTTCCAGCTGGTACTTTGAGCAAGCTGTACATTTGCTTTATTCGTCAAGCCATCAAATCTATCTATGCAAGTACACCTTGAGAAGAAAGGGAACACAATATCGCTTGTAAAATAGCATTCAAACACACACGCGCTTACCCGCGCGCGCGCACACACACACACAACACACATACTTATGCACGCATGCACGCACACTTACGCGCGCACGCACACACACATATACACACCCACTCACACAAACACACTCACACACACACACTCTCTCTCTTACTCTCTCTCTCTCTCATACACACTTACTCACTCACACACACAAACAAACACACACATACATACACACCCACTCACACAAACACACTCACAAACACACACTCTCTCTCTCATCTCTCTCTCTCTCTCTCTCTCTTCTTACTCTCTCTCTCATACACACATACTCATCACCACACACAAACACACACACACACACTTATCGCCCACCCCCCCCCCCCCCCACACACACACACACACGCACTCATACACACACAGACACACCCAAAAAGACACACACACACTTTACCCACCACCACCACCCCCAACCCCCCCCCCCCCCCCCCCCCCCCTCCTCCCCCCCCCCCCCCCCCCCCCCCCCACAACAACAGCAGCAACAACGACAGCAACATTAAAAACCCAGCAACATAAAAGAGCAACAGTGGGGAAGATTTGGCTACCAGAGATCGAAAACAGCTGCTGCAACCATGAGAAGAAAATAATATATATATATATATATAAAACCAACTTGGGAGAGACATTAACCTGTTAAGCCATGCAGATCTGATGTAAAACAAGACAAGGTTGGGGAAAAAGTAACAGGGGGGGGGGGGGGGTAAGGGTAGGAAAAGGAAGAGGAGGAGGAGAAGAAGAAAGAGAGGAGGAGAAGAAGAGAAGCAAGAAAAGTTTCGAGTTTGACTTATGACTGCCTATCATTTTCTTCCTTTAGTTTGATGAGTTTTGGGCATTTGGTTTGTTTGTCTGTCCGTTTGTTTGTCTGTTTGTTTGCTTGCTTGTCCTTTTGATTGTTTTTTTTTTAATTTCTTTCCAAATTGTTTTTCTTTGGTTTGATTGTTAAGTGTGTTTTGGTTGAATTTTTATTCGTTCTTTTCTCTTTTTTTTTTATAATTATGTTGTCTTGGCATTAGCCTCAATTGTCTAAAGTTTCATACAGAGCTCTTTTGTTGGATACATTACATTTTTATGGCTTTCACTTTGAAAACTTTTTACTTCTTTTTACATATCTATCATCTATTTCTTTTCAGCGCGTGTTCTTTTTATTTTATTGTTGATGGGTTTTTTTAACATGTGGAGAGAGACAGACAGAGAGACAGACAGATAGACAAAGAGTCGCAGAGAGAGATACAGAGAGACACAGACACAGACAGAGAATCATACTTGTGGCAGATAAAGATGAGCAGGAACAGATGACTATACCTTAGACTGAAAGAAAACAACAACAACAACAACAACTGGTAAGAATGAAGAAGAAACGCAAAGAATTTGAACTGAACCAACAAAACCTGTCGCCAGGATAAAGCAGACGATCACCCCATGGGGATGCCCGTGGCGCTGTCAGTATAAACAGCATCCCCACCTTCTGGAAATTCTCTGCTAGAAATGTCCTCTTTTCTATCTCTCATTGTTTCTGCCTTGTTCCTTTTCTTCCCCCTTCTTGTCTATGTTCTGACCTTCTTGGTCCATTCTCCTGCCCTTTTTTTTCCCCCAGAAAGACTTTAAAAAAAAATAAATTACCATTCTCTCCTATGCCGAAGTCGGAAGCGCTGGGCCTGACTTGTCAGGTGCTTAACGGCAGCGTGACGCATTTTCGCTCATATGACGGACAACAATAGTTGCTGTCTGAGCGTTCGAAGAAGAAGAAGAAGACGAAGAACAAGAAGAACAAGGAGAAGGAGAAGATTGGTAGAGCTGAGAAGAGAGTGGGACAGGTAGAGAGATGCTTGCTTTATGGACAAACTTTCTTCTGCAACCTTCAAAATTCTGAAACTGACATTCGGCGTTTAGGAGAAAGGTCGTCTGCAAAGGCACCATTTCCTTAATGAATGAGCCCTCATCCCACAACAAACCCCCCCCCCCCCCCCCCCCCAAAAAAAAAAAAAGAAACAAAAATGACAGGAAAGAGCGTGGTGTTGTGCATACCGATGACAAAAGATGGCTATAGCAGCTGAGAAACAGGAATACATAGGACAGACTTTTGCGTCCTTTCAAAATGTTTCCTCAGGTATAGGCAGAGTTGATGCGTATCACTGGATACGGAATGAATATGTGTGTGTGTGTGCGTGCATGCGTGAAACACACAGACATACATACACAAACGCTTGCGCACACGTATGGACACACGCATTTACGCAGACACATATACGCACGCATACATACACGCACGTACACACACATATTCCTACAGATACATATACGCACGCAGGCACGCATGCGCACACATTCACACACAATTGTCTAAAATCACCTTTTTTTTGAGTGGATAGAGGTTTAAACGAACACACACAACATACACACACAAACACACACACACACACACACATACTCCCCTCATTCACTCACTCACACAGCTCATGCACAACACACTCATCAACACACACACACACACCACACACACACACAACACACACAACACACACACACACAAAACACACGCACAACCAAACCCCACCAACCCACCCACACACACATATCTCCTTGAATTCAAATCAATTACCACATCCTCATCATCCTCCTCCTCCTCCTCCCAGCCTTCGTTTCTTCCTTGTTCTCTCCTGTGACTTTAAACGCTCTCAAGTCGAAAGGTCCACTGCTTCATTTGTTTTCCTCGCACGTAATCATCCCAATCATGTTTTCTCACTTGTCTCCTCTCCTTTTGTTTTGCATCTTCCTTTATGTTGCTCTTGCGTGTCTGCTTTATCTCTCTCCGCTCTGTCTCTGCTCTCTGTCTGTCTCTTTCTCTGTCTCTCTGTTCTCTCTCTCTGCTCTCTCTCTCTCTCTCTCTCTCTCTTCTCTCTCTCTCTCTCTCTCTCTCTCTCTCTCTCCTTCTCTTTCTCTCCCTGTCGTAAAGATATCTGACTGTTGATGACTTAGGGTCGAAAACGAAAAGCCAAACAAAAGCAAAACGGGGTGAATATTGATTTGGTCTCTTCTCCGTTATGTTTGCCTGTTGTTGTTTCGGGAAGGAAACATATATTCTGTATGCACCTCGCTTAAAGCAAAGCAGCGAGAGAGAAGAGATGGGTGGGCGCTACAAAAATTACAAAACGCCATTGAGTAGGGCGCTACAAAAATTACAAAACTGCATATGCACTCATGGGATGAAAAAGGTAAAGGTGTCCCATACCCTACAAGGTCGTAGTGGAGCGAAGCGTCAGAGACCTCACTTCTCTAGGGGCCAGCATATTGAGGGCGGCGCCCATCTCCTCTCCCTCGCTGCTTACCTTCCCTGACCCTAAAGAGGGAAGGTACATATTTACAGCTGGGTGAACAGGGGGACTGTACTGAAGCCTGGATACGCAAACGGTCACCCATCCACTTGGTAACCCGCTCGATGCTGCTTAACCTTGGCTGGGGGAAAGTGAGTGCTCTGACCACTGATTTGCCCCGTCTTGCCTTTACCTTACTTTAATCTAATGTACAAGTTCAGAATCATACACATGCCAAAGAAAGGTAGATAAAGTGGTTACACGACGAGAAAAGCAAACGAATGGAACTCTTTAATTAAAAGATTGTTACAGCCGCTTCACACTGCGACAATGAAACAATTATATTATACACCCAGCAGAGGGAACCACTAGAATAATCTTATTTTGGAAAATATGTGCGAGCATATCAGAATATAATTATAGAAGAAGAAGAAGGAGGAGGAGGGGGCAGGGGGAGGGGGAGGAGGAGGAGGAAGAAGAAGAAGGAGGAGGAGGAAGAAGAAGGAGGAGGAGGAGAGAAGGAGGAGTAGGAGAAGAAGAAGGTGGGAGGAGGAGGAGAAGAAGAAGAAGAATAGAGAAAGTGAAAATAGGAGAAGACCAGAACAAGAAGAACAAGAAGAAAGAAAGAAAAAAAGAAGAAAAAGAAGAAGAAGAACAAGACAAGACAAGAAGGAATGAAGGATGTTAAGTATTGCCAATGATGAGCATGTCAATGTTGAGGGTGTTTTCAATAAACACGTACACACATCTGATCCCAACATATCATAATTGAATGGAGATTGATATGTACATGTGCACATGTGTTTTTACACACAACACAGAGAGGAGGGTGGGGGGGGGGGGGGCAGGCACAGACACATACACATACAGAGGCCAGGCAAAGAGAGAGAGGGAGGAAGTGGGGGGGCAGGCACCATCGACACACAGACCCATGGAGAGAGAGAGGGAGAGACCGAGAGAATGAGAAGAATGAGAGAGAGAGAGGAGAGATGAGGAGAGAGAGAGAGAGAGAGAGAGAGAGAGAGATCCTGTAATTCTAGTTAATTACGCTTCCTGAAAAAAACTATTTCATTTATTTTCTTAGTTATTTTTTTTCTTTCATATTTGGAACCCCACTTTCTCATTCGTCTTCGTCACCAGTAATCATTTAAATTATGTCTTGCTCATTTTTCTCTCTGTCTCTCATTTTGTTCTGCATCTGTTTATGTTTTGTTTGCGTGTCTTCCCCATCTCTGTCATCATTTAGCCATGTCTCTTGCTAATGATTTAAGGATTGAAACACAGGCAAACTGCGAGAAAGGTTGGTTGGTTTCCACAATTGATTTAAATAGGCTTGATTAATTAAATAACAGGCAAAGGTGTCCCATAACCTATGTGGTCGTAGGGGAGCGATGTGTCAGAGACCTCAACTTCTCCAGGGGCCAGCATATTGAGGGCGGCACCCATCTCCACTCCCTCGCTGCTTTACCTTCCCTGACCCTAAAGAGGGCATGTACCCATTTACAGCTTGGTGAACTGGGCGACTGTACCGAAGCCAAGGCGCACAAACGGTCATCCATCCAACTGGTAACCATGCTCGATGCTGCGACCACTGAGCTATCCCGTCCCCAACGTGCTATAAGCAGTATAAAAATAATCATTCAGTTACTTTTTGGACCACGTTCACGCAGTTGAACTTCTTTAACCACTTAAGGACAAGAAAACCACTTAGCGACACGACACTTCAACCACAAAGGCAAGATGTACCAAGCAACGCTTATTTGCATATATACCCCTAAGCACGAAAGAAAAGTGACCCAGCAGACGTTGCTGATTTGCATACAGAGCCAACCATTGGCTGTCTCTCTTCTGTAATCGAAAGACAGGGGGAGGGGGAGGGGGGACGGATGGGAAAGGTGGGGGGGGGGGGGGGGGGGAGGGTAAGGGGTCGCTGACATTTCTTACGATACCGTTCAAGCAAGGAGAACAGCAGCTGTTGTTAGTGTGGGTATTGTGTCGAAACTGGAATACGCTTGTGGATGACAGGATTAGTAAACGAAAGAGAGAAGAGAGAGAGAAGGTTAAGAAAGAAATGGATGATGAATTGTGATGCCTTTCAGGACGACTTATCTTCGACTACAATCCTCTCTTTCTCCCCCCCCCCCCCCCCTTCCCCACCCCACCCCTATCGTTTTTGATCAAAAAGAAAAGAAGAAAGAAAGAAAAGTGGGGCTCAGGCTTTATTTTGTACGGTAGAGACATAGAATACAGAGGTGAGAGAGTTAGATAGATAGATAGATAGATAGATAGATAGATAGATAGATAGATAAACAGATAGATAGATAGATAGATAGATAGATAGATAGATAGATAGATAGATAAACAGATAGATAGATAGATAGACAGATAGATAGACAGATAGATAGTAGATAGATAGATAGAGAAGTGGGCGAAAAGAGAGTAACAGAGACAGCACTAATCAGATAGCAACAAAGCGAAATATAATAGTTATTATTATCATTATTATTATTATTATTATTATTATCATTATTATTATACCGAGGAAAAGGGTCAGAGACAGAGAGTGTGTGTGTGAGAGAGAGACTGACAGACAGACAGACAGACACAGAGAAACAGAGAGAGCACTGAAGAGACATACAAAGTCATAAACAGAGAAATAAGGAGTCAAGGAGACAGAGACAGACAGACAGACAGAGAAACAGACAGACTGACAGAGACAGACACACACAGTGAGGATGAAAACAATGGAGAAGGGCACTGGAGTCAAGAAAAGCGAGAGACAAAGATACTTCTTGCTTTCTTGCTTTCTTTCTTGCTTTCTTTCATTCTGTCTTTCTTCTTAAAACCCAAGGATAGCAAAACATTGGCAGCTAGGAGGGCGGGCTGTCTGTGTTCTGTATTTGCCACCAGTGGAGTTTCTTGCAAAGGTAGGGATCCATCTCATGGAACTATAATTATTTTTTCTTTCCCGCAACTGATCGCCTGCCTTTTCCCTTCGCAACTAAACTTGCCGATGTTTGCAAGATACCTGTGTTGCTGTTGCTGTCATCAAGATCATTGCTGCAGTGTTTGGGATTTGTTGTTGTTGTTGTTGTCTTCGATTTTACGTCTGTTCACTCTCAGTGATATTAGACGAGAAAAAAACCCAAAAAAACAAGGGGTGTATGAGAATTGAGATGGTGGTGGAGGCCTTACTGAAAATGCAAGGGGGGGGGGGGGGGGGGGGGGGGGGAGTAGTCTAATCATAAAAAAAAAATAATAAAAAAACCGCGCAAAGCAAAAGATACAACAAAAAAAACAAAAACAAAACAAAAAAAACCCAAACCGAAACAAAAACATAAAAAGTTACTTACGTTAATGAAACTAACTATAACAAATGTCCTATAGGACTATGCCAGAGACCTTTTGCAATATCAAATGCCAAAATCAAATTATTGAATATGCTTCTAAGGGAGTTTTCAGAAAACTGGGGTAAAAAAGCTTTTGTATTCTTACATTCAAATATTATATGAGTATTAGAGATATTCTCACCACATAGACATTTACTGTTTCTACTGAATTTGGCTACGAATGCATTAAGTTTTATTCTATAAAATAAACTATTCACTCTTCTTGCTGTGGAGATATTTGAGCAAGCCTTAGAATGGCTCACGACTCTTGCTTTATCAGTTTTGATGACAGATCTGTTTAGAAATCTCTCTTTTAGGTGATACGTTTCTGTGACCTTTTTCCATGATGTTTGTTCTAATAAGTGGTAGCCCTCTTGTAATGATAAAGGCACGAGCAATGTTGCTGATTTCCCTTCATGCTTTGCACCTCTTTTAGCAGCTCTATCAGCCCACTCATTTGGAAAGAATCCACTGTGTGAAGGCACCCAACAGAAAGTGACATTTGTGCTCTTTAAGGTTAAAAAGGTGTATGACATGATTAATCTCTAATGCAATGTTTGAAGTTTTCTTGTACCACAAGGATTTTAAAGCATACAATACCGACTTAGAATCAACACAAATAACGATTTGAAATTATACACAATGGCAAATCAAGAACATAATTTAGAGCATTAAGACTGCTACTATTCCGCCGTAAAAATCGAATGATGTTTCCCAACATAGAATGATTTTTCAATTTTTAAAGATGGTATAACAAAAGCTGAACTGTTTCTTTATTATCCAGACGTGATCCATCTGTATAAATTTGTAAATGATGAAAATACTTATGATGGATGTGGGATCGAACATCAGAAACCATAATGTTCAGATTCTCATTCTTTTTTACATTATTTTACCTCTATGTCGAAGTGTGCTCTATTCATCTTCCACGATGGACAAGGTAATACCGCCTCTCGTTTGTCCATTCTGTGTTGATTGAATTAGAATGATCCACTAGATCGGACACATATGTGTTAATGGGCATTAAGGAAGATATATCTTTTGCTCTTTTAGGAAACTGTAGTTCAGATTTTACTTCTACTTCCTCAGAGATGAAATTTTCAGTCGTTCTGTTTCTAAGAACATATTTAGCACATGCCAGTTGACGGTAATCATCCAAAGGCAATGTACCAACTTCATGGTACGTTCCCAGAGCTGGTGCATGATACGGAACTCCAAGTGCAAGCCTGTAAGCTTTGCAGTTACACTTTGTAGCTTTTTAAGTAAAGATTTTGGAGCGCTGAAAAGATTTCTTGTCCGTACGATAATTTCGAACGAACAAGAGATGTAGCTAAACATTTTAGATTAAATATGTCTTGTCCCAGAACTGTTTACTAATTATCTTCAGTAAGTTTATGCACTTTCTTGCCTTTGTTTAATAAGTGCTCAATATGTGTATGCCAAGTTAGCTTTGAAGTTAGAATAACACCTAAGAACTTTATTGTATTTTTGTATTCAATTATTTCAGTCCCAATCTTAAATCTTGGTAGCTCCTCCGGATTACTGCCATTATTAAAAAGCACAACATGAGTTTTTTCTGTGGACAAAGTAAATCCAGTTTCAAACATATATTTGTCGATGTTATCAAGCTGGCTTTGATATACCCTTTTTATGTAATTTAACGCTCTTTTTGGAGTATTACGTTTCATAGTAACGTTCATCCACATGCATATATCATCCGCATATTGTACTAAGATGATATCCTTTGATAAATTCATTGGGAGATCATGAAGCAAGATATTAAATAGGATAGGAGCTATCACAGAACCTTGGGGTAGTCCCATATGAAGCGATCTAACACTTGAATATGATTTAGCTACTCTTACTTGAATTTTTCTGTCTGTTAAAAAACTTTTGATGTAAAAATACAAGTGCCCAGAAACACCCACATTCTTAAGTTTACCTAATAACTTAGCATGCCAAACTTGGTCATATGCCTTTCTAATATAAAAAAATGTTGCAAGAACATTCTTTCTTCTTGCAAACTGCATTTTTATTTGTGTTGATAGTTTAACCAAATTATCTATGGCAGATCTATTTTTTTGAAAACCTGCTTGATTGACAGGGATTATTTTATTTTCATGGCAGAAATACATCAGCCTTTTTAGAATAATTCTTTCCATTAGCTTGCCAGTGTGAGAGGTCAAAGCAATTGGTCTGTAGCTGGTTTTGTCAGATTTAGGCTTTCCTTGTTTATGAACTGGAATGACAATGGACTCCTTCTACTTTACTGGCATACCTCCCTCAATCCAACATTTATTGAAGAGTTTGTGGAGTAGATAAATGAAATTTGTTGGTAAATGTTTCAACATGTCATTAGAAACTGCATCTGACCCGACAGACGTTTTCTTATTAGAAAGAGATAGTAACGCGTCTCTTACTTCGTCCAGTGAAATTGGAGCATTAATGCACGAACCGTTGCCAGAGACTGGGTCAGTACGTTCTGTTTTACTTTCTTCGTCTGTTCTGTAGTTCCTGCGTTTAAGTGACAAGCCTTCAAGTCGCATTGATTCAGAAAAAATGTCTGCAAATGCCTCTGCTTTTTCTATGTTTGATGGAAATTCTTTATTCTCCAATTGCACTGGACAAGTTGGTAAACTAACACCTTTTTTCATTTCATGATATTTATCCCAAACCTTTTTAAGATCTTTATGATTTGAAATTTCAGTGGTACAAAAAGAAGTCCAAAATTCTCTCTTAGCCTGAGCTACAACAAGGTTACAGTAATTTTTTGCTTGTTTTTGTTTTACATTATTTTCTGACGTTTTATCTTTTAAATACATTTTATACATTAAGCGTTTGTTTTTAACTGCTTCCTCACATGCTGGTGTCCACCAGATATTTCCCAGATGTTTATTTGTTTTTAGGGTATTTATTTTGGGGATAGACAAAGTGGCAGCATGAATAATTGTCTCAGTAAAACTGGAATATAAATGGTCTATGTTGTCAGTGTCAAAGCTGTCTATGTTGTAAGTTTCAAGGATGCTTTCAAACTTTTTCCAGTCTGCTTTTTTGTAATTAAATTTTGGAATTTTGTCTTCCTGGATGACACAGGAAGCTGTCAGTCCACTAAGCGTTGTAATGACAGGCAGGTGATCGCTGCCAAGGGTGTCAATGTGCGTTGACCACTCACATTCTGGAGCTAATGCAGGAGATATAAGCGATAGATCTAAGGCTGATGCTCTGTGACTAGCAATGTCGGGAATTCTAGTAACACTGCCATCATTTAGTAAGTACAGGCAGGAATCAACTATGTTTTCTACAAAGCGATTATGAGATATTTTTTCACAGTCTTTATCCCAAAAAGGAGCATGTGCATTAAAATCTCCTGCTATAAACCACTTTTCATTATCTTTAAGGTTGTGTATCCATTCAGTGTTTGTATCATTAGGTCCCCTAGGTAGGTATACAGATACAGTATTTATTATTAAATTTTCCCCAAATTTTACGCGTGCTGCACATGAGTGTATATCTAGAACCTGGTTAGGCACTGGTGAGGGACATGTGCAGTAATCCACCCCTTCTTCAATGTATATAGCTGCACTGATTTTGGAAGCAGCATCCACCTGTTGGTGGACAGGTGGATAATAGTAACCAGGCAGCTTAGGTAGTTTGCTCCTGGTTACATTCAGGGATTGTAACACAAGGACTTGGTATTTATTGTTGGAAAGATGTTGGATTAGATAATGTAAATTAGTGGAAATAGATCTAGCGTTCCACTGCATTAGTTTCAATACGTTGGACTTTTTAGATCTAGGTCGGGTAGGCATTTTAAAATACGGAATCATTTTTAAAAAATATCAACAACAAAAGATAGAAAAAGACAACAAACAACTCTAAACTGCAAAAAAGCAAAATATTCAACAAATAAAGATTAACTAATTATGTGTCCCAAAATGTTCGCTCTTTATGCGAAAAATAAACACTGCACACTGAGTCAAGTAAAGCAGCTAGATCTACTGTGGATATGATTAAAAACTAAACATCACCACAGCTAAGCTATTGCACTACAAGTTGATGTACAAACTAGACTACCAGTCACAGTTTCTCAGCACATCAAAGTAATTGTGCTGTCTCTGCTGTCTCCACCAAGGGAACTGGTACACTCCGTAAGGAAATGGCCACTGGCTGGAGGCTGGCTGTAGCTGGTAATTTTCAGAGACATAGGTGGATCTGGGCGACTGGTAAACATTTTTGTTGTAAACCCGACGTCTTGGTTTCCTCTTGGGCTTTTCCCAGACTAGAGCATGCACATGCCTGCCGATGTTTTTGGCAAGAATGCTGGACCCATGGATGTTCAGATGCAGGGAGTCTTTGAAATGGTTGTAGTTTGTCTTTATGTTGGCATGGGAAATGAAGGAAACATTTTTAAATTAAACATTTCAGAACAAGTAACAGCATTAAATATATCAGCTTTCATCTGAAGATTGACATCTTTTATGGGTGCAATTTTGCTGATGACAATTTTGGTGTCAGGGAATGAGGTCATTACATGTTTTACCTGTTGAACCATTTTCTGACTGGCCTTCTGTGGATCTGTGGTTTTCAGATCATTGATACCGCAGTGGATAACAATGCACTGTGGTTCCTTGGCATCAATCTTCCAATCCACTAAGTGGGAGATTTGGCCAATGTCAGATGTTTTAACTTTTTTAACATTAAAGCCATAGGACAGACCTAGCCGATTGCTGTTGACTCCGCCTAGAATAGAGTCATGAGCTAACAGCACTGTCGGAAAACCAGAAGTTTCATCCTTCAGCTTAGAACTTGATTTGACGTCATGCCAATTCATTTTCGTCACACCCATATTTTTAGGTAAGGGGTCTGGCTTCTCAATGATTTTCTGTGGCTTTTCTTTTTTCACTGACCTTTTCTGTTGCGTGTCAGTGCTGGGTGATGATGGCACTCCTTTTATGACTTCGGCATATGTGGTTGCTGGAAAGGAGAGGTGGGAAGCCGGTAAGTCAGTCTGTGTTCCAGTCTGTGTCCCCTGGTCACCATGCTGGGCGTTTCTGCAGGCCTTCTTTTCTTGTGGTCGGCACTGTAGGTAGTTAGAAGACGCCCCTGGTCAGCCACAGTTTTCTCTAAAGAGGTGATCTTATCACAGAGTGACATGATCACCTGCTTTAGGTCTGCCAAGGAACTGTCAGCTTGGTGGTCAGGAACAGTAAGTTGGTCGTCACTGGTTACCAGTTGAGACTGCACCTGAACCGTTTTGGATGTCCCGCTGGTTTTGGCTGTAGGAACCCCTTTGCCATCTTGTTCAGTAGGCCCCTTACTTTTTTCTTTTGTATAGGCCTCCAAGCAACCCGATGCTGATCGTAGACGTCGAGTCTTAGTCATGTTTGTACATCAAACTTGTTTTAGCACACAGCTAATTTCAGCAGCTGGTTACTGTCGCCATGTTGTGTGTGTGTGTGTGTGTTGTGTGCGTGTGTGTGTGTGTGTGTATGCGTGTTGTGTGTGTGTGTCTGTGTCTGTGTAGGAAAGATTTCAATCTCTATGTCTGTGTATGTCTGTTTTCTTTCTCTGTCTGTCTCTGTCTGTGTGTCTGTCTGTATCCAATTTAACGTCTCTTCACACTCGGTGTTATTAGTCTGTTTGTCTCTCTGTGTTTCTCTGTCTCTGTGTTTCTCTTTCTGTGTCTGTCTATCTGTATGTGTGTGTGTCTCTCTCTTCTCTCTCTCATCCTCCTCCTCCTTCTTTTTCTTCTTCCTCTTCTCCTTCTCCTTATTCTCCTTCTCCCTTTCCTCCTCCTTCTTCTTCTCTCCTTTCCTCCTCCTCTCCTTCTTTTCTTCTTCCTCTTCTCCTTCTCCTTATTCTCCTTCTCCCTTTCCTCCTCCTTCTTCTCCCTTTCCTCCTCCTTCTTCTTCTCCCTTTCCCTCCTCCTCCTTCTTCTTTTTCTTCTCCTCCTCCTTCTCCTTCTTATTCTTCTCCTCCTTCTTTTTCTTCGCCTTCTTTTTCTTCTCTTTCTCCTCCTCCTTCTTCTTTTTCTCCTTCTTCTTCTTCTTTTTCTTCTTCTTCTTCTTCTTCTCCTTCTTCTTCTTCTTCTTCTTCTTCTCCTTCTTCTTATTCTTTTTCTTCTCCTTTTTTCTTTCTTCTTCTTCTTCTTCTTTTTCTTCTTTTTCTTCTTCTCCTCCTCCTTCTCTTTTTCTCCTCTTTTTTCTTCTTCTTCTTCTCCTTCTTTTTGTTCTTCTTCTTCTTCTGCATCTTCCTATTTCGTTCAAGTGTATCCCCCACCCCTCCTCCCTAGAGTTAACATCCATGCCATCTCCACTTCCCTGAACGCCCTTTGGATGACACTGTAAACCAAGGTTCTGTGTGCAAACACACTCTGAACACTTTTGCACCCATGTGAAAACCTGTTCCGCCTTTTGGAAGAGTAGACCATTGTGTGCTGGTGGGACAGACAATCGCGCATGTACACGGGGATAGAATGTAAAAATTAACATGAATGCTTATTCATTGTCCTCAAAATAAAAGATTTTAAGATAGGTGAGTTTTATACATCTTTAGAATGATGTGTCCCTTAATAGGAGTAATGGCTTAAGGATCCCACAGGCAGACAGATATTATGGAAACAAGAGCAGAAAGAAAGATAAATGGAAAGAAACAGGGATAAGTATACAAATAGAAAAGCACACACACACACACACACACACACACACACACACGCATGCACACACGCGCGCACGCACAAAGAGAGAGATATATACAAGACCAGTCAAAATTAGCAAGGACTAATACAGGTGACGGTTTGCACGCCTTGGCTTCAGTACAGTCCGCGAGTTCACCCAGCTGTAAATGGGTACCTGCCCTCTTTAGGGTCAGGGAAGGTAAAGCAGCGAGGGAGAGGAGATGGGTGCCACCCTCAATATGCTGGCCCCTTGAGAAGTGAGGTCTCTGACGCCTCGCTCCCCTACGACCACATGGGTTATGAGACACCGTTACCTTTTAAATAGAGAGAAAAAATACAGAAGAATCGAAATGAAGAGAGAAAGAAAGAAAACAAACAATTAATAGCAAGGACCAATAAGTTTAATGAGATACCCATATCAATTTCAAGCTTTGTGTGCCAAAAGATGTACCGAAATAGCCACGCAAGATAATTATGCATCTCCATGTTTCGAGATAAACCTTTAAAAATAAAGACAACGACAAACATCAACAATAACAACAAAAATCTTATTTGTTATTCTATGTCCACTCTCATGCTCGTATTTATAGCTTGCCTGTGGCAATTTCTCCTATTTTGTCTTCGTCACATGCAATTATCAGAGCTCTCCTTCTCTCCTCCCTTCTCTTCTCTTGTTTGTTTTGCTGCTAGTTATGTTTCTTTCGCGTGTCTGCTCCACCTCTGCAGCCCTCGGAGTTAGAGTTGATGCTGCTTGCTGCTTGCTGGCCTGCTGCCAGAATTTTGAAGGATAGAAGCAAACAGAAAAACAAATAAACAAACAGACAGGCAGACAGACAAACAGAGAGACAAACAGATAGACGGACAAACAGAAAAGCAGACAAATATACAGGCAGACAAACAAACAGACGGACAAACTGACAGGCAGACAAACAGACAGGCAGACAAACAGACAGGCAGATAAACATCAAACAGACAGACATAGAAACAGACAGACAAACAAACAGATAAACAAGCAGACAACAGACAGACAGACAGACAATCAAACAGACAGACAGACAAACAGACATACATACAAACAAACAGACATACAAACAACAGACATACATACAAACAAAATGACATACAAACAAATGACATACATACATACAAACAAACAGACAGACAGGCAGACAAACAAACAAACAAACAGACAGGCAGACAAACAAACGGACAGGCAGACAAACAGACAGACAAACAAACAGCGCTGGACCCAGGGAAAAGGCTAATGTGTTATCGCCAATACCCCTCTAACCCTGGAAATGGTTCTATGATTTCATTTCCGTGTTCTGTTGGGTATTTTCTTTTTGTTTGGATAGATAAATGCGCATACACATACAGGCTCGTGCGTGCGTGCATACGAGCGCTTGTGCGCGGGTACATGCACGCGCGCGCACACACAGGCGCGTGTTTCCAGTCAATATATGATTATAACGGATGTTTGCTTTTGTGTTCAGTAAGTCCACATGACTTTTATGACATTAGGTATTCTGAACCTGAATCTCTCTCTCTCTCTCTCTCTCTCTCTCTCTCTCTCTCTCTCTCTCTCTCTCTCTCCTCACACTCTCACACACACACACACACACACACACACACACACACACACACACACACACACACACACACGCACGCACGCACCACGCACCACGCACACATATATGCGCGCGCGCGGGGGGGAATCCACAAAAGCAAAGAAGTAAAAGGTTACCACTAACCTGTTTCAAAAACAAGAATTGAAAGTATCAACTTTGAGAGCAAGACAACGGCAGAATTAGAGAGCAGAACTGCGTCAGGAGCTTGACAGAAAAAGCCATGCTATATTGGCAGTTCATACTGACATATCTAGAGAAAGAA
>CM054140.1:71962286-71974786 GCA_028751875.1 Rapana venosa | reverse complement strand
CAGACAGACAGACAGACAGACAGACAGACAGACAGACAGACAGACAGACAGACAGACACAAAGAGACTTGAACGGAGTGCCGTTTCTTTATCAGCAAGGGGGAATAATGCCTTCCACGTTCTGATAATTTCCTGGGTTCTTTCCACTTTGTTTGTCATCAACACCCAAATCACAGGCAGATATTATTAGATCGATGAAATCAATCATCATTATTTGCAGACGTGTGGGCAAGTGTTCTGACAGAGAGAGAGAGAGAGAGGAGAGAGAGAGAGAGAGAGAGAGAGAGAGAGACAGACAGACAGACAGACAGACAGACAGACAGACAGAGAGGGAGAGACAGACAGACAGACAGAGAGGGAGAGACAGACAGACAGAGAGAAAGACAGACAGAGAGACAGAAAGACGAACTAACTGACTGACTGAATGATTGACTGAAAGACATAGAGAGACAGACAGACGGACATACAGACAGACAGAGGCAGGGAGAGGGGGAGACAGAGAGACAGACAGAAGGAGGGAGAAGAAACATTCTATTTATTTATTTATTCATTAACTTATTCATTTATCTATTTATTGAGAGAGATAGGCAAATATATGAACAAGCAAATGGTATTGTGTGACCGAGAAAGAGAGACAGACAGAGACAGAGAGAGACACAGAGAGAGACAGAAAGAGATACAGAGAGAGAGAGAGAGAGAGAGAGAGAGAGAGAGAGAGAGAGAGAGAGAAAGACAGAGATAGAGACAGACAGACAGACAGAGAGGGAGACAGACAGACAGACAGACAGACACAGAAAGTAGCTAACGAGTAAGCGCTGTTGTGCATGTCATCAAGAGCAAAGCATCTTCGAAAGACTATAACGTTGATTGCAAATCTGTGTTCCTTCAAATTCAGATTCATTTGCAATCGATAATACCGCGAGCATAATTTATTAATCATGATCGTCGTGAGTGTTATCCTTTTCGTCATTAAAAGCGATTCGATCATTTTCAACTTGCAAAAGAGAGAAAGGGCATGTAGTCAAATTTGCTAGATTGCAGAATCATCGGTTATTGGGCATCAAGGTTTGCACTATTTCATGGATTTGATGACAAAATTCAAACTTGCAATCAGCATTTTCTTAAGCCATTTCACTTCCGGAACATAGCTTTTGAAGCTGATTCAGTAACCCGCCTGTCATTTTATTCTCTCTGTCTCTGTCTATCTCTCTCTCTCTCTGTGCCTGTCTCTCTCTCTGTCTGTCTGTCTGTCTGTCTGTCTCTCTCTCTCTCTCTCCTCTCTCTCTCTCTCTCTCTCTCTCTCTCTCTCTCTCTCAATTTATCTAAATATAATTTCGTTAGCGTTATCGTTATCGTTATCTCTCCACCACCACCACCCACCCCACCCCCCTCTGTCTGTGTGTGTGTGTGTGAGCGCGTGTCTGTCTCTGTCTGTCTGTCTGTCTCTCTCTCTCTCTCTCTCTCTCTCTCTCTCTCTCTCTCTCTCTCTCTCTCTCCGCAGAATGGAAAGACCTAGGGGCAAAAAATGGCAAAGACAGACAGACACATGCATTATAACACAGTTACAGATGATTTTCAGTAATGGTCCAAGTTTCTCCTGTCTATTCTTTGCTTGCGTGCCTTACCCCCAACACTACTGCTATGAATGAAAAGAAAGTAAAGTAAAATAAGGTAAGGTTAAGGTTCTGAGTGCTGGAGGATGACGGAAGTGGATCTTACCAAACTTCGATCCTTCCACACCATATGCCTGCAAAGAATTCTCCGGGTCTTTTGGCCAGAGAAGATTTCCAATGAAGACCTACTACGGAGATGCAGGCAAGAAGACATGGGAACCATCATCGCCAGACGACGGTGGAAGTGGATTGGGCACATCCTCCGAAGAGACCCACAGTCAATCACAAGAACAGCATTGCACTGGACCCCAGAAGGAAGGAGAAAGAAAGGAAGACCAAAAGCAACGTGGAGAAGAACTGTAGAAAGTGAGATGAAGGCCATGCAGCACTCTTGGGGATCAGTGACTAGGTTGGCCCAGAATAGGCAGGAGTGGAAGCGCTTTGTTGCTGCCCTACACACCGCTGGGTGTAATGGCTAATGATGATGATGAAGGTAAGATAAGGTAAGGTAAAGTAAGGTAAGGTAAAGTAAAGGTAAGGTCAGGTATGGTATGTTATGGATGGTACGGTATATAATGGTATGGTATGGTATGGATGGTACGGTATGGTATGGTATGGTATGGCATGGTAAGGTAAAGAAAGGTGAGGTAAAGGTATGGTATGGTATGGTATGGTATGGTATGGTATGGTATGGTAAGGTAAAGGTATGGTATGGTAAGGTATGGTATGGTATGGTATGGTATGGTATGGTATGGTATGGTATGGTATGGTATGGTATGGTATGGTATGGTATGGTATGGTATGGTATGGTATGGTATGGTAAGGTTAGGTAAGGTAAAGTAAAGAAAGGTGAGGTAAGGTTTTAAGGTAAGGTAGGGTAAGGTAAAGTAAGGTAAAGTAAAGTAAAGTAAAATAAAATTAAAGAAAAAAGAAAAAAAAGAAAATATAAATCTGGGGGCTTTTGCTGTCTTTTCCAAACTCTGTACATTTTTGGTTTCCAATCTGTTTCCATTCTTTCTTTTGGGCAAAATGCCACTTTTCCTGCCACCACTGTACTGAGAATTCGGTGTGTGTGTGTGTGTGTGTGTGTGTGTGTGTGTGTGTGGTGTGTGTGTGTGTGTGTGTGTGTGTGTGTGTGTGATAGTGTGTGTGTGAGTGTGTGTGTGTGAGAGAGAGAGAGATAGAGAGAGAGAATGTGTGTGTGTGTGAGAGAGAGTGTGTGAGTGAGTGTGGGTGTATGGGTGTGTTGTGTGTGTGTGTGTGTGTGCTATTGCTGTTGTCATTGTTGCTACTGCTGCTTCGATTTTACGTCTGTTCACTTAAAGTGATATTAGATGTGTGTGTGTGCGTGTCTGTGTGTTTGTGTGAGTGAAAGTGGATGTGTGTGCATGCGTGCGTGCGTGTGTGTTTGCGCGCGTGTGTATGCTTTCTCTCTGTTCCGCGATCATGATTCAACTATTTGTCACGAAAACTCTTGCCAAAACCATTCGCGCATATATATTATATATTGCTCCCTTGGAAATGTCAGTCCCAGAAGTATGACACGTGCGGAATCGCTCTACGAGTCTTTGAATATCTATTTTGTAGAAATACAGCAAAAGAAACAGATGTCCCGCCCTACCCATTGCTTTCACGTTAGGAGTTCTGTAAGAAATGTTGGCTAGGAGGTTGCGGGTTTGATTCCTATCACACATGTGGGATTTGAGGCAAGGGTGCGTGCGTGCGTGCGTGCGTGTGTGTGTGTGTGTGTGTGTGTGTGTGTGTGTGTGTGTGTGTGTGTGAGGGGGGTGGGGATGGAGGAGGAGGGTGTGGACTTGCTTTTCTTCCTGGAGTTGAATGTGTTAGGAGGTCAACGGGGAAACTGAGATGATGCCAGTGTTCTGATATCATCCTATACTACTGACCTGCCGATGAGGGACAAACTCTTCGGACCCCTGGAGGGCCTTCAGCGCACGGCAGCATTTGTTAGGGCCTCAGGAGTTGCTGTCTGAGCGTTCGAAGGAGAAGAGGAAGAAGAATGAGGAGGAGGAGGAGGAGAGGAAGAAGAAGGAGGAGGAGGAGGAGAGGAAGAAGAAGGAGGAGGAGAGGAAGAAGGGGAGGAGGAGGAGAAGAAGAAGATCATCCTTTTGTTTATTTTACTTACGCAATGTTGGGTGTGATTCTTTGCATGAGATAACCAGATCTTCCTGTGTCTCTGTCTGTCTCCCGAAAACCTGATTTACCCCTGAGATGCATTGTGCTGGAGTATAGTGCATGGGTCCTCCTGGCACATACTTTATCAGCCTCCCTCACCCACCCTCACCCACCCCCCCAAGCAAAAAGAAAAAACCCCAAAATATGTTATGGCATTTCCTGTCCGTGTCTCAAGGTGACTTTGAGCCTTAGTTTCTGTGATGGGTAAAATAATGTTTGAGAATTCCGATTTTGCAGATGTTGGGTTTTTAATTTTTTGTATTTTGAGGATAATCGATCTATAAGCACTCGTGTGCGTTTTTTACGTCCAGTCACTGTGTGCATGCGGTTTTGTAAATTTTGTCACACATTCCCACCGATTCACAATGGCCTACTCTTCTGTTAAGACAAAATGCGCGTAGACAAGATGTGCGTGCGTTCACACACAGGACCTCGGTTTATAGTCTCATCCGAAAGACTTTTGGGGGAAGTGGAGTTGACACTGAGTTAAACTCCATGGCAAAAACTCCCCTTGAACGGGGTTCTCGGTGATGGCTCGAACCCGGGCAGTCAGATGACGAGTGCAACGCTCTAACCACTAGGCTATCCCGTCCCCACGGATTAGCAGAGAAAGACAGACTGAGAGGAAGTTTTGATTTTGTTGTTTTACCATTATGAAATGGGTATTTTTATCAGTCTGGCTTCATGACAAAGTAGTTTTAGTTATTAGTACAGAGTTTTAAAATCATAGTACGTAGTTTTTTGCTGATCTTCTTCTTTGTCGAACGCTCAGACAGCATCTCCTGAGGCCCTGACAAATGCTGCTGTGCGCTGAAGGCTCTCCCTCCCTCCAGGGGTCCGAAGAGTGTGTCCCTCATCGGCAGGTTTGTCAGTAGGCCAGATATCGGCCCCCAGGTTTTGCTGTGTTGGATAAACAGGTCTGGAGGAGGAAGTGTTCTTCCACTGTCATGGGAGAAATACCACAGAGATACGCCTCAGAATCACCAATGTGGAACTTGGTCAACATGCGATGTCTGAGTCTGCAGTGTCCAGTCCTCAGCCTCACAATTGTTACTTGGTCTTCTCTGGGGAGAAGGTAGTAGTAGTCATCTTTCCTGTTGAAACTAGGGTGCTGCTGAAGCCATCTTCTCTTTTGCTTTTCCTTCACTGTTGTCTTTGCTTCTTGTTTTCGTTTATGATGAATCAGAATCGGACCAGACGCCACCGAATACCACTGAAGTGAGTGACCCAGAAGCAGTGCAGGGTCTAGTCTGATAGGTCACCCCATGGCATCCCAGAACTGATCTCTCCAGTATAGTAGACTAGCTCTGGGAGTGTGGCAGAGAAGGCCCCGGTGTGTGTGTGTGTGTCTTATGACAACATCAGTGTGTGAGCATCGTGAGAATAGGAGCACTGAGACACATACCAGAATATGAGCTAGCAAAGCCAAAGCACAGAGAGAGAGAGAGAGAGAGAGAGAGAGAGAGAGAGAGAGAGAGAGAGAGAGAGAGACAGACAGACAGACAGACAGACAGACAGACAGACAGGCAGCAGCAGACAGACAGAGAGAGACAGACAGACAGACAGACAGACAGACAGACAGAAGACAGACAGACAGACAGACAGACAGACAGACAGACAGACAGAGAGAGAGAGAGAGAAGAATGCGAAAGTTTAATTCGTTATAGGCTTGGCACCTTATCAAGGGATGGTGTGTGTATATGATATATATAAATCAGCATTTCAAAACATGTATGCATAGGAAACATTATAAACAGAAGAACGATACCTCAAGTACAAACTTGCACAAATTTGTAATTGAGAGAGAGAGGGGGGGGGGGGGAGAAGAGAGAGAAGGAGAGAGAGAGAGAGAGAGGACAGAGACAGACATACATACAGTCAAGAGAGACAGAGACAGAGACGAGAGAGAGAGAGAGAGAGAGAGAGAGAGAGAGAGCGAGAGAGAGAGAGAGAAACAGAGAGAGAGACCCAGCTTGCTGAAGTCATACAGACCCTCAGACAGACAAAAAGCACAACAGACACACACACAACACACACACACACACACACACACACACAGAAAACAGAACAAACAAACCCAGACAGAAAGAGACAATCAGACCACAAAAAATCACCATAGAAAGGCAATCTACTAATGGCCAAGTTTTCTCTGTTGTTTTCCATTGCTATGCTGGCTTAGGTGTCGCTCTCTAACACAAATCATAATACCGTCTGTGTTGATCTTGTCAGGTCTTGTCCTAGATGCTTTCCCTTACAGAAACCCATGGTTCCTACCCCCACCCCCCCCCCCCCCAAATTCACTGCAGCGTTGGATTTGTGGTTTTGTCTTGTTTTGTGTTAAGGTAGTTTGGTGTATCGGTGGTCTAGAGGTAACGCGCCAGTCTAGAAAGCAAAAAGTCCGAGTCGGAAGTGTGCGAGTGGTTCTATCCCCGTTTGGGTCCCAAACTCCCCCATTTCTCCCCGCCTTCCCCACATCCATTCGTCCATGAGTGGTGGTCTGGGTGCTAGTCTTTCGGGTGAGGCGATAAGCCGAGGTCCCGCGGATTACACATAATTATTTAGCCCCCGTAAAAGAACCCATGTGAACCTACGGGATAGGTAAAGGAAAGTGTGACATTTCGAATAGCAAAAAATTTATTTTGGCATGAAGGTGGGTGGTGGTGGTGGTGGTGGTGATGGGGGGTGGGAGGGTGGAAGGGTACATGAGAGATGTCTGTTGGTTTTCTTGGAGTGTGTAGAAAAGAAGTTATACACAAGGGCATACAGGTCCACACACACACACATTAAAAATAAAATTATAAAACAAAGATTCCACAGACAGATAAACAAACGAACATGAGAGAAACCATACACAAGGCAGACTGCTACACACACACACACACACACACACACACACACACACACACACACACACACACACACACACACACACACACACACACACTAAAAACAACATTGTACAGGGGTGGTTGTCCCATAACCTATGTGGTCGTAGGGGGGTGAGACATCAGAGACCTCAGCTTCTCTAGGGGCCAGCATATTGAGGGCGGCCCCCATCTCTTCTCCCTCGCTGCTTTACCTTCCCTGACCCTAAAGAGGGAAGGTACCCATTTACAGCTGGGGGAACTGGGGGACTGTACTGAAGCCAAGGCGCGGAAACGATCATTCATCCAAGTGGTAACCACGCTCGACGCTGCTTAACATTGGATGGGGGAGAGCCGAGTGCTGTGACCACTGAGCTACCCCGTCCCCTTTACTCTATTGTACAGACAGAGACCTAAAGGAAGAGGAGAGCGAGAGGATCCCTGCACTGCACATTGCCACCCCAGTGGTGAATGCCTTCTTTTCTTTGGCAAGGTGACCCCTCTCCCATGCTAACTTTCTCTACAGACATGACAGGGGAACAAATAATATCTAGGTGCAGCATAAGTAAAATTCTCTAACAAGAAGAAGAAGAAGAAGAAGAAGAAGTGGGGGTGTGGTGGATGTGTGTGTGAGAGTATGTGTGTGTTTGTCTGTCTGTGTGTACGTACAACAAATATACAAGTAAGCAAAGGTGCTTGCCAGTGTATACACGTGCTTGTGGCTATGTTTCTGATATCGGTCTTCTTTTCTTTGTTGTTGTTGTTCTTCTTCTTCTTTCTTCTTCTTCTCTCTCTCCTCCTTCTCTCTTCTTCTTCTTCTTCTTTCTTCTTCTTCTCCTTCTTCTTCTTCTCTTCTTCTTCTTCTTCTCTCCTTCTTCTTCTTCTTCTATCTTCACTCCTCCCTCCTCTTCTTCCTTCTTCTTCTCTCTCTTCTTTCTTCTCTCCTCCTCCTCCTTCTCCTCCTCCTCCTCCTTCTCCTTCTCTTTCTTCTTCTTCTTCTCCTTCTCCTCCTTCTCCTTCTTCCCATTATTTCCTTCTTCTTCTTCTTCTTCTTCTTCTTCTTGTTTGCCACTTTCAATTTGTTTTGTCCGTTTTTTCGAATATCAGCACGATTTGCATGCGACATCCTTGCCATTATGGAAATAGGTTTTTTCCAAAAATAATAACGTAAAACAAAATGTGATAACTGAAGTGCAGCCTGCTTCGATTCTCTCCTTCTCATCATTTTTTTTCTCTTTTCTTTTATTATAAATGATGGATTGCAAAAGCAAGAGTTGGAAGGAAGTGAGGAGGCAAGGGATGGAGAAAGAGGTCAGAGAAGGGATTTGAAATCCCAACCACTTCAAAATAGAAAACAAAACGAATAACAACAATACTTAAGAAAAGCCCTAACTAAAACAACAACAACAAAAACAAGCTGAACTATCGTAAAATAGGGAAATAAGGACACACTGTCATAGCACAGCCATGATTGCTTGCTTGCTGTTTAATCTTTTTTGTTAACATTTATTGATTTTGTCCATCAATGTAAAGAGTTGAATAATATGTGTGTAGCAATTTAATGCTTGTAGATTTTCAGTTCTTTTGGAGAGGGGGTGGTGGTGGGGGAGGGGGATTTTAAAGTGTAAATATAGTGAATGCTGACAATCGGATTCTAATTCTTGTCAAAACTTTGAATAATGTCAAGGGTTGTTTTTTCTACATGAAAATGTATTGAAATGTCATTGCTCGTATGTCTGTTTATGTTGTGTGTGTGTGTGTGTGTGTGTGTGTTGTGTTGGTGTGTGTGTTGTGTGTGTGTGTGTGTGTGTGTGGTTTGTTTTGTGTTTGTGTTATGTCTACCTGTCTCCTCTCTCTCTCTCTCATTGACACAATTATGCGACTGAGCTGGTCACTCAGATTCTGCTTTCTGACTTAATCATCATGCTTTAAAAAATCACTGTAAAATTAATCACGAATAATTACGCAATGCGTGAGACCTTTGCTTTTAATATGGGACTGTTTCCAAGTACCTGGCCATATAGGCAGCCATACTCCGACTTCAGAGGATTTTCCTCCTTTAAGTGAAGATTGTCGTTGTTGGTGTTGTCGTTTGTTGTCTTCAATTTAACGCCTGTTCACTCTCAGCGATATATTAGACGAGGTTTAATGAAGAGCACAGGTTGTTATTTTAAGAGCATTGCATATTCATATCTTTTCGTCGTCAAACGCTCAGACAGCAACTACTGTTGTCTGTCATATGAGCGAAAATGCGTTGCGCTACTGTTTAAGCGCTTGAAAAGTCAGGCCCAGCGCATCCGACTTCGGCATAAGAAATGTTTTTTTAAGTCTTTGCTGGAAAATAAAATTGCATGAGAATGGACCAAGACGGCAGAAAATAGACAAGAAGTAGGTGACAGGAAAAAAAGAATGAAGGCAGAAACAAAGAGTGATAGAAAAGAGGAAATATTTAGCTCTGCTCAATCTTAAGTCATGCTAGACGAGGTTTGATGAAGAGTAAAGGTGAAGGTGTCTCATAACCTATAAGGTTGTAGGGTAGGAAGGCATTATGACCTCAGCTTCTCTAGGGGCCAGCATATTGAGGGCGGCGCCCATCTCCTCTCTCTCGCTGCTTTACCTTCCCAACCCTAAAGAGGGCAGGTACCCATTTACAGTTGGGTGAACTGGGGGACTGTACTGAAGCAAGGCGCGAAAACGGTCACCCATCCAAGTGGTAACCACGCTCGATGCTGCTTAACTTGGCTGGGGGAAAGCGAGTGCTCCGACCACTGAGCTATCCCGTCCCCTAAGAGTAAGAGAAGATGAAGAGTACAGGTTGCTTAATATGCTAGGAGCTGTACACATAATATACGAAGACAGCCCCAACTAGCATGTTCAAAGTGTTAACAGCAACACTTAATGTAAGACTTGGCCTTTTTGGCTGAAATCAATAAGGGACAGAGCTTTGTGACCGAGGCAGGAATATTGCGGACATGACTCTTTTGCCTGGCTACGCTCTAGTGCTGTGCTGCGCTGTGCTGTGCTGTGCTGTACCATGTTTTCAAACTGTTTAGCTTTGTCCTTTTGTTTTGGCAGTGTGTGTCTTTTCCTGGCTGAATGCCACTTTCCCCCTTAACAAGTATCGAATATGCAGGGTGTGTTTCTCTGTCTCTCTCTCTGTCTGTCAGTGTGTCTGTCTGTCTGTCTCTCTGTGTTTATATGTCTGTCACTGTCTCTCTCTGTCTCTATTCACTGTATCTCGCTGTTTCTCTCTGTCTCTGTCTGTCTGTCGCTCTCTCTCTCTCTCTCTCTCTATATATATATATATATTATATATCTATCTTATGCTGTCTATCTGTCTGTCTGTCTGTAAGTATGTCTGTCTATCTGTCTCTCTGTATATCTGCCTCTCTATCAAGCTATCTATCTGTATGTCTGTCTGTCGGCCTGTCTATCAATCTATCTACCTATATCTATTTCTCTCTCCCATCTCTCTCTCCCTCTCTCCCCTGCCTCGTAATTCATCTATCTCTCACGTGGAGTGTTGACAACATATTGTTCCCACGGAAAACACACAGAGACCCCATTACAAAAAAAACAATAAAACAACCACACTAGGCAATCAATCTTCTAATGGACAAAGTCTTCTTTCTCATTACTGCCATCATTGTCTGTCTCCCTCTCAAACATAGTAACAATTCCATGTGTGCTCATCATGTCTCTTTAGTTTTGTCTTCAATGCTTTCTTTAGCAGAAAGCCTCCCCCCCCCCCCCCCCCCCCCCCACCTTCCCAAATCCAATCCACTTGAAGTGTCAGGTGTGCAGGGTGTGACTTCTGTCCCTGCCGTAGGATCTTTAACGTGTGTCACGTACAGCTTTTGCCAGGAGGATCAGATCATTGGAGATGTTCCCCTCCCCGCGGAATGTCTGTGCCAAAGCTGGCACGTGTCAGAACGTTTGGTAATTCCATCAGTGGGTCATGTGTGTTTTGCGCCACACAGCAAAAACCTGATTTCTCTTTTTTGCCCCCTTTTCTTTACCTGGAAAGTTGTAGCTGTTCTATGGGGTTGAGATATTGCCATAAGATGAAGATTCTCTTTCTCTTTCTCTGTCTTCTTCTTCATCATCATCGAACGCTCAGACAGCAACTATTGTTGTCTATCACATGAGCGAAAATATTGCGCTGCTGTTAAGCACCTGACAAGTCAGACCCAGCGCATCCAACTTCGGCGAAGAAGAGAATTGTTATATTTTAAGTCAGTCTGGTTAAAGGCAGGAGAATGGACCAAGAAGGCAGACAATAGACAAGGAGGAGGTGACAGGAGAAAAAGGAACAAGGCAGAAACAAAGAGAGTGATAGAGAAGAGGGAATTCCTAGCACAGAATTTCCAGAAGGTGGAGGTGATATTTATACTGACAGGCACCCTGGTATCTCCATAGGGAAAAACAGGTATAGGTGTTCCATAACCTATATGGCCGTTAGGGAGCGAGATGTCAGAGCCCCCAACTTCTCCAGGGGCCAGCATATTGAGGGCGGCGCCCATCTCCTCTTCCTCGCTGCTTTACCTTCCCTGACCTTAAAGAGGGCAGGTACCCATTTACAGCTGGGTGGACTGGGGGACTGTACTGAAGCCAAGGCGCGAAAACGGTCACCCATCCACTTGGTGACCATACTCAATGCTCTTAACCTAAGCTTGGGGGAAGCGAGTGCTCTGACCACTGAGCTATCCTGTCATCATCATCATCAAATCTAAATCCTATTTTAAAGAAGAGTTGCAGACGTAGAAACGACATTTCAGGTTTATCTTTCGTTACTGTATTCTGTGTTCGTTTGCGTCTTTTCTTCTTTGTTTTCGTTCGCGTTAATTAATGAATCGTTTTCAAGGGATTTGAAAAATTCTTTTCGAAGGGGTGAGGGTGAGAGTGAGGCAGAATGTGTGTGTGTGTGTGTGTTGTGTGTGTGTGTGTGTGTGTGTGTTTGTGTGTGTGTTGTGTGTGTGTGTGGTGTGTGTGTTGTGTGTGTGCGTGCGCGCGCGCGCGTGTGTGTGTGGTGGGGAATGTATCTTTCTTTGTATCCTCTTAGAGTAAGTTCGGACAGACATGTACGCACGCACACACACACACGTACGCACGCGCACACACACACACACACACACACACACACACACACGCACACGCACACACACACAAAGCAAGCGAGCTTACAAGCAGTAGCCCGATACCCCCAGAACTTGCCACCACCAGCAGCAGCGGTGAAATCCTTATTTTCCTTGGCAAAGATGGACTGCTGTGTGCTTAGTTTCTAACCAGACCCCACAGAGAGAATGGATGTAACATGATATCTGAAAAACTCTCCAAACATGCACACGCGCGCATGCACTAACACACTACGCAACCTCCTAAAAAAAACAACAGCCTGAAAACATCTCTTTTCTTCCTATGATTATTATGAGGAATCAGACATCATAATCATTGTCACCCCATTGTTCCTTTGATATGAAACGCTTATTACGAAATTAGGTGTTTTTTTCACCTGTGTCCTGTCCAAGAATATATGTTTGTTTTGTCGCATGGGTGACCGTTTGCGCGCCTTGGCTTCAGTACAGTCCCCCAGTTCACCCAGCTGTAAATGGGTACCTGCCTCTTTACGGTCAGGGAAGGTAAAGCAGCACTGGAGAAATGATGGGCACTGCCGCCCTCAATATGCTGGCCCCTAGAGAAGCTGAGGTCTCCGGTGCCTCGCTTCCCTACAGCCACATAGGTTATGGGACACCCTTACCTTTTTATGTCGCATCCCCAGGGTCGGACGTCCACAGGGAGCTCATGAATTTCAGGCCGCCGAGGGGCCACCA
>CM054140.1:71952286-71957286 GCA_028751875.1 Rapana venosa | reverse complement strand
TTTCTTTAGTGAAAATATTGACCCCTCAACATTTGGAAAAAAACCTGTGGAGAATATGATTTTTTTTTTATAGTTCTCTGAGTGTATCTGTGTTTGTTAGTGTGTGTAAATGTTGGAGGAGGGGGGCACGGGTAGGTGTGTGGGGGTGGGAGGGTGATGGGTACGGGTGGATGGGTGTGCATTGTGTGTGTGTGTGTGGTGTATGGTGTGTGTGTGTTAGTGCGTTGTTTGTGTATGCTTGCGCGCACGTGCGAATGTATCTGCATGCGCGCATGCAAATCTGCATATGAATGAGTGCTTGAGTACCTGTAAGTGCTTTAGTGTATGTGTGTGTGTGTGTTTCTGTGTTTGTGAGTACTTTAGTAAGTGTGTGCGTGTGCGTGTGTGTGTGTGTGTGTGTGTGTGTGTGTTGTGTTGTGTGTGTGTGTGTTGTCTGTATGTGTGTGTGGTCTGTATGTGTGTGTGTTTCTGTGCTTGTGTGTGCGTGTGTGTGTGCGTGTGCGTGTGTGTGTGTGTGTGTGTGTGTGTGTGTGTGTGTGTGTGTGTGTGTACGCGGGCGCATTGGCGCTTATACATATGTCTATGTACCCTTTGTGCGTGTGTGCGTGCGTGTGTGCGTGAATGCATGCCTGCGTACGTGAGTGAGTGTATGCGAGTGTGTATGTGACTGCGTGCATGCGTGCGTGTGTAAGTAGTGCATGCGTGCGTGCGTGCGTGTGTGTGCTTCGCTTCTTCTGCTTAAAATCTTAAAAGAAAGCAGTGCCATGCTTTGGCAATCCTCCCATGTTCTTCGATTTCCATTTTCTGTCATCGGAAAGAAAGCAACGGATTACTGCACACAGAGACAGAGAGAGAGAGAGGAGAGAGCGAGAGAGGGAGACAGACAGACAGAGATAGAGAGAGAGCAAGGAGTGTCTGGTCCTTCTCTGTGTATTAGTGTGTGTGTGTGGGTGGGTGGGTGTTGTGTGTGTGAATGTGGGTGTGTGGGTGTTGTGGGTGTGAATGTGTGAGTGAGTGTGTGTGATGTGTGTTGTGTGTGTGTGTGTGGTGTGTGTGTTGTGTGTGTGTGTGTGTGTGTGTTGTGTGTGTGTGTGTGTGAATGTGTGTGTGTGGGTGTTGAGGGTGTGAATGTGTGTTGTGTGTTGTGTGTTGTGAATGTGTGAGTGAGTGAGTGTGTGTGTGTTTTCATTGATCAGGACATAGTGGTGTTGATTCTATGAATGTTTGAGATTTCCCTTGCATCTCTAGTATCTCCTTTTTCTGTATGTGACTTTGTGGTGCTTGTTTGCTTGGTTTTGTGTGTTGCTGTTTTGTTTGTTGTTTGGTTTTTTTGGGGGGTCTTTAGGTTGTGGCCACGTTAGTGTGTATACAAAAGTTTCAAAAAGGAAGCAAATGATTATTATTGTTATTATTATTATTATTACTATTATTATTATTATCATTATTATTATTATCATTAATATTATCGTGGTGGTGGTGGTGATGAGGGGGCTGAGAATGATGATGAATGTGACGAAGACTATGGTCAAACTCTCTCTCCCCCTCTCTCTCTCTCTTCTCCCCTCTCTCGTTTCTCTCTCTCTCTCTCTCTCTCTCTCTCTCTCTCTCTCTCTCTCTCTCTCTCTCTCTCTCTCTCTCCATCCCCTACCACGCATTTCTTTTTTTTCTCCTTGTCACTACTCAGACAGGCTTAGAAGCTAAGACTACTACAACATTATCTTCATAAGTAAAATCAATATCTTTAGGCTTCACGCAAAAAGTGTACTGAACTATGCGATTTTCTTCTTTTGGCCAGCGATTTTCCAGAGGTTATAGAGAGAGTGTAGGGGACGGGATAGCTCAGTGGTCAGAGCACTGGCTTTCCCCCAGCCAAGTTAAGCAGCGCCGAGCGTGGTTACCACTTGGATGGGAGACCGTTTGCGCACCTTGGCTTCAGTACAGTTCACCCAGCTGTAAATGGGTACCTGCCCTCTTTAGGGTCAGGGAAGATAAAGCAGCGAGGGAGAGGAGATGGGCGCCGCCCTCAATATGCTGGCCCCTAAAGAAGTTGAGGTCCCTGATGCCTCGCTCCCCTACGACCACATAGGATATGGGACACCTTTACCAATATGAAGATAGTGTGGGTACAAAGCATAGCCACCTAAATGCCTGTTATAATAATAATAATAATAATAATAATAATAATAATGTATGGAATTTATATAGCGCTGAATCTTGTAAAGCAACAAATCAAAGCGCTCAGATGACTTTAAAAAAATTATGCGTGTGTATGCGGTTGTTTTTTTTATTTTGTCATCTGTTCCCACCGGCACACATGGCCTACTCTTTCGAACAGCGGAACAGGATTTAACGTGTTCGCAAGATATTCTGCATGCGTTCGCACACGGGGCCTCGGCTGTTTATAGTCGCACCCGAAGGACTTCGGCTGTGTGTGTTATTTTTTTTTCATATTATAGAAAATATCGAGCTTTCCTCGTTTCAACTTTGTGGGTAGCTTGACATTTTGTCTTTTTTTATTCTTTTTATTTTTGGTTTCTTTTTCTAGGTTACTTTGTTTTTTAGTTTTAAACTCTAGTCTTATATGTGTTGTTTTTGTTGCTGTTCATGTTGTTGTTGTTGTTTGGCAAGCCACAACGTTCAGTGCTGTTGTGGATTGAGAGAGAGAAAGGGGAGGGAGGGAGGGGAGAGAGAGAGGGGGGGAGGGATAGAGGGGGAGAGAGAGAGTGTTTGGGTGTATGTGTGTTTGTTTTTTTTAATTCGGCATTTCATATCCATTAACCTCCTTGTTGTTCAATTTCTCCCCCCCCCCCCCCCCCCCCCCCCCCCCCTTCTCTCTCTCTCTTCACAAAACGAACTTTTCTTTAAAAAGAAAGAAAGAGAGAGAGAGAGATGAGAGAGAGAGAGAGAGAGAGAGAGAGAGAGAGAGAGAGAGAGAGAGAGAGAGAGGAGGGGGGGGGGTGAGTAACTGTAAGCAGAATCAATATTTATTATTACTACCACATTCAAAATGGAATAGCAAATAACACACACACACACACACACACACACACACACACACACACACACACACACACAAACGAACAAAACCTCACTCTCACACACACACACACACACACCAAAACGAGCAAAACCTCACTCACACACACACACACACACACACACACACACACACACACAACACACACACACACACACACAACACACACAAGAACAACAACAAAAGGCGAAAGTAAAAGACGTTTCTATTCTGCCAGAGTGGACAATGGAAATCAGAGGCATTTTACCTTCTGTCGCTCTGCCTCTGGATATTGTGTGTGTTTCTCTCTATCTTTCTCTGTCTTTCCTTCTCTTTCTGTATCTATCTGTCTCTCTGTCTGTCTCTGTATCTCTCTCTGTCTCTGTCTCTCTCTCTCTCTCTCTCTCTCTCCACAAAATGAACTTTGTTATAAAAATAAAAAGAGAGAGAGAGAGAGAGAGAGAGAGAGAGAGAGAGAGAAGAGAGAGAGAGAGAGAGAGAGAGAGAGAGAGAGAGAGAGAACACGTAACTTAAAGCAGAATCAATATTCATTGTTACCTAGATTCGAAGGGGGAAAGCACAAAAACGAAAAGAAAAAGAGTAAAAGATGTCTCGATTCTGCCAGACTAGAAAATGGTAATTACAGATATTCTTCTGCCTTTTACTTTCTGTCCTTCTACATCTGGTTGTGTGTGTGTGTGTGTGTGTGTGTGTGTGTGTGTGTGTGTGTGTGTGTGTGTGTGTATGTGTGTGTGTTGTGTGGTGGTGTGTGTGTGTTGTGTGTGGTGTGTGCGTGTGTGGTTTTTTTTCTCTTTGTCTTTCTTTCTTTCTCTCCTTCTTTCTTTCCTTCTCTCTCTCCCTCCCTCCCCCCCCCCCCCCCCCTCTCTCTCTCTCTCTCTCTCTCTCTCGGGGACGGATAGCCTAGTGGTTAGAACATTGCGCTCGCAATCTGACGACCCGGGTTCGATTACCGTTCAAGGGGATATTTTCCCCTGGAGTTAACATCAGTGCAGACTCCACTCTCCCCAAAGGTCCTTCAGATGAATAATAATAATAATAATAATGTTAAATCTTGTTCCGCTTTTCGGAAGAGTAGGCCATTGTGTGCCGGTGGGAACAGATGTCAGAATTTACAAAGCCACATACACACGGGGACTGGATGTAAAAAAGCACATAAGTGCTTATTCCATTATCATCGATATAAAAGAATGAAAATAAATAAATATAAATAAATCTCTTTCTCTCACTCGCTCTCCTCTTTATCTCCTATTCTACTCGTTCATTTATTTATTTATTTTCAACTTTCCATTGTAGGACAGAATGGGTGCAAGCTAAGATAAGAGAGAAAGAAAGAGGAAAAGAGAAGAAAAAAGAGGATGGACAGACAGACAGTAATGGAGGGAAATAGCAGGCATCAAGTGTAGCCCGCGCTTAAAGCCATTGATTTGGCACAGCCTGATTCTGTTTACAGCAGTTTGAAGTCTTCACTCCACACAATACGTGCCTGGCAATTCAAAACTATCGCAAAGAGAAACGAGTTTGTCTATATGTCTCTCTGTCTGTCTGTCTCTGTCTGTCTTTATTTCTCCTTCTCTTTCTCCTTCTCTTTCTCTCTCTCTCTCTCTCTCTCTCTCTCTCTCTCTCTCTCTCTCTCTCTCTCTCTCTCTCTCTCTCTCTCTCTCTCTCTCTCTCATCTCTCTCTCGCTCTCTCTCTCTCTCTCTCTCTCTCTTTCTCTCCCCTCTCTTTCTCTCTCTCTCTCTCTTTCTCCCTTTCTCTCTCTCTTTCTTTCTCTCTCTCTCTCAGTGTTTGTGTGTGTTTGTGCGCGCGCGCGCGCGCGTGTGTGTGTGTGTATGCGCGCTAACGCGTTCGTGTTTGTGTGTGAGTGTGCGCGCGCGCGCGCGCACGTGCTGTATTTGCGTGTTGTCCTTTATGTTTCTCCTAGTATTGTTTTGTTATACTTTGGATATATTTGCTCGTATTTGC
>CM054140.1:71942286-71947286 GCA_028751875.1 Rapana venosa | reverse complement strand
AAACGGGGGGACAAAGATGGATGGAGAGAGAGAGAGAAAGAAAGAAAGAGTGACAGAAAGAGGGGGGCAAAGATAGATGGAGAGAGAGAGACATTGAGAGAGACATAGAGAGAGATACATAGAGACATAGAGAGAGAATGAGAGAGAGAGAATGAGAGAGACATAAAGTGAGACATAGAGACATAGAGAAAGAAGGGGCACAGATGGATGTAGAGACAGGCATCCAGCCAGACACACAGTCAGACAGACAGACAGAGGGCAAAGATGGATGGAGCATGCTAAAATCGAGGGGGGGGGGGGGTGGAGATGAGCTAATTGGATGCAGCGCATGACATGTTTACAAATGGACGAATCAACAGATTGGTTTGCAAAATTGTTTTTCAATGGAATATTAGAATGTCAGGGATGTTTAGCGATGTTGCTCCAGTAGCATAAACGCCATTTCAGTTTTTGGCTTGGTTGGGTGGGTGGGTGAGTGGTTGGAAGGGTGGGCGGGATAGTGTGTGGTTGGGTGGGTGGGTGGATGGAGTTGGTTGGTTGGCGGTGTTTTATTTGGTTGGCTGTGTGGGTGGGTGGGTGGGTGGGTGGGTGGTTGTTTGGGTGGGTGGGTGGGTTGGTTGTTTGGTTGGCTGCTTGGTTGGTTGGCTGGTTGGTAGGTTGGTTGGATGTTTGGGGGAGGATTGGGGTGAGTGAGTGGGTGGGTATTAGTTAGTTAGTTGGGTGGACGAGTGAGTGGTTGGCTGGCCATTTGGTTGGTTGGTGGGTGGGTGGGTTGGCTAGTTGGTTGGTTAGTTGGTTGCTTGCTTGCTTGCTTAGCAGGTTGGTTGGTTAGTTGGTGTGCTGGTTGCTTGGTTGGATAGTTGCTCGTTTGTGTGGTTGATTAGTAGGTTGCCTGGCTGCTTAGCTTGCTGATTGCTTGGCTAGTTGGTTGGTTAGCTGGGTGGATGGGTGGGTGGGTTAGAGGGTGAGTGGTTTCTTGGTTACTTGGTAGGTTAGTGGCTTTGTTGGTTAGTGGCTTTGTTGGTTAGTTGGCTGGTTGGTAAGTTGCTTGCTTGCTTGCTTGGTCCGTCGGTTGGTTAGTTGGATGGTTAACTGCAATGTTTTCTCTCCACTGGCCATAGAAAAAGCACTTAAGATTCTGTCTGATAGCTTGCTGGACAAGGGAATTGATCCCCGCAATTTCCAATCTCAGTTATCTTGGAATTGAATGCAACAGGAAGGTCGTGCAGTAGCTTTCAATTTGACATCTTTCTACACAAAAAAGATGCCAGATAAAGATGTGTGTGTGTGTGTGTGTGTGTGTGTGTGTGTGTGTGTGTGTGTGTGTGTGTGTGTGTGGTGTTTAGTGTGTTGTGTGCGTGTGTTTGTTTGTGTGTGTGTTTATTTTATTTTCTCCCTTATTTCATTCTTTTATTTCGAGGATAATGGAATAAGCACTCACGTGCTTTTTTTTTAAATATCAAATCCCCGTGTGTACGCAGTTTTGTAAATTTTGTCATCCGTTTCTGTCGGCACCATATGGCCTACTCTCGAAAAGCGGAGCGGGTTTTAACGTGTGCGCAAGTTCTATGTGTGCGTGTGTGTGTGCATGTGTTCACGAATGCGCGCGACCAATCATGCATCTCTTGTTTCTTTGTGAGGCGGGAGAAGAGAGAGAGAGGAGAGAGAGAGAGAGAGAGAGAGAGAGAGAGAGAGAGAGAGAGAGAGAGAGAGAGAGAGAGAGATTTAGACAGAGACAGACAGACAGAAGAGAGGCAGAGAGAGACAGAGAAACATGTACTTTATCTTTTGTAATCTAAATCAGTGGTCACATTTAATTTCCGGACAGCACTGAGACTTAAACCTGATCTGCCTTGAAGGAAATGTCATTGTCTCTTCTTTTTTTGTTGTTTTTTGTTGTTGTTGAACATCGGCAAAAGAGATATGTAGGTTCTGGTGTCTCTGAAAACTGACTTTAACAAGGCCTGCCACATACACATTCAAATACACACCCACACATACACACATACACACATGCACACACACGCACGCATGCACACACACATACACACAGTATGTAGTCACGCACACACACACACACACACACACACACACGCGCGCGCGCGCGCGCAAGTGTGGGCACACAAGTGAGGGCGCACGCGTGCGTGTGTGCGTGCGTGCATACACACAATTTTTTTTTTACTCGCGCACACACACACTCTCTCTCTCTCTCTTCCTCCCTCTCTGTCTCTCTCTCTCTCTCCCTCCCTGTCTCTTTCTCTCTCTTTCTCTCTCTCTCTCCCTCCCTCATTATGTCTCTTCTGTCTACCTCTCATTCTCTCCCTCCTCTCTCTCTCTCTCTTTTCTCTCTCTCTCTCTCTCTCTCTCTCTCTCTCTCTCCCTCCATCCTATCTCTCTCTCTCTCTCTCTCTCTCTCTCTCTCTCTCTCTCCCTCTCCTTCTCCATCCCTCACTCTATCTATCTCTCCCCAAAATTTGATTAATTCAAAAATATGCCGCTCACATTTTTTTTGACAGCTACATGATATCAGACTCACGTCTCATGCATATCTTGTTATTATCTCAAAGTGACAGATAATGTTAAGGGACATGATGTGACAACATGTCTGTTTAACATCCATGTTGAAGTTTAAAGGTCACACGTCACTGAACAACTTCAAATCTGATATTGTATCATGTGACAACATGTCTGTTTAACATCCATGTTGAAGTTTAAAGGTCACACGTCACTGAACAACTTCAAATCTGATATTGTATCATACCAATTCAATATCAACCACAGTAAAAGTAAAAACAAAGTTAAAAGGTGTCCCATAACCTATGTGGTCGTAAGGGAAACAGGCATCAGAGACCTCAGCTTCTCTAGGGCCCAGCATATTGAGGGCGGCGCCCATCTCCTCTCCCTCGCTGCTTTACCTTCCCTGACCCTAAAGAGGGCAGGTACCAATGTACATATGGGTGAACTGGGGGACTGAACTGAAGCCAAGGCGCGCAAACGGTCACCCATCCAAGTAGTAACCACGCTCGATGCTGCTTAACCTTGGCTTGGGGAAAGCGAGTGCTCTGACCACTGACCTATCCCGTCCCCATAGTCTATGTATAACGTGTAACTGAATAACCTCATCTTCTGGGGATGGGATAGTCTAGTGGTTAGAGTGTGGCGCTTGCAATCTGACGGCCCTGTTTGAGCCTCCACAGAGACGCCCATTCCTTCACCGTAGTCCCGTGGACCGTGGGGGCACTAATGAAGATTTTGCAACCAGCTTTCTCCACTCCACAAGGTCCTCTTCTTTCAGTAGCAAATCGTTCCACTCCAGGCCAGTCCACTCTCTGACATTGTCTTCCCATCGTTTTCTCTGTTCTGCCTCTTGGTCTCCCTCCTTGTACTGTTCCCTGTAGGACAGTCTTGGCCAGTCCAGATATTTGTGTGACGTGCCTGTACCTCTTTAGTTTGCGGGGTTTTTTTCTTTCTTGTAAGTGCTTCCGATGAGACCATAAACAGGTCTTGCGTGCGAAAGCAGACAGAACATCTTGTGCGCACGTTAAAACCTGTTCCGCTGTTCGAAAAGTCTTGGAGTAAAGGAAGGCCTGTGGAAACTGGTGAGATCATTTATAAAACCACAGAAGATGGCTTCAGCAGCACCCTAATTTCGACAGTAAGGATGACTACTACTACCACATCCCCAGAGAAGGCCAAGTGACAAATGGGAGACTGAGGACTGGACACTGCAGACTCAGACATCACATGTTTACCAAGTTCCACATTGGTGATTCTGAGGCGTGCCCCTGTGGCACTTCTCCCATGACAGTGGAAGAACACTTCCTCCAGACCTGTCCATCCAACACAGCAAAACCTGAGGACAGGCCGATATCTGGCCTACTGACCTGCCGATGAGGGACAAACTCTTCGGACCCCTGGAGGGAGGACCTTCAGCGCACGGCAGCATTTGTCAGGGCCTCAGGAGTTGCTGTCTGAGCGTTCGATGAAGAAGAAGAGGAATTAGAAGAAGAAGAAGAAGAAGAAGAAGAAGAAGGAGCAGAAGCAGAACAGAAGCAGAAGAACAAAAGAAGAAGAACCAGAAGAAGAAGAAGAAGAGGCAGAAGAACCAGAAGACAAACAAGAACAAGAACAAGAAGAGGTAGGGTGAGAGCTGGACATAAACCATGGAACGTTGTTGTTGTTGTTGTTGTTGTTGTTGTTCACATACATGAGCGCTTGCCTGCCTCATCAACCAGCGGCACGTGTGCCAGTGTAATACTGACATCACCAGTGTTGTTTCAGCTGAGGACCTCTCTCGTCCGTTTTCTCTACCTTGTAATACAGCCACAGCTTGAGGCTGGTCCATTCCCGCTGTAGACTGTCTTCCTCTGTTGTTCGCATGTTAGTTTTGGTCTGTTTTCTCTATCACTGTTTTCTTCTTTTTTTTTAGATTCTCTCTTTACGGTTCTCTATTTTCTGTCTGTGTGTCTGTCTTTTCCTCTATGTTTATATCTTTGTATCTAACTGTTTATCTATCTATTTATCTATGTTTTTCTCTGTTTTTTTCTGTTTATCTATCTGTCTATCTGTCTGTCTGTCTGTCTATATATCCCTCTGTCTATCGGGTTTCCCTTAATATTCTTCTTTCAATATATCTAGCTGTCTGTCTTTCTCTCTATCTATCTATCTATGTATCTGTCTCCCTCCTTCCCCCCCCCCCCCTCTCTCTCTCTCTCTTCTCTCTCTCTCTCTTCTCTATATATATATATATATATATATATATATATATTATATAATATATGTGTGTGTGGGGTGTGGTGTGTGGTGTGTGTGTGTGTGTGTGTGTGTGCGTGTGTATTTCCCTCATAATATCTGTCAATCTATCTGTTTGTCTGTCTCTATTTATTGTCAGCAAGAGAATACTTCATATTTTGAATTCTCTTTCACAATTGAAATAAACTGAGAAGGCAGGTTAAGAAGTATATTTCTAAAGTAATATTGATTGTGATCAAGATGCCTGA
>CM054140.1:71907286-71917286 GCA_028751875.1 Rapana venosa | reverse complement strand
CATCTGGCTTCGCCTGCTGTTGCACTCGATACTAGCACCAAAACAACACACACACGAATCACACACCACACACGCACGCATCACACACACACAACACAAACGAACACACACAAAACACACACACACACACAACACGAAAACACACAACGACACACACACACAAAACACAACAACACACACATCCCACGCCACCCACACACACACACACACACACACACACACACACACACACACACACACACACATACAACCATACAAAAGATACACGCACCCCCCCCCCCCCCCCCCCCCCCCCCCCACCCCCAAACAGCATCCAAAAATAAAATTTTCAATGCAACCACATCACTTCTAAGAGCTTGCAGTTTTAAAACAAACACGAAAATGAGTGATAATGTTGATCATAGTCAAGTCAAGTCCAATCAAGTCAAAAACCACTTTAATCATCCCATGAAGGGCAATTACAGTACTGACAAACACATTGATACGTATCATAATCTCGAAAAAGGACATACAAGAAAACTACATTTTCTTAATGGTTTAAACATTCCAAGATAACTTCAAATAATAAACACACACTCTACGAGGCCTAAGTAAGTGAATAAAGCTTCTTCGTGCTAAATAAATAAATAAATGAATGGGTCTGTTACCTGAACAACTCCACAATGATACTGTGTCTCCTTGAGGATTGGGCTAAGGGTGGGGGTAGGATGGGGGGGGAGGGGGTAGGGATGGGGGGAGCTGGTATATTTAGAGGGGTGGGGAGGTGAGGGGGAGGGGTGTATAGAAGGTACGTGGTATGAGCTTCTGTTATGTCTACAGCACTTAAGCCTTGAGGTCTGATAACCAGATATGCCCAAGGACTTTGTGTGTATATATACATACATGTGTGTGTGTGTGTGGAGGGGGGGGGGAGAGATGAAGGGATGTGTGTGTGTGGGGGGGAGGAGTGGGGGGATGCGTGTATGTGTGTGGGTATGTGGGTGTGAGAGAGAGAGTATTTATTTATTTATTTTATTTTTGGAGAATAATGGAGTGTGTGTGTTGTCTGTCTGTCTATATGTCTGTGTGTGTTTCGTGTTTGTCTGTCTGTCTGAGTCTCTATGTCTGTCTGTCTGAGTCTGTCTGTCTGTCTGTCTTGTCTGTCTGAGTCTGTCTGTCTGTCTGTCTTGTCTGTCTGTCTGTCTGAGTCTCTACGTCTGTCCTGCCTGTCTTTTTGTCTGTCTTGTCTGTCTGTCTTGTCTGTCTGTCTTGTCTGTCTGTCTGTCTGTCTGAGTGTCTATGTCTGTGACTGTGTCTGTCTGTGTATGACAGTAGTGAAGAGAATGCATTTTCCTTGGCCACCCTTTCTCTCTCTCAAAACAAAGAGAACAGAACATAACAGGACCATTGTCTGGCGTCAGTGGATGAATCTGCCTCTCTCTCTCTCTCTCACTCTCTCTCTCTCTCTCCTCTCTCTCTCTCTCTCCTCTCTCTCTCTCTATCTCTCTCTCTCTCTCTCTCTCTCCCCACTGTCCTGTCTGTCTGTCTGTCTTCTCTCTCTCTCTCTCTCCTCTCTCTCTCTCTCCTCTCTCTCTCTCTCTCTCTCTCTGTCTGTCTGTCTATCTGTGTGTGTGTGTCTCTCTGTGTCTCTCTTTGTGTCTCTGTCTCTCTGTGTTCCTGTCTCTGTATCTCTCTGTTTCTGTCCTTGTCTCTCTCTGTCTCTCTCTGTGTCTCTGTCTCTAATCTGTCTCTGTCTCTCTCTATGAGTCTCTCTCTGTCTCTCAAGTCTCTCTCTCTGTCTCTCTATCTCTGCCTCTCTCTCTCTGTTCTCTCTCTCTCTCTCTCTCTCTCTCTCTCTCTCTCTCTCTCTCTCTCTCCTCTCTCTCTCTTCTCTCTTTCTCTCTTTCTTTCACCGTCTCTCTGTCTCTGTCTCACTCTCGCCCTCTGTGAGTGTATGGGTTTGGGGTTTATTTTATTTTCATATGATGTATCCCTAAGGACAGGGACTGGATATAAAAAAAAAAGCACACGGGTGCTTATCCGTTATCTTCGAAATAAAAGAATTCGTCATTTTCATTGTCCTTGTCCTTGTCATTCTCTGTCTGTCTCTGTCTCTATCTCTGGCCGTCTCTCTGTCTCTGTCTGTCTGTCTTTGTCTGTCTGTCTCTCTCCTGCCTCTCTCTCTCTCTCTCTCTCTTCTCTCTCTCTCTCTCATCTCTCTCTCTCCTCATCTCTCGTCCTCTCTCTCCTCTCTCACCAAGAAAACAAAGCGAAGTGAGGGGGGAAGCTCGTTTCTGGAGTTCATATTATTATGGCTGAAATGTGTGTGGTATGTGAGTGTTTGTGTGAGTGTGTCGTGTGTCTATATCTGTGTGTGTCTATATGTGTGAGTGTGTGTGAGTGTGTCTGTGTGAGAGAGTGTGAGTAAGCGAGTGTTGTGTGTAAAGGTGTGTGTAGGTGTGTGTGTGTGTGTGTGTGTGTGTGTGTGTGTGTGTGTGTGTGTGTGTGTGTGTGTAGGTGTGTGTGTGTTTGATTTGGCAATATGCTGCCATGTCTGTAACCAATGACGATAACCAGAGATGTGCTGTAGCATGGCATGTTTATGGCACTGCATGCTATGGTATGGCGTGGCATGGTATGGCATGGTGTGGCGTGGTATGGTGTGAAAAATCCTCTTTAATGAGATTCGAACCCGGGTCAGAAGATCACGAGCGCAATTCACATCCCTCTTACCACCAGGCTATCTCGTGTGTGTATGTGTGTGTGTGTGGTGTGTGTGTGTGTGTGTGTGTGTGTGTGTGTTGTGTGTGTGTGTGTGTGTGTGGTTGCGCGTGCTCGCGTGTGCGTGTGCGTGGGCGCAAGTGGGTGAGTTGGTGGGTGGTGGGTGGGGTGTTCAAGCGAAAACTCCAAGAGTCGTTTTGATAAGAGTTAAGTACTTCTAACTGTCCTAATCCCATCATTAACGTAGCCATATGCCGTCTTCACGCATATACTTACATTTAGGGACTAACATCAGTGTCTTAGTTTACTTTGTCGGGACGGGACAGCTCAGTGGTCGGAGCACTCGCTTTCCCCCAGCCAATGTTAAGCAGAATCGAGCGTGGTTACCACTTGGATGGGTAACAGTTTGCGCGCCTTGGCTTCAGTATAGTCCCCCAGTTCACCCAGCTGTAAATGGGTACCTGCTCTCTTTAGGGTCAGGGAAGGTAAAGCAGCGAGGGAGAGGAGAGGGGCGCCGCCCTCAATATGCTGGCCCTAGAGAAGTGAGGTCTCTGACGCCTCGCTCCCCTACGACCATAGGTTACGGGACACCTTTACCTTACCTGTCTCATGTCCGTGTTTAAGTAGTGTACTTTTCTGTACAGGTATATCTGAGTCCAAAAAGCACTTATAGATTGTTGTTTTTTCTTGTACTTCACCTTGATTCATATATTTCCTGTTTTAAATCTTTTTAGAGATAATCCAGAAAAAAAAGGATGGTATAAAATTGGGCTGTGTTCCTATATTATTTATACTAAACAGTCCACAAAAGAGAAACTTTATTCTTAAGAGATGTGCGTGACTTGCGATATGCGAGTAACCATCAAGCATCTGCTTCTGGAGTGTCGAGATGTCCAGGATATTGGGCACAACAAGCATTTTACTGCAGACTCCTTAAAGATCCTTTCTTGTGATGTTTCACCGAACACCATTTTTAACTTCCTGAGAGAATCGGGCTTTTCCCGACAAGAATGAGTGAAAGTGTTATAGTTAGTCACTAAGAAGAAGGCCGTTTTAAGGAATCTGGTTTTGGTGTTATCTGATTATATTGGTTGTTGATGCGGTTTCTCCCACAACGCGGTGCCCGTCCTGGGTTGACCCTTATGGTTGGCCAGGGCGTTGCTACAAGGAACGACAGTAGAGTTGGTGTTATACCCTCTTGTAATATGTATGTAGCTGCACAGCTTTATTCCGAGGTTTAAAATTGTACGAGGTGACATCCCCGATATGGCCTCTGAGGTCGGTGGTGGTCGATTAGTGGATGGGTGGTCTAGAGGTAACGCGCCTGCCTAGAAAGCGAAAAGTCTGGGTCGGAAGTGTGCGAGGTTTGATCCCCGTTTGGGCCTGAAACTTTTCACCCCATCCATTAGACCATGAGTGGTGGTCTGGGTACTAGTCTTTCCGATGAGACGATAAACCGAGGTCCCGTGTGTTACACATAATTATTCAGCGCACGTAAAAGAACCCGCGGCAACAAGAGAGTTGTCCCTGGTAAAAATTTTGTAGAAAAAAGCCACTCTAATACGGAAACAAATGCAGTTGCAGACAGGAAAAAGAAAAAAAAGGTGGCGCTGCTGTTGTGGCGACGCGCTCTCCCCAGGGAGAGCAGCCCGAATTTCACGCAGAGAAATCTGTCGTGATTTAAAGGGTATGAAATTAATAAAATAAAAATAATAATTTTTTTTAAAAGATAAGCATAAGATTGGATTGGATATTTACAGATCCACTCTCTGTGTATATGTGTGTGTGCAGACAGTCTATGGATGTCTTCAGACTATGAATCCAGAGAAGACCAGATTCCCTGCTACCTACGTTGCATGCAGACCACACCTCACCCAACCATCTGGCTTTCAGAGGGATGGGCGGCCGGCCCTCTGATCAGGTACTTGTGGCACTTTTATTCGCTGTTTTGGTTTCCTGTCAGTGTTCTCTGTGACAGTCGTGCTGTCTGTAGCCTTTTGTTCCCCCTCCTTGTGTCATTAGTTTGATTGGTTGTTTGTTTTCGTGGGAGCAATTTTTTTCTCCTGTGATTTTGTCCTTGTGAGTTTTGTTGCTGTAGCTTTTTTTCTCTGTGTTTTTTGTTTCTGTGGCTTTTTTCTCTGTGGTTTTGTTTCTGTGGCTTTTTTTCTCTGTGGTTTTGTCGCTGTAACTTTTTTTCTCTGAAGTTTTCTTTGTGACTTTGTGCCTGTGAATTTTTTTCTCTGAATTTTTCCCTATGACTTTTTTCCCTGTAACTATTGTCTGTCACTTTTTCTTTGTCACTTTTTTCTCTGTCACTTTGTGACTTTTTTCCTTGTGAATTTTTCTCTGTCGCTTTCTCTCTGTGACTTTGTGACTTTTTTCCCTGTGGCTTTTTCTCTTGTTCTTTCTCTCTGTGACTTAGTCCTTGTGACTTTTTCTCTGTCACTTTTTCTCTGTCTCTTTCTCTCTATGACTTTGTCCCTGTGAATTTGTTCATGATTTTTTTCTCCGCGTGGTTTTGTCACTGTCACTTTCTCTTTGTGACTTTTTTCCCTGTGAATTTTTCTCTGTCACTTTCTCTCTGTGACTTTTTTTCCTGTGAATTTTTCTCTGTGGCTTTTTTTCACAGTTAATTTTTCTCTGTGACTTTCTCCCTGTAACTTTTTCTCTGTGAATTTTTCTGTGGCTCTTTCTCTGTGATTTTATTCTGTGAATTTTTCTTTGTCACTTTTTTCTCCGTCACTTTTTCTGAGACTTTTTTCCTTGTGGCTTTTTTTTCTATGTGACTTTTTCTCTGTACCCTTTTCCCGTGTGATTTTGTCCCTGTGACTCTGTCACTGTTACTTTTTTCTCTGGGATTTTGTCACTGGTACTTTCTCTCTCTGCAGTTTTGTCACTGTACTGTTTCTCTGTGACTTTGTTTCTGTAATATTTTCCCTGTGATTTTGTCACTGTTACTTTTTTCCTGTGATTTTGTCCCTGTGATTTTGTCCCTGTAACTTTCTCCCTGAATTTTTTGTCCCCATGATTTTTTGTCTGTGGTTTTGTCACGGTTTTCTTTGTTCTCTGTGACTTTTTCCAGAGTAGATTTTCCCTGTGATTTTTGTTTGTATTTTTTGTGGATTTTGATGTGTTCCAAATTCACAGTATAGTAAGAGCAAAAGGCTTTTGAATAAGTGGAAGGGAGATATTTGTTTAGCATCTCTGGTTGTTAGTAGCACAGTTAGCTTCAACCAGACAGTGTAGACAGTTATGTCTGCTACAGAGCTTGGACAAGTCTTCGAGTTGTTGCCTTTGCATGAGAGAGAGGTACAGTCTTTATAAAGTAAGTATTTGTACTTGTAGGGTAACTGAGAAGCTGTGGTGTATTTTGTGTCCCAAGTAGTTGTAGAGAGATGGTTAACCAAGCACTACAAAGTACTTAACTGACAAATCCAAATAGATTACTTTTTTTGCTAACGTTTTACGTGCGCGATAACCTTAATCCAAGCAATTCTCTGCACACTCTGGGGGGAGAGGGGGAGAAGAGAGAGAGAGAGAGAGAGAGAGAGAAGGAGAGAGAGAAGGGAGAGGAGGACAGACAGACAGAAGGGAACAGACAGACAGACAGACAACAGACAACCCAGAGACAGACAGACAGAGACAAGACAGACAGAGAGATGGGAGAGAGAGGATAAGATAGAGGATGTGTGTGTGTGTGTTGTGTGTCTGTGTCTAGTGTGTATATGTGTTTGTATGTGTGTGCGCGCGCACGCGTGCACGCACACACGTTTTAGAGGGAAAAAAACAGACGGGTTAGAGTCCTTTGAAGTGCTTTTCCCTACGGGAAGTAAAGGTGCTTAAAAAACAAAACGGTCTGTTGAATTAATCAGGAGCGGGGAAAAAACAGACGCTGTTTCAGAAAACTTCTTGAGCAGAAACTAGGTTGGCAAGTTTGCCGTGAGTGTCGAAAACTAAACCCCTGGCTTTTCTTCTTCTTCCAATGATCTGTACAGCATGCGTTGTGTAATGCTGGATAGGATGTGTGCGTGCTCGTGCGCTTACATGCACACGCATGCACGCACACACACATACACTTACACAGAACTCACACTCAAACACACAAACACACACACCACTACCACCATACTACACAAACCCACTTAAACACACACACACAATACAAATACATATATCCACACTCACACATACACACACATACACACACACACACATACACACACATACACACACATACACATACATACACACATACATACATACATACACATACACACACATACACACATACATACACATACACACATACACATGCACACATGCACACACATACACATACACACATGCACACACATACATACACATACATACACACATATACACATACACACACATACACACACATATACATACACACACATACTCACACACATACACACACATACACACACATACACACATGTGAGAGAGGAGAGAGAAAGTGGGGATGGTGGAGAGAAACAGGGTCACAGAGACAGACAGACAGACAGACAGACAGACAGACAGAGACACAGAGAGAGCCACAGAGAGAGCTAGAGAGAGGGAGGTGGTCATTGACTTTTTAAGCCATAAGGTTTCATATTATTTTCTTTATCAGTAATCAGGATGTGAATTATAGTCGGCGACAGATGCAAACGCGGTTAAATTACCCCCCTTAGCCCGCCACAAGAACGACAACACTCGCATTAAAACACAACAAGCATAATCAATGTCAGCTAGCCTGTCACGTCAACTACAGTCTTATATCCACACAAATCTATCGTGAAGTCATGGGCTATTATTTTGATTTTTTTTTCAAATAAAAGATTTGTTATCATCGTTTGAAATAAATAGCATTTCGCAAACGTTAATACCTATGGTCGTTAATTCTGTTTTGCTCAATCTGTAAAATAAAAAGCACTCCACCAACCTAATACCTAAGGTCGTTAATTCAGTCTCGCTCTGGCAATTTCACGATGCCGATCCATATAGAGATTTTACATACTAAACATTGTCTACAAGTCAAGTCAAGTTTTTATTTCCATATGGTACATTGAAAAAAGATGCATTTGCATTTTTCTATATGATAAATGAGTGGGTTTTGGAGGTTTTATGTTTGTCCGTCGTGTTCGATGATGACCTCCAAAACAGCAGAGTAGGCAGCTGCTGTTTTGGAAACTGGGCAGAAATTTGATTATAGTAGAGATGCCTTGCCCACAGTACATCCCCACTCTCTCGGCCAAGAGGGCATAAGGACAGTCAGCGTTGGAGATGCTCTCCAAAGGCCAACCAGCCCCCAGGGCTGCAGCACATAAGGACTGTGCGAGTCAAGCCTCCTAGTTAGAGAGTCATAGTCGATCACTAAAGACTAAGCTGTAAAGTGGAATTCCATGAGAGGGAAAGAAAGCCACTAATCATACAGCCTCTCACTTTGCTGTTGTTGCCCCCAGCGTCAATGGTTTCATCAGGAACTGTGATAAAGCCCAGGCCTATACAATATCTAGAGTCTGTGTGATAAAAATAGTGTTAATATTTTGCATCCCTTCACGGTTTTGTGTGTGTTCTTATTGTAAGATTTCATTTAAATTTTGCACATCTTTGAGATCAGACTGTGTTGTCCCTTAAACAGTCAATGCATGGTTTAGCATTGATTTTATGCTTGGGTGTCATTTTGTGCTTTTTCTTTCTCTATTATATTCTCTCTTCTTTCTTTTTCATTGTCTTTTCTAACCTGTTTCTGTGTATGTTTTTGTGGGTGGGTGCATGCGTGTGTGGGTGCTTGCGTGCGTGTATGTGTGTGTTTGTGTGTGGGTGGGTGTTCAATGTTATTTTACGTTGTCTCTTCACAAAACGTGATATTAGACACACACAAAAGAAAAGAAAAGAAAAAAAAAATATATGTATGTGTGCCAGTCTACCTGTCTGTCTGCGTGTCTGTCTATCTGTCCGTCTCTCTGCAAATTATGTAAAATGTGATTCTGCGTGCATGTCTATGCATGCCTCAATGCCATTATGTCTCTGTGTGTGGTCCGATACAAAAGAAAACGCGGACTACACACACACACGCACACACACACACACACACACACACACACACACACACACACACACACACTCCTACACACCGACAGACATACAGACAAATAAACAGACTAGCAAACATGCTGACAGACATACTCACTGATAACTAGCAAGCCTGACAGAACCGAGAGAGAGACAAGACAGACAAACAAGCAAGCAAGCCAACCAAGCATTGCAGAGTGCAGAACACCCAAGGTGTACGATGATGTAACGAACTCCTCAGTGTGAAAACTACCCCCCAGCTGATGGTACCATCGCCTGAGAAAAGCTCTGTGTGTGTGTCGCTTGGATGCAGCAGTTAGATGATGCGGTGACTTCGGTGTGAAGTATGTATGTGTGTGTGTGTGTGGGTGGGGGGGGGGGGGGGTGGGGGGGGGGGGGGGGGGAGGGGGATGTGTGCGTTTTATGAAAGAATGTCACTGTGTGTGGGAGGGTGTAAGTAGTGTGTGTGTAGAGGGCTGGGGGGTGGATGTGTGGGCGTATGAAAAAAATGCTACTGTGTGGGTGGGTGGGAGGGTGTAAAATGTGGTTGGTGTATGTGTGTGTGTGTGTGTGTGTGGTGTGTGTGTGTGTGTGTGTGTGTGTGTGTGTGTGTGAGTGTGTGTGTGTGTGGTGTGTGTGAGTGTGTGTAATATATGTGTGATATTTTCAGCTTAACGTCTACTCATTATTATAGTGTGTGTGTGTATGGTGTGTGTGTGTGTGAGATGTGTGGGTGCATGAAAGAATGTCAGTGTGTGTGTGTGACGTGTGTGTGTAAATGTGTATGTGCCTGTATGTTTGTGTCTGTGTGTGTGGGTGTAAATGTGTGGGTGTATAAAAGGTTGTGGGGGTTTGAAAGAATATCAGTGTGTGTGTGTGTGGTGTGTGTGAGAGAGAGAGAGGAGAGAGAGAGAGAAGAGGGGGGGGGGGGGAATGGACCCAGAAAAGGAGAAAAAAACTAAAGCCATAAAAACGAATTAGAAAAAAAAGAAAAAGAAAAACCTAAACAAACAAAAACAACAAACCCACAACCAAACAAAAAACTTTCTGGCACACATACTTAGAAAAGTAGGCATTGGGATCTTACATATACTGGAAGAAATACAAATTCACCGCCCCCCCCCCCCCCTCCTACACACACACATACACTTCCTCCCATCCCCCATGTCCATCTCCCCCCCCCCCCCCCCACCCCTCCTTCTTTAATACGAAACGAAAT
>CM054140.1:71899822-71906786 GCA_028751875.1 Rapana venosa | reverse complement strand
TTTTTTTTTTTTTACGTAGTGAAAAAAGAGGAGAGGGGGGGGAGGAGGAGAGAGAGAGGGAGAGTTGACAGAGACAGAGAGGACAGAGACTGAGAGCGAGAGACAGACAGACAGACAGAGACAGAGAGGATAGACAGACAGGGCTAGGGACAGAGACTGAGAGCGACAGAGAGACAGACAGATAGACAGAGAGGGACAGAGACTGAGAGCGAGAGACGACAGACAGACAGGGACAGAGACTGAGAGCGAGAGACAGACAGACAGACAGAGACAGAGAGGATAGACAGACAGGGCTAGGGACAGACTGAGAGCGACAGAGAGACAGACAGATAGATAGAGAGGGACAGACTGAGAGCGAGAGACAGACAGACAGACAGACAGAGACAGAGAGGACAGACAGACAGGGACAAAGACTGAGAGCGAGAAGGACAGAAAGACAGACAGACAGATTGAGACAAACAGACAGATAGACAGAGACAGAGAGGACAGACAGGGAGAGACTGAGAACGAGAGAGACAGACAGACAGATTCAGACAGACAGACAAGACAGACAGATTCAGACAGACAGACAAGGCAGACAGACAAGGCAGACAGACGAGGCAGAGAAAAGACAAAAGAACAATCCTAGTCAAGACAGAGCAGTCAGGAGCCGAAGGTTGAAATGTTTCAGCCAAACGCCTTCCCAATAAAAACAACAACCTTCACCGGCAACACGAATTAGCCACAGAGAGACAGAGAGAGAGAGAGAGGGGGGGGGAGAGAGAAAGAGAGAGGGGGGATGGGGAGGGAGAGAGGGAGGGGGATGGGGAGGGAGGGAGGGAGAGAGAGAGAAGGGGGAGGGAAGCAGAGAGGGAGAGAGAAGGGGGGAGAGAGAGAGGAGGAGGGGAGGGAGAGAGAGGGGGGGAGGGAGGGAGTGATAGAGAGGAGGGGGAGGTGAGAGAGAGGGGGGAGGGAGAGAGAGAGGGGGAGGGAGGGAGCGATAGAGAGGAGGGGGAGGTAGAGGGTAAGAGGGTGGGAGTGAAAGGGAGGGGGAGAGAGAGAGGAGGGGGAGGGAGGAGGGGGAGGGATAAAGAGATGAGAGGAGAGAGAGAGAGAGAGAGAGAGAGAGAGAGAGAGAGAGATGCCACATGAAAGGATTATTCTCCTTCAGTCATCTACCTCTCTCTCCCTCTCACTCTCTTTCCCTCTTATTTATATTTCTGTATTCTTGTAGCTCTGTGATGTCTGTCTGTCTCCTCCCTCCCCTCTTTAACACACCACGCACACACACACACACACCACCCACACACACAACACACCACACACACACACACACACACACACACGCACACACACACATATATATATTATATTATACACTGGGAGAGAGAGAGCAAGAGAGGCAGACAGACACACACACACACAGAGACAGAGAGAGAGAGAGTCGAGACATATATATATATATGACGATGGTCAGGTCAGAGAATCCCTCTGCTACTGGTAACCATGTAACCCAGTACCACCTGCCACATGTGGGGAGTAAACCCAACCAAAAAATCCGACCTGGAGAGGGATGGGCTCCGCCAGGTTTGATTTGCCCAAGACACACCTATGACAAAGACAGCCAGAATCTCCATACCGGATCGGTCGTCGCCCGGGTTACCAAGGACCGCGCCTTCTGTTGCTCATCAGGACAGATGTCGAAAGTATGCTACTGATGTAAAACGCAGCAAAATTCGTGCCAGACACAACACCATCATTGGCACATGGAATGTACGAACACTAAGAGCTGCAGGCAAAGTGGAAGAACTGACACATGAGATGTCCAGATATCATTGGCAACCTTGGGCTCTGCGAAGTCAGGTGGAAAAACATGGGAGAAACAACGACCCAGGAAGACCACAAATTATACTACAGTGGAAAACAGGATAAACATAGAACACGGCGTGGGGTTTCTCGTTCACAAAGACACGTGAACACCGTCATGAGCTGTCAGCCTGTGTCCAGCAGACTTATTACCATCCGCCTGAGAGCAACCACCCTTTAACATAACTATAGTACAGGCATACGCCCCTACATTCAGACTGCACAGATGAAGCCGTAGAAGAATTTTATGACCAGCTACAAGAGGTTCTGAATCAAACACCAAGAAAGACATCCTCGTTGTGCAAGGCGACTGGAACGCCAAGGTAGGAGAAGATGCATGGAAAGACTGGAGGGCGTTTGTGGGCCACATTGTAATAACCAATCAAATGAAAAGAGGCTTGAGACTCCTGGAGTTTGCCAGTAACAACCACCTCCAGCTAGTGAATACACTTGGCCCACACAAGAAATCAGAAAATGGACATGGCATAGCCCAAATGGAGAACACCACAACCAAATAGATTACATCATGGTGAAAAGACGGTTTCAGTCTAGCGTTAACATCGCACAGACACGAAGTTTTCCAGGAGCAGACATAGGGAGTGATCATGATCTTGTGATGATGACTTTCCGACTACGTCTAAAGAAAATCCACAAGCGGAACAACATCAGGATCAAATTTGACCTCGAGAAGCTGAAGGACCAGAGGTATTAGAAAATTTTTCAAGCAAGGATAGTGGAAAGTTTGCAGCACTCACTGTGATAGACTCAGACATAGATACACTGACGAATAGTTTTCAATACAGCAGTGACTGAAACAGCAAACGAGCTTCTTGGCAAACGCCGACCAGTCAAAAAACCATGGGTCACACCTAACATCCTACAACTATGCGACAAGCGTAGAGAGTTGAAGAAAAAGAAAAATGAAACAAAAGAAAGAGCAGAACAATATAGGGCAGTCAACAAAAGAATCAGGAAGTCCATGACGGAGGCAAAAGAGAAATGGATCGGTGAACAGTGCCAAGACATTGAAGAGAACATCAAGAAAAGCAATAGCAAGAAAGCATATCAGCTGGTGAAAGACCTGACTAGCACGAAACAGAGAAAAGGTTTAACAATCCAAGACAAAAAATGGGAAGTGTCTCACTGACGACCAGGATATTCTGAACAGATGGACAGAATACTGCTCCGACCTGTATAACTATAGAACCGCAGGAGATCCAGAAGTCCTTAATGTACCCGAAAGCAAGACACAGACAGTCACCCTATCCTCCGAGAAGAAGTGGAAACAGCAGTCAGATCGCTGAAAAAGGGAATATCAGCAGGGGCTGACAAACCATTCCAGCTGAGTTGGTCCAAGCTGGAGGGAAGCCATGATCAGCGCCCTACTAAGAATCTGCAACAAGATCTGGCAGACAGGAAAATGGCCAACACCATGGACGCAGTCGCTCATCATCACCCTCCCCAAGAAAGGAAATCTACAACAATGCCATAATTACCGCACAATCAGCCTCATATGTCACCCAAGCAAGGTCATGCTGCAGATAATATTGAATAGACTGAAGCCACAAGCAGAGACCATCATTGCTGAGGAACAAGCAGGTTTCCGAGCAGGGCGCAGCACAACAGAACAGATATTCAACCTCAGAATACTATGTGAGCGGTACCTTCAACATCAACAAGACTATACCACGTATTTATCGATTTTAAGAAGGCATTTGACAGGGTGTGGCATTGCAGCTTTGTGGGCAACCATGAACTTGTACAGCATCATGCAAACCTGATCAGAGTCATCAAACAGCTGTACAGGGAGGCCACCAGTGCAGTGTACTACAACAACAACATTGGAGAATGGTTTCGAACAACAGTTGGAGTAAGGCAGGGCTGTCTACTCTCACCCACCTTTCAACATCTTCCTTGAGAGAATCATGGCTGATGCACTGGAACATCATGAAGGATCAGTCAGCATTGGTGGCAGAACGATCACAAACCTCCGCTTCGCAGATGACATTGATGGAATAGCAGGATCAGAAAAAGAGCTTGCCAGCCTAACAGAACACTTGGATAAGGCCTCCAAAACATACGGCATGGAAATCAGTGCAGAGAAGACCAAACTGATGACTAATAACACCAACGGCATTAGCACTGATATCAGGGTTAATGACCAGAAGCTGGAAACAGTTCAAGCTTCAAGTACCTGGGAGCCATTGTATCCGACCAGGGATCCAAGCCAGAAGTAGTATGCAGGACTGCACAGAACAATAACAGCTTTGTCAAAACTAAACACCATCTGGAGAGATAAGAATATCTCACTTATCTCCAAGATCAGACTAATGCGCTCCCTTGTCATATCCATATTTCTGTATGCCTGTGAATCATGGACCTGACTGCAGATTTGGAGAGGAGAGTACAGGCAGTGGAGATGAGATGCTTTCGGAGACTCCTTGGCATCTCCTACAAAGACCACATAAGCAACGAAAGCGTGCATAACAGAATCCAGCAAAACCATTGGACCCTATGAGAACCTTCTAACGATCGTGAAAAAGCGTAAACTTAAGTGGTATGGGCATGTCACAAGATCCCAAGGAATTACAAAGACAGTTTTGCAAGGCACTGTCCAAGGAGGAAGAAGAAGAGGCAGACCAAGGAAGAGCTGGGAGGATAACATCAGTGAATGGACAGGCCTAGAACTCACAAAAACCCTGAGAAAGGCAGAACAGAGAGAAGAATGGAGGGAACTGGTTGCTGAGTCTTTGAGGGTGCCCCCACGGTCGTCAGACTACGGGACAGATAGATAGATAGATATATATATATATATATATATATATATATGTATATATATATATATATATATATATAATATAATATATGTATAATATCTATATATATATATATAATATATATATATATATATATACAGAAGTGGGGAGAAAGAGAGAGAGAGAGAGACAGAGATCCAGAGACTGAGACACCACTTACAGACAACAGTGAAAAACACAGACAGACAGATAGACAGACAGACAGATAGATAATCAGACAGATGAAATTCGCATCAAGGAGAACCCTATTCCCAGGTTTGGCAATGTTTCAGCACCAGGTAAAAAGCACCCTGACAACAAACACCTTGGGTCGTTTTGGTTTGTTTTGTTTTGTTTTGTTTCTTTTGTTTTGTTTTGTTTTGTTTCTCTCTTCACACACTTCACATACATCAACCCTGGTCATGAGACGATGTTTAGTGTGTGTGTGTGTGTGTTGTGTTTGTGTGTGAGTGTGTGTGTGTTGTGTTTGTGTGTGAGTGTGTGTGTGTGTTTGTTGTGTGTGTTGCTGTGTGTGTTTTTTGATTTCACGTCTCTTCACAAATTGTGATATAAAACGGACATAGACGTGTGTGTGTTTGTATGTGTGTGTGTGTGTGTGTGTGTGGTGTGTGTGTGTGTGTGTGTGTGTGTGTGTGTGTGTGTGTGTGTGTTGTGTGTGTGTGTTTATGTGTGTGTTAGTGTGTGTTTTGCTAGTGTTGTGTGTGTGTTCGATGTCAAGTCTCTAACAAATTGTGATATTATGACGGACATTTGACGTGCGTGCGTCTGTGTGTGTATGTGTGTGTGTATTGTGTGTTTGTGTGTGTGTATTGTGTGTGTATGTGTGTGTGTATCTGTGTGTGTTGTTGGTTGTGTGTTGATATGGGTTTTTTTTTGTGTGTGTTTTTTCGATTTCAAATTTTCACAAATTGTGATTTTAGACGGAAAAAGATGGCGTGTTGGTGCGGTGGTGTTGTGTGTGTTGTGTGAGTGTGTGGGGTTTGTGTGTGTGTGGTGTGTTGTGTTGTGTGTATTGATGTGTGTGCGTGTTTTTTGTGTGTGTGTATTGTGTGTGTGATGACTTGTGTGGGTTGTGTGTGATTGATGTGTGTATTTTTTAAAAAGATGTGTGTTGCGGTGTGTGTGTGGGGGTATTGATGTGTGAATGTGTATGTTTGATGTGGTGTTGTGTGTGCGTGTGTGGTGTAGGGTGTTAGTCATCAGCTGTGGGCTGTACTGCTGAAATGGTTAACACAAGGTTGTAAAGGGTTTTCCTTTTTTTTGTTTCGTTTTCTACTCTTTTTTTTCTTGTGCTTCCCTTGGGGGTTTTTTTTCTGTTTTTGTGTGTGCTTTGTCTTTTTTTCGTCTTGCGTGTCGCCCGGAGTTCTTTTCTGTGTTTTGGTGTGGGGGTATCCCCTTTTTCCTTTTCCTTCTCTCCTTCCTCTCTCTCCTCTTCCCTTTTCTTCCCGAAAATTTACCACACTTTTCAAAAATTCATATTCGCCCTCCCTTTTTGAAAAAACCCCCTTTTTTGTTATTTTTGGTATTTTTTAACACCCACCCCCCCTTCCTGCATTATAAAATTTTTGCCTTTTGGGGGGCTCCGAAGTCCCTTCTCCCCCCCCCCCGTCCCTCGTTTCCCCTTTTTTTTCCTTTCCCTTCTCTTCTTTTTTTTTTTTTTTTCTTCTTTTTTTCTCCTCCCCCCCTCCCTCCTTTTTTTTTCCCTCCCCCTTTTCTTTTCTCCCCCTTTCTCCTCCTTTCTCCTCCCCTCCTCCCCTTCCGTCCCCCTGCCTCCTCCTTTCCTTTCTCCTTCTCCCCCTCCCCCTCCTCCCCCCCTTCCCCTTCTTCCTTCTTTCTCCTCCTCCCCCCCCCCCTCTTCCCCCTTCTCCTCCCCCTCCTCCTCCCCCTTTTCTTTTCTCCTCCTCCTCCCCTCCTCCTTCTCCTTCTTCTTCTTCTCCTCCTCTCCCCCTCCTCCTCCCTCCTTCTTCTCCTTCTTCTCCTCCTCCTCCTCCTACACCTCCTCCTCCTTCTCCTCCTCCTCCTCTTCCTCCTCCTCGTCCTCCTCCTCCTCTTCCTCCTCCTCCTTCCTCTCCTCCACTTTCTTCTTCAGTGTTATCGCTCTCACGCTGCTGAAACTGCTGCAACAACAGAGGCACAATATAGCAAGGGACTATCTGCAGAACACGCCTGGGTGGAGGTGGACAGGCAGAGGGAGAAGAGATGAATGGAAGGGGAAAGGAATGAAGAGAACAAACAGAAGCTCGCCATCACTCCGCAGTGCAGGCCGGAAATCAGAGAGGAGGAGAACGAGATGAGATGCAAAC
>CM054140.1:71884822-71894822 GCA_028751875.1 Rapana venosa | reverse complement strand
GATTGGAAACTAAATTTCTTATGTAAAAAAACCTCTAAAAATTTAGGGAATACTCAAATTTTAAGCTAAAAAGAAATTCTCTTAAAAAATTTCAGAGTAGGAATACATCAAATCTCTTAAAGCTAAAACAAAAATTCCTCTTAAAAGCTCAGTATGGAACACATCAAACTCTCTTATAGCTAAAAAAACACATCTCAAAGCTCAAATTGGAACACATCAAACTCTTCTAGTTTAAAAAAAAATCCTCTCAAAATTTCAAAGTAGAATACATCGAACTCTCTTAAAGCTAACCAGAAACTCTCAAAAGCTCAGAGTGGAATGCATTAAACTCTCTTGGAACTAAAGAAAATCCTCTTAATAGCTCAGATTGGAATACATCAATGTCTCTTATAGTTTAAAAAAAATTCCTCTCAAAAGCTCAGATAGCAATACATCAAATTCTCTTATTGCTAAACAAAAACAAAAAACCCTCTCAAACGCTCAGAGTGGAATACATCAAACTTTCTAATAGCTAAAAGAAATTCCTTTTAAAAGCTTAGAGTACAACACATCAAACTCTCTTAGAACGAAAAAATCAACATGTGTTTGTTTTTATCAGGTTACAGAAGATTGAGGAAGTCGTTTAGCTTTAGCTGGTTAAAGGTCACACTCTTATCAGTATTTTGCTCTTGCTACTCATGCTCTTAAACACACAAACATACATGCACATATGTAGGCGTTAACATGCACACACGCACGCACGTGTGGGTGCACGAATGCACACATACGCATGCACGTGCACGTGCACACATACGCACAAATGCATGCACGCATGCACCCATACAAGTACACACACACATAATAGATATGTAGATAGATACATACATACACACATACTACACTTACATACATACATACATACATACATACCATACATACACTACATACTTTACATACATACTACATACAATACATACATACATACATCGTACGATACGTACGTACGAACTGATAGTATCATAAATACATACAAGAGAGGAAACGGGGAGTGGTCTAAAGAAAACGAAAAGAGCCAAAGATCAATTCATTAAGAAAGGGAAAGATAACAAAAAAAGAGAAATAAAGAAAGAAAGAAAGAAAGAAATAAAGAAAGACAGAAAGAAAGAAAGAAAAAGAGGGATAAAGACACAGACAGACAGGTAATCATACAGACACACAGGGACAGAGATGGAAAGACATTAGAATAAAATTCCTCGAAAAAACTTCTTTGCTTTAAATAAACCTTCTCCGTTTCAATATTTTAGCATTAGATGTTTCTTTTTTGACATCTCAACTACACTGGAGCTAATGTTGAAAGGAAACCATGTCATTTACCTTCACTTTTAAAGTAGAAATCTCATAACACACACTTCCAGCCGCGGATCATTTCTTTCTGAAGGATAGATTACTGCACTTAGGATCGGGCTATAAAACTAGCTAGCGCATTGCCAAAACGCTTGGAGGAAAAAGAGGCTCTGACTAATTAGAAGTAGCCAAACTTCCTTTCAAAAAGGTCAGAGTGGAATGAATAAAACTCTCTTAATAACTCGAAGAAAATTCCTTTGGAATGGTCAAAGTGGAATAATAAAATTCTCTTATTACTAAAAAAAAAAAAATTCCTTTGGAAAGGTCAGAGAAGAGTTACATCAATCAAACTCTCTTATTACTAAAAGAAACGCTGCCTTTGAAAAGGTCAAAGTAGAATAATCAAAATCTTATCACTTTAAAAAAAAAAGAAAAAAAGAAATTCCTTCGAAAAGGTCAGCAGGGAATACATCAAACTCTCTTATTACTATAAAAAAAAAGTCAAAGTAGAATAAATCAAACTCTCTTATTACTACTAAAAAGGTCAGAGTAGAAGGAATCAAACTCTCTTATTCCTAACAAAACAAAGTTCATTTGAAAAGGTCATAGAAGAATAAACCAAACTCTCTTATAACTTTAAAAAAAGGAAAAGAAAAGAAACAAAATTCCTTTGAAAAGGTCAGAGAGGAATACATTTAACTCTCTTATTCCTTTAAAAAAAACAACAACCTTCCCTTGAAAAGGTCAGAGGAGAATACATTAACCTCTCTTATTACTTAAAAAAAACTTCCCTTGAAAAAGTCAGAGGAATACATTAAACTCTCTTATTACTAAAAAAAAAAACACTTAAAAAAAACCAACAAAAAACAAAGTCATTGAAAAGGACTAGAGTGGGAAAGCATAAACTCCTCTTATACTCAAAAGAAGAAGTCAAAAACTTACTAAAAACGAGCAAAAGAAAGAGGCATTGAAACGAAAGTACATTAAACTGGATGAAAACGCCAAACAAACGCACCCTTGATCCTGCCACTTAAGAGAGAGACAATAGAGACAGAGAGAAGAGTACAGACAGAGAGACAGATGATCAACATACAAACACACACAACACAACACAGTACACCCCACACACAACACACACACACACACACACACACACCCCACACACAACACACACACACACACACATACACTCATCCTTCGGATGAGACTATGAACCGAGACCCGTGCGCGAACGCACGCAGAACATCTTGCGCACACGTTAAATCCTGTTCCGCTTTTCGTAAGAGTAGGCCATTGTGTGTCGGTGGAAACGGATGACAAAATTTACAATACTGCATACACACAGGGACTGGATAAAAAATACACATGAGTGCTTATTGCATTATCCTCGAAATAAAAGAATGAAATAAAATAAAAATAAACACACTGACACACACACAAAAACTGACAGACAGACATAGACGAGAGAGACACGGAGAGATCACAATGAAATGGCCGTTTTAAAATTTAAAAAAAAACAACAACATATGAACACTCTCATCTGCAAAACTGGAGGATAAGAAGGTTCTTTTGATGCCAGGCCTACACTGAAGGAGGTTACTGGAAGGCCACCTTAGAGGCTGGGGAAAGACCCCTGAAGCCATCGTAATGAGACGCTTGCTTTTGTACTAAGGCATATTTACACAGACATGCGCACGTGTGCGTGCACGCACACTCGCACGCACGCACGCGTATAAACACACAAAGTACGCATGAACACCACATTGAATTGAAGACAACACCACACACACACACATACATACATACATACACGCGCGCGCGCACGCATACACACACACACACACACACAACACAACACCACACACACACATATATACATACACGCGCGCGCGCACGCATACACACACACACACTGGTGGTGGTGGTGGTGGTGGTGGTGGCGGTGGCGGTGGTGGTGGTGGTGGTGGTGGTGGTGGCGGTGGCGGTGGCGGTGGTGGTGGTGGTGGTGGTGGTGGCGGTGGCGGTGGCGGTGGCGGTGGTGGTGGTGGTGGTGGTGGTGTGGCGGTGGCGGTGGCGGGTGGCGGTGGTGGTGGTGGGTGGTGGTGTGGTGGTGGTGGTGGTGGTGGTGGTGGTGGTGGTGGTGGCGACGGCGACGACGGAGATAAGAGGGATGAAGAGAGAGAACAAGGGAGATAAACAATAAGGGAAAGAAAAATACATCTGTTCATTCATCCATCCATCCGTCCGTCCATCCATCTATTCATCCGTCCATCTGCTCATCTATCCATCCATCCAACCATCCATTCATCCTTTCATAATTATGTACATACATGCATGCATGCATAGATGCATACATACATACATATATACATACATACATACATACATATATACATACATACATACATACGCACGTACATACATACATACACACACACTCGCACGCACGCACGCATCCATGCATACATACATACATACATACATACATACATACATACATACATACATACATACATACATACATACATACGCACGTATATACATACACATGTACATACACAGAGAAAGAAAAAAATCCGAGAGGAAGGGGGGGGGGGGGGGGAGTTGTTAAAGATTCTAAACTATCTAATCTATTAACGATTTTAATCTAATTTATGGACATTTAATCTATGTAATTTATAAAGATTTTCATCTATGTATTCTATAGAAATTTTTATCTAATCTATACATATTTTAATCTGTCTAATCTATAAAGATGTTTATCTAATTTATAAAGATTTTAATGTATCTAATCTATAAAGGTTTTAATGTATCTAATCTATACAGGTTTTAATTTATCTCATCTATAAAGACTTTAATTTATCTAATCTATACATACTTAATTTATCTAATCTATACATATTTAATCTATCTAATCTATACACCTTTACCACTACAAATTCGTGTTGCTTTTTCAACTACCTTGAGGTCAGTCTTTAAAAAAAAAAAGGTTTTTTTTTTAATTAATTTTTTTTTTTTTGGGGGGGGGGGGGGGGGGGTTGCAGTCAAAGTTAAGGTCAAAGTCAAAAGCACTTTAATCATCCCTTGAAAGGCAGTTACAAATAATTTTCATAATCTAGCTTCTGGCCCCAGTAAGTTATTCCGAAAAAGAAGAAATGCCTTGTTTAGTTAAGTCATGCTTTAAAGACTGTTGCAGTACCAAAAGCCTTATAGAAAAGGAAAGCTTTGATAGAAAGACGGTCGAACCCCAAAGGTTAAACTAATATTGCTATAAATCAAACTCGTGCATAGCTTTTAACAATGGAAGAAGCTGTTTTTTGTACTGTAAACTTTTTCTCGGGTTAGAGAAGGTTCCTTAAGCCTCTGACATTTAGGAGGAAGAAAAGTCACACATTCGTGTTTTTTTCCCCGCTGTCTTCTTGTCTGTCTGTCTTGTCTGTCTGTCTGTCTGTCTTCTGTCTCTCTCTCTCTCTTCTCTCTCTCTCTCTCTCTCTCTCTCTCTATCTCTCGCTGTCTGTCTCTCTCTCTCTCACTCTCTCTCTCTTTCTGTATGTCTCTCTTTCTGTCTGTCTCTCTGTGTCTCTGTCTCTGTTTCTCTCTCTCACACATACACACACTCACACACATACATAGGGAGAGAAGGGAGATAGTGTGTCTTGGGGGTAACAAAAATTAATTTTTAAAAGATATTCTTTAAAATCGTTTAAGAAGAAAAATGGTAGTGGTAGCAGTAGTAGCAGAAGCAGCAGTAAACAGCATTATTAATATTCTAATAGTAGCAATAGTGACGATGATCAGAGTATTGATAGTTGTTGTTGTTGTTGTTGTTGTTGTTCTTCTTCTTCTTCTTCTTATCATCATCATCATCATCATCATCGTCATCATCAATTATTACAATATCTACAACAAAGATAATAGTAACAAGAAACAGTCACAATACAACACTAATAGAAACTTTAACAATGCTTATAAACTGCTTAACCTTTTCCAGGCCTAAACGCTTGCAGAGGTGGCAGTGGCGTGCCACAGAACATGTTAAAATGTCGATCTTATCAGCTGTGTCTGTGTACAGTTCGTTTCCATCCTGCATCCAATTTTTGAGCCCCTTGTTGGACACATTGCACATCCTTTTTGCTGCAGCATCGTTGATCTAGACTGTGAATTTCTTTCTTTAGGGTTTCATGTTCTTTAAAAACGACGTCCCCATTTGGAATGCCGGGGACATGTCAGTATAGATAGCATTCCCGCCTTCTGGAGATTCTGTGCCAGGAATTCCCTTTTTCTATCCCTCTCTTTGTTTCTGCCTTGTTCCTTTTCTTTCCATGTCATCTCCTTCTTGTCTAATTTTCTGCCTTTTTTCGTCCATTCTCCTGCCTTGGTTTTTTTCCAGAAAGACTTAAAAGATGACAGTTCTCTCCCATGCCGAAGTCGGATGCGCTGGGCCTGACTTGTCAGGCGCTTAACGGCAGCGCAACGCATTTTTCTGTCGCTCCTAAGACAGACAACAATAGTTGCTGTTTGAAGGTGTCGACGAAGAAGAAAAACGACAAATAATCTTTTGATTCGGTCGATGTCACATCACGGCAAAAGATGACAAAGTACAATTCTAGAGAACGTGTCAAACTGGTATCACTGCCATAAATCAAACACACTTATATCTTTTAAAAAACAAAAGCAAGAAACGAGAAAAAAAGGGGGAAAAGAAATTATAGTTCGCAAAACTTTTGACAAGTTGGAGAAGATTGCTTTGAGACTCGAGGCTTTCAGATGGAAACCAAAAGAAAACGAAAGAAAGAAAGAAAAGAAAGAAAGAAAGAAAGAAAGAAAGAAAGAAAGAAAGAAACTGCACATAAGAATATACAAACTCTCAGATGGAGATATAGACGTGAAAGGAGAGAGAGAGAGAGAGAGAGAGAGAGAGAGAGAGAGAGAGAGAGAGAGAGGAGAGAGAGAGAGAGAATCAAATCAAATCAAATCAAATCAAATCAAATCAAATCAAATCAAATCGATTCGAATTCTCTTATTCCGAGGATAATGAATAAGCACCCGCGTGATCTTTTTACATCCAGTCCCCGCTATTAGGGATACATCATATACTAGAGAGACAGAGACATACAGAGAGACAGACAGAGACTGAGAGACAGAGATTTATTTATTTATTCCTTTATTTCGAGGATAATGGAGTAAGCACTCAAGTGCTTTTACGTCCAGTCCCCGTGTGCATGCAGTGTTGTAAATTTTGTCAAAGAGAGAGAGAGAGAGACAGACAGACAGACAGACAGACAGACAGACAGACAGACAGATACAGAGAGAGAAGGGGAGGGAAGGAACTTCAGAGAATTCAAGCAATTTTTTTCCTCCAAAAAACAAGTCAAATAAGCGACGTATTTAACTCATTCTTCCCGTACGGCTTTCTTATTCTTTTTTCCTGCAAAAGAGAGAGGTGTACTGTCACTGTTCGCAAGCGTGCAAACATACCCACCACCGTGTTACAAATTAAAGGACTTGGAAAAGAAGAATGACTAGCAAGGCCAAAGGGGGGCTGGAGAGGGAAGAGGAGGAGGAGGGGGTGGCAGACGAGGGGGGAGGGGGAGGACAGGGGGATGGGGGTATTTGTGGGGGTAGGGGGGAGGATGGCTTTGAAACTGTTTATTATTATGTTGAAATCTATTGCGAGAGAGTTCGGTGCAAAAATAGCTAGGAAAACGCACCTCCATATGTCGCAACAACAAACAACTTATGAAAGCTTGCGTACATACAACAAAGAGGGAAAAAAGGATGCTAACGATAATTACCTATCGTAAAAATAATGGGATGAATCATAATTATTATGCGAGGCGTTCACATTTATAACAGACAGACAGACAGACAAACAGACACAGAGAGAGAGATTGATTTTTTTTAAAAATTGAAATAGCAAAAACTTCCATCCATTCATGTTCAATGTTCAGTGCCCCGCCCCTCCTCTCTCTCTCCTCTCTCTCTCTCTCTCTCTCTCCTCTCTCTCTCTCTCTCTCTCTCTCTCTCTCTCTCTCTCTCTCGCTCTGTATATATATATTCTATCTCTCTCTCTCCCCCTCTCCCTCCTCCCCCTCTCCTCCATCCCTCTCTTTCTCTCTCTCTCTTTGTCTGTCTATCTTTCTCTCTCTACCTCTGACTCTCTCTCTCACTCTCTCTTTCTCTTTCTCCATCTATGTTATCTCATTTTCCTCTGTCTCTGTCTCTCAGTATGTCTGTCTGTCTCTCTCCCTCCCTCCCTCCCTCCCTCCTCTCCATCCTCTCTCTCTCTCTGCCACTCTCCCTCTCTCTCTATGCCAACTTCACTTTCTCCCTTCCTTCCTCCCCCTCCCTCTCTCTCCTTCCTCCTCCATCCCTCCCCTCTCTCTCTCCCTCCCATCCTCCCCCTCTCTCTCCATCCCTCCCTCCCTGTCTCTCTCTCTCTCTCCCTCCTCCTCCATCCCCATCTCTCTCTCTCCCATCCTCCCTCACTCTCCCTCCCTCCCTCTCTATCTCTCCCTCCTCCTCCATCCCCCCTCTCTCTCCCTCCCATCCTCCCTCTCTCTTCCTCCCTCCCCTCTCTATCTCCCTCCTCCTCCACCCCCCCCCCTCGCTCTCTCTCTGTCTCCCATCCTCCCTCTCTCCTCCCTCCCTCCCTCCCTCTCTCTCTCTCTCTCTCTCTCCTCTCTCCTCCTCCTCCATCCCACTCTCTCTCTCCCTCCCATCCTCCCTCTCTCTCCCTCCCTCCCTTTCCTCTCTCTCCCTCCTCCTCCATCCCCCTCTCTCTTCCCTTCCCATCCTCCCTCTCTCTCCCTCCCTCCCTCTCTATCTCCCTCCTCGTCCATCCCCCCCCCCCCAACTCTCTCTCTCTCCCTCCCATCCTCCCTCTCTCCTCTCTCCTTACTCCTGGTAATGGCTTCAGAAGAAAAGTGAGCTGGCCATTTTGTCCAACCTCCATCACCCCACCCCCACCCCCTCACACACACTTACACACACTAATACACACACTCACCCCCACCACCACCCCACACACTACACACACACTACACACACACACACACACACACAACACACACACACACACAGAGGGTTACTTGAAATTCGATCAGAGTTTTTGGTGGAGGGAGACAAATGTTATATTTTTTCTGACCAACACACACACACACACACACACACACACACTCAATAACCCCCCTCCACCCATCCACACCCACACACAACACACAACACACACACAACACACACACACACTACACAGAGAGAGAGGGGTGGGGGGAGGTGGTTACCTGAAATTGGATCAGCGCGCGTTAGTGTGGAGAGAAATGCTATAGGTTGTTGTGTTTTCTGACCAAAGCAGGCCTCGGCTTTGTCTCTGCCCTAGAGGAGCACCCGGAAAGGCCCAGCCTCCCTGCTCTGTCTGCGCTGCTTAGCATCTTTTCTTGTACGTACCAGACTGCCGTCCTCCCAAACCTCCACATCTTCTCCCGCCTCTTCCTCCTCCTCCTTCTCTCTTCTCTTCTTTTTTTCTTTTTGTTAACTGGTTATTGTTTTTTGCGTTTACAATGGGGTTGTGTGTGTGTGTGTTGGGTTTTTTTTGTGGGTGGGTTTTCTGTGTGTGTGTGTGGGGGGGGGGGGGGGGGGGGGGGGGAAGGGGGACGGGACGGGACGTGTGTATATGTGTGTGTGTGTGTGTGTTATATGTGTGTGTGTGTGTGTTGTGAGAGTGACTTTGTTAGAGGTACTGTCTTTTTCTTTCTCTGATTGTGACCCCAGTTCTCTGGCCATCTATATCTGTTGTCTGTCTGTCTGTCTCTCTCTCTCTCTCTCTCTCTCTCTCTCTATTCTCTCTCTCTCTCTTTCTTCTCTTTCTTCTCTTTGCATTTTGGATAGATAGATACATACATACACACAGACATATATACATACGTACATACACACAGACATATATACATACATACATACACACAGACATATATACATACATACACACACAGACATATATACATACATAAACATACATACACACACACAGACATATATACATACATACACACATACATACACACATACATGCATACATAGATACATACATTCATACATACATACATACATGGTACATAGATGCGTGATATGATAAATTGTAAACACCCCCCCCCCCCCCCTCCCCCGCACACAACACACACACACACTCTGTCCCTCCTCTCTTTCTGTCGGTCTGACTGTGTCTCTCTGTTATCTCTGTCTATGTTCTGTCTCTGTCTGTCTGTGCGTGTGTGTTGTGTGTCTCTCTCTTCCCCTCTCCCTCTACATCTCTCTCTCTCTCTCTCATCTCCCCTCTCTCTCTCTCTCTCTTTCTCGCTTTCTCTTGCCTCTCTTGCTCTCTCTCTCTTCTCTCTCTTTTTTATTATCTCTCTCCTCTCTCCCTCTACCTCTCTCTCTTCTCTCTCTCTCTCTCCCTCTCCTCTCTTTTCTCTCTTATATATATATTATGTATCTTCTCTCTTCTCTCTCTTTCTCTCTCTCTTTCTCCCCCCCCCCCTCTCTCTCTCTCTCTTTCTCTCCCTCCCTCTCTATCTTCTCTCTCTTTCTCTCTCTCCCCCTCTCTCTCTCCCTCCCTCTGCCCCCCCCCCCCTCTCTCTCTCTCTCTTTCTCTCCCTCCCTCTCTCTCTATCTTTCTCTC
>CM054140.1:71869822-71872322 GCA_028751875.1 Rapana venosa | reverse complement strand
TCTGACTAGGAGGCTTGACTCGCGCAGTCCTTATGTGCTGCAGCCCTGGGGGCTGGTTGGCCTTTGGAGAATATCTCCAACGCTGACTGTCGTTATGCCCACTTGGCTGAGAGAGTGGGGATGTGCTGTGGGCAAGGCATCTCCACTATAATCAAATTTCTGCCCAATTTCCGAAACAGCAGCTGCCTCCTCTGCTGTTTTGGAGGTCATCGTCGAAAACGACGGACTGACATACATACATACAACCACCAGGCTATCGTGCTGCCTCCTTTCCTAAAGAGACAGACTCTAAATACCAGAACCCCGGTGATTGATTCCATACTTAACAACAGGCCCCAGGTCACAAGACAACACCTTTCAGACCATCCTCCTCCTCCTCCTCCACCCCAAGGATCTCTCTCAGAACGACAGATTACAGCTGGCCAATCAAACGTGCCGACGCATTTCCTTCCAGCCAATCAGCGTAGCGGTGACGTGGAGGGCTGGTAATTTACTGACCATTCCGTTTTATGATTGTCGTTGAGGACTGCTAATGGTGGCGCTGTGTTGTGGTGTGTTGTGTTGTGTGGAGGTCCAATGATGCTGATCGAGACTGGGGATTATAGCATTGGGGGATGGGGGAGGGGGGGATGGGGTTGGAAGGGTAGAGTCGGCTGTAATGATGAAGAAGAAACTTGTGCTGTGTGATTTTTTATTTAAAAGATAAAATTGTCTGCGGCTCTGTAGTGTCGGTTTGCTTGTTTGTTGGTCTACTTGTTTGTTTATTCGTGTGATTGGCTGACGAGGGGTATGTCTGTCTGTCTATCTGTCTCTCTCTCTGTCTGTCTGTCTATCTGTCTCTGTCTCTATACATATATATATATATATATTATATATATATATATATATATATATATATATATATTATATATATAAGCGCTTTGATTTGTTTACTTTACAAGATTTAGCGCTATATAAATTCCATACATTATTATTATTATTATTATTATTATTATTATTTATATATATTTTTACATATATATACATATAAATAAATATGTATATTCTTTCCTTTTCTTTTCATTGTTTCTTTCAATGTTGTTCTCGTTAAATGTATCTTTTGGATTTTTTCTTTTTCTGTTTTTGTTCTTTTTATCTTCTTTCTTTTCATCTTTCTTTCTTTCCTATGTTCTGTCTGGGGTTTTTTTTTTCTCTTTTATTCTTTCTTTTTCAATTTTTTTTCAGTATTGTATGCTTATACCGTTCTTTCTTTATTATTTTTAATCTCCTTCTTTTCGTCTTTTTATTTTCCTTTTCCTTCCTTTCAATTTCTCTCTTCAGTATTTTATTCCTTCATTCGTTTAGTCATGTATTTATTCATCTATTCATTCTTTCTTCCTTCCTTCCTGCCTTCCGGGTTTTTTTACCTCATTTTTTTCTATGTATTTTTTGCTTCTTTTTTTTCTTCTTTCTTTCTTTACTTTTTTTATCATTGCTTATGCAGGGTTTTTTCTTTCTCTCTCTTATTTTTTCCTGTCTTTCATTTTTCATTGACTCGTTCGTTCTTTCTTTCCTCTTTCATTTACTCTTTTGCTTTATCTTTTTCTTTCCTTGTGCTGAAAGATTACTGCTGTTGCTCTTGCTTGCTGTGGGCGCCATGGCTGCTGCAATTTATGATGATAGAAGTGATATTTGCCCTCCAGAACAGCCTTCCTTCGCCTTTCCTTCTGTGTCTCTGAACCGGCCTCTGTCTGTCTGTCTCTGTCTGTGTCTGTCTCTCTCTGTCTATGTCTCTCTCTGTCCCTCTCTCTGTCTTTCGCCCGCTCTCTCTTCTCTCTCTCTCTTATTGTGTGTGTCTCTCCATCTTTCTATCAGTCTTACCCTCTCTCTCTCTCTCTGGCTCTCTCTCTCTCTGTCTCTGTCTTTCTCGATTTCTCTCTCTCTCATTGGGTGTCTCTCCGTCTCTCTCTCTCTCTCTCTCTCTCTCTCTCTCTCTCTCTCTCTCTCTCTCTCTCTCTCCTCTCTCTCTCTCTCTCTCTCTCTCTCTCTCTCTCTCTCTCTCTCTCTCTCTCTCTCTCTCTCTCTGCCCTCCGTCTTTCTGGCAGTTCTCTCTCTCTCACTCACTCCCTAACTTGCACACACACACACACGCGCGCGCGCGCGCACACACAACACACACCACACACACACACAAAACACACACACACACACACACGTTCTCTCTACTTGTCTACCTACCGGTTTGTCGATCCATCTTTTTTTCCTTTTGTGTTTCTTTTTCTGTTTATCTTTCTCTCTCTCTCTCTCTCTCTCTCTCTCTCTCTCTCTCTCTCTCTCTCTCTCTCTTCTCTCTCTCAGTTTTTTCTCTTTTTTTTCTGCTCCTTTTTCGTCTTCAGTCACTCTTCTTTAAAACAAAAAAAAAGAAGAAAAGAAGAAAAAAAAGACCCAGACTACAGCTGTCCAATGAAACGTGCCGATACACTTACTTTGTTGCAGCCAATCAGTGTGCCGGTGACGAAGA
>CM054140.1:71807322-71859822 GCA_028751875.1 Rapana venosa | reverse complement strand
ATGTTATAATAATAATAATCTATCTATCTATCTATCTGTCCCGTAGTCTGACGACCGTGGGGGCACCCTCAAAGACTCAGCAACCAGTTCCCTCCATTCCTCTCTCTGTTCTGCCTTTCTCAGGGTTTTGTTGAGTTCTAGGCCTGTCCATTCACTGATGTTATCCTCCCTATAATAATAACAAAAAATAATATAAAAAAATAATAATAATAATAATAAAAAAAATAATAATAATATTGATGATGATGATGATGATGATGATGAAAACATACGGAATTTATATATTAAATTAGGAATAAACCCACCTTCTTAAAACTTAATATGTTATGCCTGCGAGCGCTACATTGAATTGAAATTAATAATCCAATTAAAAGCAAGAATAATATAACTCATATGACTAAGACTGATGTCAAAAACATCGTAACTTAAGGATTTTTGGGGGTGGGGGCGTTTGCGAGGTTTATAGAATCTTCTTTTGTAAATACATTATTGATTTTCTTTTCTTTCACTTTCTATGACACAAGGAATAATTCGCATGCATTCATGCATGCATGCAGTGACACATCATTCAGAATCTGAAACAAACTCAAACTGAAAAAATATTCATGATTTTGACAAGCGTATACACTAAATCTTATCTGGTTTTTCTGCAAGTTTTAATCATTTGCTTTTTTGTGTTTGTGTAGTGCTTTTTTTGGTCGTTTTTGTTTCCTTTTGTATATATCATTTTGGAAGGTGTTTTGTTTTTCTTTCTTTTTTATTTTGATTCATTTCATGCCCGTTTTCTCTTCCTGTTTTTCTGTATGGATACATCTCATTCCCATTTTTCTGACAAGTCAGTGAATGGTTTTTCGTTATTTTAAGCTTCTTTTTTTGTTTTGGTTTTGGAGGTTTTTTTCCTTTTCTTTCCTTGCAATGAATTTTCATAGTTTTGTGCTTTCATGTAGCTTCTTTTAAAAAGTTGGTAAATAAAATGGGATTTACGAGCTGGCGTTTTATGCCTGTGTGGGGTTTATTCATGTTTTTATTCCACGTTATGCATGTTCCAGGTTTTATTCAACTGCTTGTTCTAACGTTTGTGTATGATGGTGTTAGTTTAGTTGCAGTTTTTGCAGTTGTTGTGGTTGTTATTGCTGCTGTTGTTGTTGTTGTTGCTGCTGCCGCTGTTGTTCTTGCTGTTGCTGCTACAACTACTGTTGTTACTACTGTTACAACTACTACTGTTGCCGCTGCTGCTGCTACAACTACTACCGCTGTTGCTGCTGCTGCTACAACTATCACTGTTGCTGCTGCTGCTACAACTATCACTGTTGCTGCTGCTGCTACAACTATCACTGTTGCTGCTGCTACAACTATCACTGTTGCTGCTACTGATACAATTACTACTACTGTTGCTGCTGCTGCTGATACAACTACTACTACTGTTGCTGCTACTGCTATAACTGCTACTACTGTTGCTGCTGCTACTACTACTACTACTACTACTACTACTACTACTACTACTACTACTGTTGCTGCTGCTGATGCCACTGCTGCTACTGTTTAGTTGTAACCACTTACAACTTCTCATTCATTTTAAAAATTATGTATCAAGGATTCTCTTTTTTTTAATCTCTAGAAAATAAAATCTTTCAATGACAGCATTGTAGGCATTTTTGAGTAAGAACCATGCCTTTGGCCTGACCTGACCTGACTGGAGCTTCAGCTCCTGGAAGACCCTTCATCAGAGGTCCTGGCGGTGATTGAAGCTTCACCCGCTGTGGTACCTTACAGCCAGACACTTTTTTTCAGAATTGAGAAGTGTCAATCGCATTCACAAGAATATTTGATACTCCTGTGTCCTTTTAATGCTGCCATCGAAAGACGATAATAAAAAGAGAAAGAAAATACGCTTAAAATATATGGTGCACACTAAAACAAGCATAAATAAGAGAGGAAAAAAACACCCAGTGAATCCTTGTGCCTATTTTTGTTTCATTCGTGGACTTGATCCACGGAAAGTGGGAACTAACAAAAGGAAAGCTAAAAGTGTTGACACAGTTGGTTTGGCAAAGCGTTTTCCGTCCAGCTGTGTGCCTGCTATACCTGTGGCTGTATCAGACCCTGTTAGCTGCTGGTAATGGTCGATCCATCTGTCTCCCTCCCTTCTCAGTTTGACCCGTAAAACAAACCACCTCTGCTGCTGATGCTGATGACTTTGAAAATGGTCACAGTCCTGGTTTATGACTGTCTGGGTCTTTTTGGAGTCCTCTAGTCATTTGTGTGTGTCTGTTTGTGTTTTGTTTTGTTTTTGTTTAATGTCCATTCACTACTTGGTGATAAGGACACACCCGCATTCAAACCAACATCTCTCTCTCTCTCTCTCTCTCCTCTCTCTCTCTCCTCTCTCTCTCTCTCTCTCTTCTCTCTCTCTCTCTCTCTCTCTCTCTCTCTCTCTTTTTAATGTACGTATATTTATATTATCACAACTATCTACAGTAGAGGTCTTACTGGGGAAGAATATATAATCTCAGCAATTGATGTTATGAACTGCTGAGATTCATATAAAACTTCTTAAACAGTGGCATATTTTTTATTAATATCTATTCCTTTCCTTTTAAACAGGTCAGTAAGGATTGGGCAATCAAACAATCTGTTTGTGTATGTGCCTGTCTGTCTTTCTTTCTTTCTCTCTCTCAGTGCTTATTTATTATTTTCGAATTCAAAGAATTGACTTGACTTTCTCTCTCTCTCTCTCTCTCTCTCTCTCCTCTCTCTCTCTCTCCTCTCTCTCTCTCTCTCTCTCTCTCTCTCTCTCTCATGATGATTATTTGGACAGTTGTTACTTGTTTTTACATCTTGGTTATGTAGTTGTGCCCTTCCTCTTTTTCTGTCCCCTTGTGAATAGGCTTGTAAGCTTATCACAATAAACCATTGTCATTCCCTCTCTCTCTCTCTCTCTCTCTCTCTCACTCACTCGCTCACTCTCTATCTCCCTATCTAAAGTGAAGGGGGGGGGGGGGGGGTGAGGATCAGAGAGTGTCAACAGCTGTTGATAGACTTACCCATGGCAAAGATTTGTTTCTCATCTGTCACAGTTGGGCAAGATGATCAGTCAGATAGCAGATTGTTGGTTTACTCGTTTTACTTGTTGGTTTACTTATTTCCTTACGCCGTCAGCGCCCTGGGTTTATCACAGTTCTTGATTAAACCATTGACGCTGGGGGCAACAGCAAAGTGAGAGGCTGTATGATCAGTGGCTTTCCCATTCATGGAATTCCACTTTACATCTTAGTCTTAAGTGATCGACTATGACTCTCTGACTAGGAGGCTTGACTCGCACAGTCCTTATGTGCTGCAGCCCTGGGGGCTGGTTGGCCTTTGGAGAACATCTCCAACGCTGACTGTCGTTATGCCCACTTGGCTGAGAGAGTGGGGATGTACTGTGGGCAAGGCTTCTCCACTATAATCAAATTTCTGCCCAATTTCCGAAACAGCAGCTGCCTCCTCTGCTGTTTTGGGGGTCATCGTCGAACACGACGGACAAGCATACATGTTGTGTGTGTGTGTGTGTGAGGAGGGGAGGGGGGGGGGGGGGGGGGGGGGGGAGAAACGCAGTGGTAGGTCAGTGTCTTTGCTGCTATGATTTGACACTTCGTCAGTCAGCTTTGGCTACACACCCACCATACCCAAGCCAAGAAAACCTTTTTATTTTGGCTCCTAGATAGTGGCTGGGGACGGGATAGCTCAGTGGTCAGAGCACTTGCTTTCCCCCAGCCAAGGTAAAGCAGCACCGAGCGTGGTTACCACTTGGATGGGTGACCGTTTGCACACCTTGGCTTCAGCACAATCCCCCAGTTCACCCAGCTGTAAATGGCTACCTGCCCCCTTTAGGGTCAGGGAAGGTAAAGCAGCGAGGGAGAGGAGATGGGCGCTACCCTCAATATGCTGGCCCTTAGAGAAGCTGAGGTCTCTGACGCCTCGCTCCCCTACGACCACGTAGGTTATGGGAACACCTTTACCTTGGATAGTGGACTCTGCACACAAGAAGTAGGAGTAGGAAACAGTAGAAGGGATTACACGGGTAGTTTGGCTAATGGTTTGCTGGACAGCTGTGTGATCTGACCGTTTTAACTGTCGCTTCAATCAGACCGTTTAAGCTGCTGGTGCCCAAGCCATCTGTTGAGCGGTAAAACCACTCTGTGCTGATGACTGTGAAAATGAATGGCCACATTTCTGTGTTGATGGGTGTCTGGGTCTCTGGGTTTGAAGTCGTGTCTATGTGTCTATGTCTGCCTGCCTGTCTGTCTGTTGGTTAGTTGCTTGGTCTTTCTGTCTGTCTCTCTGTCTATCTCCCTCTCTCTCTGACTCTGTCTCTCTGTCTCTCTCTGTTGTTGGTGGTGGTGAGTTTTTGTTTTGCTTTTGTTTTGTGTGATGGATAGGTTGGTTGGTTAGGGCGTTTTTATTAGGTTCTTATATCAAGGGGAGAGGACAGAGAAGGATCTAGTCTGAAATGGACTTGATACAGCAGGATTTTGTTTCAACAGTCACAATTTGCCTCATTAGTTGGCCAATTAGGGTTTTTTGTTTCCTTGCTTTAGTTGTTTGCTTACTTGTTCATTTTGTAGGTATGGGGAGAGGTGAAGCAGTAGGCTTTTCACAACTGTAGTTCATCTCTAAGTAGTGAGTTTTGGCTGCAAGCCTTGATAAGAAAATTGTTATCCTTGAACTTAGACTTTGTACTAGGGAGTAGGCAGGTAAGAATATTGAATAATTGGTGTATATTATATACCACTTTAAGTCACAGCAGATTTCTCTATGCGAAATTTGGGCTGCTCTCCCCAGGGAGAGCGCATTGCCACAACAGCAGCGCCACCCATTTATTTTCGCTTCCTCTCTGCATATGTATTTCATATCCTATCAGAGTGGCTTTTTTCGACAGAATTTTGCCAGGAACGACTCTCTTGTTGCCATGGGTTCTTTTACGTGCACTAAATGAATATTGCACACGGGACCTTGGTTTATCATCTCAACCAAAAGACTAGCATCCATATCACAACTCATGGTCATTGTGTGCCGGTAGGAACAGATGACAAAATTTACAAAAACCGCATACACACGGGGACTAGATGTAAAAAAGCACATGAGTGCTTATTCAATTATCCGTGATATAAATAGATAAATAAATAAGTAAATAAATAAAATAAAATAAATAAATAAATAAAATAATGGCCAAGTGGGTGGGGGAAGTCTCAGGCGCAAACGGGGATCAAATTATCACACACACTTGAAATCCGGGCTTTCCGCTTTATTTATTTTTATTTATTTTTTATTTTATTCTTTTCTATCGAGGATACTGGAACAAGCACTTATGTGCTTTTTTACATCCAGTCCCCGTGTGTATGCAGTTTTGTAAATCCTATCACCTGTTCCCACCGGCACACGATGACCTACTCTTACGAAAAGCGGAACAGGATTTAACGTGTGCGCAAGATGTTGTGCGTGCGTTCGCACACGAAACCTCAGTTTATAGTCTCATCGGAAGGACTTTTGGGGAGAGTGGAGTCTGCACTGATGTTAACTCCAGGGGAAGATATCCCCTTGAACGGGAATCGAACCCGGGTCGTCAGATTGCGAGCTTTGTAGGCAGGTGCGTTACCTCTAGACCACCTATCCCCAAGAAGCCTCCTAGAAGTTCTTTCTGCAGCTAGTGTGGCAAATCCTGAATTTGCCGACCAGCTGTGCGACTGTCTGGAGTGTCACTCCATCAGACTGTTTAGGGCACTGGGGGTCAGGCCATCTGTGCAGCGGTAGGTGAAACCTCTCTCTGCTGCTGCTGCTGCTGATGATCGCTGTGAAAATGAATGGCCACCTTCCAGTTTTATGGCTGGCTGGGTCTCTTTTTTGTGGGGGTCTTAGTTTATAAGAAGGGGAGGGGAGATTGTGAGTGTGTATACAAGTGTGTGTGTGTGTGTGTGGCGGGGGGGGGGGGGGTGTATGTGTGTTTTTGTGTGTGCATGCGTGTGCATGTGTGTGTGCGCACTCATGAGCGGGTGCATGTGTGTGTGTCTCTGTCTCTGTGTGCATGCGTGCGCACGTGCATGTGGTGCGTGTGTGTGTGTGCCAATAGCCTACTCTTCCAGAAGGCAGAACAGGGTTTAACATGGGTGATAGATTTCTGCATGCATTTGCACGTGGGACCTTGATTTATAGTCTTATTGGAAGGACGTCTGGGGAAGTCAAGTGGAGTCGGTTCCGATTTTAAAACCAGGGAGGAAATCCCCTTAGCAGGGGCCTTGGTGGTGGCTTGATCCCAGACTGAAGAATCACGAGTGCAACGCTCTAACCACTGGGTTATCCTGCCCCTTTATTTGCAGATTGAAGTAGCTCAGTGGCCAGAGCACTCGCTTTCCCCCAGCCAATGATAAGCAGCGTCGAGCGTGGTTACCACTTGGATGGGTGACCGTTTGCGCGCCTTGGTTTCAGTACAGTCCCCCCAGTTCACCCAGCTGTTAATGGGTACCTGCCTTCTTTAGGGTCAGGGAAGGTAAAGCAGCGAAGGAGAAGAGATGGGCGCCGCCCTCAATATGCTGGCCCCTGGAGAAGCTGAGGTCTCTGACGCCTGGCTCCCCTACGACCTTATAGGTTATGGGACACCTTTACCTTGTACTTCAGCCATGAGCTTTTGATCACTATCCAAAGCAAACATACAAATTCCATCCATGTTTCTCCTCAGTTGTGGATTGTAATCATGGGAGGACAACTTGTTTGTACAAAACCCCTCCATGTTCTCCTCCATTTTGGCCTGTATACATGGAGGAGGTGGGAAGTGGGAGGTAGGAAAGGTTTTGTGTAGCCAGTGTGGCCAATCGATGACTGACCAGCTGTGTGAGCGCTATAGCTGTTGCTGTATCGGGCTGTTTTAACTGCTCGTGACTGATTGATCTGTTGAGAGATAAAGCTACTGCACTGTTTCTGCTGCTGCTCCTGACTGGGAATAGCCACGTGTCCCGGTTTATCTATCGTTGTTCGGGTCTTTTTTTGGGGGGTTGTTTTTCTATTTATGTGTGTTGTTATGTCAAAGTCAAGTCAAAGTCAAACTTTTATTTCCAGATGGTACACTGTGATGCTATGTCTTTCTGTCAGTTTGTGGTTGGTGTGGTTTGGGGGTTGGGCTGGGTTGTGTTGGTTTAGTTTAGTGTGGTTTGGTTTGGTTTTTAGTGTGGTTTGGTTTGGTTTAGAGTGGTTTGGTTTGGTTTAGGGTGGTTTGGTTTACTTTGCTTTGATTTAGTGTGATTTGTCTTTTTTTTAAGAGTGGTTTGGCTGGTTTATAAATTTGCTTGGTTGTTTGGGTGGTTTGTTTTGCTAGCTTTGCTTTGTTTTGTTTGTTTGTTGTTGTTTTTAAAAAAATCGAGGAAAGAAAGCAGCAGTAGCTATTTAACACACTTAACATGGAAGAGAGTTTCTACTGTTCAGTCACGTTATAGCTTAGTTCGTGTTGAGTTACCTACTTGCTTGTTTGTGTCATGTATACAGAACAAAGAGAATACTATAGAATGTTTGCAACTACGATTCCACTCAAAGCAGCCCAGAGTTTTTTGGCTTCAGGACCAAGCATGAAAAAACTTGACTTTCCCCTCAAAAGTAGTGGACCTTTGTACACAGGTCAAAGGGGAGCTTGGGAAACAGTAAAAGTGTTGACACAGTTGGTTTGGCAAAGCGTTTGCTGTCCAGCTGTGTGCCTGCTATACCTGTGGCTGTATCAGACCCTGTTAGCTGCTGGTAATGATCGATCCCTCTGTCTCCCTCCCTCCCTCAGTTTGAGCCATAAAACAAACCCCCTCTGCTGCTGCTGACTGAAAATGGTCACAGTCCTGGTTTATGACTGTCTGGGTCTTTTTCTCTGAATTTTGATTTTTGGGGGGACAAAATTTGTCTGTTTCTGTCTGTCTGCCTGTCTGTTTCTGTCTATCTTTCTGTCTGTCTGTTTCTGTCTATCTGTCTGTCTGTTTCTGTCTATCTGTCTGTCTGTTTATGTCTGTCTGTCTGGCTGTCTATCTCTCTCTCTCTCTCTCTCTCTCTCTCTCTCTCTCTCTCTCTCTCTCTCTCTCTCCTCCCCATTGCTCTGTCTGTCTCTCAGTCTGTTGCTGATTTTTGTTGTTTGTGTTGCTTCAAGAAGAAGGGTCAAGAGAAACATCAGTGACTTTGGAAAGAATTTTGGTAGGTAGGACTCTTTTTTTATATATAATTATTCACTGTTCAGCATATTAGTATGTTGGTTAGTGGGTCAGTTTGTTGACTATCTGTTTGATTGATGGCTTGCACGTTTCCCTGCAGGGGACGGGATAGGTCAGTGGTCAGAGCACTCGCTTTTCCCAAGCCAAGGTTAAGCAGGATGGAGCGTGGTTACCAAGTGGATGGGTGACCGTTTGCGCGCCTTGGCTTCAGTACAGTCCCCCAGTTCACCCAGCTGTAAATGGGTACCTGCCTTTTTAGGGTCAGGGAAGGTAAAGCAGCGAGGGAGAGGAGATGGGCGTCGCCCTCAATATGCTGGCCCCTGGAGAAGCAGAGGTCTCTGACGCCTCGCTCCCCTACGACCACATAGGTTATGGGACACCTTTCCCTTTTACGTTTCCCTGCATTCATGTTGTCATGATGTAGGAAGTTATTCACAGCTTTACTTTGGCCCTTACCAATCAGGAATTGCGAGCTAAAACAGAGGATAGAGACAGACAGACAGACAGAGACTGAGAGAGACAGAGACGGAGAGAGACAGAGAGAGATACAGAGAGCTCTTTCGTTTTGGTTTTTGGTATTTTTCTTACAAAGGTGGCTGCTATACATATTTTTTAATTTTCTTCTTTTATTTCGAGGATAATAGATGAAACACTCATGCGCTGTTTTTTTCTCCTCCATCCAGTCCCCCGCGTGTGTACGCAGTTTCATCCAATTTTCGTCATCCGTTCCCACCAGCACGCAATATGGCCTACTCTTCCGAAAAGCGGAACGGGTTTTAACATGTGAGCCAGATGTTCTGCTAGGAAAGGGTGGCAGAGGCTGCCGCAGCACATTTGTTAGCCAGCTAGCTTGGCTGATCGTCGCTTGGCTTGTCAGCTGTGTGGCTGCTGCAACTGTCGCTGTGACAGACAGACGGTCATCGTGGCTAGTTGGGGTCGATCCAGCTGCCCGGTTCTGCCGTTTGGCCGATAAGGAAGAAAAAAACTAAAGCCTAAACTGTGTCCCTCTGCTACTGCCCTTTTTTTTTTGGTCTGAAATGGCCACGTTCCCTGATTTAGGGTTGACTAGGTCAAGTTTCTGGATTTTGTGGGGTTTATTTATTTATTTTATTTATTTATATTTATTTATACCACTTTAAGTCACGGCAGATTTCTCTGCGTGAAATTCGGGATGCTCTCCCCGGAGACAGCGCGTCGCCACAAGAGTAGCGCCACCCTCTTTTTTTCTTTTTTTTCCTGTCTGCATCTGTATTTGTTTCCCTTAGAGTGGATTTTTTCTACAGAATTTTGCCAGGGACAAACTCTCTTGCTGCCGTGGGTTCTTTTACGTGCGCTGAATAATTATGTGCAACACACGGGACCTCGGTTTATCGTCTCATCCGAAAGACTAGCGCCCAGACCACCACTCATGATCTAATGGATGGGGGAAAATGGATGGATGTGTCTGTCTGTCTGTCTGTCTGTGTATGCCTGTCCAAGGTAGTTCTTTTTGGGAAGGAGCTGGATGTGTATGCCTGTCTGCCTGTCTGTCTGTATGGATGGATGGATGGTTGGAAGGATGTATGTGTGTATGCGTGTCTGTGTGTATGTCCAAGGTAATTTGCTCTTTTGGGGGGAGGATCTGGGTGGGGGTGGGGGTGACTTTGATTTTCTTTTCTCTGAATTGATTTTAAAAAGTCAGCTTAGAAAAAACATTTTTATGGCAATAATCATTTCCAATTCTAAACTTCAAGTTTTGGTTCTTACATAACTATAAGCGGATAAGAACTCATTAAAAGGACAACCTCTTCAGATGACGTACTTGTGATTCATTCCTTTTAGGATATTGTTTCCTAAAGGTGACTAGAATTGCTAAACAAAAGAACAGGTGTATTTTGTACTTAGTCTTTTGGATAACTGCTTCTTGAGGGTTTATTTTCTGATTTTCCTGCAACATGAGAGGCTTGTACTCACGTTTTCAACTTAATAGTAGTTATGGACAAGAAATCTAAAATGCAAAAGAAAAGACTGGTGTAACGTTTTGAATACCAAACTGCAACGTCAAAGATGGAAGAATTTCAGAATAAAAGTTACAGCCTACACAAAATGGGTGATTATTCTGTGTTTGTTGAACAGAAACCGCTTCGCACTGTGTTAAAGAGGACTTTTACTGCTGTTCACTATCACATTCAGTTCTGAGGAGAGTATAAGGAAAAGAATAAACAGTTTTAGTAATTTTGCCTACTTTGGTTTTATGGGGAAGAACTTGTTTTTGTTTTGTTTTGGGTTTGGTTTTTGTTGGGTTTTTTAATCGCAATGCAAATCTTGTAAAAGAGATATACAGATAAGCATACACACACACACGCTCGTATGCACGTTTGTACGCAAGCACGCACACTCACTCGCTTGCGCACTCGCACACATGCACACGCGCACACACACCACACACACACACACACACACACACACACACACACACACACACACACACACCAATATTACTCAACCCCCTAAAAGTAAAGAATTTCTTGAAGAAAATATCGATAATATACCGGCAAAGGGGCGAAATATCATCTTCGCCACAGAAACCATAGCATTTGTTTTTTAATTCTTTTATATCGAGGATAATGGAATAAGCTCTTATGTGCATTTTTACATCCAGTCCCCGTGTGTTTGCGGGGTTTTTTTTGGGTAAATTCTGTCATCTGTTCCCACCGGCACACAATGGCCTACTCTTACGAAAAGCGGAACAGGATTTAACGTGTGCGCAAGATATTCTGCAAGATAGAAAGAGAGAAAGAAGGAAGGAGGAAGCACTTGATCTCCTAGCATTTCTTTGTTCGTTCCTCTGCTAGAGCTCCCAGCTTCACCCATGGTGAGATTTTGGCGTACGCGACCTTTTTCACCCGCCGTTAAGGTATCCGCAGTTCTATCTTCCGGGAAGTCTGCTAGTATCAAGGCAGCAGAGAGATGCAAGGTTAAAAAGGGCTGAGGAACAACGAAAAGAGACGAACAAGAAGAGATGCAAGGGGTTTAGAAGAAGAAAGAGGAGGAGGAGGTGGAGAAGAAGAAGAAGTTGATGATGGGGGTGGTGATGATGATGATGATGATGATGATGATGATGATGATGAGAGGAGGAGAGAAGAGGAGGCGGAGGAGGAAGAAGAAGATTGATTGATTGATTGATTGATTGATTGATTGATTGATTGATGAATCTTTCATGGGAAGAAGAAGTTGGTGATGGATGATGATGATGATGATGATGATGATGATGAGGAGGAGAAGAAGAGAGAAGGAAGAGGAGGAGCGAGAGGAAGAAGAAGAAGAAAGGATTGATTGATTGAATCTTAATGGGAAGTAAGAGTTGATGATGATTGATATGATGATGATGATCAAGAAGGAGAAGGAGGAGAAGAAGAAGATAAATGATTATGAATTGATTAATCTTTAATGGAAGAAAAAGAGGTTGATGATGATGATGATGTTGATGATATGATGATGATGATGATGGATCAAGAAGTAGAGAAGAAGAAGATTGTTGATTGAATTGATTGATTGACTGATTGATTGATGATTGATTGATTGATTGATTGATTGATTGAATCTTTAATGGGTAGAAGAACAAGGAGAACAAGAAGAAAAATTAGATCAACATAATCCGTGTTGTATGATTGTTGTTTCGAGTTGACGTTGACCTTTTAGGTAAATAGTTGTAGCATCAAGTGTCCTGGAAAGGTTAAAAGAGGACTGTGCTTTGGTGTGGGAAAGGTCTTAGTAGAATAGTTGGCTCTGGTTCTGTCTTTCTGTCTGTCTGTCTGTCCGCCTGTCTGTCAGTCTTATTGTCTCTCTGTCTCCTCTATCTCTCTGTCTCTTTGTCTGTCCTGTCGCTCTCCTCTCTCTCTCTCTCTCTCTCTCTCTCTCTCTCTCTCATCTCTCTCTCTTCATCCATCTATCTCTCTCTCTCCTCTCTCTCTCTCTCTCTCTCTTCTCCCCATCTATCTATCTATCTTCAATCTATCTATCTATCTATCTCTCTGTCTCTGTCTCCGCTCTCTCTCTCTCTCTCTCTCTCTCTCCTTCCCCCATCATCTCTCTCTCTCTCCCCTCTCCTCTCTTTTCCTCTCTCTCTTCTCTTCTCTCTCCTTCCTTCTTTCTCTCTTTCTATCTCTGTTCTTTTTATTTTAGGTTTGAACATCTTTCCACTTTTAGAGATGTTAGACTCTGAGTGTGTGTGCGAGCGTGCGTGCGTGCGTGTGTGCGTGCGTGCATACTAGCGTTCTTCCATACATGTGTGTGTGTGCATGCGTGCATGTGTGCATACATGTGTGCATAAGTGTGTGTGTATGTGTACATGCATACTTTCGTCAGAGCCAGAACTAGAGTGACAGAGAAACAGACAGACAGACAAACTGACCGACTGAGAAGCAATTGTCCTTTCATCCAAATAGGCACAAACTTGCAAAATCCAATGGATCAATTTGCATCACCACCATACAACATTTTCTTGGTAGGATTGAACCACTTCTACCCCGCGTTCCTAGTCATTATACTCCGTCACTGCTTGCCCTGTTTGTCCATCCTCTCAACGCTTCGGAACAAAGTACTCAAACACAGTAAACCGTTATGCGTCAAAATGTTCCAACTACATTCTGAAACTGTACGGGGAAAATTAGGGTCTTACTGGTTCCATCGTTGTGTGTTTTTTTAATAAAAACTCAACCACATTGCTATGCTTGACGATATACTTGTAGTGTGTCCAATGTACTATCATATTATTCTCAGTTCGCATTAAGGAACATAAAAGAAAGAAGAAAACGCATTTCACAGGGTGATTTTGCGAAATGTGGGCCGCATTTCGTTTATGTTGTAGTTGACCTTAAGATGCTTGGTTTTTTAAAAGAAAAAAAGTGCTTTTCAAAATGTGAAAAGATCAAAATTGTATAGAAATGGGAATTTTATAATTATGACATTTGAAACTAAAGACGGAGAGAGATATAGAGAGAGAGGAGAGGGGAGGGACGGCGGGGGGAGGAGAGAGAGAGAGAGAGATGTACACACATACACACACAAATACACACGCGCGCACACACACACACAGATTTCTTATTTATTTGATTTTGTTTGGTTTAACATTATTCATGGTATTTTTTTGTTTGTTTTTTAATTCTATGTATGCATATATTATTGTCTTCTCTTGTTTGATTTGTATGGCTTATCATTGATTAGGTTTTTATTCTTTGTCTGCATATATATCATTTTTTTCTCTATTTTTTTCTTTAGATAGATGGCTTGATGAAAAAAGCAAATGCACTGCTTATTCAATGTACCACCTGAAAATAAAAGTTTGACTTTCACACACACACACACACACACCACACACACATACACACACACACACACACACACACACACACACACACACATACACACACACACACACACACACACACACACACATACACACACACACACACACACACACACACACACACACACACACACACACACACACACACACACACACACACAGATGAAGAGGAATGTACCAATGTCAAACAGGTAGACAGAGAAAAGCAGAGAGACAGACGAAGAGACAAAGACAGACAGAGAGACAGACAGACATATAGAAAGAGGTAGAGAGATACAAAGACAGACAAACCAGACAGAAAGAGGAAGACATCCATCACTGGTCCATAAAACCCAAAATTAAATTAATACAACTTAAAGTGATGGGCGAAAACTTTTTTGTATCATGATTGCTTTCCTATTATGGACAGTTAGCGGCTAAGGACAATAATTTATAAACTCCAGACAGACATATAATTCTCCTTCGCTTCCCCCTCCCCCTCCTCCTCCCCCCCCCCCCCCCCCCCCCCCCCCCCTCCCCTCCGATCTGCTAATCATACTCCAGACAGAACATTCTAGATCGATACGGGAGGAAAACTGGCTGCCATTAGCTCACGGAGGCAGCGCACGCGCGTGCGTGCCTGCATGCATGTGCACTGGAAATTGGCGCGCCCTATATAGAAGATTATGGTCCTACTGGCCTGTAGGTTTGGTGTAGAGGCGTGGATAGACGCGTATCATGCATATCTTGTAGGCATGAAGGCATGCACGGACTCGCGCACACAGACACACAGACACACACACACACACCACACACACACACACACATATACCAAGGAAGATATGATGAGAGAGAGAGAGAGGGGGGGGGGGGGGGGGGGCAGCATTCAAGCAGACAGAAAGACAGACAACCACTAGGGGAGAAAACAAATAAATTGATTTTAACGTGTACTCAAGAAGTTCTGCATGCGTTTCCACCCACATGGGACATCAGTTTCCAGTGTCATCTGAAGGACTTTTGGGGGGAGCGGAGTCGGCACTTAAACTCTGGCGGGAAAAATCCCCTCAATTAAAAGGACGCCTCAGCCGTGGCTTGAAACCTAGGCTCGAACCCGGGTCATCAAATCGTAAGCGCCAACACTCTAACCACCGGGCTATCCCATCTCAAGACGATCACTTTGGTGATAGGAAGGAGACTTCTATCATCGTTGCTACGCTATTTTCGGGCAGCAGTTCGCTACAGACAGAATACATTATATCCCAGACCCGTAATCCTCTTTCTTTACTTTCCGGTGTGGCAAATCGCAGGCTAGACAGGACGTCCCGCATCGATCTTTGGGGGGGAAAACCGCCTTTAGTTCATGAACAGAGGAGTGCACGTGCCTGTCTGTCTCAGCCCTTGTCGCTCACGCACCTTAGACAGACCGTAATGTTACTGTGGTATTGGGCTTTAGGACTTAATACTGTGGCGTGGATAGACGCGCAACACGCACAGTCGGTATGCGTGTACGGACTTAGGCACACACTCATGCAGAGAGAGAGAGAGAAGATGATACGAGTGAGAGATAGAAGACAGACGAATAGATGGATTAGAGAGGAGAGAAGAGAGGAGAGACAGGCACCATCATCTCTGTTTATGTCAGAGTGTTTCTATACGTGAAAGATATGCGTTCAGACAGATAGACAGACAGACAGACAGACAGACACACACACACACACACACACGCATGCACAAACATATATATATATATATTATATAGAAGAGAGAGAGAGAGTAGATAGATAGATAGATAGATAGATAGATAATAGATAGATAGATAGATAGATAGATAGATAGATAGATAGATAAAACAGGGTACAAGAATCAGATAGAGAGAGACAGGGGAAGAAAGTGTATGAGACAGACAAGAAGAGAGAAGACGACAGACAGACAGACAGACAGACAGAAATAGACACACACACACAGAAAGACAAGCAATCACCATTTACAACACAACCCCCAGCAAAAAAAAAACCCACCCAGATTCCTTCCAAAATGGCTACTGACGTGATAGGAGACTTGTTATCATCATAACTACTACTCCGCTGTTAAGGACAGTTAGCCGCTACAGACATTTACTCCCCCAGACCTATAACTCTCCTTCTTTGGCTTTCCCTGGTCCCTCCCTCCCTCCCTGCCTCCCTCCCTGCCGGCTAAATCCTCTGTCTCCCAGACAGGACGTCCCAAGTCCATTTGGGGGCAAAGCTGCTCTGGGCTCTTGAAGGTATAGCACACGCGCCTGCATGCGCGTGCGTGAGTCTTTGTGCCTCGTACATAATGATGTATGATAGAGCATGATGCTGGCTTTCGGATTGAGAGAGAGAGAGAGATGGAGAGAGAGAAAGGGGAGAGAGAGAGAGGGAGGGAGAGAGAGAGAGAGGCTCGTGTTATGTTTGGAAGTCAGAGAGTGATCATGAGTTATGATGTCTGGATGGTAGTCTTTTTGTGTAAAAATGATGAGGTCCATATATATAAAGAGAGAGAGGACAGAGACAGAGAGGCACATACACACAAAGTCACATGCACAGAGGCTCCAACACCAACACATACTAGCCATCTTCTCCCACACTCACCAACACAACACACATACACACACAACACATCACACACCCCACACACACACACACACACACACGCACCACACCACTGCAGACTAGAAACACAGACATAAACTCCCTCTCTGTGATGTATCCTAAGCGGACGGATGTAAAAAGCAAGCACACGAATGCTAGTCTTATCTCGACATAAATCTCTCTCTCTGTGCTGTCTCCTGTCGGACTCTGTTAAAACTCTGATCTCTATCTCTCTCTCATAAGATCTGTCTCTGTCTCTCTCTCTCTTCTCTCTCTCTCTCTCTCTCAGCCCTTCTCTCTCTCTCTCTCTCCTCTCTCTCTCTCCCTCCCTCCTCTCTCTGCCTCCTCTCCTCTCTCCTCCTCTCTCGTCTTCTCTTCTCTCCCTCCTCCCCCTCTCTCTCTCTAGCCTCTCTCATCCTCCTCCCTCCTCTCTCTCTCTCCTCCCTCCTCCCTCCCTTCTCTCTCCTCTCCCATCCCCTTCCTCCTCCCCTCCCCCCCCCCTCCCCCCCCCCCCCCCCCCTCTCTCTCTCTCCTCCAAGTTAGACCTTCAAGCAACGATGGCATCAGTCTCTATCGGCTCGGAGCCTTGCTTTGCCCAGCTAGCTAGTATAGACCGGCCCGTCTCAATGGCAGGCGCTGCGGCAGTGCCAGATAGATCGATGGTGTTTTCTTTCGTCTTCCAGAAATCCCCCCTCCCCCTCCCCTCCCTCCTCTTCACCTTCCCCCTAACCCTCCCCCCTCCACCACTACTACCTCCTCCCCAGCCTCTCTCTACCTCCCTTTACTTCCCTCCTCCCCCCACCCCCCTTTCCCTTCTATCCGCCTCGCCTGTCTGTCTCGCTAGTTGAAAGACATCTATCTGGCAATGTCCAGGAATAAAGACAGGTTTTTTTTTATTTTAAAAATTTGTCGCGTGGTTTTGGTGGAGGGTTTTTTTTTTAGGGGGTTCTTTTTTTGTTTATTTTGAGGGTTTTGTGTGTGTGTGTGTGTGTGTGTTGTGGGGGGTGGTGATGGGGAGGGGTGGAGGTTGAGGCAAGATATTCGATTAGGAGGAGAGGAGTTTGGGGTTCGAATTGTGTCCCAAAATAGCATTTGTTCCTTCTCCCTGTCTTGTCTTTTCGCCCTTGTCGTACTTAAGTGTCCGCTTTTGAATGGATGGATGTGTGGATGGGATGGATGGATGGATGGATGGATGGATGGATGGATGGATGGATGGATATGTAGAAGGATAGATGGATGGATGGATGAATGGATGAATGGAGAGATGAATAGAAGGATAGATGAATGGATGGATGAATGATTGAATGAAGGAAGGAAGGAATTGAAAGGAGGAAGGAGGGAAGGAAAGAATGATAAACTATAGATGGAAGACAAAATCAAGACCAATGCTACATGAATAAATGTTGCATTCTTACTCATTTTCCATCACTTAAAAAAAATGCCACCACTGCCATAAAAACAACAACACAACAACAACAACAACACACACACACACACACACAAACCCAAAATCAACCAACCAAACAAACAAAACCCAGCAAAATCATCATCATCACCACCACCACCACCACCACTGCCTTCTCCATAACCCCCATCACTACCAGTATCACCACCACCATCATCATCATCATCATTAGCATAATCTGTAAAAACTAAATGGCAGCAAACAAAGTGCAAAAGTTAAATACGTACCCTAGCTCTCAATGTTACCATAGCAAAGTTTGCATCTTTACAAATATATATACATATACGTGCTTTTTTCATCCTGTACCCGTGTGTATGCAGTTTTGTAAATTGTGTCATCCGTCTCTCGGCACACAATGGCCTATTCTTCCAAAAAGCGGAACGGTTTTAACGTGTGCGCAAGATGTTCCGCGTGCGTTCGCACACGGGGCCTTGGTTTAAAGTCTCATCCGAAGGACTTTTGGAGAAAGTGGATGGAGTCGGCACTGATGTTAACTCCAGAGGAAAAAAAATCCTCTCGAACGGGAATCGAACTCGGGTCAGCAGATCACGACGCGCAGCATCACGCTAACCACCAGGCCATCCCGGTGCCTTAGAGGAAAGATGGCAGGTAGCAGTTCTTGGTCGAAATATCAATTGCTCCTAACGGGGAGGAGCGGGGAAATCCATCGACCGCTGGGTTACCCGGTTTTCTGAGGTCCCCAGGGCGAACTTGAACTTTGCCTTCAAGAATAGAAGGAAGGTGTGTTGAGGTATCTGAGCGTGCCAGTGTTTGGGCAGTCACGTAATACAGCAGCATGTGTGTGTGTGTGTGTGTGTGTGTGTGTGTGTGTGTGTGTGTGTGTGTGTGTGTGTGGAGGGGAGGAAGAGTATTTATGTGTGTGTTGGGGGGGGGGGGGGGGCAGGGAGGTGTGTGTGTGGGGGGGGGGGAGGTATGTGTGTGTGGGGGAATGTATGTGTGTGTGTGGGGGGGGGGGGGGGGGTGGGGGGGGGGTGTTGATATGTGATGTGTAGATGGCATAAGTGGGTTTGGGTGTGTGTGGGGGGGGGGGTATTTATGTTTGTTGGGGGATTATGTGTGTGTGTGTGTGTGGGGGGGGGGGGTAATATGTATGTGTGTGTTGGGTGAGATGTATGTGGGTGTGGGTGTGTGGGTGGGGGGAAGGGGGGTATGTATATGTGTGTTGGGGGAAATGGTGTGTGTGGGGGGGGGGGGGGGGGGGATGGTGTTGCGAAGGGGATGGGGGCTCGTGCGCGCACGCGTGTGTGTGTGCAACAGTGTGTGTGTGTGTGTGTGTGTGTGTGTGTGTGTGTGTGTGTGTGTGTGTGTGTGTGTGGTGTGTGTGTGTGTGTGTGTGTGTGTGTGTGTGTCGTTTAACGTCTATCACTAGAAGGTGATATTAGACATGTACGTGTGAGCGTGCGTGTGTGTGTGTGTGTGTGTGTGTGGTGTGTGTGTGTGTTGTGTGTGTGTTGTGTAGTGTGTGTGTGTGTGACGCGGCACATGCGTATCGACAAGCGTACATAAAGGCCTGTAATTTAAATTTTTTTAAACAGTGGACAGTGCTTCTTTTTCAGCCTTTCATTAGACATAGAAGAATAAAGTAATTCAGTCCAATAGATGGGCAAATGAATGAATAATAAATAAACGAATATGTAAGCTACTTAGTTATTTATTATTCATTCATTTGCTTACCTATTGAGATAATAAAACAAAAACGTAGTTATCTCAGTTAGTTAGATAACTGAGTTTTTCTTGGTGTTTTTTGTCCTGGTTCTTTCATGATAGAAACCTGTTATTTCCTGGCTTTATTTTCATTGGATATGACGTGACGTGTTTAAGCTGAAGCCTATTGTTTGAACATCTATTTTCTATAGCATTTTTCAATAATAGGCTTATTGCATGGCTTACCCATACTTCGTGTGTTGCTGATAATTTTTGTTGATTTTTTGGTTTCATTGTTCTTTTTATCGAATACAATTCTGTTTAAACCAAGAAGTGTTTAGATAAATAAATACAATTCTACAGTTCTACTAAAGAAAAAATATACAACAAAAGAAAAACCTTCAACTTTTCAGCCTATACTTTCCAGAGTACTTATTCCCCCAAGGGAATGTACTCACTGTTTGCATCCTTACCCCCCCCCCCTCAAAGACCAGGGCACTTGGACTTGTTCACATACTTACATCCATTCCCTTTGCTTGCCAACAAGATTCCCATCTACAGCCAAGTTGGTTCAGATCATATCAGTTTGCACTGGTTTGGGGAAGATGCCAAAGCAACGTTTGGACTTCAACGTCAATAATTCTTCCTTTTGGGGAAAGATTTGTTCCCCTTTGCTGATGCGGATTTAGGGGCGGGGGGGGGGGGGGGGGGGGGGGTTGGGAGGCGTTGGCTTTCTATTTTCTTTTCTTGAGGGGTGGGGGGGGGGGTTGTGTTTTTTTGTTGGGTATTTTGGGGTTTTGTTTTTGGTTGGTTTGTTGGTTGGATGTTTTTTGTGTTGGTTTTTTTTTTTTTTGTTTGTTGTTGTTTTTTGGTTTGTTTTGGTTGTTGTTGTTGTTGTTTTTTGGGGGGGTTGCTTTTGAATCTTAACAGCCAAGATTCCTGTTCCCTATTCTCTTTTGGGGACGGGATAGGTCAGTGGTCAGAGCACTCGCCATCCCTAAGCAGCATCGAGCGTGGTTACCACTTGGATGGGTGACCGTTTGGGCGCCTTGGCTTCAGTACAGTCCCCCAGTTCACCCAGCTGTAAATGGATACCTGCCCTCTTTAGGGTCAGGGAAGGTAAAAGCAGCGAGGGAGAGGAGATAGGTGCCGCCCTCAATATGCTGGCCCTAGAGAAGTTGAGGTCTCTGATGCCTCGCTCCCCTGCGACCTTGTAAGGTTATGGGACACCTTTTCTCTTTTGGGATGATTAATCTTGCTGTCCTAATCGCTTTAAAAGGGGGGATTGGTATGAGTAGGGTGGAGTGCTCAGTCTTGAGAATAAATTATCTCTCTTTGGGATGCTCAAAAAGCTCAGTAGACAATAGTGCTGGATTCGCACTTTTTAAAAGTTATTAGTTCTGACACTAGCGGCATACTTCATCTTCTTCTTTGAACGCTCAGACAGTAGTAACTATTGGTGCCTGTAATATGAGAGAAAATGCGCTGCGCTGCCGTTAAGCGCCTGACAAGTCAGGCCTAGCGCAACTGCGAAGGTTTAAAGTCGGATAACAGGCGCAGTGATGAAGTTATTGATGTAAGCGAAGCAAAGCAAAGCAAAGCACAGGGCTCATATCAAAGTATCACTATGCTTTGACATGTCATGTCAGAGCTGCTGTCATCTGTGACAACGATCCTAGCACAACAATCTGCTCTCCCCATCAACGGAGAAACAAACCCTCTGAAGCCGGAGTATAGCTGCCTGTGGCGTAGGTAGGCCATTACTTGGAAACAGCCATACACACATGCCTCGCATCCAGTCTATCTGCCTGTCTGTCTGTTCTCTCTCTGTCTCTTTCTCTCCCTCTCTCTCTCTCTCTGTCTCCCTACTTCTCTCTCTCTCTCTCTCTCTCTCTCTCTCTCTCTCTCTCTCTCTCTCTCTCCCTCCCTCCCTCTCTTCTTCCACCCTCCCCCCCCCCCTCTCTCTCTGAAAAGGGACAAAGGAGACAGATTGGAAATGGATCCCAGTTTTCCTTGGATCCCAGGGGGCAACAGTTGAAGGGGTCAGTTCTTCAAGGGGCACGACAGCAGTGTAACGAAACAGTCCCTGCCATCTTTCCGGGCCTAGGAAATAGGCTTTTACAACACACTCAACTAACTTGCTCTCTCTCTGTCTCTTTATCTGTCTCTCTGTGTCTCTCTGTCTCTCTCTCTTCTCTCTCTCTCTCTCTCTCTCTCTCTCTCTCTCTCTCTTCTCTTTCTCTCTTTCTCTTATATATCGCTAAGGCGGGAATGATTGTAAAAAGCTCATGGTGCTTATTCATTATCCTCGAAATAAAAGAATTTGTCATTGTCATTGTCTCCTCTGTCTCTCTGTCTCTCTCTTCTCTCTCTCTCTCTCTGTCTCCTCTCTTCTCTCTTCTCTCTCTTCTCTCTCTCTCTCTCTCTCTCTCTCTCTCTCTTGCCAAAGGGCCCCACTTCGCTAGCAAGCTAGCTAGCTAGCCCTCACTCCTCTCTCCTTGTCTTTGGGAATGTCGAGTAGGAAGCTATAGGGACTAAAAGAGTTAAAACTGAATTTTTGAGGATTGAAATTTCTAGGTGTGGTGGTTGTGGGTGGGTGTGGGGGGGGGGGGAGGGGGGTTGAGTGGTGGGTGGTTGGGTTGGTGGGTGGAGGGGGGGGTGGGTTGGGGCTAGGTGGGAGGAGGATGGGGGTAGGTATGTAGGTGCGGGGTGTGGGGGAAGGGGTGTTTGTGTGTGGGGGGGTGGGGGGGTGGAGTATGTGTGTGTGAATATGTGTTTCGTTGTGTTTGTTGTGTTGTGTGTGTGTGTGTGTGCGCGCGCGCGTTTAGGCCTAAGTGGTGCAGTGCATTCTGTTTGTTTTTGTGCATATAATTATCTGCACTTCAATTTTAATCGGTTGATTGAGTCGTCTTTCCCAATGGGGACGCCAGGGGGGCTGTCAGTATAAATAGTATCTCCATCTTCTGGAAATTCTGTGCTTCAAATTCCCTCTTTCCTATCACTCTCTTTGTTTCTGCCTTGTTCCTTTTCTTCCTGTCAATTCCTTCCTGTCTGTTTTCTGCCTTCTTGGTCCTTTCTCCTGTCTGGTTTTTTATCCACAAAGGCTTTAAAGAGAGAAATTCTCTCTTATGCCGAAGTTGGATGCGCTGGGCCTGACTTGTCAGGCGCTTAACGGCAGCGCAACTCATTTTCGTTCACATGACAGACAACAGTAGCTGCTGTCTGAGCGTTCGAGAAAGAAGGTTGTGTCGTCTGTTCATCTGTTTTTGTCATGTGTTTATTTCAATATGGGGACGGGATAGCTCAGTGGTCAGAGCACTCGCTTTCCCCCAGCCAAAGTTAAGCAGCATCGAGCGTGGTTACCAGTTGGATGGGTGACCGTTTGCGCGCCTTGGCTTCAGTATAGTCCCCCAGTTCACCCAGCTGTAAATGGGTACCTGCCCTCTTTAGGGTCAGGGAAGGTAAAGCAGCGAGGGAGAGGAGATGGGCGCCACCGCCCTCAATATGCTGGCCCCTAGAAAAGTGAGGTCTCTGATGCCTGGCTCCTGTACAACCTCATAGGTTATGGAACCCCTTTACCTTTATGTTTTATTTAGTCATCTATGTTTCATCTATTTTATTCATTGTTTTGTTTTTCTTAATCTGTTTTCATCATTTGTAAAAGTATTCAAAGCTTGTACACTCAAGAGGATTTTTTGGTCTATTTTTTCTCACACTGTTTGGAGGTTTTTTTGTATGTGCTGTTTCTTTCTTGATCTAGTCTTTTTTTTTCATTGACATATTATTAGATTGATCAAATTCATTTTTCAGAGGCTCATCAGTAAAAAAAAAAAAAAAATTTTAATTGTGTTTTGTTTGTTTGCTCTTTGTGACTGGGTGGGTTTCCCTTTTTTTTCTTTTTAGTTTTGTTTTTTTTTATATGTTTTTGAGGATTGGTGGTCTGGAGGTAACGCACTTGCCTAGAAAGTAAAAAGTCCGGGTTGGAAGTGTGTGGTGATTCGGTCACCGTTTAAGCTCTAAACTACCCCACTCCCCCGCCCCTAATCTGTTAGACCATGAGTGGTGGTCGGGGTGCTAGACTTTCGGATGAGACGATAAACTGAGGTCCTTTGTGCTATACTTGTTATACCCCCACCATCCCCAGCTAAAGTGTGCTCCAAGCACAAATATCTTGCTGCCATGTGTTGATCTATTTGCTGGAAAAAAAAGTGCATTCTACACCCAGAAACTCATCTTCAAGAAGATTTGACGATGCGTTTAAGTACCCCCCCCCCTCCCCCTCCTCAAAAAAAAAGCCAACAAGAAAAAAAACATATATATATATATATTATCTTGCAGACAGTTGAGGATGTGGTGAATCTGGTAGAGGTATGTACTGCAGTTTGAAAAAATGGGCTTGTGGCTTCAGCTGAAATCGTGGCATAAGGGTTATAAGTGCGGTTAGCACAGCTTCAGAGAGAGAAAGACAGACAAAGAGAGACAGACAGACAGACAGGTAGACAGAGAGAGAGAGTGTTGTGTGTATGTCTGTGTGTGTGTGCGTGCGCGAGTGTGCGTGCTTGCGTGTGCGTGTTTAATTCTTTTATTTCGAGGGTAAGGAATAAGCCCCCTGTTTGCTTTTTTCTTTACATCGAGTCCCCGCGTGCATGCAGGTTATCGTGAATGTTGTCATCCGTTCCCACTGGCACACAATGGCCTACTGACGGCCATATTGATCAAGGGACTGCTGATGCTGACGATGATGGATGCAACAACGCGCCTGCCTAGAAAGCGAAAAGTCCGGGTCGGCATTGTGCTGTGGTTCGATCCCCGTTTGGGCCCGAAACATGTCCCCCATCCATTAGACCATGAGTGGTGGTCTGGGTTCTAGTCTTTCGGACGAGACGATAAACCGAGGTCCCGTGTGTTACACATAATGATTTAGCGCACGTAAAAGAACCCACGGCAACAAGAGATTTGTCCCTGGCAAAAAAATTCTGTAGAGAAAATTCACTCTGATATAGGGAAACAAGTACAGTTGCAGACAGGAAAAGAAAAATAATGGGTGGCACTGCTCTTGTGGCAATGCGCTTTACCCATTAATACATACATATATATATATATATATATATATATATATATATATATATATATATATATATATATTATATATATATATATATATATATATATCGTCTAGAATACTAGTTCATTGCTCTCTACCATTCAACCAGTGTGTGGTTGTGAGTCCCTTATCGTCTACACTCATTCTATAGCAACAACAACAACAACGATGATGATGATGATGATGATGATGATGATGATGATGATGATGATAATAATAATAATAATAATAATAATAATAATAATAATGACAGCATTGGGTGGAAAAAATGATCATCCTAGGTTAGAAGAAAAAGAGAAAAATGCGGAAAAAAATGCGAGTCAGGAATCACAGTCTCAGAAATTCTGCTGTATCGATTTGAATGTGATGATGATGATGGTGATGATGATGATGGTGACGACGACGACGATGATGATGATGGTGGTGGTGATGACGACGATGGTGATGACGACTACGGTGATGATGATGATGATGGTGAAGATGATGATGAAGAAGAACTAGAAGTAGAAGATAATGATGATATGACGACCATGATGGTGCCGATGATGATGGTATTCGTACAGAAAGCCACACAGCAGCGCTGCTGTGGCGACGGCATGATTGCCTAACAGAGACTGAGAAATTTGGCACCTCCCCTGCCAGACATAGACTAGGAGGTATCAGAGATGTGTCGATTCTTCTTCTTCTCTTCTTCTCTCTTCGCTTTTTACTGCACCGTCAGATGTGTTTGGGAGAGAGAAATAGTGGCAAGGTGCCGATTAAAAAAGCAGCACTCTTCTCTATTACAAATGGGTACAGGGAAATTACCGCACACAAAAAAATGGAAAAGAAAAAATAGGGGGGAGAAAAGAACAGAAAATAGCAGAAACGTCGACCAGTTCTTTTTTGTTGTTGTTGTTTACGTGAGCTCTAAAAATATGGATGATGCAACGTGTAGATCTACTAGTGGAGTATGAAAAAAAAATTGTTGGCTGGTTTTCAATTTTTTCTTTAAATGGCGTTTCGTACAGAGTATGGCTTATGCATCAGCTGAGAAATCTACTGAACAATACGCACGCATGCGCACACACACACACACCACACTACACACACCACTACACACACACAAACGCGCGCACGTACACACTTTTTCTTTTGCATAGGCAAGTCTTTTGGCAGCTAATAATGCAAACAACGTGCCAAGGCCCATATTATCGACATGTTGCTCTGCTTTCAAAATATCATGTTGCGATAGGGTTTTTTTTTAGTCATGACAAAGCTCATAGCCATAACAACCTGCATTTTGCCATCAACGGAGAACCCCCCCCCCCCCCCCCCCAAAAAAAAAAAAAAAAAAAATCTTCTGAAGGCGGTATATGGTTGTCTAGTCTTAGTGCTTGAAAAACAAGTCAGACGCACAAGACTTCTCATCCAGTGTGTACTGAACAATCTCACAGTGATTCCCACGTGTGATGGTGGGTCAGAGTCATAGTCTGTGTGATTTCTGAGGGGGAGGGGGGGGGGGGGGGGAAGAGGAGGGAGGGGGGAGGTAGATTCCCATCGTGTTGTGATGGGGAATGCCCAACAATACTAATATAAACCATGAGTAAAAATAATATTAATAATAATAATGGTGATGTTGATGATTGATGATGATAATGATAATAATAATAATGGTGATGATGATAATTGTGATGGTACTATTAATGATGATGATAACAATAATGATATTGATAATAGTACAGATGATAATGATACTGACAGTTGTTTTTTTTTGAACGAAGAAACTGCCAGCTCCTTCTCACAACGATACTTTCCAGCATATCGCAGCGTTGATTTGAAAATAGTTGCCACTCTGTCCGCCATAGGAGCTGACATTGTAATTTAAGCACAAGACACAAATAACACAGAGAGAGAGAGAGAGAGAGAGAGAGAGAGAGAAAAGAGAGAGAGAGAGACAGAGACAGAGACAGAGAGTGACAAAGAGAGACAGAGAAACAAGACAGAGACAGACAGATATAGAGAGACAGGCAGACACAGACAGACAGAAGGAAAGACAGACACACAAACAGAATATTCCAATCACCCGATCATTCCCCCTCCTCCCCCCCCCCCCCCCCCCCCTCCCGGGGAGAAGGGGGAGAGGGGATGGAGGAGGGTGGGAAGACAAACGGGGAGAAGATATACATGTCAGCAGGTTTTTTTAAAAAAAAGATAAAAGAGTGGGAGGAGTTTAGCGAGAGCTAAATCTGGAATGGGGGGAGGGGTGGAGGGAGGGAGGGAAAGGTAAAGAATAGGAGGGTGGGGTAGGAAAAGGGTGGGGGGGTGTTAGCAATCAAAGAGGGATTTTTTTTTCCATTTTCGTTTCTTTTCTCTTTTTTTCTCCATTTTTTTGTTTTGTGTGTGTTTTATTTTAATAAGTGTTATTGTGTTTGCAATGTAGCTTTTGATCGTGTTCCCATTATATCTCTCGCTGCGCCCAAAACTGCTCCTTTTGACGCATACATTCAAATGGCGCAATCCAGGGTAAAATAAATTAAAATGATAATGATGATAATGATAATAATAATAATGATAATAGCAACACCATTGTCGTAAGATTTTTTTGTCTTTATTTTTTGTAAATGTTTTGCACATGTAAAAGTACAAATATTGCAATACAACCAAAAAACAAAAAGAAAAAGAAAAAAAACCCAACAACTACAAAATCAACAAAGACAACAACCAACAGTCTAAATATAGCTTGTTTGATGCAGACAACAGAAAAAAGAAACGAACAGACAACTCGGTATACAGGTATGTACGTACACAGAGCAACAGACCGAAGAACTAGTATGAGACTCGGCGCTTTTCAAGTTCAAAGTTTCCAGTGAGGTTTGGGATTGGGTTGGGTTTTTTTAGCGATCCACTTTGTGTTATTTGCAAAACCGATGCTTCAGTATGAGTGTTTGACAGTGGAAGCGAGATAGGCCCCACTACCACTTAAATAAAGGTAAAGGAGTCCCATAACCTATAAGGTCGTAGGGAGCGAGGCGTCAGAGACCTCAGCTTCTCTAGGGGCCAGCATTGTGAGGGCGGCGCCCATCTCCTCTCCCTCGCTGCTTTACCTTCCCTGAACCTAAAGAGGCAGGTACCCATTTACAACATACTTGCTTGTAAAAAAAAAATTTTAAACAAACTTCCTCCTCTTGTTGGTATTGTCAAGTTATCAACAATGCCTTGAGAAGAATCATTACTGGGTTATACTAGAAAACAAGAATCTTTCACACAATTTATGAAGCTAAGATACAGCTGGTTTTGTAAGAAGATCGATTCTGTTGGCAGAAATAGCATCACACCGTGAAAGCAAGTCTAATACGAATAATAATTATTATTATTGAAATTCAGTGAACACTATCGATCTAAATCAGTCCTGTTTCCTAGAATGTCTCTCTGTTCGGTCTTTTCATCTTTCTGCTATGACGGTAATTAATAGATGAATTTTTTTTCTTTTACTCTGGCCGCGTCACACGCCGTGAAGCTTGATATTACAATTGGTTCACTGTTTCTTTGGGCCTCATTCTTCAGGGAAGAATTTAAAATCATATAATCCATAGAATTAATTATCCGTTTTACGGAAACCTGTAATAGTTGAAAGGTTTTTGTACTCCCATGTTCTGAGGAATGCATTTCCTTCTGGTTTCTTTATTCAATTCTTTTTTGTTTATGTTTTCTCTCTCTCTTTGTTTACCACTGACAGTGTTTCATCACAAAATCTATGATAGAATAATTGAGTTTGGAAACTCTCAAGCAGAATCCTTTTTTGTGGTTTTAAATCAAATTGTACGTAAGCAAAATCTTACAAATTGTTTGAAAACATGGTTTTCGCTTCCAACACACGGCATAAGGGCTCAGAATCAGTCCATTTCAGACTTCATCTATCTGTTATTTCCAAAAGTCATTTTGTGATCTGCAAACTTTTTACAGCCGCTACAGTTTTCACCAACTGTGTTTGGCAAAGTTGTGCAAGCTTGTGCCGTCGAGGGTAAGTCCAGTACAAGACAAAGGACAGTTTTTGAAAACAGCTTACATATTGAACGACAAAACGTGTCATTAAACTGAAAAGAAATGAGTACCGAAAAGAAACCAACCGTAGTTGATAATAGTAATAATAATAATAATGATGAATATAACACTGACAGGCACAGACTTGTTGTTTTCTATGCATAAGGATGTCTTCTGACGTTCATAAGTAACAGTACGCCCGATTTGCTGCTTTTTCGTTTAGACTGAACAAAGAGAATGTCGTCAACTCAGGCACAAGGGATTGCTGGGTCAACCCCTAGAAAACAAAGCTACATCCGTGTGCGTGTGTAGTAGGGGGAGTCCTCCTCAAGAAGGAAGGGGCTGTAACCCATGGGTGCGGCTGCGGGTTCAAAACGAAATGGTACAAAACAAAATCATGTGAATACCAAATCCACACGTATGTCAGCAGATCAACACGGCTTCGGAAGCATAGTTTTGCAGTAATCAGTAGTGTCTTCAAAGACTTAAGGGGAAGTAGGGACAGGGGGATGGTATCGAGTCGATACTGTTTTTGAGATTTTTTAATATATAATTTTTTTTACAATTTTTTTTGTTCGGGGTTGGCTCAGTGAGGGCTGAAGAGTGACACACACACACACACCCATGCTTGGTTACTGCATGTTATTATAATTATTATGGAAACACAGACAGTGAAGACAGGAAAGCACATCTACAGAACAAAGAATACCCAAACACGACAAACAACCGCATCACAATAGTCATCAAGGAATGGTACATCTTTTTTTTCTTTTTTTTTTTAAAGGGGGAACTAGGTACAGTAGGGGAGCAGGGTGGGGGGTATAAAGGGAAATGGGTCAGTTTTGTAGTTTTCAACATCTATTTACAAAAGGGCGTCATATCATTGCCAGAAGGTGTGGTGCTAGTTGGGTTATAGTGTTGTCTAGCTGGTTCTTTCTTCTCTCTCCTCGTTGGTGTACAAAATACACATTTTTTTGGATATGGGAGGGGGGGGGGGGGTTCTCACGTTTTGGGGGGTAAGTTTACGTACTTTGTTTTTCATCTCATTCTCCGTGTGCGGTTGTGGGGTTTTTTTGCGGATTAAGTTCCGAAACAAAACATGGTTCCACAAGACTTAAGGACGTCATGCCATTCTTTTTTTTCCCTCTCTCTCTTTTTCTGATACGCCACTTGCTTCCAGCAGTGATGTTTTACAACAATTTTCAGATGGCGTATTGAAAAAAAAAGTGTTTTGTAATACTGTATTGAGATAGAGTGAGAAACACATTCATTATGGTAGTGGACGTCGGAGAATTTCGAGTTGAAATCTCTATTTTGGGTCTGTCTCAATCTCGTGTATGCTTGTTCAGAAAAGAAGACAAAGAAAATACTCCTGTTTTCTAGTAAGAAGGGACTATTCTAGCAATATAACACACGTCTTCAATACCTCGTCTATCAGCAAAAAAAAGGATTTATCACATATTATAACTTTGATGCAAGCACGCTGCTCACAATGCTGTCCTAAAGGAGTTAAATCTGATCGGCTATTTACAGTAATGCTAACTTAACCACAGTATCACATGGGGCCGAGTTGTGTCCCTGCCTCATCATCAGTACTACTATAACGCATCTTACCGACGCACACTTATCCAACCTGTACTCTTATATATAAATAATGTCAAAAAAAACAAAAACAGCAGAGACGTTGCGCCCTCATATCACAATTGATAACGCCTAGTCTGGAATAATGATCATTCTAACAATAAAGAGTGTGATTGAGCATGACAAGAGTGCAGACTCCGCCATTCTTTAACACTATCAGGCCTAGTGTTAAGTTTTAACCGTTTCCGAGCAGGTAATGCGCGATTCTGACCGTAGAAAGAATGTCTGTGCTATTCAAGATCGTTGGTTTCTAAAAGCAGCACACTTACGCTGTGATGCCAATGTATCACATTAAAACTGGGCTATATTTTTTTTTTATAACATGGGACCAAAAACCTTAATGACAGTTGTCTGATTTGGCCATGACACACTGCCCTTAGAGCTCTGAAGAGATTGGTGGAAACGTTCTGCATCAGTTGGGGGAAACTGTTGACAACTACAAATGAAGAAAACAAAATGGCTGTAAGCTCATTTCAGCACGAACATGTGACTCTTACATCCCCCCAATTTCTTTTCTTGATGTACAAAATATTGTTTAGATTGCTGAAGGTCAGCTTTGAAAATCAGTTTCTCATTTCAGTTACACTGGGGTTTTATGGGGGTTGGGGTTATGGTTTTGTTTTTTGGGTTTTTGGTTTCTGCCAAGTTCACCTCTTTCTCTTAAAGACTCTTTAGTTCAAAGCCGTCTGTACCCTGAAGTCTACTTTGAGGAGAAGGAGGGGTGGGGAGGGGGGAGAGACAGTTCTACCGTGTATGCACACACCGTGAGCAAATTCTTCCAACCCGCTTTCCTTAAAAGGTAAACGAACCAACTGCAGGCTAGCTGAGTAAAGAGCAAGTCGTTTGCTTCTGGTAAGATCCGAGTTAGTGCCGAGTTTAACGCCTTGGAATGAATTCAAAATTCAACACGCTGATACAGAGATATCAATCAATACATAATGAAACGAGCAACATCAAACAATCAAACGCTGAAAAAACGGACCCAAAGAGGCAGAAACTCCAATGACCTCAAGAAACGACTTCCAAAACAGATGCAACAAGTGAACTTTTTGTCTGCGGACAAAATATGGAACGGTTCCAACAACACAGCCATACGCTGACAAAACGTGTATAATTATGTTGTTGTTGCTGACTTTGTCATTCTAAAGCGACACACAGAACGGCACAAAATCGAAAGCGTACGGATGACAACTACCAGTATGTACGTACGACTAACAAACACTGGCACTCAGGTCAAAGGTGAAATGATTCCAACCTAGTAGAACGTTTTGTTGTTGTTTTTGTTGTTGTTGTTGCCTGTTGTTTGGTATATGTATGTGTGTGTGTGATGCTGAACTGATGACTGAAAACATGTTACCTCGAGAGTCTGGTCAAAGAGGAAACCAACTCCTCTCTCTCTCTCTCTCTCTCTCTCTCTCTCTCTCTCTCTCTCTCTCTCTCTCTCTCTGTCTCTCTCTCTCTCTGTCTCTCTCATACAGTCATGTGTACGTAGGGACGACGAGACCGACAAGTGAAAAGTGGCATCTGTAAAAAATACGCAAGACCACATTTGGCACACGAAGTACAATTGCACAGCATTGTATAATTATGAGTTCATAAACTTTGAAATTAAACCCCGCCTCTCATGGCAACGACCCACCCCCACCCCTCCTCCCCCAAACATTGATTGTATTTGAATCACAAGATTTAGCTATGTTGTTATCATTTCTCCAATAAGTTAATTTAAATAGTTCTGACCAAAACCCTAGAAATCTGCTGCTGAAAAAAGGTTAGTTTTAGAACTTGTATATCACAAAGAGCAATCTTGACAAGAATTTTGCGTAAAAAACTGGTTTAGAAATGACGGAGTCATTAGAACAAGTATAGTTGTCTTTAGCAGTCCGGCTGTTTCAAAACTTGTATCTAAATTGCGAAGAAGAAAAACAACACCTGCAGTAATTCCTTTGTTATCCGTGTTTTGAGCTATTCTGACACATCTTTCCAGGAGCGTTTACTTTCAGATATTCCACACTTCTTCAGGGTAACACGAGGTTAATTACCATACGTGCAAAGACACGCATAGGCCTAAAATGGCCGCCCCCCATTTTTGGGAGGTGGGGGGTGAGTTTCAACATGAAGTATTCAAGAGTGTTGTCAATATCAAAGTAATATTATGCCCAATCAGGAAGCACTTTTACTTGCAGTCCCAGCTTCCAACAAGTATAATTATTATTATTATTATTATCAGCAGTATTCTGGACAACACACTGACCCACGACAGCAAAGAGTTCAAACGAAATTTTTCAAACAACTTGTTGGTGGGTTTTTTATATCCCCACGAACATCAAAAGTACACACGTGATTTATATAATACTTATTTCGCTAAAAGGATGAGAATGTTGAAGTACATAGAACATAACTTCCACTCCAATACTACAAAAAAAAACCAGGACGCTTGTTGTATTCTAATCTTGAGAACTAAACTGATGCATTCATACCCCTGTGTACCCGTTTAATAGACCGTTTCAGATCCGACAAAACTTATCATAATTTATTTAGAATCCTCAACCCCCCCCAAGTTTGTTTCTGGTGCAAGTTTACGACCGTAGATGTAAAAAGAAAGTAATAAACATTCTTTCGAATGTGTTTGTATGTGCCATTTTCATATAATTTGATGATAATTGCTCTGAAGTATTTGGTTAGATTGTGTATGAATTTCCATGAGTAAGCCTCTATATATATATACATCATCCAGTGACAGACACTATGTAGACAGAATAAGGATGACTGGATTCTCCATGGCGCATCCTACACACGTCCTGGGGCCTTTAGAATAAGCAAACAACGTACTCTGAATCATCAACTTAACTCAGTTTTCAGTGAGACAATGTCTCGCAACAATTTGATGAATCTCTTGATTCCGGGTTTTGTCAACTTTGAAATTTGTTAACAACTCGCTTCAGTTATCTCTTCGTAATGCAAAAACATTAATATAAACATTTTTTTGTAAGCATGATGTTGTTTTTGAGAGGCTAAAAAATGCGAAACATGAACGCAAAAAATGTTGGTAAAGAATTTGAAAGCTGATTGTCTGAAGTCCAGACAGTTGATTTTTTAATAAAATGTTGTAGTCTTAGTTTTATCAAACTGTTTATTGTTAATTTAAAAAATAATAACACATGATTTAACTTTGGCTATGAAGAGGCTACAAGGGCCTTATTCATAGCAACAAATAACTGTTGAATTCTTATCACTATTTTATAGTCTTATTTTCTCCATCTGTTTACTGTTAATTTTCACACAAAAAGTGTTACACGTGATTTTAATTTTTTTGTCAAACAAAATAGGGCTACAAGTGCCTTATTCGTAACAACCAATAACTGTTTACTTTTTACAACTTTTCAAAAAAATATTCTGTATAACTATTAATATCTTACAAAACAAAAACAACACCGCTTAAAGCCACCTGATGTAACACTGCTTGATAGTGTCTGCAAGCTGGGTTATTTATGTTGGATGCAATGCACATATCAATACTTAATACAGGGGAGATTTGTACAGACAAACACGCGAGCCGCGACCTAACTTATGTACACACCAAAAACATCTACACGACTCTGAAAAAACAGGAGAGGGGAGGATGGTAGGGCGAGGGGAGGGGGGAGGGGTACGAGTGTGGGGGGTGGAGGGTGGGGTGGGGGGGTATAAATGGAATGGCATCACACGGTAACACCCAACACACGCTTGTTGATAGACAAGAATCACGGGCAGCAGTATAACCGTTATTAGACACGCAACAACACACATAGACATAGGCGACAAGAGAGTGTGTACAGTGTGCAATTCGGTAATACAGGGATAGGCCTCTTCCACAGTCGTAGCTCTCTTCTTTCTCTCTGTCATTTGTTATGTATGAAAGTCTGTCTGTGTCTCTAACCCCCCCCCCCCCCCCCCATCACTATTTTACTTTCATAATATTGTGTTTAGATGCTTGTCTGAATTGTGTTGGAGCTGACGTAATTATCTATCTATCATATGATGGTTATAGTAGTAGCTGTGTCTTTTGAATGTGAAGGAGAGATGCCATTATGTTTTGTTGTGGGTTTGGTTGGGTTGTTTTTTTTAGGGTGAGAGATTGCTTTCTACGAGTTTTAGCCCTAAATGTGTGTGTGTGTGTGTGTGTGTGTGTGTGTGTGTGTGTGTGTGTGTATGTGTGTGTGTCTGTATGTGTGTGTGAGTGCGTACGCACACACACACGTGCACGCACACGCACGAGAGCACATACCAACACACACACACTCTACTTTTAAACCTGCATGAGAAAAAAACAACCCCAAACATCCAACCTCCTCTCTAATGCTGTACCTTCCTCAAAAGACAGAACTGTCGACACTAGTTGTACGTGACATTATTTTGTCGAACGACGGAGCGCCCTGCTTTCAACCGTGCTGCCGTTATCCGCACAGCGCAAACTGCAACGATTCGCTAACGATTTTCCTCTCTCCCCCTAACCCTCAACTGGAATTCCTCTTCTGTGGTAGCGAGTGGGGGGAGAGGAACGAACGAGGAAGCGTTCGCTTAATGTCCTTTCCGAGACCTTTTTTTTGCCGTTTTCCATTCAGAACATGTCTTCCTCTGCTTCGTCGATCGATTTTGCAAAGAGCACCTCGCCCTCTGCAAAAAGCCCCGCGCTTCCTTAAAACGCTTGTTAAACGACGGTATTTCGCAACGTTTCGGTTAAAAGTGTTGTGGAGCGGTGTCGTCTGCGTTTGAAAGTTTACTACTGCTGCTACTACTATCTTTGTGTAGCCGTTTCCTTCAAAATGCTAGGTCTCGTGTTGTGTGTTGAAACTAGCAAGAAGATAGTGAGCGTGTTAAGCTTGCTACTGTATGAATTGAGAAAAAGAGCTAAAAATATTTCAGAATTCGCATTTGAAGGTGGTTATTTCCAGAAACCTCTTTTCCTATTTTTAAGGGTTGTTTTTTTTTTTTTATTGATTCTTTTAACGGGTTTAGTTTAAAGCTTTCACATTTGGTAAGGTCTTGCGTTTAGGTCAAAAGCGAGCTTTGTTCTAAACGTAGTGATAATTATCGGCATAAAGTCTTTTCTTATCTTTTGTAAGCGGGGGTTTTGTGTTTTGTTTTGAGTTTGGGGCTTGGTCCTCCACTTTAAAGTGTCCCTACCCTCATAAGGTCAAGGTTTTCATAGATACAGGCCTACACAGTACACATCACCTGACATTTCAAACACAACACTTCCACCCACACCCAAGTTATAATTATTTTCAGAAAATCCTGTTAATTAAAAGGGGACCACAAATCCAAACCAAACTGACATCACACTCCTTTTCTTTTTATATATATATATATTACCACTCTTCAAATCCAAAAAAATCAGCTCAGCACTGTCTTGAAGTCCTCTTCTTTTTTTTTTCTCTCCCTCCTTTTGCAATGAGGGACATCGACAGCATACACAAAAAACCCCAAAACAGTCATAACCTGCATCACCAATGCTTCCTCTTAAAAAGAAAAAACCAAACCACGAAGCCCTGCACTATGTATACCATATCATCAGCATACGAAGATCTAGTCTACGACTTTCACTGAGAACCGATCCCTTTAAACATCCGCGCTTTAAGATGGCTGTGCTGACACAGCGAGGGAACCTGGTCGCCCTGCCAGCCCTGGCCCTTAGAACAACAGTGAGACAGACAGACAAACGGACAGAGAGACAGAGAGAGCCACACGGTCAGAGCACAGAAGGGAGGGAGGGAGGGCGGGGAGGTACAGCACACAACACGCAACACAACACACAAACATGACATGACCATATCGACGGAACGGGCTATCCTCAACAACAGCGGAGCCGCTCGCCAAAAGGGAATCTTGCATATGTATATCGCATGGACTGGAGGCCCAGCACAGTGAGAGAACACACCGACACTGACTGACACACTGCAGACAAAAAGTCCACGCCACTGATCCAAAATAATTAATTAATTAATAAAATAATAACAACGATTCACCCATTTCTAGAGTTCATTTGAAATCAAAATTGTAGGGTGTTTGGTTTTTTTCCAAAACAGAAATTCCCCACCCACTATCCCTTTGAAAATTAAAAACTGCACTCAATTTACGATCAGATCTTTTGAAGTAAGATCATTGTTAAATTCACCACCAAAAAAAAAAAATCTTCTACTACTACATCAAACATTTAAGATTTTTGGAAACAAAACCTCGAAAACCCAACGTTCTGCTTCTCTAACACTCTACCTTTTTTCTGTGTTATCTGTAACTCAGAGCAAATCATGAGTGGAAGGAATCCGGTTTCAGGAGCTAGAGAGACACTACAGTAAACACGCTGTTAGAAGTGTGCAACCCCTCCCCCAGCCCTAGATAACAAAAATAATGTCATGGAGTATCTCTCTCAACAGCAAGGTTTCCTCCACACGGAACGTGGAGTTTCACCGCAGCCAAATGTGCAATATCAAAATACTTCAAGAAAATAACTACCCCTTCCCACCCATGGTTCTCAACAAGGTACTAATACTTTACCTGAAGAACAAACTCTCTGTACAAATATATATAATTATACTATGCCAGACAGCTCGGGGAGGGAAAAGTCTTTTTTTTTCCTCTCCCCAAGCTTGCTTGACAGTCATACTAACAAGAAAAAAAGTCAGAAATTTAAAATGAAAAAAAAAGACACGAAAAGGGAATGTTTGTTTCTGTCAGTCACTGCTCCTTCTGCTCAGTAAGTAGTAGTAGCAGCATCAGCAGCAGTAGTAGCAGCAGCAGCAGTAGTAGCAGCATGCTCAATGGGCCCAGGTTACTGGGTACTATTCGCCTACACACGTATGAGATCAGCAGAGATATGGCTTTGGGGAACAAAGAAATGTCCCAACTTAAACAAAAACGAAAGCCTTTTTCTGAAGAGACCCCAAGAAACCCCACTTTCCACCATCCCTCCCCCTACCAACCCCCACCCCACCCTCTCCTCTCCACACTCTGACTTCGTCTTCCTCTACAGTTCTAGACGGGGGCCAAAACTGAGACTACAAAATGAAAAATGTACAAGTCTGTCTATCTACGTGAATGCTTTCTCCAGTGAGCTTGGTACACAATGCTGTGACCTGGAAAATCCTGCCTGCTCCGAAAAGAAAACGTCTTTTAGTGTAGTTGCAGTTCAACAATGTTAAGTTAAGCTCCCCCCATCAGTGGAAGATCTGGTTAGTCTGCCTTCATCAACAAAGTTCTGAAAAGTTCTTGCTGACGATTTCTCTTTTCACGTGGTAGTCAGGACAACACAACGGATGTAAAACACGATATCAGACAACAAAGAAAGCAAAAAAATTGGCTTTTTTTTTTTTTTGCTCCACTACAATAATGCAGCCTTTTTTTTTTTTTGAAAGAAAAAATAAACACACACCACGTTGTTGTTGTTATGCAATCTCGTTTAAACCAACAACAAAAAATATCCGTCACTTTCATCAAACCAGAATGTAGATTTTTGACATTCCTACAAATCAACCTATCTTTGGATACAAACTGGTAGAATGTTGGAACTCTCTAACGCAATTTCCTTTGAAGGTTTGTTTTTCCCCTTCCGCGATTTTTTAAACCTTTTCTTCTCTTCTTGTCAACGAGACCAGAAAGTCATAGGCACTCAACCGTAAGATAGACAACACTCGGCGTATGCCATGCCAAACTTAGGACAAATTCCTGGAAGTTTGACGATACAGGATAGTAAACACGTCAAACGAACTGGTCAGACTCGGGACCTACATGTAAACGTAGATCCAAGTCTGGCAACATAAGTAACTGGGGGTTACAATGACTCAAGATCCCTCCCTTTCCCACCCCACCCCAATGTGTATGCGTGAATATTCCAATAAACAATGACTATGCCAATAAACAAATCACCTACTGTTCTGTACGGTGCCGAATTCTTAACACTCAGAGCAGTCTTCAACCATGAGTGTCCAGATTTTCAATGATGAGGTCCTTCAAGCTTTGTCTAAAAGAAAAAAAATAAAGCAGCAGTTTACCAAAAAATCGAGGAATGTTGAGCCTGACTTGAAAAAAGAAAACCTGAATTTTCAAAAAAAATGAATAATGAACAAATCAATGGTGAAGCAGTTATTTCAAGGAACAGGAACAGATAAGACTGGGATGAGCAAACAACCGCATGCTCCATGTAGTAACACAAGCTCAACACTAGGAGAAGGAAAGGGGGAAAAAACAACGAAACAACCACAGCAAATAAAGCAATATTAGGAATCAGAAAACTGCAACAATAGTCTGGATTGGGAACAGAACGGGTGGGTGAGTGGGAGGAAGGGAGGGGATGTTTGAACTTAAGAATTGTTAACGACAGAGAAAATCATAACGGGGAACACGAATTGTTGTGAACACACATTTCTTCTTTTTTTTAAAAGAATGGTGTTCCATTTTTAACACATAAAAATGGAACAACCACCCCCTATTATTTTTTTGGTGTTTGATCAACATAATAAACGTTCAAAGTGACGACCACAGAGAACAGAATAGAAAGAACAAGCGAGAAAGAAAGGAAGAAAGGAGGGAAGGGGAGGGAAGGAAGGAAGGAAGGAAGACTCAAAAACCAAACACGACGCATGCCGAAGACAAAAACAACAAAAACGCAACTGAAATTGAAAGGAAATTTAATATGAACCACAAAACCAAAAGTGTATGGCCAAGAAGACAACCAAAGCAAAGAATCAGGACAATACGATAACCAAAAAATACTGAATATATATATTACCATTGTTGAGCAGTGGTGAAATCACTACGTGCACTAGAAAGTCAAACATAAAAAGTCCCACAATCATTCATAAATTATGCCGTTACCATATATTCACCAAAAAAGTTGGAGAGAGAAGAAAACGCTCAGCATTTGTTAACTAAACAGAAAATACACAACTAAACTCTACTTCGCATGAAGAAATAAAGACCACGATTATAAACAGATTACGACAAAAGAACACAAAAGAAGTAATTCAAGTTTTCATGATACGAGACACATATATAAATTAAAATAAGGGACGCGCCAATTCAGTGACGCATAACGTCACAACAGAAACCAGTTACCAAAATGGAAAAGAAAAGACAAATGACAGCAATAACTGACAAAACTACAACCGATATCTGTAGGTTTTCTTTGATGGAAAAAACAAACGAAAGAACAATAAACCAAGATGATGGGGCAGTCAAAAATCAAAAGAAGCAGTTTCAGTATCAAACCCCTCAAAACCAAAGACGCAAAAAAAGAACAATCGCAAATTGCACGGGATATAACAAACAGTCTGAGCTGGATCAATAGCCCAACCATTATGCATCAGTTAGTTCAAGTTGAAAATAAGATTATTTTAACTGTGCACTATTCTGGTTTTTTTGTTCTGCGGCACCCTAAACCTGGGGCATGAAAACCTATGTCCACGCAGACAGCATGTGAGGACAGGCAGATATGATGCAAAATACAAGACACACTGTTGTTTTTTTCTCTCTCAAACCAACACAGAACACACCCAACAAATAAACAAACTGTTCACACACAGAGTGCTGAAATCAAATTGTCAGTATCTTTTCTTGTAACCCCATAGATAATCCTGACACTCAGTCCAAGTCACCCTTGATAACAACCAGCAGTATTGTGAGACACATCAAGAGAAAAACAAACAACATGTGCCAAAAGTCTTGTCACTCAAATGAACCAATGGAAATGACTTTCTGTAACAATAATGATCAAGTGATTCGAATATAAAACAAATGTCTAATTTTCTCTTCTCTGATAAATCAGTGTTAGGTTGTTAGTTGATCTGCTATCTTTTGACGTATCAAAACTTTACGTCAAATTCAAAGGTTTTGAGTTTTGAAATGTCCAGACTGAAATCTTTGAAGAATGTGATAATGAACTTACCATCAGTAAACTGAAAACAATATGTTCCTCTATTTCGTGGCCAATATTTTACATTCATATTAGCAATCCAAAACTTCCGATTCAGCCCGTTATGTCTTTCAACAACTCCCGAGAAAAAGTGGTCCATTTCAGAACCAATCTACTGACCAACTTCTTTATTGTTGAGAGATGGTTGAGATCACTCTTAGTATTTTTTTTATGTGATATTTTACTGATAAAATATCTGATAACCAGAAAGACAATGCTATCGTTTCATTCCAGATAGTTACAAGAAAACCAGACTTTAAATCATCCAGCTGTCTGCGTAGCAGTTCCAAACCATACATGACTGTTGTGCTGCTCATGGTTACCAACATAGAACATGCCACAACACTGGTTACACAGAAAACAGATACCTTCGTTCACTTCATCAGAGCTGAGAGAAAAGAAGACATTCTGCAAACCTTTCTTAAGATTCTGCTACCATTCTCTCAAACCAAAGCAAAAAGAACCAAACTCTTGAATTTGCATCATATGTGGTTGTCCCCGTTGAACATGCACACACACCCACAAAAAGTGTATCTATTTTCACCCCCCAGCCCCACAGTCTTTGAAATAAGTAATGAGCTTCCTCAGTGGCTCCAGGAATGGCCAAAAGGCAGCCACCCCTACCACACCATCAGACAAAATGACTACAACTTGGAAAAGATGGATTTCACCTTGAAGGACAAAATACTGCACGTGTGGTTTAAAAATGAATACAAGTTTCTGTCTGTGGAACATGTTCTGCCTGATGTACTCGTGTTCTAGCTGTGCTACACTGGCAGCTCAACTGCTCGCTCGCTCTCTCTCTCTCTCTCTTTCTCTGCGGTTATGGTTTCCTCCTGTACAGTCTCTGTGCCAATGTCGGGGTCTGCAGACAGTCTACGGCTTCCGACTGGTGGCTTTGAAGGAGACTTGCAGCACGCGGTTGCCCAACGTGAAGCCGTTGAGGTTCTGGATGGCCACCAGCGCCTCCTCGTAGTTGGTCATGGTGACGAAGCCGAAGCCTTTGCACTTGCTGGAGGTGTAGTCGCGGATGACCTTGACGCTCTGCACTGCCCCGAAAGGCCCGAAGAGCTGCCACAGGACCGAGTCCTCCGTGTCGGGAGCCAGGTTGTAGACGAAGATGCACCAGCCAGTGCTGTTGAGGGGGGCCGGGGTGGTGGAGGCGCTGGAGGCTGCCGTGCCCGTGGTGGTGAGGGTGGGGGGCAGGATGGTGTTGGGCAGGATGCCGGGCTCCAGAGGAGAGTACCTGCGGCAAGAACAGAGGCACGGGTGGGATGAGCAGGCTGGCTGGCTGGCGGGGCAGTCTGCGGCATTGTAAGGACTGGACGACCGAGAACTTTACTACCTTGAATGGATCTCAAGAGGATTAAGGGGAGTATAGTAATCGTCTTGAGGAGCACAATAATCGTCTTGAGGAGTACAGTAATCGTCTTGAGGAGTACAATAATCGTCTTGAGGAGTACAGTAATCGTCTTGAGGAGTACAATAATCGTCTTAAGGAGTACAATATCCGTCGGGAGCCAGTATTGAGAGACAATAATCGTCTGAGCAGTGTTATGGGCCGGGGTATAGATCGTCTGAGGCGACCTATCGTCTGGGAGTGCAAATCGTCTTGAGGAGACATATCGTCTTGAGGAGTCAATAATAGTCTAGCGAGCAAAATCGTCTTGGGATGACAGCTGCTCGCTTGAGGAGTGACATAACGTCTTGAGGAGTAAAGAATCTTTGAGGAGACAATAATCGTTGAGATTACAATACTCTTGAGGATACAAAATAGTTAAGGGAGTACAATATCGTCTTGAGGAGCACAATAATCGTCTTGAGGAGTACATAATCGTCTTGAGGAGTACAATAATCGTCTTGAGGAGACAATTCGTCTAGAGTACATAATCGTCTTGAGGAGTACAATAATCGTCTTGAGGAGTACAATAATCGTCTTGAGGAGTACAATAATCGTCTTGAGGAGTACAATAATCGTCTTGAGGAGTACAATAATCGTCTTGAGGAGTACACTAATCGTCTTGAGGAGTACAATAATCGTCTTAAGGAGTTCAATAATCGTCTTGAGGAGTACAATAATCGTCTTGAGGAGTACAATAATCTGCTACACCGTGAGACCAGCTACATAACCCAATTAACAATTGACCTGCTCTGTAGTTTCGTGGTTTTCAATTTGATTTGTCACACAAAAATTACCATTCATCCGTAAGTATTTTTTTTTAAATGTAAATACCCACAATACCTTCCATCTTAAGGTGTCAACCAAACATGAAATTCGTCTTTTTTTTTTTAAATTAGCTATACCGTCTTCCATGATTCAGTCGACGGGGATATAATCACCAGAGAGTTTAGAAGAAGGAAGAAGCGAGACAGGACCTCCTATCACTACGTCTGCCCCATTAGGGACATTCATAAAAACGCTAACACAGCCATCTTCTTAACTGGGAAAGAGACCATATTAATTAAAGGGTCAAATCCCACCCCATCATCCACCCACACACAAGTAACAACAACAACAAAAATGCTGTCCCCCCACCCCATCCCTGCACCCCCCCACATGTAAGCAGGACAGGTACCTAAACCTGCTGGTGGCCGTGGCGTGATGGATGGGTCCAAAGAAGCGGCGGGTGGGGGACAGGTAGGTGGCCAGAGCTAAGGGGGTCATGCCGGCCAGGTTCTTGTTGGAGCTGGGCGAGTTGGCGAACTTGACGGTGATGGGGTCCACGCAGCCCTCCGGGATGTGGTTGTTCAGCTTCTGGATGGCGCGCTCCGCTTCGCCCCGCGTGTCGAAGCGGATGAAGCCTACCCCTTTGGACAGCCCTGCAACAGGGAGGAGAGTGAGCACGCTGTGTGTGTCTTTGGTCCAGTGTGTCGGGTACAGAAGATGTGGGAGGAGGAGGAAGAGGAGGAAGAAGCATGAAACATTTGTGTTTGTTCACAAAAAGATTGAGGATTGTGAATGTAAGGTGGTACATCTTAATTCGTTTAAAATTTATGAAAAATTAAAAGTTCGTTTATCGTTTTATTTAAAACAAAATGTCTGAATGTGTTGGGGTTCAAAAAGATGATAAAAGGTATGGTTACATAAATGTTATTTCTATGGTAAATACAGGATCTATTTTCTAGTACAGTAACAAAAACGGATTCATTGTTCAACTGATAAATGATATTTAATGTTAAAAGTTGGGGGGGGGGGGGGGGGGGGGGAGTTATCTGCACTGAAACTCCTAGGTCCTGCATGATATAAACCACTGAAAGAAAGACTGATAGTTGCCAGTGTGTAGATCTTTAAGTAAATATTCCGAAAAAGTGGGGGGGTGGTCTTTACAAATTTGAATGTAGCATTGTAGGTGTCTACTATGCTGCTCAAAATCTGTTTTCAAAAGAAAACACAGAAGATGCTTTCATAGCAAGTGTTGCTGTTCTATGGTGCCGAGATATCTGGTTTTGATTTGCTGTGCTTTTTACCTTGAGGTTCAAAGTCCATGCCTCAATACATGTTCTCAAGAAAATCTACCCTGGTGACAACAATGTGCTGTCATAAAGAGCGCAGCACCTATTTTCTGTTTATTTGTTGACTCGTGGCAATGGACTTTTCATCGCACCAAAACAGCATTGTTATTGTACTGCATTGTATCGTTGTGTATTGTGTTATACTGTATTGTATTGTATCGTTGTGTATTGTATAAATGTGCGGCCATTAGATATTTCTCTGCCAAATTCGCACTGTCTTTCAGAGAATGTAGTGCATAGTTTGGAGAAATTCAGTCATTGTTCTTTTACGAGACGTGGGCACAATTTTCTCGTTTTTATACTCTGCCCGTGGGGGGGGGGGGGGGGGGGGGGGGGAAAGAATTTTCTTGTATTTTTTTCCAGGACAAAATTACGGTTTTGTTGCCCTTGGCTCTTTTACTTGCAGCAGACGGGGATCTTGACTAATATTCCCGATAATTGCATATTATGTTCTCTGGTTAAATATGTGCAACAGTGTATTCCTTCAGTTACGATAGTCCTATTCGTTTAAGTAACGAACAATGGTGGTTTGAAGAAGTACTCTTACAATTTTCATCCAAAATATTTGGAAAGGCAAATAAGCACGGAGCTACGCAGAAATACATAATTTTGTGTGTGTGTGTGTGTGTGTGTGTGTGTGTGTGTGTGTTAACGTACATCTTTCAACTTTAGACTAAATGATGTGGTGTGATACAGAAATTAAAGAAAATATTTATCAATTTAGCCTTTTATTTCTAAAATAAACAACCTAAATTGCATACTTTACTGTATTCCTATATATCATCACCAGTACTAGCACGCATTGATACTATTCTCACAACAATGATGATTCACTCTTAATAGAATACTTTTAAAAAATGCTCACGAACCTTAATCGGAAATTTATTAAATACTTTAAATTGCTTAAAGTTTTAACACAACAAGATATACATACACGATATAGCAATACTTAGGCAAGGCAATACATACAATGATGATATTCCAAACATAATCAACCAATCTTCGATATCTCATTGACAAATAGAAACTTTAAGTACACTTTCGTTTTTCTAGCAAAGTTAACAAAGCAATTTATCCTTTAAATCACCACTTGTGCAGAGAGATTTCAAACGAGTACAGATGTAAGCTAGGGCAGACAAAATGAAATACCCAGTGTGTACGATGGCAACAGAGAAAGAATAAGCAGGGCATCCATATCAAAAGCACACAGGCACGCAAGTACCATACAACTGTACAACCACCAGCCAACATCTGGTTTATTACACGGTGGTGTGACCAATGCAAAATGAGTACACAACAAAACAACAGCCAAGCACGAGCATATACATATATATATATATACACCATTAGCACAGCAATACGTAAAATACACACATTTCTATTAAGTACACCAATGCTTGCATGTCTGAACTTTTTTGTTGTAACTTCCGTGTATGAATGACTGATTGACTGAGAGATGTTTGTTATGATGGTATCAACACAAGGCCCGCAATCGTTATGGTTTTTTTTGTTGTAATTATCATGACACTATTTTATCCTTTTTTTCCTATCCATGAATCGCTAAATGAATTTGGACTATTACGTACGTACACACAACAAAGAATGTATTGGAAAACACACTCACAAACAAAGAGAGAGCGAAAGAGAGAAAACTCACTGCCATTCCTAAGAGATGTTGGTATTTTGATTTGATTGTTATTGTACTGCTTGATTGAAGAAACTGTTTGAGATATCGATGAAATGTAATAGCATGTGTTACGTTCAGTATGCTACAAATGTAACATTCTAATCAGAGAAAAGAGAGAGAAGAGAAAAGATATTTTTTACACCTTTTTTATTAATAAAAAAACTTGTTTTCAAAATTGCTTCAAAATCAGCCTTATCTAAAAGAAAGCAGAAAATTCCAAGTCGAACTGCAACACTGAAAAACAACCCCCAAAAAGGCGCCATGAACAAACGTGTTCTCCCTTCAAAACCGATCAGCACACTTTTGATTTGAATTTGATGGCGGCAATTTCCAAGACGTTCATTGGGTCTTGCCCGTTAGAGTCTAAAGCGACTTGAAATTGACCGCCCGGCGTGTCTATGGCTCAGTCTATTGAGCATCCATTGAGGGAGGCAGGATACAGCCCTGCTGTTAACCCTTTATGCCCCACCTTCATCTGAAGACTGCCGTCTCTTACACCGTTTAGAGTTTGATCACAAGCAGAGTGCTCTCCCTCCTTTCTGAAGCGTTTTTTGTCAACTCATCAACATCTTCAGCTGAGTGAAGCTTTTGCACTTTTGCTTTTCTTTCTAGTTTTACTTCAGCTTTCAACGTTCTGAAGAAAGTGGGATGTGCAAGCGCGCATTTTGTTTTATGCACTCTGAATAAAGTTTATCCCCCAAAATCTACGTAATCCCATGCTTGATCCTAACCGGCAAGACTGTCTTCCCTGTGTGCTTGGTAGTTTTGCTGATGTGTTCACCGCCCACCTTACGGTAAGACGGGTAACAAGACGTAAACTGCTGTACTTTATTATTTTTTTTTGTATTTTGTGTTTGATCGTTGATGATCGATTGACACTTTTTTTTCTAGACTATGTAGTTCCTGCGTTTAACAAAAAACCCAAACTATATTTTGAACAATTTCCCTGAACACACTACCAAATTCCACATGGACTGTATTGTACAACTGCGCGTTTCATAAGCATTCTGATATTGCTACGTGATAGTTCCTTAGAATAATGATAGAACAACTCAATGCAGAGAGTTAGTTCAATTCAACATGTAAACTGGATTTTCTGCATTACGCGTATACACGTCGACGAATAAAGCACAGGCAGACTTACATGCATGTCGACCTGGAAGGTTCTTATGTTTTGCATCCTTCACCAACTTCTGAGAATCGGTCCAACTTTCATACTCTGCTTTTATTTGTCTCACCGAAATCCATGCTACACTGCGACACTTTGAAATCCAAGTGCCAAAAAAATGAACATGGCGATATTTCGGAAAACACATTCGCAAAACTGACCTTTAAAGCCTCCTTTAAACCACAGAAACTGTGGCATTTATTGATTCAAAGAAGAAAAAGAATGAAGAGAAAAGAGAACCAGATTGACAGAAGAAACCTTATCGCTCTGACAACGGCTATAGCCGTCTTCAATCTGTTCAGAAGTTTTGTTGTTTTTTTTATTATTATTTCAAGACAGAAAGAAAAAGAAAGAGAGGAGAACTAAAAAAAGCACGGACATTTTGCATCTTTTTATCAAACTCTGAGCCACGTAACAAAAACAGAGAAGAAGCTGTGGGGGCAGCCATTGAAGATATGGCCCTAGTCCACTGATTCTGAGGTAAAGGCAACTAGCATGACCAGGGCACTGTCAGAGAAGTTTAAAAATAGGCCTAAATCTATTTCTGGAGTGCTGTCACTGTCTTGTGTCCCCAAGAGCTGTTTTTTAAAATGATTTTTAGGGTTTGGTGTTTTTTTAAAATAATATTCTTTAAAGAAGGACTGTTTGGTTTCATATTAGACCCTGTGATGGCTTACTTTATTATTTGGAGTCATTCTTTTAAAGCCAGCCTAAACCGAGATAGTCAGCAATAGAAAAATGTCTGTTTGTCAGAAACGACATTTTCTATGCGAGCATGCCCTTTATATTAGGCCCAATATGATTGGAGAGAGAGAGAGAGAGAGAGAGAGAGAGAGAGAGAGAGAGAGAGAGAGAGAGAGACTTTAGTAGTTCATGTGCTCACTGAATGCACGACAATCTGATCACTTCCGCCCACCCCACCCCTCCCGCCAAAAAAATAAGTGGAAAAGTTTCACTGTCAGTAATAAGAACAGCAACAACAAAATCTTTAGCATGATCCCCTTAATAACAGTTGTCTTTCAATGTTATCTTAGAGAACAAAGTACGGTTTCTTTGCTATGATAATTATATCTTTGCTCCTTTCGTTCCTATATCTCCTTCGTGGTGTTTGAAAAGGCATATGACACAAATGTAGTTATCTATCCTATACACGTTAGCAAAAATAAATGGAAAGTTAGTTCATCAAACATGCCATTGAAGGGTTAGAGGTCAGTCAATGTGACACCCATATGTTAATTTTTTCTATATACAGTTATTACCCACTATCCTCCCTCCCCATCCTCACCCCCCTCGTCTATTATTATCTTGAAATCGCAGAATTAATGTTGAGGAATGTTGTCTTTTCAGGATTCAGTATTTTGGGGGTATTGCTGATGTGAAAGATGAGTTTTTCTTCTATTTGATTTTTGGTTTGAAATGCTATGTATAATATACCTTGAACAATACAAATTACGAATGTTGACCCCCATCCCCCCCCCCCCCCCCCTTTCCCCCAGCTAAGCTAAGCAGCATCAAGTGTGGTTACCACTTGGATGGGTGACCGTATGCGCGTCTTGGCTTCAGTAGTATACAGTCCCCCAGTTCCCCTAGCTGTAAATGGGTACCTGCCCTCTTTTGGGTCAGGGAAGGTAAAGCAGCCAGGGAGAGAAGATGGGCGCCGCCCTCAATATGCTGGCCCCTAGAGAAGTGAGGTCTCTGACGCCTCAATCCCCTACGACCTTATAGGTTATGGGACACCTTTATTTAGATACTCTGGCTCTACCCTTCAACAGTGAAATCAAGCTTGGTAAGAGCAAAGGGTTAAACTGTATCCCCATTATTTCTGTTTGTTAAAACAAATATCTCTGTGTAGAAAACGAAAGAATGGCAGCAGGTTAGGAGAGAGGTAGAAAGAAAGAGAGACACTATGAAAGCAAGGTGCATCCGACTTCTGAGAGAAAAGCATGTGCTACACACACACACACACACACACACACCACACCAACACACACACACACACACACACACATGGAATAGACACCAACGCTACACCACACACACCACACAGAGTGAGTTAACACTTTCACAGCCAACATCAACAACGGGCCAAAAACACACAAACAAAAAACCAGAAAAAGTCCAGCATCTCATGCAAGTTAGGCACAGAAGGTCTCGCTCAGTTCAAATAAACACGTAGAGAGATGAAACAGCAGTATTAAAGATTTAAAACAAAAAAAAAACATTTTTTAGAAACAAACAAACAAAAACAGAAAGCTGAGCAGAAATCAAAACAAAATGGCAGCAGATCGAAACGCTAAACGAGAAACCTAATTCGAAGACAGAAATACAGAATTACAATAATAAAAACAACCTCAACTTTTGAATCAAACAGGTTTTTTTCTCTCCAACGAACACCGAAGTTGACACTAACTAAAAAAAACAACACAACAAAAAACAAAAACAAAAAGGAATAACCAATGCAACAGATATCCAAGAGTTAAAACAAACCCAAACAACTAAAAATAACAAAAACAACACAAAATAATTCAGAAAACAAAACCCCAAAAAAGTTAAACAGGAAACCAAAACAAAAAACAAAACAAAACCAGCTCAACTGTAGTGAAAGTTAAAAGGGCACAAACCAAAAAAATACCCAAAAAACAGATGATTTTTTGAAAAAAAAAAAACTGACCAATCATGCATTTTGTAAAAAAAAAAAAAAAATTGAAAAAAAATTGAAAAAACAGAAACCAGATTCTGACCTGTGTTTGTATCATAAAGAATTCTGGATGTAATAATCTTCCCACACTGCGAGAACAGTTTCTCGAGATCCTGCTGGGTCAATGCCCTTGGCAAGCCGCTTATATACAAGTTAGCACCCTTTATACTTTCACTACTGGGCCTTGCGTATGACACCTAGAAACATGTGTGAAGTCGTGTGAGTACAGAAGGCTGACACAGACATCCAAAAAACATCATCATATTCATCGACACTTTTCGATACATCAGTGACATTCTTGCTGCTTAGGACAAGGTAGATATGACTTTTGTTTCCCCCCTTCTAGTCTTTAAACATTACAAGGCATATTTATTGAACAATTCAGTCTTTTTATGTTTTATTACTTTCGTTGTTCAATTTTTTTTACAAGAGAAATCGAACATTTAAAATATCATTTCAGAGCCCATTTGCTTTACAAAACATTCTCACCAGTTAAGGATATTTTTAAAAAAAAGAAAACTTTGATATTTCAAATGAAACTGAAAGAGTGGAAACGAATCAAATCAGAACAATAATGTAAGGAAACCCAATTAACAAATCAAAGCCAAGCGTAAAGTTTCCTCTATGGTGAAAGAAGGGAGGGGAGGGAGGGGAGGGGAGGGAGGAGGAGGTTGGGGGAGAGGGTGGGGGTACTGAAGGGGAATGATGGAAGGAACAGGGGGGGCACACACTGCACCAAGAATCGGTTCTGATGTATCAAGAAGTGTTTGTAACTGTTTGGCCACAGCCCTTAAAGGCTGCAGACTGTTGGAAAGTGAAATCAAAATGTCAAAGCATGGCAGTACCTGTCGTCTGGTCATATAGAATTCGTGATGTAATGATATTCCCGGACTGAGAAAAGAGATTCTCCAAGTCCAACTGTGTCATTGATTTGGGCAAGCCACTAATATACAAGTTAGCTCCCTTAATGCTCTCACTGCTTGGTCGAGCAAAAGACACCTGGAAAATCAACACAGACTTGTAAAAATGCAAAACAGAACGGTAAAACTGATCATTTGTGGACAATCAGGACAGACAAAACGAAAGGTTTCAGACAGGTTGAGGGTAACGCTAAAGTAATAATAATAAAAATAATAATAATCATTAAAAACTAAACTGAGAGTGAGGTGAACTAATCCAAAAGGAAAAACTGCAAATAAACGTTAATAACATAACGATACCATTGTAGTAAAAAAAAAAAAAAAAGGTTAAAAAAAAACCAAAAGTGCAAAAAAAAAAAAATGAATGCAGCAGTTGCAGATATCAACTGAAAAGGACACTAGTTACGTTGGGCATTCTGCTGATGACACTAAACATGATCACATCCCCCACTATGAAGGTAGATTCCTTCTCTTTTTTTTAACCAATGAAGATGCTGAGAAATGAGCTAAACTAGTTTCTACGGACATGGGTACCCTGATTCAAATTTTCAAAACCACAGAAGAACTCTCCACTTTTTTTTTTTGAAGAAAAACAAGGGGGTCCATAAGCGATAGCTTTTACTTCCCAACAGAGCAACGATACATAAGTAGACTATACTTTATATAACAAAAATATCATTACAAGATACACCCAACGCTACATCATTTAGTTATCTTCTTCATGAAGTTTTAGCCCTCATGTTTAACCTGTTTAATGACAGAGTGGGTCGCCCTTTTAGCATCGCTAAGTTCATCATTCCCTAACTTGTCGGACACATACTGTAAAAATTGCAGGATATTTGGTAGGCTATACGTCTTCCATACATCAGTCATGCACACGAAGGCAGCTGACAAATTTGAGCATTGTGTAAGTGACGAATATAACTCCGTTTACAGAATATATGACAATTTGTTTTAGAATATGTTTCATACTTTAGACTAATGTCAATGGGTTTGTTTTTTTTATTAGGGTTGTCCAGCCCTTTTGTTCCTAGCTTTAAAACCTATCTGGAAATATTGGCAGGTTAGAACTTTTATTACTGGTATTTTTTTGGCAGGGTTTCTCGTTATCTTTTCTAGTTCTTTGATGCAATGGCACTGTGTTGAAACGCCCCATATACGCATACTACCCTTTATTTGCCATGAAGTGATCACACAAGATTCAGCTTCACCCGCTGCGAGGGTAAAACCTTGGGTGCATGACGTGTGTGTTTGTCTTTTCGTAACGCGCTGAATCCTGGCACAAATTACAGAATCTCTCAAGTGCATTTACACACATGCATTGGTGGGAGGGAACTGGCAGGTCTGCGTGTAGCTTGACCTGGAAGATCTTAAAAAGATTCCATCCTTGATTCAAACAGCGCCTCTAAGGCCCAAACAAATATTTCGTGATTCACATGATAAGAAGTCAGCTATTTGATATTAGAAGTCCAACAAGTATGTTCTTTCGAGCCAGAAGGCCCATAGAGCCGGAGCTTATCCCGGTTTCTGTAGCGTTAAGCGAATTGATGGTTTTTCACCACCCCTGTGACAGGACGCTAGTCTGTCGCCAGATACTTCCCCAGCAGAGCTGGTACCAACTTGTACACTTGGGTGGAGTGAGGAAAATAGGAGTAAAGTGTCTTTCCCAAGGGCACAACACCGAGCCGAGCGGGGATCGAACCCGCGACCTCTGGATCACGAGTTGACCGCCTAAACCACTCGACCACGGTGCCTCCTAGAAGTCCAACAACATAGAATTAAAAGATCAGATCACGTAGGGTTTTGAAGTCAAATAACTTCGAATTAGAAGTCAAATGAGAAAACTTAAATGCAAAAAGAAGTTAGGACTAGAAATCGAATAAATTTGGATTTGAAATCAAGGAGTGACTTAAAGTGAAATGACGAATGAATCAGGAGTAGAAGTCCATGTTCCAAAGCAGTGCGGAAAGACTCAGGAATGAAGTCAGACACTACACCACTGACTGATGATCAGGTTTTTAGCTAAGAGCCGTCTGTTTTAAGATATTCTTCTATACAAAGGACTGGAACAGGTGCAGCAGAAACAAGTGTAACAAGTCTGCACATATTATACAAGCCCTGCGACATTGAGGTTTTAGTTTACGTTATATTCTTTAGGGGTGGAAAATGTTTTCTTTCAACTTTTCAAGGACTGTGTGGTCTGTATATATGTATATAAAATTGAATAATATATATGCATATGCTAATAGTTTATTACAAAGGTGTGCAAAGTCTTTTTCAGAAGGTTTTATATCCAAAAGTCAGGTCTGGATTATTTTGAACATCTATTTTAGTTTTTTTATACAGTTTTTAAAAAGACAGTTACACTTGAAACTTTGCCCAATCTCCCACCCACCCCCACCCTCATTAACTCAAGGCCTAAAGCAACTGACTGCAAATGAAACACAGTTGAAATACACAAACAGTACAGATGAATAAGTTATTTTTTAAAAATAATGTCAAAAATACAAAAACCA
>CM054140.1:71794822-71802322 GCA_028751875.1 Rapana venosa | reverse complement strand
TAGTAATATTTGCCTTGCAAGACTTTTTGGTTTTTGTTTTTATCTGCCTCTCTCTGTCTGTCTGTGTCTTTCTGTGTCTATCTTTGTCTGTCTGTTTCTTTCTCTGTCTCTCTCTCAATTCATTTTGTTTTTCTTCAACATTCAAGCCTCTGTCTCTGTCTGTCTTCCTGCTCACAGTTATCAAGTATCAGGTTCCATCATTGTGATTATTACAAAGAGATTTATGCTCGTAGATTTTTCAAATTTCTGCAGTTGCCATGCTTATTCCTCCACCTTGTGAAAATAGATTTGAATCTCTCTTCTCTCTCTCTCTCTCTCTCTCTCTCTCTCTCTTATATATATATATATATATATATATATATATATATATATATATATATATATATATATATCCTCATAGTTATGAAGTAGTAGGTTCCATAAGCGTCTTTAAAACAGTTGCTTGAACGGTGCAACACCTTTCCATACTACTACTACTACTACTACTCCTACTACTTCTACTACTACTCCTACTACTTCTACTACTACTTCTACTACTACTACTACTACTTCTACTACTACTACTACTACTACTACTACTACCACCACCACCACCACTATTACTACTACTAGATGATACAGGTAACGGAATTCATGTTCAAATGTGTAACGTTTTGTATGGTACTATACTATGTTGTACTGCGTTGCACTGCATCGTATTGTATTGTACTGCATCATATTATAATTATTGCACTGTGTCATATTATATTGTACTGCACGGTACTGTATCTTATTGTGTTGCGCTAAATCGTATTGTACTGTATTGCATTTGTAATGTACTGTATCGTGTTGTGATGCATCGAATCGTACTGCCCAATGTTGTACTGTACTGCATCGCATTGTAGCTTATTGTATAGCACTCTGTTGTCTTGTTTTGTACTGCACTCTATCGCATTGCATCGCAGTGCACCTATCGCGTCGCGTTGTACTAGTGTGCTGTACTGTGTTGTACGGTACTGCATTGTACAGCAGAGCACTTTCAGCCACTGCAGATTTCTCCAGCCACACACACACACGTGTGGGTGTACCTGGTAAGTGGCAGGGCTGCCAATGAGCTACATCATCATTCTCATCAACTTCAAAGGCATTGTTGCCGGCTGTGTCTTTGGTCTGGCACCATTCTGACTGCGATCATACACAGAGAGAGACACAGGAGAGAGAGGAGGAGGAAGAGAGAGAGAGAGAGTGAGAGAGAGAGAGAGAGAGAGAGAGAGAGAGAGAGAGAGAGAGGAGGAGAGAGAGAGGAGGAGAGAGAGAGAGAGGAGAGAGAGAGGGAGAGGAGAGAGAGGAGAGAGGAGAGAGGGAGAGAGAGAGGAGAGAGGGAGAGAGAGAGAGAGAGAGGAGAGAGGAGGGAGAGAGAGAGAGAGAGAGGAGGGGAGAGAGGGAGAGAGAGAGAGGATGAGAGGAGAGAGAGGATGGAGAGAGGGAGGAGGAGAGAGAGAGAGAGAGGAGGAGAGAGAGAAGAGAGGGAGAGAGAGAGGGAGAGAGAGAGAGAGAGAGATGAGGGAGAGAGAGGGAGGGGTGAGAAAAAGGGTGGAAGGAGGGAGGGAAGGACCGACAGAGAAACACACGCACACGCGAAAAGAAAACAAATCACCCAATGACAAGCCATTTCAATGGAAACCATATCAGTAGCAAACTTCTGCACACATACACACACACACAACACAACACAACTCAAAACAACACAACCTCCCGCCACCCTCCCGTGACAAATTAACCGTTTCTATAGAAACGATATGCATGAAAAACACCCCACCCCCCCCACCCCCCCAAAAAAAAAACAACCAACAACAAAAAACCCCACATCCCAAAAACCCAACGCAGCAGACGATGTCAAGATTCCGACAAGCGTGCGCGCCCAACTCTGGCAAGGAGGCGAGCGAGGACCATCATTAACTTCAAAGGCATTGTTGTTGTTGGCCTGTTGTGTTCCTCTTGTTGGCGCTGCATCTAACAGGCCCCCGAGAATGGAAGATGGGAGGGGTGGGGGGGTAGGGGTTGGAATTGGAAAGGGGGGGGGGGGGGGGGGGGGGATTGTGGATGGAAAGAAGGTGGGAGAAGGGGTAGGAAGGGGGGAGGGGGTGGTGGTATTGGGAAGTGACAACCATAATATCATTCTCTCTTACTTTGTTTGTCTCTCTCTATCACTCTCACTCTCTCTCTCTCTCTCTCTCTCTCTCTCCAAACACACACTCACACACATTCTCTGTGTGTGTCCTCGTGTGTCTCTCTAGCTCTCTCTTCAAACATACACACTGTTGTTTCTCTCTCTCTCCCCCACCTCTCTCTCTCTCTCTCTCTCGCCCTCTCTCCCCACCTCTCTCTCCCTCTTTCGCCCTCTCTGTCTCTCACCCTCTCTCTCTCTCTCATTCATTCACGGGTGTGTGAGTGTGTGTTAAGCATCACGCGAATCAGCAATCATTTCTTTTCTTCTACCCCTTAATCAATCCAATTCTCTCATCAGCACCTCCACCCTCACTACTGCCCACCCCACCCTACCCTACCCACCCTCCCCCTTCATCTTTACCAAGCTACATACCTCCCCCACCCATCCCAACCAACCCCCTCTCCTCCCTTCCCTTCCTGACGCGCGTATTATCTCCCTTCTTCCCTCCCTCTCCCCCTTCTCACCTCGTCTCCACTCCATCCTATAACTTACAGGCTTTGCCACCTCTTGCAAACAACACACTCTAACAATGCACACTGCCTCTTGTTTTCTTTGAAATAAAATAAATCAAAAACTGGGCAAGGTCTGGAGAAATCTCTGCGTTTGCTTGACCTTCGGATAATGAGGACAAAAATAGATAGTTGGCAAAATTTTTTGTTTGTTTTTGTTTTTTCCTTTTGGCTGTTTTTGTTGAGGTTTTTGGGGTTGTTGTTTTTAATATACTCAGTCTGGCTCTGCGATTTTGCGAACATTGTTGTGTGTGTCTGTATAGGGGTGGAACGTGGGGTGGGGTGGGGGTGGGGTTAGCATGTTGGTGTCCTTGCGTATGTTGGGTTAGAACATGCAGGCATCGTACACACACACACACGCGCGCGCACACGTGGGCGCAAACATATACACACACGTGAGTACGCGCATTCTCTCTCTTCCTTCTCTCTCTCTCTCTCTCTCTCTCTCTCTCTCTCTCTCTCTCTGTCATCGCTTAAAAACTTACTTTTTTAGACACATATCATAGAGTGATGTAATTATGTCCACACATATACATACATCCATATACCATATATATATATATATATATATATATATATATATATATATATATATATATATATATATATCAATTTGTAAAAAACACACATGTGAATTGTAACTGGTTGCATGTGAAAGAGTAAGCAAGAGCAAGCGCTTTTGATTTGGGTTTTTTCAAGATAATATAGCGCTATATAAATTCCATTTATTTATCTATTTAGAGAGACAGACAGACAGGCAGGCAGGCAGACAGGCAGGCAGAGGCATATCTTCTAGGTCATCGCATCCTTCGCTATATGAATTCCATTTATTTATTTATTTAGAGACAGACAGACAGACAGTACAGATAGGCAGACAGGCAGGTAGACAACAGACAGACACATATCTTCTAGGTCATCGCATCCTTAAGGAGACACGCCACTGGCATTTCAGCACCATTCAGTGCACTGTGCAGAGAGAGAGAGAGAGAGAGGGAGAGAGAGAGAGAGAGAGAGAGAGAGAGGAGAGAGAGAGAGAGAGAGAGAGAGAGAGAGAGAGCAGACAGACAGACAGACAGACAGACAGACAGACTGACAGAGAGAGAGAGAAACTGAAGAAGAGAGAGAGAATGAGAGAGACAGAGAGAGAGATGAGAGAGAGAGAAGAGAGGAGAGAATGGGGAGAGAAGAGAGAGAGAGAGAAGAGAAGAAGAGAAGCAGAGAGAGAATGAGAGAGAGAGAGAGAGAGAGAGAGAGAGAGAGAGAGAGAGAGAGAGAGGAGGCATACATAGAACTACAAGCATCCAGCCCTCCCCAGACAACACTTTCTTCCTCTCCCATCCACATCACCATCACCACACACACACACACACACACCACACACACACACACACACACACACACCACACACACACACACACACACACACACCACACACACACACATTGGGTTGCTAGCAGTTCACAGTGCATGCAGGTCACATCACGTCACCACACAGGTGGAGTCTATACATCACCGTGACTCAGCACCTGTGCACACACACACACCCACTACACACACACACACACCCACACACACACACACACACTACACACACACACACTACACACACACACACACACGAGCACGCACACACACATACACACACTACACACACACACACTACACACACACGAGCACAGACACACACACACTACACACGAGCACACACACACACCACACATCTGAACAGACAGGGGTTGTGAGTAAGTACAAGGGTCCATCTATTTGCAATGAAGCGATCTGTTCTGCCATCAAGTCATATGAATGGCGCGCTGAAAAGGAGAGAGAGGGGGGGGGGGGGGGAGGACAGAGGAGAGAGGGAGGGAGACAGAGGGCGAGGGGTGGGAGGAGAGGGCGGGGGGGGGGGGGAGGAGAGAGGGGGGGGGAGAGAAAGGAGGGAGGAGAGAGAGGGGGGAGAGAAAGAGACAGACAGACAGAGACTGTGAACATGTTCCTGCACACACACACACACACACATATCCTTTGTGCTTGCACACATACCTACACACGTATTTGTCGTCGTCATTGTTTTAACATCTGTACTCTTTATTTGTCTTCTTTGCTCTAAAAAAGCTAAGCTACACAGGAGATGGGTGGGAGAGTCACAGACAGACACATTGTAACTTATGAAAGATTTTCTTTTTAAACAAAAACAACAACAAAAATATCTTTAAAAAAGTGGATGTGCACGTGCGAGTTTATTCCACAGTCGTCAAACAGTATTATGAACCCCCGCTACAGCTATACACTGAATAAATAGTTTATAAATCCCTAACATTTGATAATAATAATTATATATAACACATGAGACCTAACCCGGAGCAGCTAGCAGCCTGATCATACTACGTACGCAGCCTACTAGGCTAGTACTAGGCCAATCGGCATCTGGAGCAACAACGTGAAGACAGCTTCCCCGTCACTACACAGCTGCTTATCGCCCCTGCCTACATGCGGTTATCTGCCCCTGAAGGGAAAGGTCACGTGACGTATGGCTGAGCTAGGCTATCTTCTGTCTGCTACTAGACCTAGGCCTAGTGCACACACACACACACCTTTCTTAAGCATCTTTCTCTTGTCTGTCTGGTCGGTCTGTCTGGGTCTGTCTCTGTTGGTCTGTCTGTAGGTCTGTCTGACTCTTTCGTAACGGGTTGATGTATTCTTGCTGTATATCTAGGGTGGTGCTGATGTCTAGGGTTGTTTTTTTGTGTTGGTGTACATTCCAAGTAATGTAGGGAGATGCTGCTTCTTTTTATTTGCAATATCATCTGAGTGAGTCTGCTTCTGCTTCTTCTTCTGCCGTATCTGCTACTAGTATGATGAGGCAGGTACCCTTAAGTATTGTGTATGAATGAGAGTGTGTATGAGTGTGAGCGGGGCGCGCGCGCGCGTGTGCGTGGCGTACATACCTAAACACACCCTGCGCGTACATAATTGTTATTAAAACTATCGACATGACGCTACGAAGATTCAACCCATAATATTATGATGAAATGGTTGAATTTTCTGATCCTAGTTTATCATGTCGTTCGTTCCTTTCTCTGCTGCATCCATTACTCTCTCTCTCTCGCACTCTCTCTCTCTGTCTCTCTGTCTGTCTCCTCTCTCCCCTCTCTGCTTTTTTTCCCTTCTAAATGCACATACATCTCCCTGAAACTTTCCTTACCCCTCCCGCCTCCCCCCTCCCCTATTTTTTTTTGGGGGGGGGGGGGGGGTGGGGGGGGGGATCGGTCTTTCTCTCTCCAGATTCCCCTAACTCCATCTGCAAAAGATTCTATCCCTAACACACGTGCACTCAGACAGACAGGCAGGCAGGCAGGCAGGCAGACACACAGACATACAGACACACATACAACACGCGCATACACACACGCACGCACGCACACACGTGCATCACATGTGCAACAAATTGTCTAGCTAGTTCCTCTCCACTATACGATAATCCCCGTGCGGGCAGAGTACAGAAAGAAAGAAAAAGAAAGTAAGAAAGAAAAAAAAGAAAGAAAGAAAAAAAGAAAGTAAGAAAGAAAAAAGGAAAAAAGAAAGTAAAAAGTAAGTAAGAAAGAAAGAAAGAAAGAAGAAAGTAAGAAAAAAAGAAACAAAGAAAGACAGACAGACAGAAAAAAAAGCGATAAAAGGAAAAGACAGTGAGATAATGTACAGAACAGACAAAATAGACAGAAAAAGAAAGAAAGAAGGAGAGAAAGAAAAAAGGAGATGAAGAAAGAAAGAAGGAAAGAAATAAAGAAAGAAGGGGAAAAAAGAAAGGAAAGGAAGGACAGAAGGAAAGAAAGAAAGACAGACAGAAAGAATGAAAGAAAGAGACAGTGAGATATTGTACAGACAGACAAAATAGAAAAAGAAATGAAGAATGAAAGAATGAATGAATGAAATGAAGAAAAGAAGGAAGAAAGAAGGAAAGAAAGAAAAAAGAAAGAGAGTAAGAAAAAAAAACGAAAGAAGAAAAATGATCTTTTTTAAAAAGGAAAAGAAAATATACAGCTCAAAAAGAAGGACTGACAAAATAGACAGACAGTAAAAGAAAGAAAGAAAAAGAAAGGAAGAAAGAAAGAAAGAAGAGCAGCAACAACAAAGTGGGGCACGCGCACACCCGCAGTGTTATGTGTGTGCGTGAGTGCACGTGTGCACATAATTATAGAGGACTGTGTGTGTAGGTGTGTGTGTGTGGGGGGGGGGGGGGGGGAGAGAGAGATGACTGTGTGTGAAAGAGAGAGAGAGACGGACAGAGAGACAGACAAGGAGAGAGACAGGCACAGAGGAGAGAGAGAGGAGAGAGAGAGAGAGAGAGAGAGGAGAGAGAGAGAGAGAGAAGAGGAGAGAGAGACAGGCAGAGAGAGAGAGAGAGAGAGGAGGGTGAGAGAGACGGACAGAGAGACAGGCAGAGAGAGAGAGACAGAGAGAGAGAGAGGCAGACAGGCAAAGAGAGAGAGATTTGTGTGTGTGTGTGTGTGTCTGTCTGTGCACACACCCACACACACACACAAGCGCACGCAAATGCATACATATACATGCATGTGTAATGCAGGTAAAAGTGGGGGACGGGGAATGGAGTTAGCACAGCTTTCCTCCACAAGGGTTGTTTCTTCTTCTTTCCTTTCCCAGCATCTGCAGCAATCTGCAGGAAAAGTTGACTAATTCTGCCACACCGTGCCATACCATGCCCTGCCATGCCGGGTGCTGGTTTGGCAAACTGACGAACTTGATAGGAGGAGGAGGAAGAAGAAG
>CM054140.1:71777322-71792322 GCA_028751875.1 Rapana venosa | reverse complement strand
GAGGAAGGGATGAGAGGAGTTGGAAGGATGGGAGAGAAAGAGCGATAGGAACGTGGGGGTGAGGGGAGATTGGGTATATATCGGGCTAGGGAGAGAGGGGGGGGGTGGGGGTGAGAGGGGGGGGGGGGGTGGGGGAAGGGGGGAGAGAGAGACAGAGTGCAGGCAGGCAGCAGACATATCACAGAGAGGTTGGGAGGGAGATGGTATGTAAGGAGGGAAGGAGAAAGAGAGAGAGAGGGGGGAGGTGTCTGTCTCTATCTGTCTGCCCGTCTGGTCTCAGTCTCCCTCTGTGTGTCTGTCAGTCATCTATCATCACAAGCCTCTAGACAGAAAAAAACAACTCTCAAGCCGCGCACCACTACTACCTATCGCTACCTCTCTCTGGGTCTGGACACATACATCACACAGAGCCAAAAAACACACAAAATCACCAACAACCCCATCCCACCCCCCCCCCCCCCCATCCCCTCCAGTTACCATATACCAGCAATACCTTCTTCTCATTCTCCTCCTCCTCTACAAAACGTTAACTGTATGCATCACACACACGTAACCAATCGCCCTCCTGCCACCACTCCCTCCTCCCCCCCCTCCCTCCACTACACAAACACCCCACCCCCCACACACACAAATCTGTGGTCTAGCTAGGCTATTTGTTTACACAGCAACTACCACCTTAAGCCTGACAATATGAGCACAACCCAACATTACAGACTGTGTTCACACATGACAACCTGCACCTCTGGGAGGTGTCTGGTGGGGGGGTGGGTGGGGGGTGTCGGTGGGGGGGGGGGGTGGGGGGGGGGGGGGTTACAGGTTCGCGCGCGCGATGCGAGTGAGAGAGTCTGGTATTAGGACTGAAGACAGAGCTGGAGGGGTTGTGGGGTAAGGGGGAGGGAGGGGGGGGGGGGTTGCAGGTGGGGAGGGGTGGTTAGGAATGGTAGCCTAAAGGAAAAGCATTCTTCCTTGTGTCTAGTTTCGTTATGGCCGTTGTAACCGACGGTAACATTTTCAGGATTCTCTCTCTTGTCGTCTCGATCTCCTAGTAGTAAAAAAAAAACGGTGAAGTGTTCATAACTATGTGGACTAGGGGAAGCGAGGCGTCAGATGACCTCAGCATCTCCAGGGCCAGCATATTGAGGCGGCGCCATTCCTCTCCCTCGCTGCTTTTACCTTCCCTGACCTAAAGGAGGGCAGGTACCCCATTTACAGCTGGGTAATGTACATAATAAATGATGTAAGTACGTTTGCGCGTGTGTGCGTAGGAGACAGAACTATGTTTATATACATGCTATACATATGATTATAATCGAGTACATGCAATGTAGGCGTGTATGCGTGTAAGTATTCGCCTGTCTGTCTGTCTATCTCCCTCTGTCTGTCTCCGTCTCTCTCTCATTATCCTCGAAATAAAAGAATTTGTCATTGTCATTGTCTCTCTCTCTTTAATTCTCCTGACTCTATTGCTGTCTGTCGCTGTCTGTGCCTGTCTGTCTCTCCCTCTATGTTCTGTCTCTGTCTGTCTGTCTGTCTGTCTGTCTGTCTTTCTCTCTCTTGCTGGCAAGGAAATATTATGTCATTTTAGGCTTCCACAGCTACAGTTTAGAAGTATCGATTGTTGTTTTCTAACAAAAGGCTGTACGGCATTCTGGAAAGGTTACACCGTTTTCTTCTTTTCCTTCTTCTTCTTCCTTCTTCTTCTTCTCCTCCAAATTGATGCACGTGTTGTAAAGCAGAAGCAATGGAAATTGCTGATGTTTATCGTCTTATCTTTTCGTGAATCTCTGTCTGTCTGTTGCTTGGTTCTGTTTGTCTGTCTGTCTGTCAGTCTGTCTGTCTGTCTGTCTGTCTGTCTGTCTCTCTCTCTCTCTCTCTCTCTCTCTCTCTCTCTCTCTCTCTCTCTCTCTTTCTCTCTTTCTTTCTTTCTTTGAGAGGAGTGTGTGATTCGTGGTTGTGTGTGTGTGGTGTGGTTTTTGTGTGTGTGTGTGTGTGTGTGTGTGTGTGTGTGTGTTGTGTGTGTTTGTTTTCGCGTGGAGTGTGTGTGTTGTGAGTGTGTGTGAGTGTGTGTGTGTTTACTATGTGTGGTGTGGTGCTCTTTATCTGAGTTGTGTGTGTGTTGTGTTGTGTGTGTGTGTGTGCGCTGCGCGCGCACGCCCGGGTATTGTACCAGCAGAAGAGCAACTTATCACGATTCCTCCTTCAAGCATAGTGTAAAAACACACGGGCTATACTGATTATATTTCGGGAGGGAAAAACAGAATACTATAAGAAAAACCGATGCAGTGATTCTAGAAAAGCTTACTATATCCAGATCGTCTGGTTCGTCCGTTCAGTTTGGCCTATTCTTAGCAGCCAAAGATTCCTTCAACTTCTTCATCTTCTCCTGCTTCTTCTCCTCCTTCTCCTGCTTCTTCTTCTCTCCTCTCTTCTCTTTCTTTTTCTCCTCCTCCTTCTTCTCTCTACCTTCTTCTTCTTCTGCTGCCTCCTCTTCTCCTGCTCCTCCTTCTTCTCCTGCCTTCTTCCTCTCCTTCCTCCTCCTTCTTCTCCTCTCCTGTCTTCTTTCCTCCTCCTTCTTCTTCTCCTCCTCCTGCTTCTCTCCTCCTGCTTCCCTCCTCCTTCTTCTCCTCTCCTGCTTCTTCTCCTACCTCCGTCTTCTTCTCCTCCTCCTTCTTCTCCTGCTTCTTCTTTTCTCCTCCTTTCTTCTTCTTCATCGAACGCTCCAGACAGAACTTCGTTATCTGTATATGAGCTGAAACTGTTGGCTGCGCTGCCGTTTAAGCGCCCATGACAAAGTCAGCCTGCCGGTGCATGCATCCCGACTTCGGAAAATACGGGAGAGAATTGTTCTCTTAAAGTCTGGAGGGTGGGATTGGGGGATAGGGGGTGAGGGTGGGGGGTGCGGCAGAAGAATTGGACCAAGACGGTTAAAAAGAAAAGACAAGTAGTGGAGGTGGGTGACGGCAGACAAGGGGATGAGCCAGAAACGGGGAGAGAGAGGAGAGAGAGAGAGAGGAGAGAAGATGAGGAGAGAGAGACTGAGAGGAGAGAGGAGAGCGAGAGAGAACACTGAACACTGAAACACTGAAAAGTTTTATTGTACTTCGGCCTTGGCACTATACAATAACAGGTTTGGGACAGGGGGTAGGTATAAATCACAGCAGCCAAGCATTATATTCCATTTGCAGTCCCATTCTGCAAGCATTACAGAATCACACTTTATTCTTGTAGTCATCATCATCTTTCAGCATCTCTATCACATCGGCTATCAGCATCTTCATGTTTCAATAGCAGCATCTTGCAGCAAGAATATCAGCAATAATCATCATTACTTTTCTTCATCTATGTCATCATCACAAACATCTTCTCCTCGTGATCTAACTATCATGTTTCTTTGGCCTGTATAATTATCTTCATCACGCTCATCATCTTTAGTATCTACAGTATTGTCGTGATCGTTCTCGTCATCATCCTCACCACCGCTTTACATTGACATTTTCACATATACATCATTGTACCATCTTCATCTTAAACAAATGTCATCATAATCTCCATCACCACCATCATCCTCAAAATTCTTGCTCCATCGTTACCATCGTCACCTTCAATTATCCACATTTGCCCCTCATCACCATCATCACTTTAAACATCTACATTACACCAGCTTAGGCATTTCCATCAATCTCGCCCACCATCTTCTGAGGCGTCTACATCATGATCATCAATATCAATTTATCATTATCAAGATCTGTATGAATCGTCCAACCATCTTGTAGCATCATCCTATCCTTCTAGTATCAGGTCAGTGTTCTACATCATCATCGCCTTAATAATTTTGAATTCTACATCAGCCATTGGCCGTCACCATGTACAATATCTACATCTTCGTCACAATTTCACCAATTTTTCACCATACGCATCACCTCATCGTTTGTTCACACGATAACATCCTCATCAATTCACATTCATTTTTCAATATCTACATTTCCACCACCATTACCTTCCATTCACGTCACTACAGCCACCATCATCTTACAAGTCCACAATCACTTTCTTCATCAGCTTGGACCCTCTATATGATCATCACTCATCATCATCTTGTACATCAACATCACCACCACCATCATACTCAGACATCTACATCACCACCACCATCATATTCAACATCCACATCACGCCCCCATCATTATCATACATCATCATCACCACCATCATACTCGACAATCCACAGCACCGCCACCATCATACTCATTATATACATCATCACCACCATCATACTCAATATCTACTTCACCACCACATCCTCCTCAATATCTACATACCAACACCATCATCCGCAATATCTACATCACCACCATTATCATTCCTCAACATCTACAAGACCCTCGCTCACTCACACCATACATCATCACCACTACCAACGTCCTCATCATTTACATCACCACACATCGTCTTCTCATCTATACACAGCACCCTCAACACGGCACCACTACGCACACCATCATAATCAAGCTTACTACATCAGAATGACTATTTCGACGTACAACACTGATATGACGATGTTATCATGAATCAAGATGACTTATTCATACTGGGGGGGGAAAAACTTCTGCTAAAAATCGTAATGGTCACAAGATGTAAACTAGAGACAAGGATTCTTGGTGCTCTATTCATAACCAAAAGTTATTTCAGTTGACATTCATATTCTCTGTTAATCGTCAGTTTTTCACCCACTCATTTGTAAACATTCAGCAAGTTTAATCAAATTACAAGCTCAGATAAGAATTTTCTTCGCTGTTGCTGAATGGAAGACATACCGGGAAACACTATGGCATTAGGTGAGGGTTTGTACCTGCAACAACCCATTGTGGAGGAATTTCGCTGAATCACCAAGGGAACTTAGCTCTTAGATCAGAATACAGGGACAGTTTAAACAAAAAGTGCATTTCGTCTTCAGTTATTTGGACTTACAAAAGGACAGGTTTTAATCTTGATAGAATCACTATATCGATGTATCTTGTGATTTAGAGGCAGAAACGTTAACTTAACTTGAAGAAATGGCCACCTGAAGCAATAAGTATCAATATCGGTATATATTTATCTCTTTCAAAAATCATTTTGAAGGATCTATAATTTCATATCTTTTACGATCTCTAACTGTTTAGAAATATTCTGAATAGAAATGTCAATAAAAGTCGCTGTTTAAATTGACCCAGAACGCTTTGATTATCTCCACCACCTTGTTGCAGGCCAACAAACTGAACACCCGTCCTCGACAGGAATTTCCCTTGATTTTTAGATAACCCAGCTCTTTCCCCTTCTATTAGTTCAAGAAGCATCTCGTAGGCTTTATGAGGGTACCCTTTCATTTTTCCATTGAAGGTGTCTGAACAATACTCGTAAGACTGTAAACACAGAATTTACATATAAAGGATACCTTCCAGATCACCATAAACATCTTATTGAGTCTGACTGGGACACCTAATAATCTTTTGCACGCTAACATATGGGACTTTCTTAAATGATCTAACTTAGTCAACCCCCTGATTTCAGACGAATACATTAAACAGTTGTAATTTTAGCATCAAATATTTTAAAATAGGTGTAAGCAGTCTTTCTTTATATTTCTGGAAGGCGTTATTTAAATTGAGCAGTTGCTTTTTGGCCTTAATTACCAAATGTTCAGTGCCTTTCTTCATAACTAGATCGTTGTGAATTAAACCTAAATAACAATAATTATCACGACATCTAGTTTTTGCCACCAAATACCCATTGTATCGTCGTCCTTACGTGACCCCCCTTTTGAAAAAACCTATTTTTAGTTTTTCAACATTTACGTTTAACTTCATGTCTAGCAACTCTATGTAAAACATTTAGCTGGTTTTGTAATCCATTTGCACTTGTTGACAAGAGAGCACTTCATCAGCAAAAAGTCAGTACAAATATTTCATAAACTCTGGCAACATCTGAGATGCAATGTTAGCTTCAGATTCTATGGTCAGATAGTGATTTATGAATATAGAAACAATGTTGGGCTAAACTCGCAGCCTTGCCGTACTCCGATAGGCAGTCAAAGAATTCTGAGGAACACTTTCTTTGCACGCAACATGGACAACAGTGAACAATAATTGATTTTAAACACCATAAAACTACCTTTTACACCTTGTTTTTATATACATTCCAAAGTTTTTCATGTCGAAACAGAATCAAATGCTTTCTGAAATCCACGAATGCAACATAAGTTACCTTCCTTTCTTTTGTGTACATTTCTGAATTAACTGCATACAAGTTAAATTATTGTCGATAGTGTGAATAACTTTACGAAAACCTGCCTGTCTTCAGAGATCATGTTAGTATTTTCTAACAGTTTATATAATCGTGTGTTCAAAATGTTGTATCAGCATTCGATAATAATGCTTAACAAAGATACAACCCTATAATTATCTGTGGTTATCACGTTTCTTTTTATGAATGGAATAATTATTGCCTTTGACCACTCTTTTGGGTATATACAGATGAAAAAAACTAACATTTAAAACATCTTATTAGAAAACGCTGACACGTCTGCATACCCACCTTTAACAATTTCAGCCGTTATGCATCTATTTCACTTGGCTTTTCTTAGTTTCAGTTTACGTAGTGCTTCTTGTGGACTTCTGTGTCGGATATGTCCTATTTACCGTTTGTTCAGTGTCTTCCAATAGATCTGCTGTAATACTACTCATATCATTATTTCCTTCGCGCCTCAGGAAAAGATCTTCTAAACTGAGTCAAACAGTTCTCAGTTACTTAATGTTTATTGAATTACTTCTCAGAGATGCCACATCCTATGTTTCTAACTTCTACTCCAAACTGTGAAGATTAGTTATGGTTTTTGCTAAGGATTCAGCTTTTTCTTTCTGTAGTTCTGCTTCTGATTTTTAGTAATTTTTTGTACGTTTCCCTAGTGCTCAACATACACAATTCTATTTCTTCTTTTCAGTGTGCTCTGAAAGGATTAGTTGTGCTCTGCTTTTTTTTATAACACTTGACATTCTTTGTCAACACGAGATTTCGGTATATTGTTGCATGCAAATCCTTTAGTCATACAAGTACTGCATCTTTCAAAACACTTAACAAACAGTCTAAAGGCAGTTTCTACAGTATTATTTAGAGCATCTGTGGCCAACAAAAGTCTACTCTGAATCTCTTTACTTCTTAAAGCTTCAGAAATTTGTCTTCTTTATCTTTGTTCCATACAAGTTGTGTCAAAAGGCGCATTTCTCTGTTCCATGCTCTGTAGGTTTCAAAACGTTGCTTGCAATCTCTATTCCATACTAACTGGTAAATGAGCAGACTCTGTATCATTTCTACCTTTAAAGCGAGTACCTTATCGCGGTTAGGGCTCCAGGAAGTAATGAACTAGTCTACTGTACTTGAAAGACGGGGATAAAAATGTACTGCTATCATCAAGCACGTTTCACAAATAAGGGACCAGTCATTTATAACACTGTCAAAGATATTGCACAATTCAAGAAGTTGGTTTCCAATATATTTGTTTGCACATCCTGTGATTTCTTGGGCATTTCTGAGTCAACAAACCCTGAACAGTTTTCGAAATCCTTGTTATCATTCAAACTATATGTTTGTAAGTTGCTGTTCGCTGCATTAAAATCTCCATTATAGAAGATAGAAATCTCATACTACCTCTGGAGGTCCAGTATGCAGTGTTCCAAAATTTACATGCGAAAATGCCCTGCTTTGTTTTCCTAAAAGGTGAATCTATGGAGGACATATGAGCACACAACAAAATATCTTGCTTGTATTAACCAATCTTTGTACATCTTTATAACCAATAGTGTTTTTCATATTCAACATCAACTTTTTCAATAAAGATGACAATGATTCTGATCATGACAATTCCTCCTCGTCAGGAATACCTTTCCTGACGAGAAGCTTTCTAGCTTTGGAAGAAAACAACAAATATCATGCAAATGCAGGAAAGTCAAAAATCGATTCCAATAAACGTTTCTGTTAGACCCAAATAACTTCATATTTCAAAAGGAAAAAGGAAAAACTAACAAAGTCCGTGTTATCTAATTTGGTAAAAGACCAGGCAACATTGTAATTCAGGAATTTAATCCTGGCACTTGTATTTACATTAGGGTCTGCTGAAAGTGCCATTGTGCTTGACTGGCTCTTGAGATTTTGCTCTTTGTTGGCATTAAGGTGATCATTCTACCTTGCTTTATCATAACTTGTGGCCCGGCCGATTCCCTATTTTCTAGCATCTGCAGCACCTGCATTTACCCCCTTCGCTTTTGCCTTAAACCGTAGATCCAGAACCCTGTCCATGACTCCCTCATCAGTAGCTTTCCTTCTTAAAGGGAATCAGTAATGCTGCTCTGGTCTTAGACCGAGCTGAACATTACGTCTGCCTTTGCCTGGGGACCTAGTATGCCTTAGCTGTTTGGGGGCAGCACGTCTGGTCTTACCAAGCTTGTGCTGAGGCAAAGATGAGTGTTCTGACTAGCTGCTTGCTTTGTTGTGTGTGTTGGAACTCTCTGCGACCACGCTGTTCCTCTGTGCTTGTGTCATGAGCTGTCTGAAGTTGGGCCCGTATCGAAACCCTTTCTTTCTTTTTAGTCACACCGTTTTTTTCCATGTTGTCATCTATGTCATCTCAGTTGCTTTTGTCACAGTAGTACCTTCTGTCAGCACTGCATTATCTACTCTAGATCACCCTTGTTGTCTGTCATCGTCCGTCTCGTATGAAATGTCATTGGATCCATGTCCAAGTCATCGCCATCTGTTTTGTCAGACCTGTAAGATTCGTTATTTATAAACTGCATCATCATACAGTCTTCACAGTCTTTAGGTCCGTTGTCAGTGTCTTCTGCTTTGGTGTTTCTCCTGCATGATCAGTATGACAGGCTACTCCCACCCACATGACCATCTCTCATCTATGTTTGGGACACCCATTTGCATGGAGTCAGGATCACTTGAGTGTTCCACTTTGGTACTCTGTTTTTTTGTATGCTCTCCTGAAATCAGCATCTGGTTGGTGCCACCGTGTCTTGAATAACCTGGAGCAGTTCTGTTTAAATTCCTGCCAGCTCTCTGTGATGGAACCTCTCGGCTGTCTGGGCTTGTCTTTCATGTCTCACCACTTCCACTGTAAGAATGGGCACCTGGTACAACTGGTGTACCTCTGTCTCACTCTGCTTATTGCTAAGTTGCTTTCCACAAGTTCGGTACTGTCTTGCCTTGAATCACTGTAGCAGTTCTCCGCATGCGACTCTCTGTCACTCTTGAAGTTTGCTGCTGAATCTTGTAGCGTGTCCCAGCGTTCTTGGGGAGGTCTGCCTGTATGCCTGGACCTGGCGACCCTACGTTCCATAGGTTCTGACTAGATGTGGAACATGGTAGTTTGCGGGGTCTTTTCCTTCTCCATGATGTCTTGTCGGAGTACCTGGCACCTGCATTCTCTCCCATCTGCCATGGATTTTTTGTCATTAGGACGGCCATTCTCTCTATTCTGGAGCCAACTTTGCGATGGAATTGTTGTCTGGGCTATAAGGACTGAGGATAAGGTTGTTTATTCTCTGACATGCTGTTTGGCCTCGATGGATGTAGGCAAATCTTTACCTTGCCCCCGATGACAATCTCTCGCCTCTCTCTGGCGGGCTTTGAGGTCAGACGCCACCTTGATTCACTTTCCGTATGATTGGTCCTAAAGTTCCTGTCACCTTCACCCCATTTTGTCATTGACCTGCGAGGCAGAATCTTGTATTTTGGTCAGACAGAAGCGAATATTATAGGGGGCGTGGTTCATTCCTCCATGTCTGGGCCTGCCAACACGATATGCCTCTCGAAGAGTCTTCCCTCCGCAGCTGGTGTGGTGAGGTCATGTTCATTCAGGATGTTCAATAAACATTTGAGTAGTTGACAGGTCCTTCCTCCCTGTCAGTTCCATCAACATTCAGGAGTTTGATATTGCATTCTTCATGCTATGCCTCAGTAGATTTCACGTATTTTCTCCACTATCTCCAGTCGGTCAAGATTATCTGTCTGTCTTCTTGCTGTTCTGTATGACTTCTTTGTTGTGTATCACACATCTTTCAGTGTGTGCATCTCTTCACGAAGTGTGAGAGCCTGACATCTAGAGTGATGAACTTTTCCTCTATACTGTTTTTTCTAACTGTTTGTTATGAACGGAAAAGTCCTTGTTGAATTTGCGTAAAGCGCCCGTTCACTATTGAATGACATTTTTCAACAGGTGGCAAAGTTCTTTGTCGAGACATTCTACCCCTTTTAACTTCTTCCCTTTCACGTGCTGTGTTCAGTGGGTTGTTTACACACATTAGAGTCACATGCATCCGAAACAGGAACAAGTTCATGGCTTTGCAATTGAGCTCTATCCTCTAAAAGCAATTGCACGTGCACATACACAGCTTGACATGTTCGCGTCTTGGCACTGTGACATTTTATAAGCGAAAACAAAATCCTTCTTTGTGTCATATTAATTTTATAAATGGTTTATATAAGCACATCCTGACCTTTTCATTTATTCAACCCATTTTTAGCTTACACTCCACCATAAAGGAACACATCTGCAAGGATTCACCACAACAATTGAAGATCAGAATGTCATTTTTTTTACAATTTTACAGAGCACAAGCCAAACACAACCTTCCTTCCTGAGTGCATCTATCGGGGCCCGAGAGGGAGAGAGAGAGAGAGAGATGAGAGAATTGAGATGCGAAGAGAGAGAGAGAGAAGGAGAGATGAGGAGAGAGAGAGAGAGAGAGAGAAAGAAAAGAGGGAATTCTTGCATATAATTTTCCGATGGTGTTATGTGGTTTTTTGGGGTTTTGAGTGTGTGTAGTGGTTGTTTGTGGGTTTTTTTTGGGGGGGTTGTTGTGCTTTTTTGGGTTTTGTTGTTGTTGTTGTTGTGTGTGTGTGTGTGTGTGTGTGTGTGTGTGTGTTGTGTGTGTGTGTTATGTGGTGTGTTTTTGGGGGGAGATAAACCTTATTAATACTGACTGACAGGCCGCCCGGTTTCTTCACAGACAAAACCCTTTAAGTTTAACTCCATCCGTCCCTAAAATCCCTGTACACACACATTGGCTCTCTTATCGTTTCATCGCTGTGGCGGCCACTTCAGGGGGTAATTGGGTTAGCTAGGTCAGGTTAGCTTCAGGTGCCAACTCATTGATCAATGGCGATGGAACCCTTGTCATATCAGAGTGCTGAATGTCTTGTGCATGTTAAAGAACATAGTTACTATGATAAAGGAAGTGTTTTCTCTCTCTCTCTCTCTCTCTCCCCCCCCCCTCTCTCTCTCTCTCTCTCTCTCCCCCTTTCTCTCTCTGTCTGTTTTCGTCTGCCTGGTCAAGAGGGGTCAATCAAATTTTTATTTCTAAGGGTACATTGAATAAAAATTCTGTGCTTGAGTAATGTGGGTGGTGTCGTGTGGTGTGTGTGACAGAGGAGCGAGAGACAAGATGACAAGACAGTTTCTTTTATTTCGAGATAATGAATAAGCACCCAGTGTTTTTTTTTAAATCCAGTTCCCGCCCGTGGGGATACATCACAATAAAAATAACCCCAATACTGTACACCCCCAACATTTAAAACAAAGAAAGAGAGAGAGAGGGGAGAGAGAGAAAGAGAGAGGGAGGGGAAGAGAAAGAGAGAGAGAGATTGAAATTGTGTGTGTGGAGAGAGAGCGAGAAGAGAAACGGGAACAGAAGAAGATTGTTGCGTGCTTCGCGCCACACGTGCGTTGTCGCGCGTCTGTGTGCTTGTGTGTTATCCACGTCATGCAATAGGAAACCACCCCCTTTCCATGACACCAACTCCCGGTTCTCTTCCGTGCTTAAATTTTCTTCTCCTTTTTTTTTTCTTCTTTTTTTCTTTCTTTCTTTGTCTCTCCTTGTCTTCTTTTTTTGTTACATTTATTTAACACTCAACACTTCGACAGATCTTCAGCATCAGCACCGTGTTCTCCTTCTGTTCTCTTCCCTCCTCTCTCCTCTCTCTTCTCTCTCTCTCTCTCTCTCTCTCTCAACACCACACACACACACACAGAACACCCTTTACTTATCTGTGGTTGGTTTGTGTGTGTGTGTGTGTGTGTGGGGTGTGTGTTGTTGTGGGGGGGGTTTTGGGGAGGATAAGTGGTGGTTGGTCGGTATTGTTTTCTTTCCTACTATTGCTACCCTTAAAAAAACACACAACACAACACACACAAACCCCAAACCACCAAAACACAACACACACACCACACCACAGAGTTACCGTTTATTTAAAATTTTTGGGTGTAGGTTGAAAAAAAGAAATTATTCTTATTTCAATTACCACAAAAAAAAAAAACCAAAAAAACATCAAAAACAACACACAAAAACAAAACACAAACACAACAAACCCCCCCCCCCCCAAAAAACCCAAAAAAAAAAAAAAACCCCACAGACAAAAACGGCACTTTTGTCTTCTGATTTAGTTTTTTGGGGGAGGGGGGGGGGGGGAGGGGGTCTACTGGGGGGGGGGGTTTTGTTTAACCTTCCTATTACCAACCTCCCCCCCCCCCCCCCCCCCCACCCCCCCCCCCAAAAACCCCCCCAAACCCCCCCCCCCCCCCCCCCCCCCCCCCCCCCCCCCCACCCCCAACAACAAATTTACAAAAAAAGATTAAACTATCTTTTTTTTGTGTTTTTTTTTGGGTTTTGCTTGGGGGGGGGGGGGGGGGGGTTGGGGGGGTGGGGGGGGGGGGTTGTGGGTTTGTGTGTTTGAGGTTTGGGTTTTTTTCTCCCTTTTTTTTTTTTTTTTTTTTTTTTTTTTATCTTTTTTTTTATTTTTTTTTTTTTTTTTGAGAAATGAAGTTGGTTTTGTTTAAAATTGTTTTTTTTTGTTTGTTTGTTTTTGATTTGGGTTTTGATTGGTTTGTGGTTGTGTGTGTGTGTGTGTGTTTTGTTTGTGTGTTTGGTTTGTTGTTGTTTTGGGTGTTTTTTTTTTGGTTTGTGTTTTTTTTTTTTCTTTGTGTGTTTTTGTTTGGAGTTGTTTTTTATTTTTTTGTGTTTGTAAAGTGGTTTTTGTGGTTTATGTTTGGGTGGTTGTTTGGTGGTGTTTGTGGTGGTGTGTGTGTGTGGGGCGTTGGGGCCCACGGCAAAACCCCATTACAAAACTCTGGTTTTATTTCTTAAAGTTGGTTTCATTTTCTCGTTCCTTTTTTATTTTTATATCATTTTTCCCTTTTTTAAAAACATTTCACATTAATCTTTTGCTAGGGCGAGAAAAAGGGGAAAGAGAAAAGGAGAGAGAGAGGAGAGAGAGAGAGGAGAGAAGAGAGAGGAGAGGAGAGAGAGGGGGGGGGGGGGGGGGGGGGGAGGGGAAGAGAGGGGGGGAGAGATGGGGGAGGGGGGAGAGAAAACAGAGACACAGACAGCCCAGAAGATAGAGAGAGAGAGAGAGAGAAGAGAGAGAAAGAGAGAGAGAGAGAGAAGAGAGAGAAGAGAGAGAGGAGAGAAACACACACGCACACAACACCACACACACGACGAGAGAGAAAAACTTGTCAAAAACCCGGTGTACCTGCTTTGTCTTACAGGCTTTACCCCCTCCCAAACCAAAACCTGCCCCCCTTTTTTTTTTTTTATCTACCCGCTTCCATTTCCTTTTTAAACCCCCAGTTCAGAAGGGAGGTGAGATAACACAGTTGAGCCCCCTCCACCCTCTCCCCCACCCTCCACCACCATCCCCCCCCCCTTCTCCCCCCCTACACCCCGCCCCTTCCTCCCCCCCCCTTTTTTTTTTTTCTTTTTTTTTTTTTGGGGGGGGGGGGGGGGGGGGGGGGGGGGGGGGGGGGGGGGGGGGGGGGGGGGGGGGGGGTTTTTTTTGGGGAACAACGAATGGTTTTTGGGTGGTTTTGGGTTTAAAAAAAAAAGGGTTTTCTTTTCTTGTCTGTGTCTGGTGTCCGCTTGTCCTTTTCCCTTTTTTTTTTTTTTTTTTTTCTTTTTTTTTTTTGTTTTTTTTGGGGGTTTTTTTTGTTTTTTTTTTTTTTTTTTTTTTGGGGGGTGTGTGTTTTGTGTGTGTGTGTGTGTGGGTTTTGGGGGGGGTTTGTTTTAGATACAACACACCCAAGCACTGAAGGACGCATCGGCCTCGAAAGACAGACAGACACACAAAACCCCACAACTGGGGGAGAAACCCCACACACAACACTCTCACAAACTCAACAAATCAAACACACCACACAAAACACACACACCACACACCACAGATAAAAGGGAAAATACCCCTTTCACAAGTGCAGTATATCGTTAAAGATTAAAAAAGAAAAGCACAGTACATATCTACAATTTTCATTGGGTACTACAGCTCTCTGTTTTCCCCACAATACACACACACACAACACACACACCACAACAACAAAAAACACACACCCACAACACCCACATACAAAACAAACACACACACACACACACACCCCCCACCACACACAATACACACACCAACACACAACACACACACACACACCACACACACACAAACAAACACCCCCCACCCCCAAAAAACAAAAACAACAACAAGCACTAAAGCAAAACAACAAAATCCGCCTTAGGGGTAGCAAAACAAAGAACAAGTCAATCCTTTTTCTTCCACTTCCCACACTACGCCCCAGCCGCCGATATTCAACCAGGGCCTTCGAACTAAAAAAAAAATAAATAAAAAAAACCCAAAGCACCCGCAAGCTACCAGTAGAAAAACTAGCAACATTTCTTTAGAGGGGTGCTAGTTTTAAAAAAACAAAATTTTAGTGGCTAGAAACGGATGTTGTGTCGTTAAAAGGGGGACTGTCCTTTTAAGTGGCAGCTCAAAAAAGGAGATGGGAAAATTTTTTTTCTTTCTGGGGCAGAAACTTCCTGTGAATAAAAAAAAATTACTTTTTGTCTTCAAATAAAATAATAATAATAAAATAAATGGGAATTTTTTAAAAGCGCTATATCTTGCAAGACCAATCAA
>CM054140.1:71769822-71774822 GCA_028751875.1 Rapana venosa | reverse complement strand
ACATCAAAGTCACCAGGCTGGTTGTTGGTGTTTTTCTCTGTGGTCGACACGTCTGTTAATTACAAGTGTAATTGGTGTTGTTGGGACATCATCAAAAGAATGCCGATACACTTTGATCAATAACAACATCCATAATTAGGCTCTGGACCATTGCAAAACACGCACACACACAACACACACACTTTTCACTGTTGTAGGGGCACCATCAAAAGATAACGCCGATATATTCTGATCAATAACAACACTCGTAATCATGCTCTGGACTATGCAAAACACGCACGCACGTGCGCACAAACAAACACACACACACACACACGCACGCACGCACCCACACACAACACACACACACTTTTCATTATTGTAGGGGCACCATCAAAAGATAACGCCGATACATTTTGATCAATAACAACACTCATAATCATGCTCTAGACTATGCAAAACACACTCACGCACGAGCGCGCACACACACACACTAAACACACACAGACGCACGCACGCACACGCACACACGCAGTAAACACGCACACACACGTACGTACACACATCTCTTTAACATAAAGACATACACACACTCTCACACGCTAAACGCACACATACGCGCGCGCACACACACGCAGTAAACACATGTATCTCTTTAACAGAAAGATACACACACATATCTGTCGCTTGAGTAGCCTGTGTTTTGATGTGTTTGCGGCAACGTTTTGTAGAATTATTTTGTTAATGATAAACTGTATAGGATGTTGTTTCTGTTTGTGTATTATAGGATGTTGTATCTGTTGTGTATTGTAGGATGTTGTTTCTGTTGTGTATTGTAGGATGTTGTTTCTTTTGTGTATTATAGGATGTTGTTTCTGTTGTGTATTATAGGATGTTGTTTCTGTTGTGTATTGTAGGATTTTTCTGTTGTATTGTAGGATATTCTGTTGTGCATTGTAGGATGTTGTTTCTGTTGTGTATTATAGGATGTTGTTTATGTTGTGTATTAAGGATGTTGTTTCCGTTGTATTATAGGATGTTGTTTCTTTTGTGTATTATAGGATGTTGTTTCTGTTGTGTATTATAGGATGTTGTTTCTGTTGTGTACTATAGGATGTTGTTTCTGTTGTGTATTATGTGAATTATATTCTGCAATTGGAGAGGATAATTGTTGTTGGCGTTCTGTGTACCTCGCATACACTGAAGCACACAGACACACACATTAAAACAGACTCTTTTTGTTTGTAAGGTGTGTGTGTGTGTGTGTGTTTTGGGTGTGTTGTGTGTGTTGTGTGTGTGTGTGTGTGTGTGTGGTGTGTGTTGTATGAGCATTTGCGTCCATTTCAAATTCAGTTTTCTCTTTCCGTCTGTCTCTGCCTCTGCCTCTCTCACGAGGACTGGATGTTAAAAAACCAAAAGGAGCGCTTATTTCATTATCCTCGAAATAAAAGAATAAATAAATAAAAATAAGCCTCTCTCTCCCTCCCTACCCCTCTCTCCCTCCTCTCTCTCTCTCACTCCCCCCTCCCTCCCTCTCTACTCCTCCCTCTCTCTCTCTCTCTGTCATCGCTCTGCTTTGCATCTGTTCATTCATAACTTGCAGCAGACTTCATTACAACGGACGTAGCCTGGCAGATTCTGCCAGTGGACGATGTGGAATTTGTTGCTACAGCCCTCCCTCCGTCAGTCCCTGTCTTCCTTCCTATTTCCCCTCTTTCCCCTTTTCCTAGTATAGTCTGGGGACTCTTTACGCCAGGAAAATTTTAAGTCGTTGGTTTGTAACGCCTAAGAAAAGGTTAAAAAAAAAAATAAAAAAAGGAATGCGGTTGGTGTGGAGTGGGGTTTGAGTGTGTGGGGGTGTGTGTGTGGTGTGTGGGGGGGGGGGGGGGGGTTTGGTAGGGGGGTTGGTGAGTGTGGGGGGGGGGGGAGTGGGGGGGTGTGGTGGGGGTTTGGGGTGGGTTTTGTGTGTGGGGGGGGGGGGGGGGTAGTGGGGGAGGGGGGGTGGGGGGGTGGGGGGGGGGGGGGGGGGGGGGGGGTGTAAAAAAGAAAGACATAAGAGGAAGAGAGGGGAAAAAAGAAAAAAAAGGGAAAAAAGAAGGGACGAACAAAAACCCCCGAAATGCTTTGAAAAACTTTGGAAATAAAAAAGGGGACCCCCCCCTTCCCCCCCCCCCCCCGGAAAAAAAAAAAAGGGCTAAAAAACCAAAAAAAAAAAAATGGGCCCAAAAAAAAACCCAAAACCCAAAAAAAAAAAAAAAAACAACAAAAAAAAAACCCAAGAATCGAACTCTATTGCGCAAACTAGCCCCAAAACCCCACCCCCACCAAAACACCACCACCTTCCAGATCAAAGGGGAAACTGACCCTTTTTCCCCACTAATTTCATCGCCAGCGCCCAAAAACCCCCACCCTCCCCCTTTCCCTTCTTTTCCCCCAAACCCTCTCCTTCTCTCCCCGAGAATTATAAACGGAAAGCCAAATTCCCTTTTTTGGAGTTCCTTCTCTCCCCTCCTGCCAGTCCCTTTTTTCTCTCTCTCGGGCAGTCTCTTTCTCTCTGCCCAATCTCCTCCCCTTCCCCTCCCCCCCCCACTTGTGTGTTTCTCTCTTCCCCTCCCCTCTCTTTTTCCTCTCTCCCCTCTCCCCTCTGGGTCCCTCTCTCCCCCTCTCCCCCTGTGCTCTTTTTTTTTCCCCTGTCCCCCTTTCCCCCCCCCTCTCCCCCCACTAAACTCTTTCTCTCCACTCAAGTCCCCCCTTTCTCCTTTTCCCTCCCTTTTTCCCCCCCCCCCCCCCCCTCTCTCTCTCTCAGAGAATTATGACAGCAGCAGATTCCTGAGTTCTCTCTCTCTCTCTCTCTCTCTCTCTCTCTCTCTCCTCTTGTCTCCCTCCCCTCCCTCTCTGTGCTCTCTCTCTCTCTCTCTCAGAGAATTATGACAGCAGCAGATCCCTGAGCCTCTCTCTCTCTCTTATTCGCATCCCCCACCCCCCCCCCCCCCCCTTCTCTCTCTCAGAGAGAATTATGACAGCACAGCAGCAGCACAGCAGCATCACTCGTGGCTTTTGGTCAATATGGAAAAAAGCCTGGTAGCTGTGATTTGCCAGAAATAGCTTTCTTTTTTTTTTCTTTTCCTTTTTTTTTATCTTTTCAAAATGATGATGGAAGCCGCAACAAGCTAGAAGAAGCAACCGGGACCTGCCTCTTCGGTTTTCTCTGCATCTCTTCCATGATCCGACAAAGCTGACTGGTGGAGGAGGGAGAGAGGGGGAGGGAGAGAGAGGAGGAGAGGGAAGGGAGAGGGAGGAGGGACAGGGTGGGAGGGAGGGTGAGGGGAGGGAGGGAGGAGGGGGGAGGGAGGGAGAGAGGGGGGGAGAGGGAGGGAGAGAGGGAAGGGGGGAGGGAGGGTGAGAGGGGAGGAGGAGAGGAGGGAGGAGAGAGAGGGAGGGAGGGAGAGGAGGGTGGAGGGGAAGGAAAAAGAGGGGGAAGGAAGGAGGAGGGAGGGGAGAGAGAGGGAGGGAGGGAAGGAGAGAGGGGGAGGGAGGGGGAGAGAGAGAGAGTGATGAGGGAGGAGAAGGAGAGACATGCTGGTGAGAAGGAGGAAAGACACACACAGACAGCAGACACACAACGACACACACTGTAAAAATGGGTAGAGTTTTGTGCGTGATAACAAACTGATTGTGGGAGACACGACAGACTGTCTGCGCAGAGAACCTCAACTTACTGTAAACGATGGCTAAATTTTGCTCATCATAAGAACTTTCTTTCAAGGACTGGCATCGCCCATGAACCCTTTAACTTTCAAAGTAGTCATATAAGATTGACGAAGGAATGACAGAACAAATAAAAAATAACAAAAGTGAAGAAGAAGAAAAGAAGAAGACGGAGGAGGAGGAGGAGGTAAAAGTGTCCCATAACCTATGTGGTCGTAGGGGAGCGAGGCGTCAGAGACCTCAGCTTCTCTAGGGGCCAGCATATTGAGGGTGGCGCCCATCTCCTCTCCCTCGCTGCTTTACCTTCCCTGACCCTAAAGAGGGCAGGTACCCATTAAATACAGCTGGGTGAATGGGAGAAGGTAGAAGGAGTGAGGAGGGAAGGGGGGGGGGGGGGGGGTAGGATTTTCGATAAAGTGTCAGTCGCGAAACATCAGCTTTTGTGTTCCAAAATTCGGTACGTAACCTCTTTGAAGACAGCTTTATACAGCACGTGCATGCACTGTCTTCACCCCGTATGCACCTGCTTGTTTGTTTGTCTGTCTGTCTGCCTGCTTGCTTCGTTGTGGTTCTAAATGCCATCATGATATCAATCATCTCACGCCCACCCCCCAACCCACCCCCTTCCCGCCTCCACGACGTATTTCTTCACCAGATGTCTGTCTTGTTCTGTGATGGCGAATAATTATTATTGCGTAAGCTGTTGATAAATCCTGAGCAGAGATTGGTGGAAAAGATGTAGGTAATAATAATAATAATAATTATAATAATAATAATGAGCGCTTTGATTTGTTGCTTTACAAGATTCAGCGCTATATAAATTCCATACATTATTATTATTATTATTATTATTATTAATGCGCCAGTAGGACTGAGCTTGCGCTGTACACTTAAAAAGAGTTTGATTCATATGCCCTGCATACGTTGAGGGTTTTGTTATTGTTGTTGTTGTTCCTTGGCTCCAAGTTTCACTAATGGTGAGAGTTTGCGAATGCGACCGCTTTTTTTTTTTTGGCCCACCACGAAGGTAGCCGCATTCCGCTTCGAGGAGTATTGCCGGGTTCGTTCGTGTTGCGCATAAACCACCGAACGCTGACACGAATTAGGGGTCTTTTGATGTCCACACCTGTCATGTCCAATTTAAATCAAATGAGCGTCTGTCGTTGGAACATCCCACGTTTTTATTATTTTTATTTTATTCTTTTATTTCGAGGATAATGGAATAAGCACTCGTCTGCTTTTTTTTTCCATCCAGTCCCCGCCTGTAAGCGGTTTTGTAAATTTGTCATCTGTTCCCACCGGCACACAATGGC
>CM054140.1:71742322-71764822 GCA_028751875.1 Rapana venosa | reverse complement strand
GCTGATACCTTTCACAAACCTATTTTCAAAACATTAACTTTTGCTGTCTTTCACAGAAGCCTCGCCTTTCTTTTCATAACACAAGATAATGAGCATTGATTTGTCTAAAACTGAACTTGATGATTATTCGATCAAACATTTCGATATGTCATGCACAGTATTTCACAAGAATATACCAGAAATCTGTCTGTCTATCTGTCTGTCTGTCTGTCTGTCTCTCCTATATGTTTTGTATTTTGTATAACTATGCAAGACAAAAAGATGAATGAAAAAAGTTGTAAAGAAAATAATTTACCAGCAATCTGCAAACAGATGATAGTTACTGCAAATAATATCGATTTGATCAGTAATCGATTTTGTCTAAAGTTCTTTACAACAAATATCTGTAGGTATACGTTTTATAGTACGTGTATCGATTTAAAACACAGTATATTTTGTCAGTCATTCGTGTCACACACACACACAACCACACACACACACCACACACACACACACACACACACACACACACACACACGAGAAACACACATGCAGATATACTTGTGCGCATGTGTATCGATTTAAAACAGTATTTTTTGTCAATTCATTCGTGTCACACACACACACACAAAACACACACGCGCAGCCTCGACGCACACACACACACACACACATGTAGGTACACTTGCGGCAGTGTATCGATTTACAACACACATATTTTGTCATTCATTCGCGGCCACACACACACACCCACACACATGTAGGTAACTTAACGCACTGTAAACGATTACAACACAGTTACATTTTTGTAAATTCATTCGTGTCACAAACCAACACGCCCAACACACACGAAAACACGACGTACGCACACACCGACACAAACTGTGTGTTACTTTTTTTTTTTTTTTAAATATCTAAAAAACTGACAACAGCGCCAACACACGAGAAAGGACCAGCGCTAAACTTTTTTTTTACTTTTTTTTTTTTAAAATTAAATTTTTTTTTAACAAGCATGGACAAGATGGCTGGCCAACACGAAAGAGAGGTCACCCATGTGTGTTGGTAAATTCGTTCATGTTGTGAAGTCTGGAAAACTTTTGGATTTACAAAAGAGAACCACGAAAAAGGAACATTCAAACAGGGGGGCTTGTTTCTAAAATATCGTTTTCATGTGAACATGACGTTAATATTTAACGAAGATACAAATGTGATAAACTACCAGATAAATAATGTAGCAGCAACACTAGCGACAGTGGAGTGTTTTACAAGAAGGCGTGTGTGTGCTCGTGGGATACAGTGTGCGATATATTTCAGTGGGTGTTTTTTTTTTTCATTATTGTTGGATACCCTGACGTGTGATAATTATTGGTTTCGCTCTGTTGTGCCTTTATGTCTTACTTACGACACTCTGTGTGTTTGTGTGGAGGAGGAAGGATAATGATATAACATGGTCACCACGAAATGCGGTATGTACGAGTTTTATTGGTGTTGCTTTTGGTTTGGGTTTAGGTTTTTGTGTGTGTTGCTGTATTGTGGTTGATGCTGTTTTGTTGATCTTGTGTTAATATTGTTTTTTGTATGTTGTTTATGCTGTTTTGTTGATCTTGTGTTAATATTGTTTTTTGTATGTTGTTTATGCTGTTTTGTTGGTGTTTTGTTGACCCTACTACTGCATGATTATTGTATATGTCTTGTGTGTACAGGATGTTGAATCAAATCTTTGTTCCTCTTAAACGTTTTCCAAACAGTGGAGAATCTTGAAGCCAAAAAAACAACAAAACAAAACAAAACAAAAATCACACAAAAACAAACAAAAGAAAGAGTGTGCATCGTATGCTGTGTTGTGCATATGAGTGTGTTGGGGTGGAGTGGGGGAGAATGTATGAAAGGCATGGTGTGAAGTGGGGTCTATGTGTGTGAGGGAGGAAGGGGGGCATAGTGTGGTGTGGTGGTGGTGGTGTGTGGTGGTGGTGATGGTGGTGGTGGTGGTGGTGGTGGTGGTGGTGGTGTGTGTGTGTGTGTGTGTGTGTGTGTGTGTGTGTGTGTGTGTGTGTGTGTGTGTGTGTACACACTTACCTACCTACCTACCTACCGCACGTATATCACTACTTGATAACTAATTTTCAATCCGACTCTGAAGTAAAACGCGAGATGTTACACTGTCTAAAGCCCCACAATCCCGAACCAGTATAACAACGTAATGTGTAATTCCTTTCACGGAACCCGTTTGGAATTCAGATACTCCAGAGAGCCATTACATTGATTTTCAATTAGAAGCCATCGCTTTTTTTTCTGGAATTCAATGACATTTAATGGGTGTGAGAGTGGATTGAACATGCCAGAGAGAGAGGGGATGGGAGGGATGGAGGGAGAGAGAGAGGGGGGAGGGTAGGAGAGAGAGAGACAGACAGACAGACAGGCAGGCACACACACACACACACACAGACAAGCAGGCAGACAGACAGACAGACAGATATAGATGATTAACAAAATTAATGTTATTCATAGAGTGACAAACAGACAACAGAGGAGACAGATATAATTATCTATATATACATCGTGTTTTGAAGGGGAAAACACACACACACACACCCCTGCTCAAGTGCACAGACAGAAACAGAGAGGGGAAGGGAGGAAGGAAGGAAGGAAGAAAGGAGTAATGCCCGATCAATCTTTAAAACTATGGCTTCAAAGGAACAAACAAGTATAAGAGCTCTAAACAAGTGTGTGTTTTATTCTTCCCCTTTCTCACATTTTAATGTCCTCTCTCTCTTATACCCCCCCCCCCCCCCCCACACCACACACTCCCATTCTCTCTATCTGTCTCTCTCTCCCCTCTCGCTCTCCCTCTGTCTCTTTCTCCCCCCCCCCCCCCCTCTCTCTCTCTCTCTCTGCCTGCTGTCTGTCTGTCTCTCTTTATCTCTCCATCTCTCCCCCACCCCTCTGTCTGTCTGTCTGTCTGTCTGTCTCTCTCTCTCTCTCTGTGAGGTTGGCAGTAATCAATAATTTTCTAGCCTCGGTAACCAGGCGAGCTGTAGGAATACTAGAAAAAGGATTTATTAATTGGGTTAAACATTGATGCATTCTTCTCGCCTGATGCCCTGCCTTGTGTCTGTTTTGTCTGTCTATTCTAGCATTCTCTGTGTCTGTCTGTACGTCTGTCCTTGCATTTTCTGTGTCTGTGTGTATGTCCTTGCATTTTCTGTGTCTGTCTGTTGGTCTATTTGTCTTCTCTCCTCCCCCCCCCCCCCCCCCCCCCTTTTTCCTCTATCTCTCTGCTTGTCTCTTCATAACTTTTTCTCATACCGATAGTGTGGTGCTTGTTGTGCGTGTTGTGTGTGTGTGTGTGTGTGTGTGCGGCGCGCGTGTGTGCGTGATGTGTACATGCGTAACACACGTGCAGTGTATTTTGTGGTTGAGATGAAAGTGGAGTTTTAATTTTTTTAATAATAGAATAGAATATAACCAGATTTTTTTTCTGTTTAAAGGTAGAGAAAGTGGGTTTTTTTCAGAATAGAAGTAATCATTTTGTCATTATTGGAAAACAAGATCAAACCAATTTCAAGCAATAAAAGAAGAACAAAAAATGTTAACATTTTTGTCATTATTGACAAACAAGATAAGCAGTGTTACATTTTTGTCATTATTGACAAACAAGAAGATATTAAGCAGTGTTACACTACAATCATATTTATGGTACACAGCCTCACATTCCACTCTACTACCCTTCAATTATCTCGGATCGCATTTTTAAAAGCACCAACAAAGAAAGAAAGAAACAAACGAAAGCAAAAAAGTTCCTTTGTGGGGGTCCCCCCCCCCCCCCCCCCCCCCCCCTAACTGCATTTCTCTCCCAACTATTCTTTATCCCACCTTCACATAAAAGTGTAGTGACCTTTTCTTTTTTTTTTTTTTTGGATTTTTTAACTCGAATGAACGACCATAGTATGAGCGGACGGGCAGATCGATAAGTGGCGAGCGACAGACCGATCCTACCGTGGGACGTTCGCGACAGAAGTGACAAAGATGAATCGGCCTTGCCTCCGTCCGTCCTGACGACAGACGTAGCAACTAGGCCGAGCACGCTCTTGTCTGTGTGCCTGTCTGTGTGTGTGCCTGTCTGTGTGTGTGCCTGCCTGCCTGTCGGCCTCTCTCTCTCCTTGTGTGTGTGTGTGTGTGTGTGTGTGTGTGTGTGTGTGTGTGTGTGTGTGTGTGTGTGTGTGTGTGCGCGTGTGTGTGTGTGTGTGTCCCCTCAAGGTTTTCTGTATCTGTCTGTCTTTCGGATGTTTGTTTTGTGAGTGTGTTTGTGAGGAGAGGGAAGCTTTTTGTTTGTTTGTTGTCTTCTATTTGGGGGGAGAGGGGTACCTCTAGTCTGAAATAAATATATCACACACACACACACACACACACACCACCACACCGAGTACGCACGCACTCTATCTTTCTCTCTTTGTCCTTGTATTTCGTCGCCTTTCTCCGTCTCTGTCCTCCGCCATATTTCGTCGCCTCTCTCTGGTTCTCTGTCTGTCTGTCCTGCACCATATTTCGTCGCCCCCCCCTCTCTCTCTCTCTTTCAAGGCTTCCTTCCTTCCTCCCGTATCAGTCTGCCTTGCTCCCTTTTTTCTTTTCTTTCTTTTTTTTTAAATTTCTCGTCACCAGTCTGGCACTCCTGAGAGTGGAGGAGGAGGAGGAGTAGAAGAGAGGTGGTGGTGGTGCGATCAGGGGAGGGGTGGAGGGGAGAGATAGAGGTGTGGGAGGGGAGAAAGGAGGAAGTGGGAGAGGGAGAGGGGGTTTGAAGTAGCGGAGAGGGAAGGGACAAAGATAGGAGTCCACTCCACATCACCCCAGTTGGATCAATACTCTGCAAGCTGCCAGACTTTCAGCTCCGTAGCTTGTTGCTCTGAGAGAGACAGAGAGAGAGAGACAGAGACAGAGTTGTGTGTATGTATGTGGTGTGTTATTTGTAGTGTGTGTGTGTTGTTTGTTGTATTGTATTGTTTGTGTGTTGTGGTGTGTGTGTGTGTGTGTGTGTGTGTTGTGTGTGTGCGGTTTGTTGTCTGGGAGTTGGTCTGTGGGGTTGTGTGTCGGTCAGTGTCTGTGTGTGCATCAATCTGTGTGTCTGTGTGCCTGTCTTTGTGTCCGTGTGCCGATTTGTGTCTATGTGTCGGTCTGTGTGTATATTTGCAGGATTCCATGTCGGTTTGTGAGTTTGCGTGTGTGTCGGTCTGCTGTTCTGTGCATCAGTCTGTGTGTCAGCCTGTGTGTTTGCTTGTGTGTGTGTGGTGGGGGGGCGTGTGTGTGTGTGTGTGTATTTGCTTGCACGTGTGTGTGTATCAGTCTGTTTCTATGCGTCAGTTTGTGTATCTGTTGGTCTGTGTATTTTTGGTTTAACAAAAAAAAATTATTCCATTTTAAGTCATGGCAGATTTCTCTGTGTGAAATTCGGGATGCTCTCCCCTGTTCGGTTTGTGTGTGGGGTGTCCTCTCTCTCTCTCTGTCCTCTCTCTCTCTCTCTCTCTCTCTCTCTCTCTCTCTCTCTCTCTGGAGGTCAGTGTGTTGGCCTGTGTGCTGCGTGTTGATCCGTGCGTCTGCCTTTGTGTGTGTGTCTGGCTCCAGCCGTTTCTCACCAGTTTTATGGTCAAGTCGGGGAGATGGGCAGGCCTTGTTTTGGCCAGTGTTGTTTACAGTTATGGGGGTTTACGATTTTGTTTTCTAAAAAACAACAACAACGGTCTAGTTTGTGTGTGTGTGTGTGTGTGTGTGTGTGTGTGTGTGTGTGTGTGTGTGTGTGTGTGTGTGTGAGTGGTTAGAGGTAGTTATATGTGGTTGGAAAGAGAGAGAGGGGGTAGAGAGAGAGGGGGGGGAGAGAGAGAGGAGGGAGGACGAGAGAGGGGGGGAGAGAGAGAGAGGAAGAGAGAGACGAGAGAGGAGAGGAGAGAGAGAGAGGAGAGAAGACAGACAGAGACAGAAGACAAACAAACAGACGAGACATACAAAACAGGCAGGCAGACAAGACAAAGAGATAGATGTATACACACATACATACAGAATGGGAGAGAGAGAGAGAGAGAGAGGAGAAGAGAGAGAGAGAGAGAGAGAGAGAGAGAGAGAGAGAGAGAACAACAACACCACACAGACACACACATACAGGGAAAAGAATATATTACGCTTGTTGAAATGTGGAAATGAAAAGGTGGAGGGGTGGGGATATAATATGATCAGCCCAGCTGCCATGATTGTATTAGACAGTGTTTGCAGAATTCAGCGATGAAAAGTTTGTGTCGATCCACAGGTGCATCACCCCCCCCCCCCCCCCCCCCCCCCCCCCCCCCACACACACACACAAAACAAAACAAACAGAAACATCTCTCATACTGGGTTTTTTTTTTATAATGAATCTGTCTTTGTGTCTGTCTATCTCTGCTCTGTGTTCATTGTTTTCTCTCTCCTCTCTCTCTCTCTCTCTCTCTCTCTCTCTCTCTCTCTCTCTCTCTCTCTCTCTCTCTCCTTTGCAATGTATTGTGGCCTAAAGCCGATGTGCTATTAAACCAGTTCAGAGTTCAAGTTCTCTCTCTCTGTCATATTGTATTGTGGCCTAAAGCCGTTGCAATTAAACCATCGAGTTGAGAGTTCTCTCTCTCTCTCTGTCTCTCTGTTCGTTGTTCTATCTCTCCCCCACTCCCTCTCTCTCTCCCCACCCCCACTCTCTCTCTCTACTCTCCCTCCTCACTCCCCCCCCCCCTCTCTCTCTCCACTCTCCCTCTCTCTCTCTCTCCAATTAAAACTCTCTGATACCAAGAGGGCAACAGCTTGAGCAAAGACAGTTGCTTGTCATAAACCTTGATCACAATAGTGTGTTCAAGCAGCGCTACCTACACTTGGCTTTTGATCTCTCCCTTCAACTCCCTTCTTTTAAGTCAAAACAGGATCATCACCATGATGAGAAGAGCTGGCTTTATACGAACGTTCGCTTTCATAGAAGGTTCTAACTATGAACCAAACACCAACAAGTTTTCAAGTGGTTGGTAGTTTATTTCTTCTGTCTGTGTCTGTCTGTGTGTCTCTATTTCTGTCTCCCTCTTTGTCGCGTCTGTGTCTCTTTCTCTGACTGTTCCTCTTGTCTGTTCTGTCCTGTCTGTCTGTCTCTCTCTCTCTGCCTGTCTGTCTCTTTGTCTGTCCGCTCTCTCCCTCGTCTGTCTCTCTCTGCATGTCTGTCTCTTTGTCTCTCTCTCTCGTCTATCTCTCTCTCTTTCTCAAAGCTCTCAAAATACATTCGTCCATGTATCTAATGTGACATACAGAAACAAAACGAAACACACAAAAACCAAAACAAAACCAAAAAAAACAAAACAAAAACAAAACCAAATAATACAAAACAAATAAACAAAAGCACTTACTTTTATAGGTTCCAACTGTTGACAAAACAAAAACAAAAGTTTGAATTGATAATGTTTCTTTTTTTTCAAATCTCTCTCTCTCACACACATACACACACACACGCACGCGCACACACACGCACGCACGCACACTATCCTTAACATAAAAGAATACAATGAATAAATAAAAATGAAATAAAAAATAAACACATCCAATCATTCCCTCTCTATTACTCAATCTCCACACACACACACATTTTTTTTATAAAACATAAATAAGTAAATAAATAAACACAAATACATAAAAAATTAACACACTACTCATTCACTCTCCTCAATCTACACACACACCCCACCATCACACACACATTTTGCTCTCTCTCTCTCTCTCTCTCTCTCTCTCTCTCCTCCCTCTCTCTCTCTCTCTCCTCTCTCCTAACAAACTTACAAAACTTAACAAACTCTTCAAGACTTTTAAATGTAGCCTAAATCTGACAAAGGCAAACTTCTTAATGACAAAACCCATGGCTTGAGATTCATTATTAAAGTTCCTGTAACCAACTCCTCTTTCCTGGCCTTTCAAGCGCTTTGTAATTAATACTATAAAGATACTTTGTGCTGATGGCGTACTTGTGTGTTGTGTGTGTGTGTGTCTGTGAGAGAGAGAGAGAGAGAGAGAGAGAGAGAGAGAGAGAAGAGAGAGAGAGAGAGGATGAGAGAGAGAGAGAGAAAGGAGAAGAGAGAAGAAGAGAGAAGAGAGAAGAAGAGAGAGAGAGAGAGAGAGAGAGAGATGAGCGACTGTGTCGTGTTAGAGAGAGAGAGTTTTAGTGTGTGTTAGTGTGCGTGCGCGCACGCGCGTGTCTGTCTGTCTGTCCCGCCGTTTGTCTGTCTTTAACACGCGCGTCCACGCATAAGCCTGGCACGCGTATGTCCATATATCAATTTTTGTGAGGGTGTGTTTTTTCACACACACACGCACGCACGCTTCTAAAAGGCATCTGTTCATGCGTGTCTCCCGCGTCCCACTGAAAGTAACTAGGAGAGAGAAAGACTGAAGAAGAAGAGAAAGAGAGAGAGAGAGAGAGAGAGAGAGAGGAGAGAGAGAGGGAGAGAGAGAGAGAGAGAGGAGAGAGAGAGACAAAGAGAGAGAGGAAGGAGAGATAGACAGAGAGAGAGACAGACACAGAGAGAGGGAGGAGAAGAAGGACAAGAGAGAAGAGAAGAGGAGGGGAGGGAGGGACAGAGAGAAGAGAGAGAGGGAGGGAGAGGGAAGAGGAGGAGAAGAGAGAGAGAGACGAGATAGAGGAAGGAGAGAGAGAAGAGAGACAGAAGAAAAAGAGAGAGAGAGAGAGAGAGAGAGAAAGGAGAGAGAGAGAGAAACGACGAATGCGGACGCGATGTGTGTGTGTGTGAGAGAGAGAGAGAGAGAGGAGGGAGGGGAGGAGAGAAGGAGAGAAAACACACACACACACACACACACAAAGAGGAAAGCCAGAGAGATATTGAGACAAAGAGACGGAAATCGACAGAGAGACACACACAGACGAGAGAAACACACAAACAAACAAACCAGCAGAGACAACAAACAAGCAGAACCAGAGACAACAGAACGAACATGGAACACACAGCGAGATTGGACCCACCGACTGACTGACTTGAGTGAATGTGACTACTTGTAGAAAGAAACCAAAAAAAAGGGGAAGGAGTGTGCGTGTGTGTGTGTGTGTGAGGAGGGGGAAGGGGGGGGCGGGGCGGAGGGGACAAAACGACAATGCAGGCAGCTGCAATGGCGTGGCTGGCAAACCTAACTCTAATCCTTTATCCCTTCTGCCCTTCTTGTTGAAGCAGCTGTTCCCCTGTCCTCTCTCTCTCCCTCCTCTAGCCTACACTGCTAGGCTATATTATAGCTTCTCTGTTAGATGAGCTTAACTTTACTAGCCTGCTGCCGCCACCACCCGCTCGCTACCAGTGTAGTAGGCCTATGCCGCCTGCCTTCTTTCTTCTTTCAAAGAAGGGTACAAAAGGGGTAGAATTTGGGGGTGGTGGTGTGGGGGTGAGGTGGGGGAGGGGGGGGAGGGGGGGGGGAATATGAGAGAGAAAGGGGATTTTGGGGGGGTGGGGGGGGGAGGGTGTGTGGTGTGTGTGTGTGGGGGGGGGGGGGGGGGGGGGGGGGGGGGGGGGGGTGGGTGTGAGGTGAAATGAGTGAGTGTGAGTGTGTGTGTGTGTGTTGTGAGAGAGAGAGAGTGAGTGAGTGAGGTGTGTGTGTGTGTGTTGTGTGTGTGTGTGTTGTGTGTGTGTGTGGTGTGTGTGTGTGTGTTGAGGGGTTGTTGTAGAGAAGGATATAATAGAAGGGGCGCACAGGGGGAGAGTGTGTGAGTGAGAGAGGAGGGTGGGAGGGAGAGATAGACAGACAGACAGACAAAGAGCTCTTGATCGAGTATTACAAGTGGGGGAGGGAGTTGGGGGGGGGGGGGGGGGGGGGAATCAAGGAGGGATTCGGGACAAAGGTGAGACTGGAATCGGGGTGGAGTTGGGGGGTGGGGGATGGGGGCAATAAAAATGAGATGAGTTTCTCTGGAAAAGGTAGTTTGTAGTTTGACACCCCCCCCCCCCCCCCCCCCCCCCCCCCCCCCCCCCCCCCCCCCCCCCCCCCCCCCCCCCCCCCCCCCCTCCCGCACGAACATCCACAAACAAAAGAAAACTTGTTCCGATCTATCTTGGCACAGAGAGGAGAGGACGAGAAGCCGACACAGAGAGTGAGACAGACCGACAGACTCAGGGGGACGAGACAGACAGATAGGGAGACAGATAGAGAGAAATTGGATTTAAAGCAACAAAACAGAAAACACACACACACACACTTTCTCTATCTCCCCCTCTCTCTGTTCAACTTTACAGATTGTTTTTTCATGTATGTAAGTATGTTTATAAGGATAGATTGTACAACACTAGGCTTGGCATATTATCTGTCTTCCTTTTTGCATGAAAAGATCATATCATTTTACTCTCTCTCCCTCCCTCTCCTCTCCTTTATAAATAAACATCTGCGTCTCTCTCTCTCTCTCTCTTCTCTCTCTCTCTCTCTCTCTCTCTCTCTCTCTCTCTCTCTCTCTCTCTCTCTCTGTATGACTGTGGTAGGGGTGGGGGGAGGAAACAATATTGGTACGGGTGGCAGGCAGATTAAATTGTAGGCTTTAGTGAAACGACAGCGCGTATAGTAGTGCTTAGTCTAGTAGTAGTGAAGTAGTAGTAAGTAGTAGTAGTAGTAGTAGTAGTAGTAGTAGTAGTAGTAGTAGTAGTAGCAGTTAGTAGTAGTAGTAGAAGAATTAGTTAACACAGCACTCGGAATTATATGGGGCAGAGAAGAAGGGAGGTGGGTGGGTGAGATGGGGGGGAAAGTTTTGGGTGGGTGGGGTTATGGGGGGGGAAGCAGGGTGGTGGGTGGGGTGGGGGGGGGGGGGGGGGGGGGGTTCGTGCTTTATGAGTGTGGAAAGAGGTGGGGGGGGGGGGGGGGAGGCACGCGACACGCACGAGCTGGTTGTGATAATGTTAAGTACCATCCACGCTACGTGGGTGGGTGCGATCTGTGGTGTGTGTGTGTGTGTTGTGTGTGCTGTGGTGTGTGTGTGTGTGGTGTGGTGGTGTGTGTGTGTGTGGTGTGGTTGTGTGTGTGTGTGTGTTGTGTGGTGTGGTGTGTGTGTTGATGTGTGTGTGTGTGTGGGTGTGGGTGTGGTGGTGGTGTGTGTGTGGTGTTGGGTGTGTGTGGTGTGTTGTGTGGTGTGTGGTGTGGTGTGGTGTGGTGGTGTGTGGTGTGGTGTGTGTGTGGTGTGGTGTGTGTGTGGGGGGTGGGGTGTGTGGGTGGGGTGTGTGTGGTGTGTGGTGTGTGTGGTGAGTGGGTGGTGGTGGTGGTGTGTGTGGTGTGTGGGTGTGGTGTGGTGTTTGTGTGGTGTTGGGTGTGTGGTGTGTTGGGTGGGTGTTGTGTTTGTGTGGTGTGTGTGTGGTGTGGTGGTGGTTGGTGTGTGGTGGTGTGGTGTGTGGTGGGTGGTGTGTGTGTGGTGTGTGGTGGTGTGGTGTGTGTGGTTGGTGTGGTGTGTGGTTGTGCTGGGGGTGTTAGTGGTGGTTGGTGGTGTGGTTGTTGTGTGTGTTGGTGGTTGGTGTGGTTGGTGTTGTGTGTGTGGGGTGTGTGTGTGTGTTGTGTGGTGTGTGTGTTTTGTGTGTGTGTGTGTGCTGTTGAGTTTGTTTGTAATGCTCTATTAAATTTCTTGAAATCTTATGTGTGTGTGTGTGTGGGGGGGGGGGGGGGGGGGGGGAGGGTAGTGCGGTGGGGTGTGTTGTTTGTTTTGTGTGTGATAAAGAAGGATGGAGAGTGGGGAGTGTTATTCTAAAGTACACGATTCTCTCTCTCTCTCTCTCTCTTCTCTCTCTCTCTCTCTCTCTCTCTCTCTCTCTCTTTTCTTTGTTTGTGTGTGCTGGGGGTGTGTGTGTGTGTGATGTATGCACGGCGTGTGTGTGTGTGTGTGTGTGTGTGTGCACGCGCTTGCGCACTTGTGTGTGTGTGTGTGTTTCCCCTGAAACAAACGCTGGCTCTGAAATATTTAATTAAATGCCTCAGACAACCATGAAACCTTTTCCATTCTTTTTTTAGTAGGAGTGGTGTGTGTGTGTGTGTGTGTGTGTGTGTGTGTGTGTGTGTGTGTGTGTGTGTCGTGCGTGCGTGCGTGCGTGTCGGTGTGTGTGTGTGTGCGCGTGCGCGTGCGCGCGCGTGCGCGCTTGAATGCATGGCAAGCGCGTGTGTGCGCAAGTCGTCTATCTCCTTTTTTTTTCTCTTCTTTTTTCTTTATTGTTAATGCACTAAGAATTTGATTGGGGGAGGGTTTGTACTGTGGCACTCCCGTGCAGGTTCTCTGAAGCGTGTGTACGGGTGCCCAACAACAGATGAATAACTTAGTAGGGCGTGTGAGGCTTGGGGAGGTGGGGTGGGGGGGGGGGGGGGGGGGGGGGGGGGGGGGGTAGCCTAGAGCGTAAGATAGGCCAGCTAGCTACAGTGGCCGTAGTGCGCAGTTGATGATCTCATCACATTATCATTAGTCTAGTAGGCTAGGTCCGGGCCATGGTTGGCGTTTTGTTAGCGGGGCCGTGTAGTTAGTTTTCATGAAAAGCTGTAGCCAGACAAAGTCGTCTAGTTTTTTGGGGGGGGTTTAATTACTTTTGTTATATAGTTTGTTATATTTTTGTTTTGTTTTGCGATACTTTTTTGATATCGCTGTAAAATTTTCATTAGACGGGCATTAAAAAAATTGCAAGGGTACTTTATGTTCTTGTGTAGTGTGTGTGGGGGGGGGGGGGGGGGGGGGGGGGGGGGATGTATGTGTGCGTGCAAGGTGTGTGTATGTGTGTGTCTGTCTGTCACAAAGTCTGCCACCAGTGTCTGTTTGGTGTTGTGTGTGTGTGTGTGTGTGTGTTCGTGCGTGTATGCCTACCTGCCTGCCAATCTACTTGCTCCTATATAATTATCTATTTCAACTTTTCTTCAATGACCAACGTGCTCCAGTTTACACAAAACCTTAACTGTTGGGACACAGTTTTTACCCACGAATAACTTATCGGTAAAAAATAAGGACTGGAGGAACATAGTTCTAGAAGATAAGAACAATCAAGTTTTGTTCGCTTGTTTGTAAAGAGTCAAACTCACTGGAAACTACATAGATATTAATAGCAGCTGCAATGTCGCGACGCATTCTTCAAAGGGAGAGCATCTTGGACTTTCAGACACAAATTTTTGGATCCTTTTCTTATGACAATGATTATTTGTGTGTGTGTCAAATTCAGGATGCTCTCCCTTTTGAAGATGGAGTCGTGACCGTACAATATCGAATTTGTTGTTTTTGTTTGTTTTGTTGGGGGTGGGGGGAGGGGGGGGTGTCTTTTGGTCTTGTGCTGTACTTTGCGTGTCTTCTGTTCACAACACTTAACAACAAACACTGAGACGTACACTCTCTCTCTCAATTCTTTTAACACACAACACACAACACTATGTCCACCCACCACACTCATCTCCTCTCTCTCTCTCTCTCTCTAATCACCCCTCATTCTACACTCCCTCTCTCTCTCTCTCTCCCTCTCTCTATAATATAAACACACACACACACGACTCAACACACACACACACACACACAACATACACACACACACCTCTCCATCTTCACCCATCTACCTCTATAAAATTATGATTATACACACACACTAAAGTTTGACTTTCACACACACACACAATAAAAGTTTGACTGTCATACACACACACACGACTCACACACACACACACAATACCACACACACACACACACACACAGAGCACACACTAAATAAAAGTTTGACTTTCATACACACACACTAAAAGTTTGACTTTCCACACACACACACTAAAAGTTTGACTTTCATACACACACACACACACTAAAAGTTTGACTTTCACACACACACACTAAAAGTTTGACTTTCACACACACATACATACACACACAGACACACACTAAATAAAAGTTTGACTTTCATACACACACTAAAAGTTTGACTTTCACACACACACACACTAAAAGTCTGACTTTCACACACACACACACACACTAAAAAGTTTGACTTTCATACACACACACACTAAAAGTTTGACTTTCACACACACACTAAATAAAAGTTTGACTTTCATACACACACACACTAAAAAGTTTGACTTTCACACACACACACAGACACACACTAAATAAAAGTTTGACTTTCATACACACACTAACAATAAAAGTTTGACTTTCACACACACACACACACACACTAAAAAAGTTTGACTTTGAACATACACACAACATATACTATATAAACAAATTGACTTCACACACACAACACACACACACATAACTCACACAAAAAAAGCTTACTTTGCACTTTCCCCCCACACACACCACACACACAACCACCATCACTCCCCCCCCCCACCCACCCACCCACAACAACCACAACCCCCCCACCAACCCCCCCCCCCACCCCACCCACCCCCACAAACCCACCCCCCACCCCCACCCTTCTCCCACACTTGCCCAGGCGGCACTGACCTACCTGTGGGCTTGTCCCTGATCAGCTTGCAGGACTCGAGCTCGCCGAAGGAGGCGAAGAGGGAGCGGATCTCGTCCTGCGACATGGTGGGCGGCAGGTAGTTGACGATCAGGTTGGTCTTGCTCGTCCCGTCCTCGTTGAGGGCCACCACCCCGGGCGAGCTGGCCCCGTTGGTCACCACGACCCCGCCCCCGCCCCCGACGCCCCCGCCCCCTCCTCCCGTCACGTGCTGCGCATGCGCGGCGGGGGTCCATCATGGTGTTGTCGCTCAGCGTTATCTGGGTGATGAGAGGAGAGGAGAGAGATGAGGATGAGAGGTGAGGTTTCGTTTTTGTTTTTGTTTGGTTGTGTTTGGGTGGGGGAGGGGAGTGTGTGTGTGTGTGTGTGTGTGTGTGTAGGGGGGGTGGTGAGGGAGGTTGTGGATGTGGTGGTTGGTGGTGGTGGTGGTTTTTTGTTGTCATTGAGGGATGTTGTCGATGTGGTGTGGTGTTAGTGGAGTGGTGGTTGTGATGTTGGTGGTGGTGGCGTTTGTTGGTTTGGGTGTTTTTTTTTTTCATTGAGGGAGGTTGTTGATGTGGTGTGGTGTTAGTGGTGATGGTGGTTGTGATGTTGGTGGTGGTGGCGTGTGTGTGGTTTTTGGGTGGTTTTTTTGTTGTCATTGGGGAGTTGTTGATGTGGTGGGTGGTGGTATGGTGGTTTGTTTGTTGGTGGTTTTGTTTCATTGAGGGGAGTGTTGATGGTGGTGGTGGTGGTGTAGTGGTGTTTGTTTGGGGTTGGTTTGTTGTATGGGGGTGTTGTCAGTAGTAGTTGTTTTGTGGTTGTGGTAGTGGTGTCATTATTTTTGTTGGGGCTTTTTATGTCATTGAAGGAGGTAGTTGATGTGGTAGGTGTAGTGGTAAGTGAGAAGTGGTGGTAGTGTAGTAGGTAGCGAGGGGTAGCAAGGAAGTGAGTGAGATTTAGTAGATGAGTTCTTTGCTGGTGGTACACACTATACATACAATCTACAATACATTACATATATTCATACATACAGACACTATTCTATTCAAGAAGAGAGGAAAAAAGAGAAGAGAAGAGAAGAAGAAGAGAGAGAGAGAGAGAGAGAAGAGAGAGATGAGAGAGAGAGAGAGAGAGAGAGAGAGAGAGGAGAGAGAGAGAGAGAGAGATTCTTCCTCTCTCTCTCTCCTACTCTCTCTCTCTCTCTCTCTCTCTCTCCACACACACACACCCACACACACACACACACACACACACACAGGCCAGCGAGTTCCACACTACGTTACACGATACGCGTGCACACGTGCTCACTCAAAAAGTCATTTTTTTTCGGCCCACAAAAATTCCAGAAGAGCATCTTCAGCATTCTGACTGACTGCAGAGGTCTGCTAGTTCTATCACGGCACTGCAAACCTTGGCTTCCTTCCTACCCCTCCTCTCCCTCCATCCCCCCTCACACCACCCTCCATCTCCCTTATACTCTCTATTTTCCTATCTTATCCCCTTTGCTGCACAGAACCCTCCCATCCATCCCCTCACCTACCCCCACCCCCCCAAAAAAAGAAAGAAAAAGGTGCTTTTTTGACGAAACGTTACAACACATGCACCCCACCCTATACTATACCGCCGAGTCCCAAATTTCCCATACCAGCCTCTCTCACATAACGTAACGCCTACGTGTTAGGCCATCAACGCCCATGCAAGCATTCCCTTTTTCTGCAACAAGCACAGAACGCAGACTGTTTTCCCATCTACCTCTCTCATCCCTTACTGAACAACATCTTTTCCTCCCCAAACCAAACAACTCTCTTTTCCTCCCCCTCCCAACCGAATCCCTCCCTCTACTCTCCAAACTTCTCTCTCTCTCTCTCTCTCTCTCTCTCTCTCTCTCTCTCTCTCTCTCTCTCTCTCTCTCTCTCTCTCTCTCTCTCTCTCTCTCTCTCCTAACTGTTCTTCATTGGGTGAGGGTGGGGTGTCTTTTTCTTCAGTTCCTAAAGCCCCAATTTGTAGGTTCAGTCAGTGTAAACAGTATGTACACTTATGTATAATAATGTACATCTTCTTTTCTGCTTTGTTCAATAAGGGCTGAAACTGTACGTGTAGTGTATAGGCAGATACATGCGTAATACAATGCAGAATGCAATAGCATAAAGGCATGATTTGCAGCCTTGCTCTACTCTTTCCACAGTCACATAAGACACCTAACAGATGTAGACAGAGACAGATAGAACAGATAGATGGACTGAGAGATAGATAAGACAGATAGACAGACAAAAACAGACAGATAAAATAGAATAAAATAGATAGATAGATGGAAAAAGGTGGAGATAGGATGTGATGGATGGGATGGACAGTGATAGATAGAATAGATAGATAGATAGATAGATAAAGTAGACAGACAGACAGACAGACAGATAGATAGAAAAACTGGAAACCATGGCGCACTTTGCAGCTCTGCTTAACACAAAAATAAAATAAAATAAATAACCGGCTCCTCTTCCAACAACTATTTAAAAGAAATACAGACAGAAAAAAAAGGAAGGAAGGAATAAATGAATAAACACAAACTGCAAGCTGAACGATAACTTGATAGGTCCTCCCAAAAACCTGCTGCCTCTAACACACACGTTGGCTCATTATTTTTCAAAAGAATGCAGAGGTAATGAAGGCATTGAAGAGAACAGTGTCTGATGCAGGTCTCTGTCAGTCTGCCAAGGTTTTCAAGCACGTATGCAAGCATTTTACGTATACACACCCGTACCCATCCACATATACACACGACGCGCGCACACACACATATACACACACAATTTAAAGTGCCGATGTAATGTCCTGAAGCTAGCATGAATAAATAACCTCAAGGTTATTGGGTTTAAACGATACGTTCGTTTCTGAGAAGCGAAAACATAAAATATAGAACTGCAGAGTACACACATCACCTATAACTTACAGGAAGCTGTTCTCGTGTATTATTGTCAGTCACCAAGAAGCAATAAATGGATAATGGTTGGGGGGGGGTTGTTGTATTTGATTAACTCTACGAATCATCATTTACATTTTCCCACAGAAAAAGTCCTCCGGCTAAAGATACTTTTCATCAGTTTTCTATTTTCTTAAACTTTTTTTTTTTTAAAGAACAGCTTTCTCAACTGGCACAAAATTTCACTTTTCTTTGTTGTGCACCTTGACTGCCCTCCAACTAGATCACAACCCTCCACAGCCAACAATGTAGTTTTTCCTTATCTCCAACTGATTGATTAAAGATTTAAAAAAACCAAACACCTTTACATTCATTTATGTCGGTTGTGTACCAAGGCCATGGTCAAACTTCTGCGAACGGTGTCCCCCTGTCTATCCTACACTTTCGGTTTAGTCCTCCCTTTTATTCTTTATCGATTATTATTTTTATTTAGTTAGGTATGGGTTGTGTTGTTTGTTGCCTTTTGGTGGTGGTGGTGGTGGTGGGGGGGGGGGTGTTTACTTTTGGGGGGGTTGCAATTCCTCTGTGTGTGTGTGTTGTGTGTGGTGTGTGTGGTGTGTTGTGTGTGTGTGTGTGTGCGCGCGCTCAACTTTTAATTCTCCATTTCCCTCCCTCAACAATTCTGTGTATCATCTACTTCTGAGAGTACTCTACACACTATTCTGCTTTCAGACGACTCGTGTCTCTTGGAGACTTACCCAAGGGGTTGTTGTTGATGTTGTTGTCGACTCGTCGTTGTCGTTGTTTTTACAGTGACAAGTGGGGGGAGTGTGGTGGATTTAGCGGTTTCCTACTCGCCCTTTCCTTATTATTGGCATTAACAGATGTAGGAGTGTATGAACTGCCGACCAGGCGTGGAACAGTGCCAGCCACACTAGCATTGTAATTATTTCGTTATTCCGAATATGCATCCATCCCCTGGGGAAAGGATTCGGGGTGAGGGGGGGGGGGGGGGGGGGGGGGGGAGGTTAGGTACCTTTCTGCCAGAGTTTCACCACCATTACTAGTTCTGTCGTTCTTGGAGAGAGAGAGTGAGAGGGGTTGGTGAGAGAGAGAGAGGGTGTGAGAGAGAGAGAGAGAGAGAGAGAAGAGAGAGAGAGAGAGAGAGTGTGTTGTGTGTGTGTGTGAGGATGAGTGAGTGTGGATTGTGTGTGTGTGTGTGAGTGTGTGTGTGAGCGAGACAGACAGATATAGAGGGGGAGAGAGACAAACAGACAGGGAGAGAGTGAGATAGAGACACAGACAGAGACACAAGAGACAGAGAGAGAGAGACAGAAAAGAGAGAGAGAGAGACAAAGACAGAGAGAAGTTGTAGATAGTTTCTGTGTTGTGTGTTTGCTCGTGCGTGTGTGTGTGTGTGTGTGTGTGTGTGTGTGTGTGTGTAAGGATATTCTCCTTTCTATAATTATTAGTCTTTTTCTGTATATTATGTCGTTGTCTCTGTTGTGTGTGTGTGTGTGTGTGTGTGTGTTTTAGCTCTCTCTCTCTCTCTCTCTCTCTCTCTCTCCTCTCTCTCACTCTCCAATCCCCCACCTCACACCTCCCCTCTACATCCCCACACACACCCTACCCACCCACCCCAACCCCATCTTCCCGTCAGCTGTGACTCAACCATTAAAATAGATCTACTTATGGATCTATCAGAGCAGCGACATTCATTCCCGAGCTTTGTCATCGTGGGTCTATAAAATAGATGAGTAAAGCCTCTAGCTGTGCTAGTAGTATACTACCGTACGTACGTGTCATTGTCAGCCTCGGCAGTTGTGTTCTTTTGGCTCTGTGACATTTGCAGCAAACTGCGCTAATATCTAGAGCTCATACGCTGCTAATAAGCGCATACCGTCGACAGCTTATTATCGACATTCCACAGTGTTTTTGTAGCAGCTTGGTATAATTTGTCTTCTTTTTTTTTTAACTAGAGGAAGCCTCAAAATGTCAACGGGGTGTCTCATTTCGTGTGTTACTACGATGATCATTATTATGATATGTATACATATACTATGATGTACTTATTTTCGTGTTTGTGTTAGTTTTGTGATAGTGGTAAGTAGTAGTAGTAGTAGTGGGGTGGTGATTTGTGTGTGATGGTTAAGGATTGGTAGTGGTGTGTGTGTGTGTGTGTGTGTGTGTGTGTTTAGGATTCTGATTATAGAAGCTAGGTATTTCTTGACTGAATTTTGACCATCTTTTAAAAAGTTTTCTTTAATTTAACACAGTGTGTGTGTGTGGTGTGTGTTGTGTGTGTGTGTGTGTGTGGTGTGTGTGTGCTGTGCGTGCGCGCGCACGCGCGCAAGTGTGACAAAGAGACTGACAGAATGCAAAATATGCTTGCTATGTGTTCTCCAAATTAGTGATCTTTCCTCTTTGGGGGCTTTTCTTATTTGTTTGTTTTCTTTTGGGTTTTTTTGTTTAAACTTAGGCCAATTTAAAGAAATCTTCAGTGTCGCCAGAATCATCATTATGTCTCCCCCCCCCCCCCCCCCCCCCCCCCCCCCCCCCCCCCCCCCCCCCCCCCCCCCCCCCCCCTCCTTATCTGCAGTTTTCAAACATGCTGCACACTTCAGCTCCTTTACACAAATCCCTACAGAAGTTTCAAGTGCTTTTCGGCGTCAGTTTGATCTTAGTATTGGGCTGGGGCAGTTAAAGAAGTTTGAAAAGCCAGTCTGTTCTTTTAAACCTGGCGACAAGTGTTTAACTTTGTGGATTGCCTGAAAGAACGCTTGAGAGAAACAATGGACTGACTAGTTAACTGAACTCGTGTTATTTTTCTAACAAGTGGAGGCTAAACTAGATCTAAATTAAACTGGATCTAATTTAGGCCGTACATTGGCATCCTTCAGTCTCGGAAGACTGGACTTTAGCTCTAGGTGCTTTAATTCTGGTACAGTGTCGGTTGTGGCTGGCTAGTGCGACACTGTCCCAGAATTAAGCACCCAAAAGCGCAACTCCATAGTTTAAAGCCTACCCCATGCAAAAAGAGAAGTTGGCCTATAGGCCTAGACCTATTTTTAGCTCTCCTGAAGACGAATGCAAAAGTTTAGTTTTGCCAACGCAACAGGCAGTAGACAGACACTTCCACTCCAGTCAGATATCCAAATCTGTAAAACTGCATTTTTGGAGAGAAAAAATTGAAATCAAGTGAACAATGATCAGATTCGACGAACCGACTATATAGATGAAATAAAATAAATAAGACAAATCCTTGAATTGATTAAAGATGATAGACGAATTTATGAATATGTAACTGATTTTTTTTCTAAGGAGCTGTAGTATCGATTTAGGTAAGACTACTCAATTTTTACTATCGAAATGGACATTTAAAGATAACGACTTAATAGCGCCACGTGCATGCCACGAAAAATGACCACTACAGAGGGTACACGTCTGGCCTTATTACCCCTTTGGCTATTTCTCCTCAACCCACCAAACACACGGGAGTTGTGCAAAGTTTTTCGTTAATACACACCATTACATCTACCATTACACACACACACAGACTCCACAGCACTCTCACTACTTCACTTATCTTATTAGCTGAGTGGCACCCGCGATAACAACAGCAATTGTTCTCTCAGAGCCTGCTGTTGCCCCAGAAGCTGGTCAATTAGCAGTGATTGCCGGAGAATCAGGCAAGTCATTAACTCTAGCGCCAAACTGTAACGTGCATTTAGTCATCCCCCATCCCCCCTTTACTTAATCCTACACTTTTCTCTACTTCTTTGCTGCATGTGTGCCGGTTTGACTCTCTCTCTCTCTCTCTCTCTCTCTCTCTTCTCTCTCTCTCTCTCTCTCACACACACACACACACAAACACACTTGAAAGTGGTATATGAAAAGGAAATGAAATTACACACACTCTCTATCTCTCCCTCCCTCCTCCACCCCCCCCCCCCCTCTCTCTCTCTGTGTTCCAAAACACCTGTAGACACACAGAGACAGACACAGAGACAGACACAGACACACAAATGTATCCATCCATAAAAACCTGCATTCATGTGCAGGATCCTATGCACAAAGAGTAGGAAGGGAGTTTGATGAAGTGAAATAAAGAGGGACATGCATTTACACGCGTGCATGCACATTCACACACACACACATATGACTGACAAAACTGCATACACACGGGGACTGGATGAAAAAAACACATGAGTACTTATTCCATTATTCTCGAAATAAAAGAATATTTTTAAAAAGCAGAAAAAGAATAAACACACACGACCTTACATCTATACAGCACATTACAGTCATTATCAACCATTTATTTAACCATCCTTCCTTCCTTCTGCTTCTATTTCTTTTGGGTGAAGGTGGTTTGTTTTGATGTATGATAACATTTTACTTCATTTCACAAAGAGTCCTTAGATCCAATACATGTTGGCCTATGCTAAAAAGTTGTAACAGTCATCATGTAGATAGTTATACAGCTGTCTGTACAATGGGATCAGAAAAGAGACATTCCATTATAGAAGCTAGATCAAATAGGTAGGTAGGCAGATGGAGATAGATAGATAGATAGATAGATAGATAGATAGATAGATAGATAGATAGAGATAGGTAGGTAGACAGACAGACAGACAGACAGATAGATAGATAGATAGACAGAGAGAGAGATGGATAGACAGATAGATAGATAGACAGACAGATAGGTAGGTAGATGATAGATAAACAGAGAGATAGGTAGATAGATAGGTTGATAGATAGATAGATTCACTATTTCCTCTCTCTCTCTCCACACACACCACCCCCTTCTGTTCCCATATCCTTTCCAGCCTGTGACTCTAAGAATGGAATAACCCTACCTCACCAGTAACACACTCCATGTTCTCCGTACACTCACTCCTCTTACGTATCATCAACAACAGACGGAACCCACAATTTCCTTCTAGTCTGGAAATTACCCAGCACGCCCGGCTACCAACAACACACGCTAGTCGATCACTGTCATCGCTGGCCGAATCACTTTCTCGTACTGATCAATAAGTGTCATCCGTATGGGAGGCCTCGCGTGTCGAAAGGTAGACGTTTCAGATACACATGTACTACACCAGGGGGAAAAGGGAGTCG
>CM054140.1:71734822-71737322 GCA_028751875.1 Rapana venosa | reverse complement strand
GGGGGGGGGGGGGTACTTTTTTTAAATCCCACTCCCCAGCACGCTAACTAGACGCCGTTGGCAACAAACCCGAACTACCCCAGCCGAGGGGCCACCTTCAAGCGTGGCATGCATTGTAGGCCTATCCGCGGCATCTTTAAAATTGACGTCAGCTGGAAAAAAAACCCGTCAATTACGTCAGATTCCCTGCTGGCCGACTGTAGCCAAGGCTATGCTGAGCAGCCTTGACCCTCTCACTAGCTTAGGCCTAACATTTGGTTTCTTTAGAAATTATCGTTGTTTTTCCTTCTGACCCTTCCTTCCTTCCTTCCCCGTGGGGATGCTGGGGGGCCTATCAGTATCAATAGGGTACATTCATAAAATTCCGTGCTAGAATTTTCCTCTTTTCTATCACTTTTTGCCTTGTTCCTTTTCTTCCTGTAACCTCCTCCTTGTCTATTTTCTGTCTTGGTATTTTTTTCCCTGCCTTTTTCCCCCCAGAAAGACTTAAAAGATAAAAATGTTCGCTTATGCCCAAGTCCTATGGGCTAGGCCTGACTTGTCAGGCGCTTAACGGCTGCGTGACGCATTTTCGCTCATTAAACAGACAATTAGTTGCTGTCCCAGCGTTGAAAGAAGAGGTTGTGACCCTGACAGAATTCCCTAGCTGCCCAGAAACTTCGCTAGCCCAGACTATGATGGAACTGCAGCCTGCAGTGAAATCGATGTTTCAAGTCTGTTGGGCCTCTGTCTGTATGAACAGTTTCAGATCTACATAATTATAGATTCTCCATCACAAAATAGAAATAAGAGGATGCTTCAAGCCAGTATAGTACAATTCGTGTTAGACCTATCTGTTCTTCTATAGGCGGCGTGTCTATACTGACTGCAGTATCAAACATTGAAAATTAAAGACAACATTTTTGGGGGAATATTTATGCGAGTGATGGTATAGATCTAATTTGTCCATGATTTTTCTTAACACAGAATTTGTGTCACCGAATGATAGCTTGCTTTAGGAACACCCACTGCTGAATAATTTCTAGTGTTATGATGATCAACAGTTGATGCGATCGATACATCAAGCAGAAGCAAAACCTAAAATCCTGGGTGTTTCTAATAAAGTGAATGAGTTTCAGCACATATTGTGGATGAAGAAGATTGCTACCATCACTCGACACTATCATTAAAACCTTCTGTCATAATCCAACCATACCAACGTGGAATAAACTGATCACTGTTGTGCTCCGACTGATCAGATTATGCAATTGAGAATTCAGTTTTGATTTTTAACAAAAACTGATTAATGAAGAAACATCTACGCTTGTTCAGTTTCGACCTAAAAATAACCGGGCATGAAATGGGGGCGAGAGAGAAAACAAACGACTCGAGGGGAGAGAGATTGGTGAAATTCTAGAGAAAATTTCAAACCCATCTTTTGGACGAACATACCCAGACAGACCTTGGAATGATTTATTTATCCGAGCTCTAGAGAGAGAGAAGGAGAAGAGGGAGAGAAGGGGGTAAAAATGGACTGGCGTTGGTTGGTCCATGACCTATAGACTGCTGAGTGGTGTGTTGTGTTGGCATCGTGAGTACTGATAGATAGGATGGCTTTAGAAGAAGAGGAAGAAGAAGGTCCAGAGAAAATAAGAGTTTAGAAGAGGGGAGGGAGGGGGGCTGCTCTTTCGCTTCAGAGACCATCATACTTACCATGACAGGGGCACACAGAGGAAAGCTAGTGTAACTGCAGTTTTGAGCCATTTGAATCATTAAGAAGAACTGGTCCTAACACACACCACGACCACTTCTCAGCATCAGTTGAAAACACCCCCCAACACAAGTTTTGGGTAGCTGGAGTAGTAGTAGGAGTAGGAGTAGTAGTAGAGGCCAAGGCTTTCGATCCTCTCGAATCAAACCAGGAAAAAAAATAATCACTCACCACAAATTGGTCGTTTTTCACTATTATATAACTGGCGAATTTTTCTTTTCTTTTCTAAAGCAGACAAGCCTAACTTTGGTGTTGGGAGGTAGGAGGGGGAAGTATGGGAGAATTACCTATCTAGAATAGATCATTTAGCAGCTGAAGCATACAAAAGAGAAGAGACATTGACGGGAAGATGAGAAGAAATACGAACAGTCTTCCTCATAGGCACACATGGTAGTTAGCAGACGATGATGTACATACCTGCATCGAGATCTCTCTTTTTTTTCGTTTATTACAAATCAAAACCCACACACCCCCTGTTTCAACAACAAAATATCTTGCAAGGGGGGGATGGACTTAAAATTCAACTTTTCTCTCTCTCTCGTTCTTTTTTCACAGAAAGTCCTGGACTGGCACCCAAGTCGTACAAAAAGTTAACAGCAGCAGCAGTAGAAGTAGCAGAAGTAGTAGCAGCACTCTCCGACACCACACAAAAGCAGTCTGCCACAATAAATTAAAAAAAATAACCCCCGTTCGGTTCGCTTTCCTATCCTCCCGGTTTCCACTACAAGAGAAGATGTTTGGGAGAGGAGA
>CM054140.1:71697322-71704822 GCA_028751875.1 Rapana venosa | reverse complement strand
ACCGTGTGATTGGCTGGGTATCTCCCAAGACTCCCTCTGACCCACGTGCATAATGTATGCAGAGGCACACATCCCGTGCACACCAAATGCACTCGCCCCCACCCAGGTGATAAAACACAACAACAATAAAAATCCCATTCCATGTCTTGATGTAAGATCGCGTAAAGGTCTACAAGACTGGATAATTTCTGAAGACTGTCGTGTGCAGATGAGACGGCAGGGGTCTCCTGTCAAGAGTAGACCCGGCACTTTGAAGCTATGTCTAAAGTGTTAGAGAACAAGATAGCTCAGTGGTCACAGCACTCTCTTTTTCTCAAGCTAAGATTAAGCAGCGTTGAGCGTGGTTACCAATGTATGGATGACTGTTTGTGCGCCTTGGCTTCAGTACATTCCCCCAGTTCACCCAGCTGTAAATGGATATCTGCCCTCTTTAGGGTCAGGGAAGGTAAAGCAGCGAGGGAGAGGAGATAGGCGCCGCCCTCAATATGCTGGCCTCTGGAGAAGCTGTGATCTTGTGCTCTCGCTCCCCTACCACCACATAGGTTATGGGATACATTTACCTTTTTTTTATTACCTTGTAGTGTGTGTGTGTGTGTGTGTGTGTGTGTGTGTGTGTGTGTGTGTGTGTGTGTGTGGCTTTCACACTATATCTCTTCCCCTACCTACCTGTAATTAAATCAGATCACCACGAACTTTCAACTTAAACAGTTTCTTTTTCTCTTCCTTCTCTTTTTGAAATGTTGACTAGAATTACTTTTCTTTCCACCCCCCTCATCATAATTATCAACTAAGCCACTTTGTTAGGGGAAGCATAGGAGAAAGTGGGTGGTGTTACTCTTGTGGAGAGATACTCTACTACCTCAAGAGAGCACCTAAACTTCCCTAAAGAGAAATATGATGTAATTGAAAGTGGTATACAATGTACACATTATATAATAAATGTCGAATTTCTGCCTCAGCGTTTAAAACGCTCCCTTCTCACAGAAATAAAATCTTGCAGCACACACCCTGATAACCCATTCCACAGCTTTCGGAAGAATAGGCCATTGTGTGCCGGTGGGTATGGATGACAAAATTTACAAAATCCATACACACGGGGACTGGATGTAAAAAAAAGCACACAAGGGCCTATTCCATTATCCTCGAAAAAAAGAATGCAAGAATGAATGAAGTAGCACTCTCAGGTGGCGTTCCCCATCACACCATCATGTGTCAATTTTCTGCCTGTTGCCATTTTCTGTAACCACCCCACCCCCTTCTTTTTATTGTTTTACTTCTATTATGCAAATGACAAGGGAATTAAACATTCTGATTGGATGATGCAGCAGGGGAGACAAAGGGATGTTTGAACTTGATTTGAAGTGTGGGAAAACTTTTGAAGGTGAAAGACAAATGGGTTTCTGTTTATTTGACAACATGGGGCATAACTAACTAACTCTTTGTTTGCAGTTTTCTTCCCTGTTCTGTTTCTGTCTTTGATATCTAGCTTTGTTTTGTCTCTGTCTCTTGCCTGCCTGTCAATCCATCCACCTGTGTCATTTTGTTGGCTTGTTTTTGTCCCTTGACCTTGGTGGTGGTAGGGGAGCAAGGCATCAGAGACCTCAGCTTCTCCAGGGGCCAGCATATTATTAGTGGCGCCCATTTCCTCTCCCTTGCTGCTTTACCTTCCCTGACCCTAAAGAGGGCAAGTACCCATTTACAGCTGGGGGAACTGTACTGAAGCAAAGGCATGCAAATGGTCACCCATCCACTTGGTAACAATGCTCGATGTTGCTTAACATTGGTTGGGGTAAAGCAATTGCTCTGACCACTGAACTACCCCACCCTGTTTCAGCTATATAAAGGGAACCTGTAACCAGTCAACTTGAACCCTTAATCTGTTTCCCCATTTCAAACCCATTTTTAACCTTTCCTCCTTACACAATTAGTCCTCTAAAAACTGTAGGCAAGGTGGTTTTCTTCTTTTCTCAGTGCTGTCCTTTTTTTTCTTTATTTCTCACATTTCGTTTGGTTCATCGTGTTATGTAACAGCAACATGCATTATATATTACTGCCCATTTTCTCTTTAGGGCTAAGAATTACGCTTGTGGCGCTAGTATGCAAATGACTCTGGGAGTAGTTAATGCTGTGATTGGATAAAAGGAGTAGAGGAGACTTGATGGAATTATCAGCTTGTGGCTCGAATGTGTTAAAATGTGAGTAGAGGGTGGGATTGTTACGTGGGGGATTTTGTGTTTAGTTGATGGTTTTAAGCAGCATTAGCTCTCTCTCTCTCCTTCTCTTGTTCTCTCTGTCTCTGCCTCTCTCTCTGTATCTCTCTCTCAATTTTTTTCTGTCTGTCTGCTTGGTTGCCTGTTAGCATGTCTGCCTGTCTGCCTATCTATCTATCTATCTATCTATCTATCTATCTATCTATCTATCTATCTATCTATCTATCTACTACCTACCTACCTACCTATCTATCTATCTATCTATCTATCTATCTATCTATCTATCTATCTATCTATCTATCTCTCTATCTATCTCATTTGCGCACACACATGCATGCGCATGTACCCACACACAGTTAGGGCAGAGACAGCAAGACGAAGAGAAAAATAAAGGAGGGAGAGAGTGAGTCCAAGTGAGTGAGTTGGTGAGAGAGAGAGAGAGAGAGAGAGAGAGAGAGAGAGAGAGAAACAGAGACAGACATCCAGACAGACAGTCAGACAGAGTTCCCACAGGACTCTTTGCGACTTAACTAATTAAGCTGCAGCTGTATTTTAAAGGAAACAAACTGCACTACTGGTGTACACACCTATCTTCTCCATCTGTTACCAATCAACTTAACTCCCCAATCTGTTTCCCATTTCAAACCCATTTTTCCCTTCTTCCTAACTCTATTGCTCCTACAGTGTAGGCAAGCTGGTCTTCTCCTTCTTCTTCTTCTTCTCTTCTTCTCTTTCTCAGTGCTTGTCCTTTTCAGCTTTCCTTTGGTTCCCTGTGCTATGCATTACTGCCCATTTTTCTGTTTAATTAAAAGCAAAGGGTTAGGCAGGCCATTGAGAGTAAGTAGTATGTATTCCAATGATACTAAGAGTAAAACGCTCTGGTTTGGGTACAAGTAGAGGGGACTAATGGAATTGTCAGCTTGTGGCTTGAATGTGTTAAAAGTGTGAGAGTGGGGATGTTAGGGAGAGGGTTTTGTTGTTTAGCTGATAGTTTTTTTGTTTATTTTTTCCATTCCTCAGCCAGAGCTCTAAGGTTCATAGTGGTGATATTTTTGCCTCCCACACACTATTTAGGTAGCTGCATTTCAGTTTCAGGAATGGTGTCTAAACACGACCACGCCACGCAAACTCAACATCAATCAGTCAAGTGTGCTAAGTTTAGCATGCCCTCTGCAGTGACCTAATCCCAGGGTGGTCGGTTCCTGCTGCTATACTTAGCGCCAGCTGGGCTGGGCTGGAATGGAATGGACCGCAGCTGAGAGCAGCTGAAAATGAGGGACACTGACAGCTGTCGTACACAACACCTGTGTGCATGGTCGTTTGTCCTTTTTTTGTCATCCATTCCTACCAGCACACAATGGCCTACTCTTCCAAAAGGTGTAAAGGTTTTATATTATGTGTGTGCAAGATGTTCTGCATGCAGTCACGCACAAGGCCTTGGTTTGTAGTCTCATCTGCAGGACTTTGACATTTAGTTTGATTTTTTTTGGTGGTCAAACTGGGAAGAAAGGGTGAGGCTGGGAATCGAACCCAGAACTTTACTGTTTACTTGTTGGCAGGCGAACGTCTTAACCATCCTGCCACTTTCCTTCTTGGTTGACAGTTTTCAGTAGCACCAGCACTCTCTTTGTCTTTGTCACTTTCTGTTTCTGTCTCTCATTCACAACCACACACCACCACATCACACACACACACACACACACACACACACACACACACACACACAGAATAAGGACAGGAACAAGGAGAGCAAGAGAGAGACGTGAGAGAGAAAGGAGGGAGAGAGTGACAGAAACAGCGAGTCAGTGAGTATGTGAGAAAGAGACACATGGGAGAGAGAGGAGAGAGAGAGAGAGAGAGAGAGAGAGAGAGAGACAGACAGACAGACAGACAGAGAGACAGACAGACAAACCAACAGACAAGAAGACTGACAGCCACAGACAGACACACAAACAGTTTGTACACGATTCTTTAGTATTAGAGAGATAGAGTCAGACAGACTGACTGACAGACACACATAGACAGGCAGGCACACAAACAGTTTCTACATGACTCTTTAGTACCAAAGAGACAGAAACAGACAGACAGGCAGGCATGCAAGCAGTTTCTACAAAACTCTTTAAGTCTGAAACTAATTGACCCTGCAGATGTACATCAGGAATCAACCACTACAGTACCAGTCCACACACACCCACACACACACCCTCTCCACCTGTTACCACTCACAAACTCAAACCCTGTTTAATCTGTTTCCCCTTTTAAACCCATGTAACCTTCCTCCTTTCCCCTTACTCCCGAAATGGGGTCGAGCTGCTCTTTCTTATTTGAACTGTTGTTTTTAGTGCTACCCTTCTGCCCTGTGGTTGGGTGTGTTATGTAACACCAACATGCATTACCGCCTATTTCTTGTCTTTAAAGTAAAGGATAGGAGGCCTGAAGGGGTCATATGCAAATGACGCTGAAAGTAAATGTTCTGATTGGATAAAAGGAGCGAGGGGAGACTAATAGTGTTATCAGCTTGTGGCTGGAGTTGTGGTGGATAATGTGTGAGGGGGGGTGGGTGGGGGGGGGTGTTTATTTAATAGTTTTAAGCAGCAATTCCTATATGCCTTTCTGTCTGTTTCTCTGTTTGTGTCTCTCTGTCTGTCTATCTGTCTGTCTGTCTATCTATCTATCTATCTATCTATCTGTCTGTCTATCTATCTATCTATCTATCTGTCTGTCTGTCTATCTTTTCTCTCTCATTTACAAACACATGCACACTGAAAGAAAGAGAGAGAGACAGAGAGACAAACAGAGAGACAAACAGTCAGAGGGAGAGGGGGGAGGGAACAGAGACAAAAATGGTGATTGAGACAGAGACACAAACAGAGACAAACACACGGTTACACAGTTATGCAAATTCATGGGTACACAGCAATTTTTCACACAAAGTAGATCGCTTTACCAAACCCCTTCAAAAACACAGATCAGGCACAAAACCCGTAGGCTAAAACCAAACCCAAACTAAAACAAAAACACAGACAAAAAGAAGCCGCATACAGTTCACCTCGTCTGGCAAATCCTCTTGCAGCAATGAATAAATCAAATCCTGCAACTTGATGGTGTTGTCTGATGGGCCCTTTGTCTCCCAAGACTTTGTTTCTCTGTCTCTCTCTGTCTCTGTCTCTCTCTCCTACCTGCATAATGCATGAAGAAGCGCACGCACACACACACACACACACACACACACCTCACATGCACACGAAACGCACCAACTCCAGGTGAGAAAACCCGGCCAATAAAAAACCCATTTCCATGTCTGTTTGAAGTTCGTGTCAAAATCAACAGAATCAGCGAATTCCTGAAAACTGTCACTGGAGGGAGGGTGGGGTGGTGGTGGTGGTGGTGGTGGTGGTGTGTGTAGGGGGGGGGGGGCAGTATGTGTTGCTGGCAGCTTCCTTTCCACAGTGGGTCATGGATCAAGTGTGATGCTGTGTTTAAAGTGTAACAAAAATGTTTAGGGGGTTCTTTTTGGGATCCTTGGAAAGAGCTCCGAGGTTCACAAAATGAGTAGGAGGTCTACCTGAGTCAGAGATAGATAGATAGATGAGAGAGAGAGAGAGAGAGAGAGAGAGAGAGAGGAGAGAGAGAGAGAGAGAGAGAGAGAGAGAGAGGAGAGAGAGACGGGGGACGGATAGCCTGGTGGTTAGAGTGATGCGTATTGCGCTCGTGATCTGCTGACCCGAGATCGAATCTCATTCAAGAAGATTTTTCCTCTGGAGTTAACATCAGTGCCGACTCCAGTTCCCCCCAAAAAGTCCTTCGGATGAGACAGTAAACCGAGGTCCCGTGTGCGAACACACGCAGAACATCTTGCGCACATGTTAAAACCCGTTCAGCTTTTCGGAAGAGTAGGCCATTGTCAGTGCCGGTCGGATTGGGTAACAACATTGACAAAACTGCATACACACTGGGATTAGATGTAAATAAAAAACACACGAGTGCTTATTCCATTATCCTCGACATAAAAATAAAAGAATAATTTTTAAAAAACTAAAAAGAAAGAATAGGGAGATAAAAAAGACGCGTACTAAATTTTGAAGCTGCAATCATCCAGCCATGAATTCAACACACGCAAGAGCAGTCATTGCATGCGGGTGGGAACAGATGACAGATTTTACAAAACTGCATACACACGGGGACTGGATGTAAAAAAGCACATTAGTGCTTATCCCGTTATCCTCGTAATAAAAGAATAAAATCAACATAACAAAATAAACCCACATGACTAAACTGCTGTTGCAGAGGGGCTGGTTACTATGGTGGCTGTAGCATAACAATTGTCATCTGTTTGAGTTGGTAACAAACTGCCAAACGACTAGAGAGTCAGCTCAGTGGGTGAGTGAGTAAGTGCAACACTGTGTGTGTTGTGTGTGTGAGAGAGAGAGTAGAAGAAGAGAGAGAGAGAGTGAATGAATGTATGTTCTTTCGAGCAGAAGGCCATAAGCCGAGCTTATCCGGTGTTCTGTAGCGTTAAGCGAACTGATGGTTTTTCACACCCCTGGACAGGACGCTAGTCAGTCGCCAGATACTTCCCAGCAGAGTGGTACCCACTTGTACACCTGGTGTGGGTGAGGAAAATAGGAGTAAAGTGTCTTTCCCAAGGACACAACCGAGCCGAGCGGGGGATCGAACCACGACTTGGATCACGAGTCGACGCTAAACCACTCGACACGGTGTTCATAATGAATGAATGAATCTTTATTTTTTAAGGGTAACAGAAAAAAAAGATTCATTCATTCTTTCATTCACAGAGAGGGAGAGTCTGTGTGTCTGTGGTGTGTGTGTGTGTGTGTGTGGAAGAGAGAGAGAGAGAGAGGAAGGAGAGTCTGTGTGTCTGTGGTGTGTGTGTGTGGAGAGAGAGAGAGAGAGAGAGAGAGAGAGAGAGAGAGAGAGGTCTGTGTGTCTGTGGTGTGTGTGGAGAAAAGAGAGAGCAAGAGAGAGTCGTTTGTCTGTGTCTGTGGTGTGTGTGTGTGTGTGGAGAGAGAGAGAGAAAGAGAGAGAGAGAGAAGAGTCTGTGTCTGTGGTGTGTGTGTGTCTGTGTGTGTGTGTGTGGAGAGAGAGAGCGTCTCTGTGTCTGTGGTGTGTGTTGTGGAGAGGAGAGAGAGAGGAGAGAGAGAGAGAGAGTCTGTGTCTCTTTGTATATGGTGTGAGAGAGAGAGAAAATGAAAGAGTCTGTGTGTCTGTGGTGTGTGTATGTGTGTGTGGATGAGAGAGAGAGACGGGGAACCTGTGTGTCTATGTATGT
>CM054140.1:71679822-71692322 GCA_028751875.1 Rapana venosa | reverse complement strand
CTATCAGATGGACACAACTTTCCCCATCAGAAATCAGTTAACGCAACAACTGACCTTTTCCCCCACTATATTTTAACCCCATTGTAACCTCCCTACCCTTTGTAGCTTTTCCCTGTAACTGAACCGATGTTCTTCTTACTCTCTTCCCTGTTCTTTTCATCGTGAAAACTCTTCTTGGATGTTTTCTGTCCTCTCCTTCCATTATCACACCAACACGCTACACCCACTGTCAGTCAAAAAACAGAACAATAAGTAAAGAAACAAATAGATGAATAAATGAATAAATAAGTAAACAGGATAAATAAATAATTGAATATACAATTGAATACACAAATAGGTAAATCGATAATGAAAGAAATATGGGATGAGACTATGAACCGAGGTCCCGCGTGTGAATGCATGCAGAACATCTTGCGCGCATGTTAAAACCTGTTCCACTTTTTTAAAGCTTAGGCCATTGTGTACCAGTGGGAACGGATGATAAAATTTACAAAACTGCAAAGACATTGGGACTAGATGTAAAAAAGTACATAAGGGCTTATTTCATTATCCTCGAAATAAAAGAATAAATGAATCTCTCTCTCTGAAATTGCTGTTTGATAAGTGCAGGTGAATTATATATTTTTCAACCTTACATCAACTTTATTCATAGACAGAGCGATGGAAAAGTATGGATTTTAACTGACAAAAAACCAACGACAATAAGACAATACATAAGTAACACAGTGAAGGATTAAAACTGGCAGAAGAAAAGAAAGAGACCAAAAAAATAGAGAGAAGAAAAGAAAAGATCAGAGAGATTGCATCACACGAAAAAAACCACCTAACCAAATAAACCATCCTTCAGAAAATCAAGTATCAGATGCACACAACTTTCCCATCAGAAATCAGTTAACCCAACAACTGACCTTTCCCCCACTATATTTTAACCCCATTGTAACCTCCCTACCCTTTGTAACTTTCCCGTGTAACCGAACCGATGTTCTTCTTACTCTCTTCCCTGTTCTTTTCATCCTGAAAACACTTCCTGGATGTTTTCTTGTCCTCTACTTCCATTATCACACCAACACACTACACCCACTGTTAGTCAAAAACGATAAGTAGATAAACAAATAAATGAATAGGTGAATGGGTGGCGCTGCTTTTGAGGTGATGGGCTCTCCCTGGGGAGAGCAGCCCGAATTTCAAACAGAGAAATCTGCCGTGACATAAAGTGGGATAAAATAGAAAAAATAAATAAATGACTGAATAGATTGAATAAACAATATAGTTGAATAAACGCACATAGATAATAAAACTAAATATCACTGAATATGAACATAGGTTAAATTGAAGAAGATAAATGGAATGCTAGTCAAATCGGCAATAGCCTTCAAAGGTAGTGTGGTGTGTTATGTAACACCAACATGCATTACTGCCCATTTTCGTCCTGTGTAAGGTGGTTGACCTTTGCTATTGTTGCTGCTGGTTTCATTGTTATTGTTGTTGTTGTTGAAAATGCCAGATTGGAGTACAGGGGCAAGGGAGACAAATGGAACTGTGAGCTTGTGGCTTGAGCATGGAGAATTTGTGAGTGGGGAGGGGGTCAATTTTACAGGGAGGGATTTCGTGAATTTGATTACGTTAAGCAGCACTAATAGCTCGCCATTCTCTGTGTCTGATGTCTCTGTCCCTGTTTCTGTTTGTCTGTCTCTCTCTGTCGTTCTGTCTGTCTCTGTTTTTCGCTCACTCTGTTCTGTCTATTGTTCTGTGTGTGTGTGTGTGTGTGTGTGTGTGTGTGTGTGTGTCTGTCTATCTCTTTCTCTCTCTCTCTCTCTCTCTTCTCTCTCTTTCTGTTTCTCTCTCTCTCTCTCTCTCTCTCTCTCTCTCTCTCTCTTCTCTGTCTGTTTCTCCTGTCCACCCCACCACCTCCCAATTCTCTCTCTGTCTGTGTCTTTTTGTCTCTATGTCTCTCTCTCTGTCTGTCCGTCTGTCTGTCTCTTTTTCTCTCTCTGTCTCTCTCTCTCTCTACCTTCTCTCTCTATCTCTTATAAATTACTATTTGGTAAGTGTAGATGATAATATCTGTCTGCCTATATTAACTATATTAAGAGGGAGAGAGAGAGAGACAGAGACAGAGAGAGAGAGAGCGAGAGAGAGACTGAAGACTTAAGATAATGGACAATGGAAGAGAGAGCAAGAGCGAGAGAGAGAGAGAGAGAGAGGAGAGAGAGAGAGACAGATAAGACAGAGAGAAGAATGAGAGAGACAGAGAGAGAGACAGACAAACAGACAAGTTGCCAGATGAAAAAGGAAACAACAGCATCCTTAAAAGGCAGTTTGGTGTGTTATGTAATACCAGTATGCATTACAGCCCATTTCCTCATGTGTAAGGTAGGTCACCTTTGTTGCTGTTTTTGCTGTTATTTTTGTTGTTGTTGTTTGTTGTTGTTGTTGAAAATGTCAGATTGGAGGACAGGGGCAAGGGAGACAAATGGAACTGTGAGCTTGTGGCTTGAGCAGGGAGAATTTGTGAGAGGAGGGATGGGGGGAACTTTACAGTGCGGATTTCGTTAATTTGATAACGTTAAGCAGCACTAACAGCTTGCCATTCTCTGTGCCTGTTTCTGTATTGTCTGTCTCTATGTATTCCTGTCTGTCTCTGTTTTGGCTCAATCTGCTCTGCCTCTCTCTGTGTCTCTGTCTGTGTGTGTGTGTCTCTCTCTCTCATAATTTGGTGTTTTTATAGCGGATGACTATGTTTGTCAACTTATATCAGCTATATTTCTATCATTGACATGGCATCGTTGCCATGCATACCCGCACACAGACACACTCTTCATAATATGCATCGTATGTATAACTGATTCCCCACTGTCCTCCACATTGCCCATCCAACACAACACAACACTACACAACACAACACAACAACACAACACAACACAACACAACACACACACACACACACCTCAGCCAGCCATTATCTCAACACTACTTGTGCACTTCACTTCCATCATCATCACCATCATCCTCATCGCCCTCATCACCATCTTCCTCATCACCATCATCATCGCCCTCATCATCACCATCACCCTCCTCCTCATCATCATCCTCAAAATCATCACCATCCTCCTCCTCCTTATCATCATCCTCTTCCTCATCCTCATCACCAGCCATTCATTGACACAGCAGCAAGTCAGGAGAGTCTCTCCTCCTCCCCAGCATTGCAAATCCTCAGCAAGCACTGGTGGTCCATCAACACTCCAGCAACACCCCCACCCCCACCCCACCCCACCCCACCCCACCCTCACCCTCACCCCACCCGCTGTCTCTGAGGAATTATCTGTGATGCCATCCTGTTCCTGGGGGGAAGACAGACAACGGTCCTTTCTGATGCACAGCGGCACACGCATTAATAGCAATGACCCCTCCATGCTGTCATATTTTCTGCGCTGTTAGACCCCCAGAGAGGGCCTCTTGGTAGGTGAAAGAGCAGGGCAGGGGGGGAAAGGTGAAGGCGCTTTTGTGCTGTTGTGCATAATGATGTCCTGGCTTCACTCGCTATTGTCTGTTGACCCTCTGTGTGGTGTGGTGTAGTGGAGTGGAGTGGAGAGGTGTGTGTGGGGATCTTGCATGGGGGGAATTTGGATTGCTGTTAGGTCTGTTGTTGTCATGCGGCTGGTGTTGAGTGTGATGGAGTTGATGGCAGGAGTTGGTTTGAGGGCTGTGATGTAGTATGACCTGTTTGGTGGTGATGTTTGATGTTATGCTATGTAGGATATAAAAAAGCAAATATTTCATGTGCATTTGCTGTGATTTTATTTGCATTCTGTCCTCTCCTTCCCTTGCCATCCTGATCACTCTCTGTCTGTCTGTGTGTCTGTCTGTCTGTCTCTGTATGTCTCTGTCCGTCTGTCTGTCTCTGTGTGTCTCTGTCTGTCTGTCTGTCTGTCTGTCTGTCTGTCTGTCTGTCTGTCTGTCTGTCTTCTCTCTCTCTCTCTCTCTCTCTCTCTCTCTCTCTCTCTCTCTCTCTCTCTCTCTCTCTCTCTTGAATTTATGATTATTATATTTATATGTTGTTTTTTGTAGATTTTTTTTACACATAGATATATTTTACACATAATATACACACATGCATTCACACATGCACAGACATACACATCCCCACCACACCACACCACACCACACACACACACACACACACACACACACACACACACACACACACACACACACACACACATACACACAGATATATATATATATATACAATATATATATATATAATATATATATATATATAAGAGAGAGAAGAGAGAGAGAGAGAGAGAGAGAGAGAGAGAGAGAGAGAGAGAGAGAGATACATACATACATACATACATACATACATACATACATACAGACATACATACATACAGACGGACAGACAGACAGATTGACAAAGACAGAGAGACAGAGAGTTCATGTCTGTATATTAGTGATGCGAAGTGCGAATCTGTCATTCCTAATTGCATTTGACTGTGGAGTTTACATTCCTAACATTCAGCTGTCCCCATGCATTTTGTCTTTTTTGCCTCACTGCAGTCTGTTTCCAAATTCTGTGTGCATGAAACAACTCGGTAAATGTTATTACGATTTGATAAACAGTTTATGGTGTGTGTGTGTGTGTGTGTGTGTGTGTGTGTGTGTGTGTGTGTGTGTGTGTGTGTGTATGAGCGAGCGCACATACGTGTATATATGTGAATGCGTGTGTATGTCCCAATGTGTGTGTGTGTGTGTGTGTGTGCGCGTGTGTGTGTTTGCGCGTGCACACATGTGTAAATGGATACATGCGTGTGTTATGTCTCAATGTGTGTATTTGTCTGTGTGTGTGTGTGTGTGTTCATAAGCACACACATGTGTATATGTATGCGTGCGTGTGTATGTCTTAATGCGTGTGTGTGTGTGTGTGTGTGTGCCCGCGCGTGCGCGTGTGTATGTGTTAGCGCGCGTGCACAAACATAACATTCTCTTTATTCCAGAAAAGCCGCTATATACAATATTTGCCCCTAATCTTATTTGCATTCATGAGACAGTCTCTGGAGAGATTCTTGTGCCGCGAAGCTGCTAGACCAAGAAATGTGATTGCCTTGTTTTCATATATAAATAGAGCAGAGGCCAATGGCGCTTTTGTGTTGGTAATATTATTTTACTTTCCTGCCTTTTTTTTGCTTTTTTTTCTCTCCCCATTATCCTGAAACATGGAGCGCAGCGGCCATGTTGGATTTTCAACAGGAAGAGTTTGAGAGTCCCCTAGGGTCTAGCTACTCTGAAGTCGGAGTATGGCTGCCTATTACGGCGAGGTACTTGAAAACAGTCATACCCAAACCTATCATCCATGTGTACTTTCTATCTCACAGTGATTATTCCCAGTTGGGATGAGTGAGTCAGATTCTGGGTGACCCCCAGGGTGTTAAGCTGGGGAACGCACAACAGCAACAGTAACTTAAGGACTAACGTACTAGTAGTGGAAGTCCAGTTTTGGTTTCCGAAATTCCGGTAAATTGTGTTTAAAATATACTTTATTTTTCTTTATCTCGTTTGCCTTCAGATTATGGATCACTTTTTTAAAATGGAGTTTTTCGCGTCACTTTCCATAAATATGAATCAGAACAAAAGCAAATTCCCTCCACTTCTTTTTTCTCATCTCTTTTTTTTTGGTGGTCTTTTTTCTGTTTGCTTTTGATTGAAACCAGGTCGACAATAATTCATTAGCTTAAGGATGTAATTTAACATCTGGATCAATAATTGTCTCAATTTGTGTAATGAAAAAAATTGCGTTCTCAGAATGTACGACTAATGTACACTGTTTTACTTTCTTATTTAGATAAAAACTATTCTCTTTGCCCTGTTTTATCTGAATCTGCCGAAGTAAAAAATGGTTGTGCTGAGTAGGGACGTTTCCATAACAGATCTGGTTGGTGAAAAAACAAAATCACGCGCGTGCACACACACACACACACACACACACACACACACACACACACACACACACACACACACGAGGCATTAGCAATTGAGAGAGAGAGGGAGGAGGGGGGCGATATAAGCAGCAATTTAGAAAAAGAGAGAGTGGGGAATGGAGACCAGACAGAAGACAGATAACACAGAAACAAAGAGACCGTGAGGTTGACAAACGCAGAAGGAACAGACAGACGCAAAATGAAACAGACTTACTGATGATACATACAGACACACAGTTACACAGACAATTGTCTGATATCACTCTTACATGAACAGACAGTAAAATCCGAAAACCAACCAATCACACACACACGCAGAGGGAATATTCTTCATATCCACAAAAACAATAGTATATTTCACAACTTGAAGCACTTTTTGGTTTTTCTTTTTTGTTTCTTTTGTTTGTTTGTTGTTGTTTTTGCTAGGGAGGTTTGGGAGCGCTACCGCCCCCCCCCTCCCCCCCCCCCCCCTTTTGTGTGTGTTCTTTTTGGAGGACTTGGCCTGGAATTCCACGAACGGCCATCTCATGCATAATTCATGTCAGGGACAAGCGCATGCGCATTGGTAACGAGCCAATCAGCATGAAGCTCAGCCAAGCGGTCAGGAGTGTTTTATTCATGAGGCCACATGGATGGGCATGGCAAGGAGTGTTGGGCATGCACGAGGGTTCTTTTCTTTTTCCTTTTCTGTTTTTTGGAAGGGGGGGGGGATGGTATTTGGGTTTTTCATGCTGTTTCCATAGAAACAACATATTATCATTGTCGTGGGAAAGGGGAACAACTAGGAACTCTGGTGTGTGTGTGCTCGGCGTGTGTTGTGTTGTGTGTGTGTGTGTTGGTTTTGTGTTGTGTGTGTGTTGTGTTGTGTGTGTGTTTGTGTTTACGTTAACGTCTATCTACTAACACGTGATTTTAGACAGACGACACACACACACACACACACACACACACACACACACACAGTGAGACAGAGAGAGAGAGATAAGAGAGAGAGTCAAGTCAAGTCAAGTCAAGTCAAATAATTTATGAACCAGCCATCGCCATGTCAAGGGGAACAGTGGGAAGGGATGATGCAGCTGAGAACATCTCTCCAAAACACCAGTGCAAACCAGCAGTTGTGAAGAGATAGAGAGGAGAGAGAGATGGTGAGAGGGAGAGAGTAGAGAGAGATGAGAGAGATATAGGTGGGAGAGAGCAGACACACACACAAACCAGAATGTGTGTTTATTGTGTGCACACACGTTTGTACATACCGTGCTGTGTATTTATTATTTTTAGAATGTATATAGTAATATTGAAAGCCTAGTCAGCATAAGATCATTTTGACCATTTTTTCTTCTCTTTTATTTTCTCAGAGCAATGATAATGGGTGATGTGCCTGAAGTGTCTACCAACTTATCTGGCCTCTGAAAGATCTTCCAGTGTAATGGTGAGGTGAGTGTGTTTGTATTGTGCCATGTTGTGTTGTATTGTAATGTTTTGTATAAAATCGCATTGTGTTGCGTTATGTTTTGTTTACTGTATATCGTATCGTACTCTATTGTGTTTGTAAGATTATACTCAGATCTGTTGTATCATAATAGTGTTTTGGGGTGATGGCAGATTTCTTGAGCAAAAGTCAAGCTACTTCAACTTGGTAGACTCTAACGCCATAATACATCACAATTTTTCCCCAATTTTCTTGTTTACTTGTATATTAAGTACTACAAGAGAAAGTGTTTTGTTTTTCTTCTTCAGGGCTTTACAAGGTATAACACTCCTGCTGCTGTAGTTTCTTTTATGTGCTCTAGATGCTTGTTGCACATAGGGCTTCAATCGCTTTGGGTTTTCTTTTTAAATATCATTCAAAAGACAAGATCCAGACCACCACTTAATGGCCTTGTATAGATAGGAGGAAGAAGTTGGAATCGAACCATGAAGGTCTGGCTGTTTAGGCTGGTGCTGTATGTCAAGTCTTTGGACTACACAGATCTTATGTAGTTCAGAGATTTTCCTCTGTTTTATGGATAATGATAGTAATCAATCTGTATCACGGAGATTTAAAAAAAATTTCTTTTAACAGTTACTAGCGGGTAAGGCTTGATTAGAAACTGCAAGGTAATAGTGAACGACTGCTTTTCATAACTTTGGACTGGATACCATTGGTGTCTTTGGTTTTTCCATGATTCTTCAAATGTTGATTGTCTCTTACACTGTTCATGCCATACGCGGCTTTGTTTGTGCTGGTTGCTGTATAAGGCAGTTGATAGATGATTCTGGAACAATGTGTAAAGTGCCAAAGAAAATTAGAAGTTCACAAAATTGATCAGCAGTTCAGGATGAAGATTTGTGTGCCATACTGTCCACACACACACACACACACATTCTCTCTCTCTCCTCTCGGCTATTTTAAAAACTTTCTAGCATCGGAAAGCAGGCAAGGCTTTTATGTCTTGGCTTTTTCCTTTTTCTTCTTCTTCTTGGGCTTGGCATATAGGCACGCGAATAGCCACTTCATCCATAATTCATGTGAGAAAGAGGAACAGGTGCATAGGTAACGAACCAATCACGCAAGCTGTTCAGCTGAAGAGGTGACCCTAATGTTTTATTCATGAGTTCATGTGCAAGAGGGGCAACTCTGGAAAGGCTTATAGAGTTATTTACCTTTTTATCGCTTTTAGATTGCTTTTTTGGTGTGTTTTATTGATTGTTGGTTTTCTATTACCAAAAATAATGGTAATAGTCTTTACCTATCACCATGTCAGTGTGCTTTAGTTTATGTTTTACCAAGAGTCATAGTGAACTAAATATTTACTTTTTTATAGATTGAGTAATGATGAAATTTCTTTTATGTTCTGTCTCTATAAAAGTCTTTTTGTCTCTCTCTGTCCATCTTTTTATCTGTCTCTCTTTCTATCTGTATGTCTCTGTATCTCTGTCTCTCTACCTCTCTGTCTCTGGCTCTGTCTCTCCCCTTTCTCTTTATCTGTGTTTCTGTTTTCATCTCTGTCATTTTTTTCTGGTTTTACCTCTTAATATCTCTTTCTTGTACACACATGCACACAGACCCCTCCCCCCCCACTCACACACACAAATCCCCATCCACCCATCCACCCACCCACTCCACCACAACCACCCCCTCACCCCCACCCCCACCCACATGTAACTTGAAGTCACAGCTAGTACAAAAGAAAGCTTTTTACATTAGTACAGGGTAGACTTTTATCACAGCATTTTCTTTCTTTCTTTTTTCCCACTGGACTTTGCCTCTAGGTCCCCAAATAGCCACACCTTGCATAATTCATGCCAGGAACCCTTTGGCTCGTGCATAGGTGATGCAACAATCACATCAGATGTCAGAACCCTTTGGGCACGTGCGTAGGTGATGCAACAATCACGTCAGATGTCAGAACCCTTTAGGCATGTGCATAGGTGATGTAACAATCACCTCAGATATCATAACCCTTTGGGCATGTGCATAGGTGATGCAACAATCACGTCAGATGTCAGAACCCTTTGGGCATGTGCATAGGTGATGTAACAATCACGTCAGATGTCAGAACCCTTTGGGCATGTGCATAGGTGATGTACCAATCACATCACATGTTTGGCCCCTGCATAGACTATGTAATGGATTCTGGAAATTATCTGCATAAGAAGCCATCTTTCAAAGAACTTTTGAGTTCTTTGTGTTTTAAGATTATCCTCATTTCTTGAGAGAGAGAGAGAGAGTGCGTGTGTTGTATTGGTTGTTGGTTGGTTTTTTAACAAATCATGTCTCTTTACATACCAGTATCCATTGATCTTTCATTTCATGGAGTTAAGAGTTAGTTCGGAGGATAACCCACCCCCCACCCCAACCCCACGCTATTGTGGAGAATTGTTTGTCTGAATGTTTTTTTTTATTGTCTATATTCTGTTTGTGTCTGTATCTCCTTGTGTTTTCCCTGAGTCTCTGAAACACACACACACACACACACCACATGAAACTTAAAAGCGCAGTTGTTTTGATCTTTCCGCACTGACACAAGGGTAGGCTTTTAGCATGGTGATTTTCCCTGGGCTTGGCCTATAGTCAGTGAAATGCCACTTCTTGCATAATTCATGTGAGGGACAGGCATGGGCGCATAGGTAAGGAGCCAATGAGCAGATCCGTTCAAGAGGTGACTGTGTTGGGTTTTTTTTGTTTGTTTGGTTGAGGTTTTTTATTGGTGAGTTCACGTGCATAATGAACAGCTGGCTTTGGAAGGGAAAGGAATGAAGTTCTTTTCTTTTCATGGTTTCTTCAGATCGCATGCGCGCGCGTGTATGTGTGTGTGTGTGTGTGTGTGTGTGTTGTGGTGTGTGTATGTGTGTGTGTTGTGTTGTTGTGTGTTGTGTGTGTGTGTTGTGTGTGTGTGTGTGTGTGTGTGTGTGTGTGTTGTCTTGTGTTGTGGTGTGTGCGTGTGCGTGTTGGTCTTCAGTTTTACGCCTGTTAACATAAAAGTCATATTACGCCCAAAAATTCCTCATGAAAGGGATATTAGAACCCCAATAAATTTACATAAAAGAGATATTTTTTAAAAAGCAACCAAATGATTATTCCACTATCCTCGAAATAAAAGAATAAATTAAAAAACTGAAAATTAAATTTAAAACACACACACATACACATACACACCCGCGACACACACACACACCCCACCACACCACACACACACACACCTCCTCCCCCCCCCCCCTTCAAATACCGTTAATGTCAAGTTTTACACAAAAATACTCAATAAGGGGATGAAAAAGGGAGGAGACAAAAAAGAGGTCAGAGAGAGAGTCAGAGAGAGAGAGAGAGGAGGGAGAGAGAGAGAGAGGAGAGAGAGAGAGAGAGAGAGAGAGAGAGAGAGAGAGAGAGAGAGAGAGAGAGAGAGAAATTAATCTAATCTGCGGACATGCCTTGCACACTATTGCTACACAACCCTCCAACTTTACAGCTGCTTGGGACAAGTAGCATTCCATTGAAACCAAAAGTGCAATAGCCCTCACAGAGATGATGATGAGAGGAGGAGGAGGAGGAGGAGGAGGATTCGTTATAGAAGAGATCGTCTGCCAATTTCATGAAGACTCGATGGAATGGTGGCTGATTCATTGGAGTTAGGAGTAGGGGGTGGACGGGGGAGGGAGGGAGGGTGGGGGGGGGGGGGGGGGGGGGGGGGGGGGTATATTAAAGTTTTGTTGGCCAAGTGGTTGCTACGGGGTTGATGGTGCTGCAAAGCGATGTGTTGAGGGTGGAGTTAAGTTGTCAAAAGAGTGGTGTGTTAGGGAAAGTAAGAGAAAGTTGATCTTTTACTTTGTAAAGATTCTTTTTTTCTATGTGTGTGTGTGTGTGTGTGTGTCTGTCTGTCGTCTGTCTGTCTGTCTGTCTGTCTGTCTCTCTCTCTCTCTCTCTCTCTCTCTCTCTCTCTCTCTCTCTCTCTCTCTCTCTCTCTCTCCTTGCCAGTTAATTTGATCTGTCCTTGATTTTTCTCTTTTTTTTAATTTTCATTTTATACCACTTTAAGTCACAGCAGATTTCTCTGCGTGAAATTGAGGCTGCTCTCCCCGAGGTGAGCGTGTCGCCACAAGAGCAGCGCCACCCATTTTTTTCTTCTTCGGTCTGCAACTATATTTGTTTCCCTATCAGAGCAGCATTTTCTACAGAATTTTGCCAGGGACAACTCCCTTGTTGCGGTGGGTTCTTTTACGTGCGCTAAATAATTATGTGTAACACACGGGACCTCGGTTTATCGCCTCATTTGAAAGACTAGCACCCAGACCACCACCCTGGTCTAATGGATGGGGGAAAGTTTTTGGCCCAAACGGGGATCAAACCACCGCACACTTCCGACCCGGACTTTTCGCTTTCTAGGCAGGCGCGTTACCTCTAGACCACCGACCCAAAGACGCTGAAGAAGAGGGGGTTCATTTTATCTTATTATTATTGCCCAGTGTTAAGAGTGCATGGTAATCTCAAATCAGTCAGACATGCCTGTATGTAACATTTTATGCAAAGGGGAAAGAATAAAACAAGTTTGCACCTTAAATACTTGGGCTTCACAATAACTCCAGACGCCAGATGCGACACAGAAATAAAGAAGAGAATCGCTTTGTCTAAAGACACATTCACCAAGATGAAGCTCATCTTTACCAACAGAAATATAAGACTCAGCACTAAAATCAACACTCTGAAAGCCTACATATGGTCCATCCTTCTGTACGGATGTGAATGCTGGACGCTGACAAAAGACCTTGAAAGAAGACTTGAAGCAGCAGAATGTGGTATATCAGAAGAATGATGAGAATATCATGGACTGAAAAGAAGTCAAACGAAGAAGTAATGGAAATGGCCGGGCACAAAAGATCCCTACTCAAAGCTATCAGAAAAAGACAACTACAATTTTTTGGGCACATAAACAGAGCTGATGGAATAGAAAAGCAAATATTGTGTGGACAGATTTGTGGTACCAAAGACAGAGGAAGACAACGCACAAAATACACAGACAGTCAGCTACGCAACGAGGAAAGAAT
>CM054140.1:71669822-71674822 GCA_028751875.1 Rapana venosa | reverse complement strand
ACATTAACTTTATGTTGTTTTCACTCGCTCTTTCTAATGGGACGCCTTAACTGCATATGTGCACTATGAGCCTTCCTTTCTTTAATGCGAGGCAGTGAGCACTATACTGTTTCTCTGTACAAGCGAAAAACGTTTATACCCAAACAGTGCCAATTTACGTGTGACCTTTGTTTGGAGTGTTTGCACAACATACAGTTGCTCACATCTTTGTTGGCGATCTTCCCATTCCCTTTTACTATTTCTTGATTGTACACCCACCATACCCATTCAGAGTGCCTGCATGCTAAGGCCATCCTTTGACGTGACAGTAATAAGTCCTGTGCCTTCAGTGCCTGGACTTTATCACAGTTTTTGGTTTAAACCATTGACGCTGGGTGCAGCAGCAAAGTGAGAGGCTGTATGACCAGTGGCTTTCTTTCCCACTCATGGAATTCCACTTTACAGCTTAGTCTTTAGTGATCATTTATGACTCTCTGACTAGGAGGCTTTACTTGCACAGTCCTTATGTGCTGCAGCCCTGGGGGCTAGTTGGCCTTTGGAGAACATCTCCAACGCTGACTGTCCTTATGCCCTCTTGGCCGAGAGAGTGGGGGTGTGCTGTAGGCAAGGCACTTCCACTATAATCAAATTTCTGCCCATTTTCTGAAACAGCAGCTGCCTCCTCTGCTGTTTTGGGGGTCATTGTCAAACACAACGGACAGACATACATAATAGGTAGGTTGTATCGTTCACTCCCTAGGACGGTCTGTAAAGTGACTGTCTGGACAGCAGCAGCAGCACTTGGCAAAGGACTGTTAGGGGATTGACTGTTTCCCCATTAGGACCTGACCATGGCTTCAGTGACTGGCACGTGGGGTAATCAGTAAATGAGAAGTGGTCTTTTCTTTCTGCTGTACAGGGTTTTTTCGTATTTAACCACTTTTCTTTACCCACTATTAAAGGTATTCGCATTTCAACTTCAGGGACTACCAGGGATATATTTTGGGGTAAACAAACTAAATTACCTTTAATCTAGCTAGCGTAGGCTGTTGTTAGTTGCTGGAACTTGGTCCCAAACGCTGCTTTTTCCATTCTTTACAAAAGCTAGACTGTCCAGACTATAGCACTTTGCAAATGACACTCTTGTGCAGCGAACGCTTTGTGTAGAAGAAAGAGACCAGACCGTGCCTTTGAGACCCATCACGTGTGGTCACTGCCGTACTGGAGTGCTGTTCTTTCTGCTAAACACAGGGCTTTGACTTTCTTCTTCTTTTGTGCTTTGTTTGTTGTTGCTGTTGGGTTTGTTTGAGGTTGTTTTTTTGCTGGGTCTTGTTGGCAAAGGGTCAGAGTGGTTAAAAGTTTTTGGATTTTGAACAGTTTCAACGTCTGCAGTATAAAGCTGTGTTACCAAACAGTGTTGTGCTTTGCTGACCATCACTTGTGGTCACTGGAGTGATGGTCATTCTGCTAAACAGGGCTCTTTCTTTTTGGTTTGTTTGTTCTTTTTTTGTTTTTTAAATTTTTTTGCTGGGTTTTATTGGCAGACAGTCAGAATAGGCACCGTTGATAGATTCTGACAGTTTCAACGTCTGCAGTATATAGCTGTGTCACAAAAAAGTGTTGTGCTTTGTTGTTATCGTTTGGGCGTTTTTTATATTTGGGTGTCTCTGGTTTTAGTGCCTCTTTTTGCTTTGTTTGTTTCTGAAGTTAGCTATTTGTCTTTTTTATTTTTTTTTTGGGAGGAGGGGGTGTCTTTTTATACTTTATTTATCATCCCACATTCAAAATAAATTTTGCAGCAAAGAGGTGATTAGGGTTATATATAATTATATATATATATTATATATATATATATATATATTATATATATTTTATATAATATATATATATATATAATATATATATATATGTGTGTGTTTTGGTGTGTGTGTTGTGTGTGTGTATGTGTGAATGTGTGAGTGAGTGTGTGTGTGTTTTGTGTGCAAGCGCGTGTGTGTATGCATGCGTACGTGTGTGCAAGCGCGCGTGCATATACTTAAAGATAGAAGTTATTGGAGGCTCTGTGTGTGTGTATGTGTGCCTGCATGTGTGTTTGTGCGTGTGTGTGCATGCGTGCGTGCATGCGTAAGTGTGTGTGTGCGCGCGGTCATATACTCAAAGACAGCAAAGTTATGGGAGGCAACAAAGGCAAGTGCACTAGCAAAGCTGCATGCATCCATCCATACTTAGAGCAGAACAGTCAGGATGCTCTGGTGAGGAGGTTCCAGTGACCTCTGTTATGGAGTTTTCGTGTTCGATGAAAGAGATACGCTTCACATCCCCGTTTGTGTGTTCTGTCTGTCTGTTTCTGTCTGTCTGTCTCTCTCTTTCTATGTCTGTCTATGATTGTCTGTCTGTCTCTCTTGTCTTTCTGTCTGTCCCCTTTTCTGTCTATGATTGTCTGTGTGTCTTTCTTCTATGTCTGTCTATGATTTTTCTGTCTGTCTCTCTTCTCTGTCTGTCTGTGATTGTCTGTCTGTATGTCTCTGTCTTTCTGACTGTCTTTGTCTCTGTCGCTGTTTGTCTGTTTCTCTTTCCTGTCGTCTAGATTTTCGTCTCTGTCTGTCTGGCTGTCTTTTTGTCTCTGTCTCTCTGTCTGTCTCTGTCTGTCTGTCTCTCTGTCTGTCTGACTGTCTGTCTCTCTGTTTTCTCTGTCTCTCTCTCTCTCTTTTCATTTTGAGGGTGGATAAAAAAAGTCTTTGCAACTTAACTATTTACCTTCGTGGAATAAAATTGCGTTTGCCTCTCTCCCACCACTCTCTCTGTCCGTCTGTCTGTCTGTCTGTCTGTCTCTCTCTCACTCTCTCTCTCTCTCTCCCCTCTCTCTCTCTCCTCTCTCTCTCTCTCTCTTTCTCTTTCCCTTGTCTGTCTTTATATATGCCTATCTCTCTGTCTCCGTCTCTGTCTGTCGTCTGTCTCTCTCCTTCTCTCTCTCTGTCTGTTTCTCTTCTGTCTCCCCCCCTCCCCCCTCTCTCTCTCCCCTCCTTCCCCCCCCCTCCCTCCCTCTACCCCCCCCCCCCCCCCCCCCATCCTTTAACCTGACAAGTAGGAGGAACAAAGATAGAGCTGCGCGTGGCTGTTGGCCATAAGAGAGATGAGTTTCGATCTGGTCAGAAGGCAGCAGTGCAATATCGGGAAGAAGTGGAAAGGGGGCCAGTCGGAAATTCCACGCTGCCTTTGTGGTTGTTACATCAAAGACCTTGGGTATATGAAAGCATTCAGGGTCCACAATTTATTTAGACCGAGTGAAGGGTGGGATTAATGCAGAAGAAATATGGAGATGATTTTGTTGTTATTGGAAAGCAGTATTGTGGGAGGGGAGGTGGGGGTGTGTGGTGTGTGATGCACATGGGCTCTGGGAGATGTATGATTTGGGGTGAAGGAAAATGTTTGCAAAAAATGAGAGCGGTTTGTTGTGACTGTTGGTGGTGTTGGTGTTGGTGTTGTTGGGTGTTCCCCGGGTTAACAGCTGTGCAGGTCAACCAGAATATGGTACACACTGTTCATTACGCCACATAGTTATGGGAATCACTGTAAGACTGTACACACACACACACACACACACACACACACGCACATGCACATACACACACACACACACGCGCGCGCGCGCGCGTGCACATACACACACACTGGATGAGAAAATTGCGCGCATATACACATGGTTTCAGCCACACACAGACATCAGGGGCTTTTTTTTAATATTCTTTATGTAAAAAAGGTAACGGTGTCCCATAACCTATGTGATCGTAGTAAAGCGAGGTGTCAGAGACCTCAGCTTCTCTAGGAGCCAGCATATTGAGGGCGGCGCCCATCTCCTCTCCCTCGCTGCTCTACCTTCCCTGACCCTAAAGAGGCCTTTATGTGGATAGTACAAATTGTTCACGCTAAAGGATAAAAAGATAACGTTTCAAACCGTGACAGCACTTTGATACAAGCACGTCGTGGCACTTTGCTGACATCCGTATAACAAAATAAAGCATAGGTTTGCCATAGCCAGATGAGATCTAATAAACATACAAGTATGTCCGTCGTGTTCGATGATGACATCCAAAACAGCAGAGGAGGCAGCTGCTGTTTTCGGAAATTGGATAGAAATGTGATGATAGTGGAGAAGGTGCCTTGCCCACAGCACATCCCCACTCTCTCGGCCAAGAGGGCATAAGGACAGTCAGCGTTGGAGATGTTTTCCAAAGGCCAGCTAGTCCCCCTATGATGAAATATCAGTGATGCGTAATCGGAATGAAACAGTGAAGCATTCTTATGGGGAAGAGAGAGAGATTGGGGGTGTGTTTGTGTCGTTAATATCGGCGTCATCTCCAGTATCGACGCGATCATCATCCTCTGTTGTTGTAGTTTGCCATCATCGTCGTCGTTATCGTCGTCGTCGTCGTTGCCATCATCATCGTCGTCGTCGCGTCGTTGTCGTCGTCGTCATGATCATCATCATCCTCGTCGTCATCATTGTCATCATTATCATCTTTATCACCGTTATTTCTAGTAATAGTAAAAGTAGAGATAGATATATACCTTATGTTGTTGTCGTTGTCGTTGTTGCTGCTGCTTCTTCTTGCAGCCATTACAACGTATGTATGATTTTTAATTTTTATTTTTTTTGGGGGATGCTGTTTTTCGTGTGTGTGTGTGTGTTGTGTGTGTGTGTGTGTGTGTGTGTGGTGTGTGCGTGCGTGTGCGTGCATGCGTGTGTGTGTGTGTTCTTTGTTATTATTTGTGAGTTTCATTTTGTGTTTGGAACTGTCAATTTTGAAAGGGCGGATGATGTATTGGATGGGGAAAGAAAGGGAAGGGGAGGAGAGGGGAGGGGAGGGGATGGAGGGCAGGGCTGTTGAGGAGTCCTAAAAGTGACAAGATCTTATTGCTCTCCAAGAAGATAACACGCAGAAACATCTCGCCATTAAACCATGTCCTTTCAGATGGAAACCCCAATGATTTATTTTCATTCCCTGTCTGTCTGTTTATCT
>CM054140.1:71654822-71657322 GCA_028751875.1 Rapana venosa | reverse complement strand
CTGATTTAATTATGTGGTTGTGTTGTGTTGTTTATGTGGTGAATGTTGTGCATTGTGTGTAACAACTAGTTCTGTACCCTGATGTATGTTTTCCCTGTTTTAAATCTTTTCTGATAAGTTTCAGTTTTCTTATGTTTCATTTTATCAACCTGTTGATTTTGGGGGGGGGGTTGAAAAAAGTTTATTGAACAACTCTCTGTACGCATGATATTTAATCTGTATACTTTTGAAATGAAAAGAATTTAATCAGTTTACATTTCAAGATGGTTTTTATGGACAAATAATAATTAGTATTATTAACCACTACTCCATTTTAGAAATATTTTGTGCGTGTATATTGAAGGCAAATATTTACCTCATTTCTGATAAGGTGTATACTGAAAACAACAAAAGATTTAATAAGAGTAAAACCTCTCATGTAATGTATTAAGGGGAATTGTGGAAAGTGAAATTTTACCAACAATTGCGAGTGTTTGACTTGACATTTTATGAACCTGTGACAACTCAACTGGTTATACAGCAAAAACTTATGTAAACAAGTTTGAAAACCAAGCAAGCAGGCAAGCATCCAACCAACCAAGCTAACAAACCCAGTCTGGGATCTCATTTGAAAATTAAATTAAACTTCAAATAAAAAAAACCCATAAGTTTCGAATGGCTACAAATGCTGGAGGTATGGAAGTCTGGAACCCACACACACGCGCGCGCGCGTGCGACCACACACACGCACGCACACACACACACACACTCACACACACACACACACACACACACCACACACACACACACACACACACACAACACACACACACACACACACACACACACACACACACACACACACACACACACACACAACAACACAATTTTCTAACTGCCTGCTTTAAGATCTTATCAGTCTGACAACTTTCTCACATCAGCAGCAAACTGTTTCCACCTCTTTTGACTCCTGAAATAAATCTCTCCCTCCCCTCCCCACCCCCAACCCATCTCTCTCTCTCCCCCTATCTCACAATCATTTGCCTAATCTCATTAATTTTCCCTTTGATATCATTTCTTGTCTCTTTTTTTTCCAGCCTGTTTGAGATTTTTTTGCTTCCATTCTGCTGTTCCTCAGCTCACATCAGTTCTGAATGGTTATGCTGCTGCTGCTGCTGCTGTTGTTGTTTTGTTGTTGTTGTTGTTTCTGCTGTTGCAGCCATTTTCATGGCTTATCTCATCCTGGCTGTTGCTTTTCTGATGGATTGTTGTTGATGTTTGTTGTTGGTGGTGATGAAACAACAAGCATTTAGGCTTTATGTTTATGTACATGTAGCTTGAGACCACTTGAATTCCTCTTTTTATTGATATGACAAAGTGCTAATACTGGTATTGGTATAGGTTAGAAAGGTAAAGGTGTCCCATAACCTATAAGGTCGTAAGGGAGCGAGGCGTCAGAGACCTCAGCTTCTCTAGGGGCCAGCATATTGAGGGCGGCGCCCATGTCCTCTCCCTCGCTGCTTTACCTTTCCTGACCCTAAAGAGGGCAGGTACCCTTTTAAGCTGGGTGAACTAGGAGACTGTACTGAAGCCAAGGCGCGCAAACGGTCACCCATCCAAGAAGTAACCACGCTCGATTCTGCATAAACCTTGGCTGGGGGAAAGCGAGTGCTCTGACCACTGAGCTGTCCCGTCCACCTGTTGGTATAGGTATTATCTTGTAATGTGTGTGAGCTGATGTTTGTATAATCTGTTGTGTTATTATTCCGTGATAAATGTTTTTCCCTTTTTATTGTTGTATGTGCGGATGTAACCCACAGGAACTTCTCTATTTATGAGATGATAGAGTGACTGAATTGAATTGGATTAATCACCAAATAAGACAAATTCTCAGCAGAAATGATAACACCCACACCTCACATACCCATACTAAGTCATACGATTTTATTTTATTCTTTTATTTCAATGATAATGGAATAAGCACTCATGTGCTTTTTTAATACAATCTCCATGTGCATGCAGTTTTTGTAAATTTGTCATCCGTTCCCACCGGCACACAATAGCTTGCTCTTTCAAAAAGCGGAACAGGATTTAACGTGTGCGCAAGATGTTCTACGTGCGTTCGCACACGGGACCTCGGTTTACAGTCTCATCCGAAGGACTTTTGAGAGGGAGCGGAGTCGGCACTGATGTGAACTCTCGAGGAAAACTCCTGCCACCAACTCACTGGTGCTTCACACACATGCTGATGACACCAGACAAGTGTTGTTCTGCCTGCACCTTCTTTTACTTTCTCCAAAACCTCCCCAAGTGTCTAATTTGCCCGTGTCAAGCGTTCTCTGTAACAAATCAACGAGCGTTCTCAGTAGGGATCATGTTTGCTGGGAGAAGGCTGAAGTGAGACAGAATCAGTGATGGCAGTGAAGAGATATGGAGAGCTTGTTTTAAAGAGAAGGGGAAGAATTGTGTGCGGAACAGTGCTTCGTTACGGAGAATAGAAGGGAGAGCAATATTGTCTGAA
>CM054140.1:71642322-71649822 GCA_028751875.1 Rapana venosa | reverse complement strand
ATTAATTTGATGCCTCATTCTGGAATAATAACCAAGTCTTCGGCCTGACCTTGACTCGAGTTTCGGCCCCTGGATGAGCACCTACCTAACTTTTCAGAGGTCCCCAGGGGTGATGGAAGCCTCGCCCTCCTCGGGTGGTACCTTACAGCCAGACGCTTTTCAGAATTGTGTTCACGTGTTGTGCGTCAGAATTGATGTTCACGTGTCTGTGGCGTCCAAAGTGCTTCAATATGCGGTCCTGTGGCCTAGCCAAAGCTGCCACCAGAGATGATGGGGGAGCAGAGGATAGCCTTCTGCTAAGCGACCCGGATGGATGGCGGGGGTTCTAGACGTTGAACGCGACCTTCCCTAGAAGACAGAAGTCCGGTAGGGAAGTGTGATGGTTCGATATAATGTTGTGGAGCCGAGAGACCTTTATACACATAATATTAGAGCACACGCATAAGTGATAGAGGAGATAATACAAATCTCTCTATTAATTCAAACTACCCTGTCCTCTTTCGTCCTCCTCGATCATCACTCTTCTTCATCACATCTCGTGTTGTCGTATGCAGTCATAAATGGTCATAACAGCTTAACAATCGGAACATTTCCTCTAGTCCTTCATTGGGTTTTGTGGAGTTTTTTCTCTGCCGTGGGGGGTGGTTTTGCCTGTAGGTGGTGTGGGTCGATTTAAGGTACCAATCATCACTTGTCCTCTTAAGTCTTTATTATTCAAAATGATGTTATGAGTGGTGTTGCAACGCATATGGTTGTGATAGAGGAAGATGAGAAAGAAACAATAAGATAAGAAAAAATACCATTGCCTATGTGTGTGTGATATATGTCATCGTCTTCATCGATCATCATCATGAAACATTGTGTTGAAAGAAACAATGTTGTTAAAGATTTGGATTAACATTTTTTCGTAGAGAAAGCCTATGCAAAGAGAAAGGAGGATTGTCGTGAGGTGTTTTTTGTTTACTGCGGGGGATGGTAAGGGTTTTGTGTTTTGTTGGGTTGGGGGTGGTGTCACATTTGTTGTGACGGTCAGTGATGTTTGTAACCCCCCACAGGGCCTGTATCTTTCTCTTCTGCACTGGGCTTCCTGTGTCTGTCTCTGTCTTGTCTGTGTTGTGGTGAGTGGTTGTGTGTTGTGTGTGTGTGTGTCTGTGTGTGTGTGTGGTGAGAGTAGATGGGTTTGTGTGTAGATGTGGTGTGTAGTGTGTGTTTGTGTGTGTTGTGTATTAGTGGTGTGTTTGAGAGAGAGAGTGTGTGTGTTGTGGGTGGTGGGGTTGAGGTGTGTGTGTGAGTGTGTTGTGAGAGAGAGGAGTAGTAGGATGTGGAGAGAGAGAGTGATGTGGTGTGAGTTGTGTGGTGGGGGTGATGTGTGTGTGTTGTGTTTGAGAGTGTGTGTGTGGTGTGTGTAGGAGAGAGAGGTGGTTGTTTGAGGTGCTTGTTGTGTGTGAGGGTGTGCGCGGCTGCGTGAGTGGTGGTGTGTTTGTGTGGTGTGGTGTGTGTGTGAAAATTTATCTAAGAGAGAGAGGGATGTTGTGTGTAGTGTAGAGAGAGAGTGTTAGTTTAATATGTGTATATTTTATTTATTATGTTTTCTATTAGGGATTTACTTTGTGTGTTGATTATATTCATGCATGTGTTATGGTGTGCGTGCATGCGTACGATTGTGAGTATGCATAGTGGAGTGTGATGTGTGTGTGTGTGTGTGGTGCTGTGTGTGTGTGTGTGGTGGTGTTACGATCGGTAATATTAAGCGAAATATATATATATATTATATATATATATATATATATATAATTATATATATATTATATATATATTATAAAATCTGTGTGTGTATGTGTGTGTTTGTTGGGAAAGTATGTACAATTATATCCGTAGCGTTGTGTTTATGCATGTGTGCATATTTCCATGGGTGCATGCGCGCGTATGCGTGTGCATGGGGGATGGGATAGCCTAGTGGTTAGAACATTGCGCTCGCAATCTGACGACCTGAGTTCGAATCCCGTTCAAGGGGAATTTTCCCTTGGAGTTAATATCAGTGCAGACTCCACTCTCCCCAAAAGTCCTTCGGATGATACTATAAACCGAGGTCCCGTGTGCGAACGCACGCAGAACATCTTGCGCACACGTTACATCCTATTCCGCTTTTCGAAAGAGTAGGCTATTGTGTTCCGGTGGGAACAGGTGACGAAATTTAGTGAACCGCATCACACGGGGACTGATGTAAAAAAAAAAAAGCACATCGAGTGCTTATTCCACTATTCTCGATATAAAAGAATATGTATGCCTGCGAGCGTGCATGTATGAATATCTTACCACAGCATGTTCGCCAAAGCCTGTTGGCATTCTATTCTCATAGCAGGAGAAATGTGGGGTAAGCTGAACTGATCATTATGCCAACTTGTCTGGGGAAAATCCAGAATGGTCACAATGTCTGGGTCGTGATGAGAACAGGGCGGATGGAAGGAAGGACGAAGGAGGAGGAGGAGGGAGTGAGGGGGGAGGGAAGATGGGGTGGGGGTAGGAGGAGGGGATGAGGGGGAGGGTAAGAAGAAGTGAGGAAGGAAGGAAGGAAGAAGGAAGGAAGGAAGGAAGGAAAGGAGGAGATAAAATGTAAGAAATGGGGACTGTGTGTCATGGAGAGGAATAAAACCCAGTGTGTGTGTGTGTGTGTGTGTGTGTTTGTGTGGTGTGCTGTGTGTGTGTTGTGTGTGTGTGTGTGCGTGCGTACGTGCGTGTGAGTGAGTGAGTGATGAGAGTTTTCGAGTGTGTGATGATGTGCGCTGGGCGTGTGTGTTGTTGTGCGTCTCGTGTGTGGTTGCGCGCGCGCGCGCGTGCTGCGTGTGTGCGTGTGTGGTATGTATGTATCTCTGTGGTGTCTGTGTGTATGTCTGTGTGTGTGTTGTGTGTGTGTGTGTGCGTGGTGTGTGTGTAGTGTGTGATGTATGTGTGTGATGTTGTTTTGTGTGTGTGTGTTGTGTGTGTGTGGTGTGTGTGTGTGTTGTGTGGTGCCAGCTTGTCTGGGCAAATCCAGAATTATGTTTGGGTCATAAGAAACGGTGCAGATGGAAGGACTGGGAGAAGAAGGAATTGAAGAGGCGGGGAGGAAAAGAAGAAAGAGGGAAGAAGGAGGAGGAATGAAAATGATAGAAACTGGAATTTGTGTCAGCGAGGGAATAAAACCGTGTGTGTGGTGTTGTGTTGTGTGTGTGTGTGTGTGTGTGTGTGTGTGTGTGTGTGAGTGTGTGTGTATGTGTCACGTGTGTGTGTGTGTGTCAAGGTGAGTGTGTGGTGTCAGTGTGGTGTGTTAGTAGGTCTGTGTGTGTGTCAGTGGGAATGTGTGTAGTGTGAGTGTTGAGTGTGTGTCAGTGTTGTGTCAGTGTGTGTCAGTGTGTGTGTGTGTGTGTGTGTGATGTGTGTGTGATGTGTAGTGATGTGTGTGTTGTGATGTGTGTGTGTGTGATGTGTGTGTATGTGTGTGTGGTGTGTGTGTCGTGAGTGTGTGTGTGTGTCAGTGTTGTGTGTGTGTGAGTGTGTGTGATGTGTCAGTGTGTGGTGTGTGTGTGTGTGTGTGTGTGTGTGTCGTGTGTGTGTGGTGTGTGTGTCAGTGTGTGTGATGTGTGTGTGTGTGTGTCAGTGTGTGTGTCAGTGTGTGTGTGGTGGTCAGTGTGTGTTCAGTGTGTGTGTGTGTGTGTGTGTGTCAGTGTGTGTGTGTGTCAGTGTGTGGTGTCAGTGTGTGTGTGTGTGTTGGTCAGTGTTTGTGTGTGTGTCAGTGTGTGTGTGTGTGTGATGTGTGTGTTTTACATTCATATGCTATCTGTATTCATCCTCGTTTAACCCCCACAAGCAATGGTCGTCATTTTCTCTGTTCCCTTTTTCCTACTTCTTTTCTTCTTTTTTCTTCTTTATTTTTGAGTCGGTTATCTGTCTGTCCATCTGTCTGTCTGCGTCTTTCTCTCTCTTTATGTCTGTCTTTCTGTCTTCTGTCTATCGTTTCTTGTCTGTCTGAGTCTGTCTGTCTGTCTGAGTCTCTCTCTCTCTCTCTCTCTCTCTCTCTCTCTCTCTCTCCTCACGCGCACGCGCGCGCGCGCACACACACACACTCACACCATATACCCCCCACCACACACCCACCCACACCATCCCACCCACCACCCCACCCCACCAACACCCCCCACCCCACCCCAACCACCACACACACTACACACAAAATGAAGAACCCGAAGAAAGCTCGTAATTAATCCTCCTAATAGGGAGTCTCTTCTATCCACCCCCAAACCCCCCCCCCCCCCCCCCCCCCCCATCCTCCAACTTCCACCCCCCACCTCCACCCCATCCCACCCCCAAACCCTCCTCTAGAGAAAACCAACGATGCCAACGACTTTGGGGGGGGAGGGGGGAGGGAGCCCCGAATGAGGAAGATATATTATTGGTCCCAACATGTTGTCCATTCTGTCTGTCTGTCTGTCCAGTGCTGCTGTCCATTCTGTCTGTCTGTCTGTCTGTGCAGTGCTGCTGTCCATTCCGTCTGTCTGTCTGTCTGTCCAGTGCTGCTGTCCATTCTGTCTGTCTGTCTGTCCAGTGCTGCTGTCTGTCTGTCTGTCTGTCCAGTGCTGCTGTCCATTCTGTCTGTCTGTCCAGTGTTGTTGTCCATTCTGTCTGTCTGTCTGTCTGTCTGTCCAGTGCTGCTGTCCATTCTGTCTGTCTGTCTGTCCAGTGCTGCTGTCCATTCTGTCTGTCTGTCCAGTGTTGTTGTCCATTCTGTCTGTCTGTCTGTGCAGTGCTGCTGTCCAGTCTGTCTGTCTGTGCAGTGCTGCTGTCCATTCCGTCTGTCTCTCTGTCTGTCTGTCTGTCTGTGCAGTGCTGCTGTCCAGTCTGTCTGTCTGTCTGTCCAGTGCTGCTGTCCATTCTGTCTGTCTGTCTGTCTGTCTGTCTGTGCAGTGCTGCTGTCCATTCTGTCTGTCTGTCTGTCCAGTGCTGCTGTCCATTCTGTCATGTCCTTCTGTCTGTCTGTGCAGTGGTGTGTCCATTCTGTCTGTCTGTCGTCTGTCCAGTGGTGATGTCCATTCTGTCTGTCTGTGCTGTCAGTGCTGCTGTCCATTCCGTCTGTCTTCTGTCTGTCATGTCTGTTGCTGCTGCTGTCAGTCTGTCTGTCTGTCTGTCCAGTGCTGCTGTCCATTCTGTCTGTCTGTCTGTCTGTCTGTCTGTCAGTGCTGCTGTCCAGTCTGTCTGTCTGTCTGTGCAGTGCTGCTGTCCATTCTGTCTGTCTGTCTGTCCAGTGGTGATGTCCATTCTGTCTGTCTGTCTGTCCAGTGCTGCTGTCCATTCTGTCTGTCTGTCTGTCCAGTGCTGCTGTCCATTCTGTCTGTCTGTCTGTCTGTCCAGTGCTGCTGTCCATTCTGTCTGTCTGGGCAGTGCTGCTGTCCATTCTGTCTGTCTGTCCAGTGCTGCTGTCCATTCTGTCTGTCTGTGCAGTGCTGCTGTCCAGTCTGTCTGTCTGTTTGTGCAGTGCTGCTGTCCAGTCTGTCTGTCTGTCTGTCTGTCTGTCCAGTGCTGCTGTCCATTCCGTCTGTCTGTCTGTCCAGTGCTGCTGTCTCATTCTGTCTGTCTGTCTGTCTGTCCAGTGCTGCTGTCCATTCTGTCTGTCTGTCTGTCTGTCTGTGCAGTGCTGCTGTCCATTCTGTCTGTCTGTCTGTCTGTCTGTCTGTCTGTCTGTCCAGTGCTGCTGTCCATTCCGTCTGTCTGTCTGTGTGCAGTGCTGCTGTCCATTCCGTCTGTCTGTCTGTCCAGTGCTGCTGTCCATTCTGTCTGTCTGTCTGTCCAGTGCTGCTGTCCATTCTGTCTGTCTGTCTGTCTGTCCAGTGCTGCTGTCCATTCTGTCTGTCTGTCCAGTGCTGCTGTCCATTCTGTCTGTCTGTCCAGTGCTGCTGTCCATTCTGTCTGTCTGTGCAGTGCTGCTGTCCATTCTGTCTATCTGTCCAGTGCTGCTGTCCATTCTGTCTGTCTGTCTGTCTGTGCAGTGCTGCTGTCCATTCTGTCTGTCTGTGCAGTGCTGCTGTCCATTCTGTCTATCTGTCCAGTGCTGCTGTCCATTCTGTCTATCTGTCCAGTGCTGCTGTCCATTCTGTCTGTCTGTCCAGTGCTGCTGTCCATTCTGTCTGTCTGTGCAGTGCTGCTGTCCATTCTGTCTATCTGTCCAGTGCTGCTGTCCATTCTATCTGTCATCTGCTGTCATTCTGTCTTCTGTCAGTGCTGCTGTCCAGTGTCTGTCTGTGCAGTGCTGCTGTCCATTCTGTCTATCTGTCTGTCCTTGGCAAAGCCAGTCATTAGCATAGGCTTTAGGGGCCACGCGTCTCCGGGCAATATACATGTCATGTCAGTCACAGCCAATACTGGCAACGCTGCTTGCTCCTCCCTAACACTAACACACACACGCGTGCGCGCGCGTACAGACATGCGCGCGCGTGCGCGCACCCACACATACACACACGGTTAGTGGTCATACGCACATGTGTGAACGTGTGTATGCGTGCGTGCGTAAATGCACACACACACTTGCATGCAAGCAAACAAGCAAGCACTCAAACACGTCAACACTCACTTGCATCAAAAAGCAAACGGACATAACACACAATGCAAGCAAGCAAGCAAGAAGCACGACACACATGACACACACACTGACACACACGCACGCACGCAACACATACACACACATACACACCACACACACACACAAACCAAAGCAAATAACAACGACAGCGTTATCCTTTCCGAATTTAGTGCAAGCTTCCCCCTTAAAGGCAAACAGATCTATATCTACACAGAGAGAATGAAAAACGGTGGCACTGCCATGTGGCGATCTGCTCCTCCCTAGGAGTAAGAGCCCATATATATATATATATATATATATATATATATATATATATATTATATATATATATATATATATATATACATATACATACATACATACATACATACATACATACATACATACAACATAAGGACTCGTATATGAAGAATACTTGATCAGGTTAATATGAACGAACATGGAAATAAATAGAATCTAGTGAACAATAACAGTGATAAAGAATGAAGGAATATGGCCGGCCGTATTCAGTACAAAACAGATATCATCAGAAACAATGTAAATGGCGCAGTCATAACGATCACGCGTAAGTGTTATGCGTTGTAAAAAGAGTTACAGCTTGTGTGATAGAAATAATGTGACAGCTGTAATGGACGTCAAAATAAACAAGAGATGTGACCAGATGCACGTGACAGAGACGGTTTTTTGATAAACATTCAAACCCGACTACCCTGTGGAATGTGCCAATAATGTTGGAAAGAATGGTTTCTGTGATGAATATAAAAATAAATGACAAGAAATAAGAAAGAGAAATAAAATCATAATGAGTAGATAAAATGTAAAACCAGCAAAAATCCCGCCAAAATAAACAAACAAACAACAACAAAGTAATATTGCCATGTTCCATATTC
>CM054140.1:71627322-71637322 GCA_028751875.1 Rapana venosa | reverse complement strand
GCATACATACACACACACATACATATATTCATATATACATACATACATACATACATACATACATACATCCCATCCATCCATCCATCATCCATCCATACTACATACATACATACATACATACATATACATACATTACATACATACATCCATCCATACATCCATACATACATACATAAAGACACACAATAAAAAGAAACTAACCACAGACAGACTATAAATAAAAAGTAAAAAGCAGCCCTCAGATGCAGGATGAATCATAATCATTGCCCTGCACCTCGCAGACACCATACAGGTCCCCCCACAATAGAGGGATGTGCACTGGAAAGCACGCTCTTCCGAAATAGCAGTTTCCCCAGTGGCTGTCTACCCATAAACATCAGCTTTGCAAAATGCTTGACAGTATTTGTTGTTTTTTTGTTTAACTTCAAAACGTGAGATAGTGGCTGCCAGGAAAACTCCCTTTGAGAAACTGAGAACTTTCAACCGTAAGAGGTTAAACCACTGTAATATTATGCAAAGGTTTATAGACACACGTTTCGTCTAATATCACTTTAAGTGAACAGACGTAAAATTGAAGACACACACGTGCATTTGAGTGTGCACGCGCAGACACAGACAGAAAGACAGAGAGAAAGAGAGAAAGAGACCCTCTCGCTCTCTCTCTGTCTTTCTGTCTGCCTGGCTGGTTGGCTGTCTGCCTGCCTGCCTGCCTGTCTGCCTGCCGCTCTCTCTCTCTCTCTCTCTCTCTCTCTCTCTCCTCTCTCTCTCTCTCCTCTCTCTCTCTCTCTCTCTCTCTCTCTCTCTCTCCTCTCTGCCTCACACACACACATGCACGCACACGCGGGCAGACATAGTTACAGACACAGAAGACAGATATACAGACTCACACACAGACAGACAATCAGCCAGAGGCAAGGAAGATAGAAAGTTGCTAGGGGGTAGGGATGGAAATTGCCTAAAGCAGGACATGATTAAAAGGCTCTTCTTGTGATAAGTTCTCTCCCCTCACAGCTTGTATTGCTCAGAGAAACAGTTGGTGGGGGGACACGGCCATTTGTTTTAGACACACACTGTCCTCTCCTCTCCTCTTTGTTTCTTTTTGTGTTTGCTTTGTTTATTTCTGTATCGACTGGTTTTGTCTGTTGTGTTGCGTTTTCATCAAGCTCACCTTCCTGTCTTTTGTGGTCTTTCATTGCTTTCTTGATTTATCAATAATTGAATGGCAGTCTGAGTATTCATTTCATTGCTATTTTGATATCATCTTGTTTATTAATTCATTGATTTATTCATGTTCGTTTCACTTTTTTCCCCCACGAGGGCCTGGTGTAAAGAAGCGTCGGCTTATACAATTACCCTCATTAAAATATCCGAGTTCGAGTCTTGTGTTGTTGCTTTATTTGTGTAACATTTGGTTTATTGATTTTGATTTGTTTTGTTGTGTTTTCATCAAGCTCACCTTCCTGACTTGTTTTGTTGCTTGATTTGTATAACTGTTGGTTTATTCATTTTGTTGTGTTGTGTTTTCCTTAAGCATACTTTCCTGTCTTATGTTGTTGCTTTATTTGTGTCCCTTTTTGTTTATTAAATTCATTGTGTCTTTGTTTTGTTTTCCTTAAGTACACTTTCTGTCTGTGTAGTCACTTTATTTGTGTCACTTTTGGGTTTATTGATTTTGTTTGTTTATTTTTACGTTTTTATTTAAGCACGCTTTCTTGTCTTGTGTTGTTGTTTTATGTGTCACTTTTGTGTTTTTTAATTTTTGTTTTGTTATGTTTTCTTTAAGCACATTTTTATGTCTTGAGTTGTTGCTTCACTTGTGTAACTTTTGGTGTTTTTGTTTTGTTTTTGTTGTGTTGTTTTTTTAAATTAAGCACACTTTTCTGTCTGGTTTTTTTGCTTTATTTGGTTAATTTTTGGGTTTATTGGTTTGTTTTTATTTTTAATATAAGCATGCTTTCTTTCTGTATTTATCTGCTTTTTTTTTCTTTGATCAGTTTGCCTTTATTATTGTCTGTTCTTGTTTTGTATTGATGTCTTTGTTTTGTAAGAAGGGATATGTTTTTTGGCTGTTTTGTGAAAATTTTGTAGTTTTTGTTTTCTTTTGTTTGTTGTTGTCATATACATTTTCGGTTTTGATTTTTGCTTTTTTCTGTATATCTTTTGTTTTGTTTCCTTAACAATACTTTCGTTTACTGCTGATGTATTTTTTTTATATTTCTTTGTTATGTTCTATATGCCACAGATTCCTTTCTACCATTTGTTTTATCCTTTTTATCGATTTTTTTCCGTTTTTATTACCTACACTTTCTGTTTTGTTCTATGCTTTCTTTTTCCCGTTATTGGTTTTATGATACTTTTTTTTTTGGTTGTTGTTGGGGTTTTTTTGTTGTTGTTTTTTTTTCGGGGGGGGGGGGGGGTGTTGAGACTATAAACCAAGGTCCTCTGTGCGAACACACACACAGAACATCATGCACACATGTTAAAACCCATTTTGCCTTTTGGAAGAGTAGGCATTCATGCTGTTAATACTGGAGGACAACAAATATCTAGAGAAAGCCCGCATGCACATTGGTGCCATGTTTAGACATCATCTCTGAGGTCAGAATGCGGCTACCTTAATACTGGGCAAAAACGGGCTTGTATGTGAGAAAATGTCACCATTGGTGAACCTCTGAAGCTCTAGCTGAAAAGGGAAACAAAAATAAAAATGTGCTTTTATTACCCACGCTTTTCTTTTCGTTCTTTATCTATTTTTGTTGGATCTTTCAATTTTATTATGATTAGCCAAACTGTCTGTGTTGTTGTTTGTTTGATTGTTTGTTTCCAGTTTTAATATCTTTGTTCTCTCTCTCTCTCTCTCTCTCTCTCTCTCTCTCTCTCTCTCTCTCTCTCTCTCTCTCTCTCTCTCTCCTTCACACACACCACACACACACACACACAACACACACACACACACACACACACACACACACACACACACACACACACACACACACACACACACACACACAATCAGCCAGAGGCAGGGAGGGTGGAAAGTTGTCTTGGGGGGTAGGGGTGGAAATTGCCTAAAGCAGGACATGATTGAAAGGCTCTTCTTGTGATAAGTTCTCTCCCCTCACAGCTTTTATTGCTCAGAGGAACAGTTGGTGGAGGACACGGCCATTTGTTTTAGACACACACTGTCCTCTCCTCTCCTCTTTGTTTCTTTGCTTTGTTTATCGTTTGTTTTGCTTTGTAGTTGTTTTCATGAAGCACGCTTCTCTCTCTCTTCTTTCTTTATTTTTGTGTGTGTTTATTTATGTGTTTATTAAGGTTTTGTTGTTGTTGTTGTGTTTTCATGAAGCACGCTTTGCTTTCTCTTCTTTCTTTATTTGCTTGTGTGTTTATTTATGTGTTTTATTGAGGGGTTTTTGAGGGGCTGTGTTTTCATTAAGCACACTTTTCTGTCGTCTTTCTTGTTGCTTTATTTCTGTACTTGTTGGTTTTGTCTGTTTTTTCTTATGGATTTTAATCATTTTTCAAAAGGACATGCAATCTTGCTTAGTTGATATCCTTCCTGCCTCGCTCTCTCTCTCTCTGTGAGAGTATAAGTATTGGATTATTATTATTAAGATGTATCCCTATGGGCGGGGACTGGATGTAAAAAAGCACAATAGTGCTTATTCATTATCCTCGAAATAAAAGAATTTGTCATTGTCATTGTCTCTCTCTCTCTCTCTCTCTCACTCTGTGTCTGTCTCTCTATTCAGTTTTTCCTGCCTCTGTTGCTTCCTTACTGTCTGTTCCTTTGTTTTCCCTCCCTGCCTTACGTTGTTGTTTTTTCTTTTCATCTGTCCATTTTATTCTGTCTATTCTGTTTAAACTTATCATGACTTGGTGTGGAGCGTAAGGTCTTAATGAATTTTCTCCAACATTTTCTGTCCTTGTCTCATTCTCTCTGACATGGTTGTGTGTCTGTCTGCATCTCTTGTCTCTTTCTATCTGTCTGCATCTGTGTCTGTCTCACTTTCTCTCTGTCTCTAGCTCTATCTCTGTCTCTAGCTCTATCGTTCTCTCTTTTTATGCACAGTGCACATATGTGCTCAAGTGCGTGCACGCACGTGCATGTGTTCACACACTCACAAACACTCACATCCACTCTCACACAGATACCACATCCCCCTACCCCACCACCCCCACATCCACCTTTCACCTCCCCCCACCTCCCCCCCCCCCCCCCTTCCACCACCACCATCCCATTAATTTTCTCTCCCCCCCCCCCCTCACCCCACAATCCCCCAACACACTTGTGTTTCTACCCCATCCCACCACGGCCAATATTTGTGTTGGCACTCATAACCATAAACACCACTCTCTCCTCCTCACCCCCCCCCTCTCTCTCTCTCTCCCCTACCCTCTACCCTTACCCCCCACCACCTCCATCACATGTCCTCCAACCCCCCCCCCCCCCCGCCCCCCCTGAAACCACCACCACACCTGCCCCTCCTCTTCCCCCCCCCCCCCCCCCCCCCCCCCTCCCTAACTGTCCTATCCCGGGTGGGTCGAATATTCTTCCAGTTGGCGCTGCTAGCCCTGCATTACTGCACTGCCCCTGTTGTGCCAGCCAGCCTGCCTGCCTCAGTGCTGTGTGATGACCAAGTGCCATCACAGGCTGGCTGTGCCAGTCCCTGCCACAGCCAGCCTGCCTCAGTGCTGTGTGATGACCAAGTGCCATCACAGGCTGGCTGTGCCAGTCCCTGCCACAGCCAGCCTGCCTCAGTGCTGTGTGATGACCAAGTGCCATCACAGGCTGGCTGTGCCAGTCCCTGCCACAGCCAGCCTCTGTCGTCTGCAGCAGTACAGCAGCAGCACAGTTCCGTAGTGACGGGCAGGGCTCCCTGGCTTTTCTGTCCTCTCTCTGTGTCTCTGTCTTTGTCTGTATGTGTGTGTGTCTGTTTGTTTGTTGGTTGGTTTCTGTCTGTCTTTGTCTGTCTCTCCGTTTCTGTGTCTTTCTCTCTCGATAGATCTATCTATCGATCTATCATTTGTCTATCTATCTGTCTGTCTGTCTGTCTATCTATCTATCTATCTATCTTTCTATCTCTCTATCTCTCTCTCTCTCTCTATCTATCTCTCTATCTCTCTGTCTGACTATCTATCTATCTACCTACTTATCTATCTATCTATCCATCTGTCTGTCTGTCTGTCTGTCTGTCTGTCTGTCTGCCTATATTATGATTCACTTTGCTCATAAATATTTTTGTCTGTTTACATTCTTTCGTTCTTTCTTTCCTTCTTTCTTTTCGAGGGATGGATGTAAAAAAAAAAAAGTCTTGTACTTATTCTATTACCCTCAGAAAATAAAAATTCGTTACCTATCTATCTATCTATCTATCTATCTATCTATCTATCTATCTATCTATCTATCTATCTATCTATCTATCTATCTATCTATCTATCTGTCTGTCTGTCTGTCTGCTTGTCTGTCTCTCTCTCTCTGTCTTTCTCTCTGTGTCTGTCTCTCTGTATCATTCTCACTCTCTCTGTCTCTCTCTGTGTCTGACTCTCTCTCTCTCTTCTCTCTCTCTCTCTCTCTCTCTCTCTCTCTCTCTCTCTCTCTCTCTCTCTGTCTGACTCTCTCTGTCTCTGTGTCTCTATCTCTCTCTGTCTCTGTCCGTCTGTCTCTGTGTCTCTCTGTTTCTCTCTGCCCCCCCCCCCCCCTCTCTCTCTCTCTCTCTCTCTCTGTCTCTCTCTGCCTCACTCTCTCTCTCTCTCTCTCTCTCTCTCTCTCTCTCTCTCTCTGTGCTAGCTAGCCTTATATTCAGAGAGGTGGGGGGGGGGGGGGGGAGAGCTTGGCAGTTCTGATACGGGGTGTGGATGTTGTAACGGGGTGGATAAATGGAATCATTATGAAAATGCTCTCTGAGGTTGAAGTATACAGGCAGTGAGAGAGACCAAATGGTGTGTACATAGGCGCATACACTGCTGTGTGTGTGTGTGTGTGTGTGTGTGTGTGTGTACGTGCGTGTGTGTGTGTGTGTGTGTGCGCGCGCACGTGTGTGTATGTGTGTGCACGTGTGTGTGTATGTGTGAGAGAGAGAAAAAGTGAGAGAAAGAGAAAATTCACCTTCAGCACTTTAACAAGTCAAGGGCAATTAGCATTACATAGTAGTATTAAGTCTAGTCTTTTGTTTTCCTCTTACACAGAATTGTTAATTTAAGTCACGATTTAGATCGTTTAAAACTTTTTTTTGTAATATACAATATAAAAATGTGCTTTTTACTTTTGATTGAATTTGAAAGCGTAAGTTGTATGCACTCTTTCTCTTATGCACAAATCATGAACACACCTTATCAGTGAATGTGATGCCACGTCTTTATGATCTGCAACAAACCTATAGGCCCAAAACAGCTAGCTCACAACAGAAGAAGAAGAAGTGTGATATTCACAAAGAGACAGAATTGCACACACACACACACACACACACACACCGCACACGCACACACCCGCACACAAACACACACACAAACGCGCGCACACACACTAACACACACGCACCTTTACACACACACACACACAAAACACACACACACACAAACGCGCGCACACACATGAGAGAAATCTATATTTTAATCTAATCTATTCATATCTAATTTTAAGTTATTCTTTTAATCCAATCTTTTATGTCAATGATAATGGAATAAGCACTCGTGTGCTTTTTTACGTGTAATCCCCTGTGGATGTGGTTTTGTCAATTTTGTCATTTGTTCCCACTGGCACACAATGGCCTACTTGTCAGGGAGGGAGGTACAGACAGAGAGAGAGAGAGAGAGAGAGAGAGAGAGAGAGAGAGAGAGAAACCCTCACACGCTCACTCACACACGCACACGCACGCACACACGCACGCATACACGTTTACACACGTGCGCGTGCAATAGAGAGGCAGACAGACACAGACAGAAAGACAGATTCCGACAGACACACAAAGTACAGGCAAACAATAGACAAAGTCACAGAAACAGCAGAGAAGAAGCAACTCCTCTCCTTTAAAAAATCTTTCCCAGACAGAAACACACACACAGACAGACAAGGCATAGAGACAGAAACACCACCAGAGGAGCAACTTTCCCTCTTTGAAAATCTTTCTCGAGTCCATCACGCCGTCACAAGCGAAGGAACGAGCGAACGAACAAGGAAATCGATCACCACCATTAGGCGCGTTACATACACCAGGACTGGTCCAGGACAATAAAGTCCACTGCTTGTCCCAGGCAACAGTCGCCGGGGGACCCTAATGACCTTCAGCACCGGTGCAGCTTCTCAAAACTGCCCCCCAGGTGGATGTTTTTACCCTCCCGGATAAAATCTGCTAAAAATTCACTAAAAGGTTTTGTTGAAGGGATGCGTACAGATTTGATGTTTTGGTAGTTGTAGGTGTTTGTAGGTTGTTTGTTTTATTGGGAGTGTCTTAGAGTATGGTTGGGAGGTATTGTTTCTTTCTCTCTCTCTCTCTCTCTCTCTCTCTCTCTCTCTCTCTCTCTCTCTCTCTCTCTCTCCTCTCTCTCTCTCTCTCTTTCTTTCTTTCTTTCTTTCTTTTTTCCCATCGTTTTCTTTCTTCCCCCTGTCTTTCTTGTTTATTTACTGCCTTTCTTTCCTGCTCTTTTCATTCTGCTTTCCACCTATTCTTTTTCTCTTTTTTTCTTGTTCCTATCTTTATTCCTTCCCTTCTTTCTATCTATTCATCTAGCCTATCTTCTTCTTTCTGCCTAGCAGCCTTTGCTGTGTGTGTGTGTCAAAGTCAAAGTCAAAGTTTTATTTTCAGATGGTACATTGAATAAGCAGTGCATTTGCTTTTTTTATTACCTGCATGTGTGTGTGTGTGTGTGTGTGTGTATGTGAGTGAGTGAGTGAGTGTATGTATGTGTATGTATGTCTGTCTCTTTGTCTCTGTCAGTCTGTCTTTCTGTGTGTGTGTGTGTGTGTGTGTGTGTGTGTGTGTGTGTGTGTGTGTGTGTGTGTGTGTGTGAGTGTGTATCTGTATATCTGTCTACTATTACTTCTTTCGTTCTTTCCTTCTTCCAATCTGTCTCTTTACTTTCCTTTCTTTCAGTCTTTATCTTCCTTTATGTCATTCTCTATTTATTTCTTTTCCTTTTTTTCTATGTTCCCGCACTTTTTTCTTTCTCTCCATCTTTCTTTATCTCTATCTTTCTCTCATTCTGTCTTTCTCCTGCCTCATGTTCTGCACTCTCCATGTTTCTGTTCTAAACTCTTCTGGCCTTTTATCACACTCACCTACAGCTAGGGCTCTCACAGCTTTCATTGCCTTCCCACAGGGTGCAATCAGCGCTACAGAGCTATCAGCGTCATTCAGCCAGAAGGCCCCAACCCAGAACAGGCCCAGCCGGACTTGGAGCTTTGAAAGGAGGGGGGGTGGGGGGGGGGGGAGGACGGGATGGCCTGGTTGGTTAGAGCGTTGCGCATTGCGTTCGTGATCTGCTGACCCGTGTTCGAATCCCGTTCAAGGGGATAATTTCCCCTGGAGTTAACATCATTGCCGACTCCTCTCCATCCAAAAGTCCTTTGCATGAGACTATAAAGCGATGTCCCGTGTGCAAACGCACGTAGAACATATTGCGCACACGTTAAAACCTGTTCCGCTTTTCGAAAGAGTAGGTCATTGTGTGACGGTGGGAACGGATGGCAAAATTGACAAAACTGCATACACATGGGGAGTGGATTAAAAATAAACTTAAGAGCTTATTCCATTATCCTCGAAATAAAAGAATAAAAGAAAATAATATCAAATAAACAAATAAAGCTAGAAATATCCCTGTTATTTTACTTGAGATTCATGCGCTGTGAGCAATTCCGACTTATGTGGGACTTTCGCCGTTTAGGACTACGTGAGAGGCTTTGTTTTTCAGTCATGGAACTAGTTTTGATAGTTCTGTCAAACTTTCAGATGTTTCCAAAGAAAAACTTAAAGGAAAAGGCGAGTAGATGTTGGTGTGGTATGGTCAGTTTTTACTTTTACTTATCAATCCTATCTACTGAACTTTTGCTTTGGTTTGTGTTTGTTTCACTCACTCTCTGTATCTGATGCAGTAGTCTTGCTGGTCCGCATCATTGTTTTGTCTTTGTTGTTTGTTGATTTGTTTGGGGGTTTGAGATAGTGATTGCTTTTTTGGTTTGCATGTACTCAATGTATGTTAAAAGACTTGATCGTTTATTTATTTATTCCGTCTACCTATGTTTACCATTTATATACTAGATAGTACTGCCTATATAATGACGATAACGTACTTCAAATACAGTTTAGTTTTTATTTTTGAACAGGTTCACTTCGGATTTTAAAAAAAACACAAATTGACAACTTTCAGCTTGGGTAAACAAGCAGACAGAATAATCCCAACACATTTCAAGCACATTTCTTTATTTCGTATCCATCCCCGAGGTCGGAATGCGGCTACCTTCGTGGTAAGCAAAAAACGGTCACACACGCAAAACCTCACCCTTGGTAAAGCCTCGGAACTCTAGCTGAGGAACGAAAAAATTTTCATGTCCAATTCCGAACAGCTTCAACAATTGACGAGAGAGAGGAATACTTATACATACATTTCTATCACAGCTCCAATATGCAGTACATTATATACGGTATTAATTCCAGTAAATGAAAAAGTACGTTCCTTATAGAAATGCATTACCACATCATTTCTGTACATGGTGAGCCCACTTTGTTGTCTTCTCTCTCTCGAAAGAAAAGAAATCAATCTTGCTGGAAGCCCTTCAAGTACAAAGAAGACGTCTTAGTTTCCACCAAATAGGATGAGTGCTAGTGGTCCATTTGCTGGTTCCAGGGCTCGTGTTCTCCCTCTGTGTGTCTGAAACCTGCAACCAGAGCCACCAGTGTAATCATTCCATTCCTTTTCCTTTTGTTTCTTAGGTCTTTGACAGGAGAGAGAGAGAGAGAGAGAAGAGAGAGAGAGAGAGAGAGAGAGAGAGAAGAGAGAGAGA
>CM054140.1:71604822-71614822 GCA_028751875.1 Rapana venosa | reverse complement strand
GGATTGCCAGGGCAGTGTTCTAACCACTAGGCTATCCCCGACCCTCGTCATGTGTCAGTGTGCCTCTGCTTCTGTGTTCTTGTCAGTATTATTGCTCATGTCACTGTGTTTCTGTTTCTACTATTCTTGCCATTTTTTTCTGTTAATCTTTCTTTATATACTGTCTTTGTGTGGTTTGTTGGTCTTTCTTTGCTTCCTCTCTTTCTATCCATCTCTTAGTTTCTGACTTTCTTTCTGAATGGTAAAGGTTTAATCTATAGTGAATGGATGTAAAACACACACACACACACACACACACACACACACACACACACACACACACACACACACACACACACACACACACACACACATACACACACTTGAGTGCTTATTCCAATATCCTCGAAATACAACACATTTGGTAGAATAAAAAAAATGAAAACATGGTTCACAGTCTGATAACATATTACTGTGTCTCTATTGTCTTTTCGGGACGGGATAGCTCAGTGGTCAGAGCACTCGCTCTCCCAAAGCCAATGTTAAGCAGCGTCGAGCGTGGTTACCCAAGTGGATGGGTGACCGTTTGCGCGCCTTGGCTTCAGTACAGTCCCCCAGTTCACCCAGCTGTGAATGGGTACCTGTCCCTCTTTAGGGCCAGGGCAGGTAAAGCAGCGTGGAAGGGACACAGACAGACAGACGAACAGACTGGAACTCTGGCTCAAGTACTCATTATGGCTTAATTTTCTTTGACCCTGACCTTGATAGATGAGATGATAGTTGCCATTGAAACCAGGAGCGTGAACACGAAACAAGACAGTGAGGGAGACAGACAGCGACTGAAAGAAAGACATAGAGGAAGACAAAGACCCCACTCTGAGAGACAGAGAGGGGGGAGGGAGGGAGAGAGGGGGGAGACGGAGAAGAGGGTGGGGGAGGAAGGGAGGGAGAGAGACAGACAGACAGACAGAAAGAGAGGGAATGAAGGAATGAAAGAATGAATGATCTTAATTTTTTCACACAGAGAGAGACCACCACCCCCCCCCCCCCCCCACCCCCCCCCCCCCCCCCACACACCACACACACAATCTCACACACACAGAGGAAAGAGGGAGACAAGAGTGAGAAGGAGAGATAGGATGGAAGAAGAGACAGAGAAAGAGAGAGAGAGAGAGAGTAAGAAGAGACAGACGGACAGACAGACAGACAGAAAGACAGACAGACAAACGGATACGTAGACAGACAACGACAGTAAAGACAAAGGGGAGGTTTTGGCAACAAGAAAAATAAGAAAGAGGAGGATGATATCAAGAAACAACACCAAAACCGGTCACCATTCTATCTATCTATCTATCTGTTCCGTAGTCTGACGACCGTGGGGGCACCCTCAAAGACTCAACAACTAGTTCCCTCCATTCCTCTCTCTGTTCTGCCTTTCTCAGGGTTTTGTTGAGTTCTAGGCCTGTCCATTCGCTGATGTTATCCTCCCAGCTCTTCCTTGGTCTGCCTCTTCTTCTTCCTCCTTGGACAGTGCCTTGTAAAACTGTCTTTGCAAGTCCTTTGGATCTTGTGACATGCCCATACCATTTAAGTTTACGCTTTTTCACGATCGTTAGAAGGTTCACCATTACCACCACAAAAAGACTAGGTAGAAGATAAAACGCAAAGGTGTCCCATAACCTATGTGGTTGTAGGGGAGCGAGGCGTCAGAGACCTCACTTCTCTAGGGGCCAGCATATTGAGGGAGGCTCCCATCTCCTCTCCCTCGCTGCTTTACCTTCCCTGACCCTAAAGAGGGCAGGTACCCATTTACAGGTCGGGGAACTGTACTGAAGCCAAGGGGCGCAAACGGTCACCCATCCAACTGGTAACCACGCTCGACGCTGCTTAACTTGGCTGGGGGAAAGCGAGTGCTCCGACCACTGAGCTATCCCGTCCCCTACATGTAGTTAATTACCTCCTTTTTTCAAGAATCCTGTATGCTCTGTATAAATTAGGGAGGGAGAGAGGGAGATTTTATTATCATTTTTAATTATTTTATTTCGAGGATAATGGAATGAGCATTCAAGTGCTTTTTTTCATCCAACCCCCGTGTGTATGTAGTTTTGTCAATTTTGTCATCCCACCGGCACACAACGGCCTACTCGTCCAAAAAGCGGAACGGGTTTTAACGTGTGCGCAAGATATTCTGCATGCGTTCACACACGGGACCTCGGTTTCTAGTCTCATCCGAAGGACTTTTGGGGAGAGTGGAGTCGGCACTGATGTTAACTCCAGAGGGAAAATCCTCTTGAACAAGATTCGAGAACGACAGTTAGATTAGGTAGGTAGGTAGGGAGGGAAGGGAGAGAGAGAGAGAGAGAGAGAGAGAGAGAGAGAGAGAGAGAGAGAGAGAGAAAGAGAGAGATGAGAGAGAGAGAACTCTGAACTCTGAACTAGTTTAATAGTACATCGGCCTTAGGCCACAATACAACAAAAGGGAGTGTTGGGGGGGGGGGGGTACAATGGAAGAGAACAATGATTTCACAATGGAAATACAATTTTGAATCAGTTGAAAAGCTTCACTTCTATGTAGTACACATATTCCCCTGTCAACAACTTAGGGTTTTACACAGAGAGAGACAGAGACAGACAGACAGAGACAGAGACAGGGAAACAGACAAGACACAGAAAGAGACATACAAAGTGACAGAGAAACAGACAACACACACAGAAGAAAAGAGACAGGATCAGACGAGAAATATTTTACGCGCAAATGTGCCGGGGGGGGAGGGGGGGGGGGGGGGGGGGGGCAGTTTTTAAGCTGGGGATCACTTGGACCCTTAGCACCGGCCCGAGGTGATCCCTCCCCTTTCATGCTCGGGGTGTTCAATTGTTCAGCGATGCCAGGAGCCTTCAGCATTTTGCCCTCCCCGGGGCATTCTGCTCTGCTCTGCTCTGCCTGTCTGTCTGTCTGTCTGTCTGTCTGTCTGTCTGTCTGTCTGAGTGTGTGTGTTGTGTGTGTGTGTGTGTCTGTCTGTCTGTCTCTGTCTCTTTCTGTCTGTGTTTGTGTCTCTCTCTTTTTCTGTCTCTGTTTCTGTCTCTCTGTCCTGTCTCTCTCTATCTCTTTCTGTCTGTGTTTGTGTCTCTCTCTTTTTTCTGTCTCTGTTTCTGTCTCTCTGTCTCTGTCTCTCTCACTGTCTGTCTATGTCTCTGTCCGTTTCTCTGTTTCTATGTCTCTGTCTGTCTGTCTCTGTCTCTGTCTCTGTCTCTCTCTCTCTCTCTCATCTCTTCTCATCTCTCCTCCTCATCCTCTCTCTCTCTCTTCTCTCTCTCTCTCTCTTCCTGCCTCTTTTCTGCTCGTTTCATGTGAAAAGTTTTATCTCTTTACCCCTTGCGTCTTGTCTGTCTTCCCCACTTGCTTTTTGTTTCACGTGCTTTCCTTTTCTTTCTTTCCTTTTTTTTTTCCAAAAATAACATTTTGTCTTTATCTCTCCTTTTTTTTAAAGTAATGTTTGGTGTTTTATGTGAAGTGGTGGAGGTGGGTGGGTGGGGGATGTCGGATTAACCTGTTGGTTACAGCGTTGGATTTTTTGGATTTTCTGTACTTTGGGGGCGAGGGGTTGAGCAGCTGTTGAGCCTGCATGTCCGCTGTTCGCTGTTTTCCCCGTGCAGTTTCTATAGAGTTAAAGATCCCGCAATTCATATCAGCGTTCATAGGGTCACGGAACACGAACATACCCAGCATACATCCCCGAGTACGAAATGCGGCTACCTTTACGATGGGTTGAAAAAAAGGTCGCATACGCAAATTCTCACCATTGATGAAGTTTGAGAAGAACAGAAATAAAAAACGGAGTTGAAACTTTTGTCTGAGTCCCCATTTCCTCAGTCATTTTTTTTCTTTCGGCTGAGAGTGTAAACTGAGATCTTGTGTGCAAACACACTTAGAATATTTGTGTGCATACATTTTAAAATCTTACGCATCTTTCTTAGAATTATGGGCCAGCTACGGTTTAGATAGGGTACAGCTATACACAGTGTCGTCTGTAAAATGGTGAGAGAGAGAGAGAAGAGGGGGAGGGAGGGAGAGAGAGAGTGAGAGAGAGAAACAGACAAACAGAAGGGGGGGGGGAGAGAGGGACATAGAGAGAGACAGAGACAGAGGGAGAGACATAGAGAGAGAGGGGGGGATAGAGAGACAAAGAGAGGGAGAGAAAGAGAGATATTTTCAATTTGCTATAATAAAAAAAAGACAACAACAACAACAAAGTCTAAAAGTTTCAGCGCTGTTCCCTAATGACTACTTAGGGGCTTAAAAGAGAAGCTGATTCACGCTAAACAACTTACCAAATATGTGAAGGGCTTAATCACTCAACTTTTTTTCCCGCCAAGAAGCCTCGACAATGCGGCTTTCAAGCTACAACCTTCATTCCCCATTATCAATCCTCCCAGACGTCTGATTTGCATATATTCAAGGGGAATAATTTTCTGAACCAAGGGAGCTTTTACTTGGGTGAGAGAGAGGCTCATAGAAATCTTTGCTTTCATTTTTCAGATAAAAGATTGTGAGAATCCTTCGAGAGACCAAAAAAAAAGTGAGATCGATGTGTGGAGGAAATTGACGGTGACAACTACGAGAATTAAACAAGCCTGAATATAGAGGAGATGTGGGTGAATAGGATGTGGCAGTGTCCTCTTCATCGTGGCTCTGACAGTGTCCGATGCTGTGAATGGGAATGTCTGGCAGATTCTTAAAGACGGGGTCTTCTTTACTGTCCCGTGTATCTTCTCGTTCCTTTTTTTTTCTACAATCAAAGATCAGTGATGTAGATCACTCGACCAAAAGAATTTATGAGATTTTCCTTTGATGTTGTAAATGATATTGAGCTTAGAGTTTGTTGGGGTTTTTGCCCTGCTGTTCTGTGTGCCTTTCTTCATATTTTGTATTGAAAAGATGCATCAGTTGTTATCTGCGCGTACTTCCTTTTTTTCTTTTTCTTTCTTTGGAATGTTCTTTCTGATGTCTTGCATCTGTCTATCATTTTTGTGAAAAAAATCAGTCTTGACTAATTAAGCAAAGAGGGTGGGATGGAGAGAGGAGGGAAAAACAGCCTAGTGGTTAAAATGTTAGATCCTGCTCTTACTTTCATCTGGGGGCACGGGTTCGAGTCGTTCAATGGGTCATCCATTGTCCAGCGTGCTTTTTTCCTCCTGAAGTGAACATATATTCTGACTCCATTTATTGTGTAGTTCTTTGTGGGTGAAGCTGTAAACCCAGACCTTGTGTGGAACCACATTCAGAGCATTACGAAGATGTGTTGAAATCCTGTTATAGAGGAAAAGGTCAGCTACGGCCAGTGGTAAGGATGACACAAATATACCCAGAACGCAATCTGCAACATGGAGGGGGATATACTCTACAAGGATAAACTCGCCCAAGAAACGCAGTCTCAAAGTTTCAGGGCTGTACTACCATGGTTTCTCAAGGTGTTACAGGAGAGGTGGATTATGCAAAAGCAACTTACCAAATATTTGAAAGGCTTCATCACACAACTTGGGTTTTTTTTGTTTTTTTACCAAGAAGCCTCGACAGTGTGGCTTTCAATCGTCTGTAGAGGAGAAGTCAGTTAAACCCAGCAACGTATTTCATAATTATGTGAAAGGCTTAATCACGTAACGTGTTGGCCAAGAAATCTATACAGTGTGGCTTTCAAGCCTCCATACAACCCCCTCCCTCGTTATTAATCCTCCAAGATGTCTGATTTGCATATATTCAAGGGACATAATTTTCTGGACCAGAGGAGCTTTTACATGGGTGAGAGAGAGGCTCTTAGAAATCTGCGCTTTCATTTTTCAGATAAAAGACTACGAGAATCTTTCGAGAGAAAAAAGAAAAGATCGATAGTGGAGGAAATTGACGGTGACAAGCTACGAGAATTAAACAAGCCTGAATATAGAAGAGGTGTGGGTGAATAGGATGTGGCAGTGTCCTCTTCATCGTGGCTCTGACAGGAATTCGTGAATGGCCATGTCTGATAGATTCTTAAAAATGGGGTCTTTTGTGTCTGATATCATCTTGTTATTTTCTGTTTTTCCCCCACAGTCAAAGACCAGTGATGTAGATCGATACAGTACAATTTTCCAGATATTCTTTTGATGTTTAAATGATATTGTGCTTAGAGTTCATTTGGGTTTTTCCCTGCCTTTTCTGTGTGTCTGTGATTGTCTGTCTGTGGAGTGATTGTTCTTCCCCAGTTATGCTGTTACAGACTTGCGTTCTTGCAATCATTGATTGAATAACCGTGAGTTTGAACCAAGCGCTCTTTGGTGGTTCTTTACAAGATCTTGCAGGATTCAACGCAAAAAAGAAACTTCATACAGTGTTATGATCTTGTGGAGAAACAGCATACCTCTTTCCCGCCATTCTGGCGAGGAGACATCCTCTGCTGATGGGTGGTGGTGGTAATAGTAGCTGACCTGGGAGCTGAGTGTGTCGATGTCTGTCTGACCTTCAGAGTGACCTTGTCTGCAGCCACTGACCTTTCGTAGACATCTTGACTGTGTTGTGTCGGCACTTCCTGCTGCTTCTCTAGGCTGTATTTTGTTTGTTAGGCTGCTAAGTTTCCTGGAGTAAGGAAAGTTAGGAGGATATATTGAATTTGTGAAGCGCCATTTTGAGTGTTCAGAGACTGCCTGTATTCTTCTCTCTATCTGTCTGCCTTTGTCTCTGTCTTTCTCTCTGTCTATGTCTGTCTCCGTGTCTGTGTCTCTTTCTCATCTCTTTCTGTCTGTCTGTCTCTCTGTGTGTTCTATCTCTGTCTCTCTCTCTTCTCTGTCTCTCTCTTTCTCTGTACACATGCGTCATGCACAGTGGTGGTGTGGCGCCGTATTGTGTGGTGTGTTGTGTGTGTTGTGTGTGTGTGCATGCGTGTGTTTCAGACTCTCTGTGTGCGTGTATATACGTGCACATATCCTAAGATCTGTATTTATTGTGTGTGTGCGCACATACACAAACATACACACACGCACGCACGCATGCACGCGCTCACACACACATTATCTTCTAACTAATCAAACTCAGATTCTTCACTCACACCTATTTTCCAACCTCTGCCTTTGTCATTGCTGTATTTATCATACAAATTAAATTCCCTGCTGTGCAGTTTGTACACAAACCACTCTTAAGAACCCTTCTCCTTGAATAGCATCTCTCTTTTGGTCTCCTCTCATAAAAAAAAGAAAACAAAGAAAACTGGCAAAGAAACAGACCCCCCCCAAAAAAAAAAAATCTGGCAGTTTTTCCACATAGATAAAACTGTAATGGAGGAGTAATGACACGGGGACAGATCAGGGTAATCACGAGGATCACCCTGGGATGAATAGAGAGGAGGAGATATGAATATTAATGATAGCGTTTCATTCTCCTTGAGGTCTGCCCCACCCAGACAAACGATGGCATTATCGTAGCTGACATGTTAACATCTTTTAAACCCCGGCCTGCCCATGCCTCTTCCCTGGAGGCCTATCTTGCCCCGTTCTTCAGGAGTTCGGATTCAGGTCACTGACTGGAGTTGGCTCTGCATGCTCCCTGTGCTCTTGAAAGAGAAAGGAAAATGTTCGACGTTTAACTTTCGTTTGTTTCTTCGGGGATGTTTTCGGGGAGGGAGGGGGGTTCTTTGTGCTTCATGTTTTATAATTATTGCCTGTGTGTTATTACCCGTCGTTATGATCTTTAGGCACACAGCAATAACCCCCCAGGCTTGTTGTGTAGCACTTAACAGAGCCTGCGAGCAACGTAAATGCTGTGATGTTTTGGGGAGGGCACTGTCTAGGAAAGACCCTGCACTACTGCTGGGGTCACTTTGGTGGTGTTTGGGGGAGTTCTGTTCAGATCCAGAAGATATCGGCACTATCTCTTCAGATGGTATATGATCCAGAAGATATAGGACACTATCTCTTCAGATGGTATAGGATTCAGAAGATATCGACACTATCTCTTCAGATGGTATATGATCCAGAAGATATAGGACACTATCTCTTCAGATGATATAGGATTCAGAAGATATCGACACTGTCTCTTCAGATGGTATAGGATTCAGAAGATATCGACACTGTCTCTTCAGATGGTATAGGATTCAGAAGATATAGGACACTATCTCTTCAGATGGTATAGGATTCAGAAGATATAGGACACTATCTCTTCAGATGGTATAGGATTCAGAAGATATAGGACACTATCATCTTCAGATGGTATAGGATTCAGAAGATATCGACACTTATCTCTTCAGATGGTATAGTATTCAGAAGATATAGGACACTATCTCTTCAGATGGTATAGTATTCAGAAGATATAGGACACTATCTCTTCAGATGGTATAGGATTCAGAAGATATCGACACTGTCTCTTCAGATGGTATATGATTCAGAAGATATCGACACTGTCTCTTCAGATGGTATAGGATTCAGAAGATATAGGACACTATCTCTTCGGATGGTATAGGATTCAGAAGATATAGGACACTATCTCTTCAGATGGTATAGGATTCAGAAGATGTCGACACTATCTCTTCAGATGATATAGGATTCAGAAGATATCGACACTATCTCTTCAGATGATATAGGATTCAGAAGATATCGACACTATCTCTTCAGATGATACAGGATTCAGAAGATATCGACACTATCTCTTCAGATGGTATAGGATCCAGAAGATATCGACGCTATCTCTTCAGATGATACAGGATTCAGAAGATATCGACGCTATCTCTTCAGATGATACAGGATTCAGAAGATATCGATGCTATCTCTTCAGATGATACAGGATTCAGAAGATATCGACGCTATCTCTTCAGATGATACAGGATTCAGAAGATATAGGACACTGCCCACCATGCCCCTGACTGATGACAACAACAGCACTGTCACGGGGCTGGCCAGGCTGCAGAATGTACCCATTCTGAAGTGAAGAATCGTTACCATAATTATTCCCTATACTGGCATTCTATGAAGACTTTGACACAAACTTTCACCACAAGTGTGGCAGAGAGGGTTAAAAATAATCATCAACAACAAAATTGAAGTCACGATCAGATGAAGGTATAGATGAGTAAATGAGTATGATGTTGTTGTGTATTACACTAGGGTGTGGTTGATGGGGATTATGATAGACCCAGTTCTTTGCATGATTACTGATAGCTGATGAGCTAACCAGGGTGGAGCAATGCCTTCAGTTATTTTGATCTTAATACTCCCTTCTTTTCTTGAGAGCACGAACTGAAGCCCAGTGCAATCACAATTGTTTAAACAACATAGTATCAGCCAAAATATTCTTTCAGTGTCACTACCTAGTTGGGATTTTTTTGGCGCTGATTTAAACATCTCTGAAATGGAGTCGATAGCTGATAACAAAGGCCACAAGGTTTTCCTTGAACTCCAGCCTCAAAGTTCATTTGTTTCAAACTGTCTTTTGTTTTCACTCCACAACTTTTATTTCCACTTCTCACTCCGAGACATTAAACATGGCCCATCCCTGTGGAGCTTCATGAACACTCTGTAGGGACCAGCTGGGTCACTGTGACAGAAAGCAGACTTCACTACTCACGTGGGACTGAACATTTAACATGGCCAGGGAAGCAGAAGAAAAAGCAGAAGTTCCACTTCTGTCCTTCTGTCCTTCTGTCCTTCTCCTCACCCAGTCCCTCTGGCACACACGCATCCTCACCCAGTGTTCTGTGTGTGGGCCATTTCTCAGTAGTTCACTTGTCCTTCTTCGCCATTGTATTCGTTTGGTTACATTGATGCCAATGCTTGGAGCACACGCGCTTTGGCTTGTCTTAACAAGATTAAGTGCCGGAGAAACTTCGTCTATCATTATCCTCTTCTGGGAATACCTAAGTACCTGCCATTCTGGCGAGAAGACATCGTCTGCTGATCCGTCATGGCTGACTCAGAGAGCTGAGTGTGTAGATGTCTGCTGCCTGACCTCCAAAGTGACCCTGTCTGCAGCCATTGATCTTTTGCGGACATCCTGTGTTGTGTC
>CM054140.1:71577322-71599822 GCA_028751875.1 Rapana venosa | reverse complement strand
GTCTGTTTTTCTCTTTTTTATCTTCTTCTGTTGGTTTGGTTTTTCTTTCTCTTTTGTTTGTTTGTTTTGGTTAGGGGTTTTTTTGGGGGTGGGGTATTTTTAGGGTTTTCTTTATTTGCTTGCTTTGGAGGGGGGGGGGGGTTGTTGGGGGGGAGCTGTTTTGAAAAGGGTTATTTCCCCTTGTTTTTATTGTGAGACTGTATAAGTATTGGGTTATTATTATTATTAAGATGTATCCCTAACGGGCGGGGACTGGATGTAAAAAAGCACATGTGTGCTTATTCATTATCCTCGAAATAAAAGATTTTGTCATTGTCATTGTCATTGTCTCTTTCTTCTCTCTTTGTCTTTCTCTTTCTCTCTTTCTCCCTCTCTCTTTCTCTCTCTCTCTCTCTCTCTCTCTCTCTCTCTCTCTCTCTCTCTCTCTCTCTCTCTCTCTCTCTCTCTCTCTCTCTCTCTCTCTCTCTCTCTCTTTGCCTCTTTTTGCCTCTCTGAGGATGAAGTACATTTTGTGTTGTGCTGTCCAGTATTAGAGGATGTTAGGCAGAACTACATCCCTGTTAAATATAGTAGACAGCCCAATTTATTTAGACTCTGTTTACTCCTGGCATCAAGTCATCCTGAGGTTGTGCGCAGCCTCACTTTATATTTGTGTAAAGCTTTCAGAATAAGAGAGATTTTGTTATCCTAAGTCACATTTTTGTAGTTGACTTTTTGTTATACAGTAACATGTTGTCGGGTTTGTTTGTTTTTTGGTTTTTGTTTTTTGTTTTTTTGTTTTTTTACTATTGCCTTTACCCCCACCAAAATACTAAGCAGTTCGGCAACCCCCTTCATGTATGGGCCAATGGCCTTTTTGTGAATAAATCATTAGAGTTCGAGTTCTCTCTCTCTCTCTCTCTCTCCTCTTCTCTCTCTCTCTCTCTCTCTCTCTCTCTCTCTCTCTCTCTCTCTCTCTCCCTCTCTCTCTCTCTTTGTTTTATTTGTTAAATTCTTTTTAATGTTACTTTTTGTTTGATTGTTGTTGTTTTTTATTAGGGGGTTATTGGTTGGTTTGTTTTGTTTTGTTAGTTTGTTTTATCATGTTATGTTTTTGGGGGGTAATAACAAAGGTATCTTGTTAATATGACACGTAGTTTGATGCCAGTTAAAGTTGTTAGGTGTTGTCACTCTTCTTCCTTTTCCTTTCCTTCATTTTGTTTTTGTCGTTGCTGTTTCACTCTTTAATTTTGGCTGGCTTTAAAGCCGTGTTGTTTGTCTGAGCTGATAATTGGTGAAAGTTGTTACAAAGTTTTCCTGAAAAGCTTTGTTGTAACACTAACACTTCATTTTCTTTCCTTTTGCAGGCCTGTCTGTTCCAGTACCTTGGGATGGTAATCAACTGTTCCGGATCCAGGCCAGAAATGCAGTGAGGAACAACTCTTGCAAACCTGAAGACTGTCACTACCAAGGGGCATTACTCGTCATCACCGGTTAAGACCATAAGACCAAACTCCTGAGTGCACGGGTATTCTTCATCGCCCTGTGCCCTCCTGAAATAGTTATGCAGAACTGCAGGAAAATATAAACATTTGAAATAAGATGGTGGCACATTGCTCTTGATGTCTCGCTTATCTTCATTTTCACCTTCACCTGCAACCGTAGTCAGTAGACCTTTGGAACACCACTGAAGATTTTTGCAACCAGCTTCCTCCACTCCACGCGGGTTTCATCTTTCCGTTGCAAGTCGTTCCACTCAAGGCCAGTCCACTCTCTGATGTTGTCTTCCCATCGTTTTCTCTGTCTGCCTCTTCGTCTCGCATCCTTGTACTGTTCCCTGTAGTACGACAGTCTTGGCCAGTCCACATGTTTTGGCGATGTGATCCCACTGTAAAGGATCGTGTCTACAAAAGAGCCGCTACAGCTCACAGATCAAATGAAAACCTTTATCACAACAAGAAGAAAGAAAAGGAATCGTATGGCAAGGCTAGGCCACGAAAATTGACTGAATCTCTTGAAGATCATTCTCCGAGCGAAAAGCAGAAAAGAAAAACCACAAGCCGAAGGTTTCTAGAAAACCATTCATTCATCTGACCAACATTAAAGAAGAGATGGACATTGCTTTTAAAGAACAGATGGATAGTGCTTTTAAAGAACAGATGGACACTGCTTTTAAAGAACAGATGGACATTGCTTCTTAAAGAACAGATGGACACCGCTTTTAAAGAAGAGATGGACAATGCTTTTTAAAGAACAGATCTGCTTTCTAAAGAACAGATGGACACTGCTTTCTAAAGAACAGATGGACAATGCTTTTAAAGAACAGATGGAAATGCTTTTAAAGAAGAGATGGACACTGCTTTAAAAGAACAGGTGGACACTGCTTTTAAAGAACAGATGGAAAGAACAGATGGACACTGCCTTTAAAGAACAGATGAACAGTGCTTTTATAGAACAGATGGACATTGCTTTTAAAGAGCAGATGGACATTGCCTTTATAGAACAGATGGACATTGCTTTTAAAGAACAGATGGACACTGCTTTTAAAAAACAGATGAACAATGAATACTTTTAATGGACATATGAACAATGCTTTTTAAAGAACAGATGGACACTGCTTTTAAAGGACAGATGAACAACGCTTTTAAAAAACCCCAGATGGACAGTGCTTTTAAAGGACAGATGGACACTGCTTTTTGCAGAGACTGGAACTCTGGCACAATTACACGGCTGCAAAACATGCAACGGACTGGTGAACTGCTTCGTCTTGTTACAACGTCCCAACTGTTCCATCAGAGATCAAGAGAACAAGGCAGTACGAAGCACGTACAGCAAGGCAGTGCGAGACAAGACAAGACAAGGCAAGGTAAGATAACGCTCCCCCCCCCCTCCCTCTCTCTCTCTCTTTCTCTCTCTCCCTCTCCCGCTCTTTCTCTTTCTTTCGCGCTCTCTCTCTCTCTCTCTCTCCTCCCTCCCTCCTCTCCTCTTTCTCCCTCTCTCTCTTCCTCCCTCTCCTATTCTCTCCCTCTCTCTCCCTCTCTCTCCCCTCTCCCTCCCGCCTTTCTTCTTCGCTATCTCTCTCTCTCTCTCTCCCTCTCCTCTCTCTCTCCTCTCCCTCTCCCGCTCTTCTCTTTCTTTCGCTCTCTCTCTCCTCTCCTCTCTCTCTCTCTCTCCCTCTCTCAGCTCTCTCTCTCTCCCTCTCTCTCTCCCCTCCTTCTCCTCTCCTCTCTCTCCTCTCTTTCCTCTCCACTCCTCCCTCCTCTCTCTCCTCCCTCCCTCTTTCTCTCTCTCCCCTCTCCTCTCTCCTCTCTCTCCTCTCCGCTTCTCTCTTCTCTCCTCCTCTCTCCTCTCTCTCCTCCCTTCTCTCTCTCTCCTCTCTCTCTCTCTCTCCCTCTCTTTCTCTCTCTCTCTTCTCTCCTCTCTCCCTCTCCCTCTCTCTCTTCTCTCTCCTCTCTTCCTCTTCCTCTCTCTCTCCTCTCTCTCCCTCTCCTCCCTCTCTCTCTCTCTCTCTCCTCTCTCTCTCTCTCTCCTCTCTCTCCTCCTCTCTCCTCTCTCTCCTCGCTCTCTCCTCTATTCTCCTCCCTCCTCCTCTCTCTCTCCCTCTCCCTCTCTCCCTCTCTCTCTTTCCTCCTCTCTCCTCTCTCTCCTCTCTCTCTCTTTCTCTCGCTCTCTCCTCTCTTCTCTTCTTCTCTCTCTCTTCTCTCTCAGCTCTCTCTCTCTCTCTCTCTCTCTCTCATCTTCCATCCTCTACTCTCCCTCTCCCTCTCCCTCTCTCTTCTGCTCTCTCCCTCTCTCTCTCTCTCTCCGCTCTCTCTCTCTTTCGCCTCTCTCTCTCGTCCCTCCTCTCTCTCTTCTCTCTTTTCTGCTCTCTCCCCTCCTCTCGCTCTCTCCCTCTCTCTCCTCTCCTCTCTCTCTCTTCTCTCTCTCTGCTCTCCCTCTCCCTTTCTCTCTCTCTCTCTCTCTCTCTTTCTCTTCGCTCTCTCTTCCTCTCTCCCTCCCTCCCTCTCTCTCTCTCTCCTCGAAGTCGGAGTACAGATACCTTAATGGAGGGCAGAAATAGTCCCGTACGCAAAAATCTCACCATTGGTGAACCTCGGAGCTCTAGCCAAGGAACGAAGGAAGAAAATAAAAGACCCTTTACCTTCCCCACCCTCCATTTTTTAAAACAGAAAAGTCGGTTATATATTTTGCTGTTGTTATTGCTGTTGTTGTTGCTGCTGCTTCTGTTGTTGTTGTTGTTGTGCGTTCCCCAGCTGAACACTCTGGGGGTCACCCAGAATGTGCCACACTCTGACTCGCTCATCATCCCACCTGGGAATGAATCACTGTGTTATATGTGAGTTCTAAGGTGCTGGTTTTACTGTCATTTCAGTGTGAAAGACGCAACATAAGTTATCACGTGGCTCTGTGTACAGCGAAGTTGCTAGATTTTCAAAGTTCATGGATTAATCTGATCGTATTTCATAGCCATTGGCAGTCAGCACAGCTGAGGCTTTAGTTCAGTTTTTCTGATCATCTTTGTCACAAGCGTCGTTATGCGTAGCTAGTCTTGATCAATACTGTGTGGTGTATGTGTGGTGTGTGTGTGTTGTGTGTGTGTGTGTGCGCGCATACACACACACGCACGCGCACGCACACTCACAAACACACACACACACACTGCACTGCACTGCGCTAGTGTTTAAAAGAAAAGGGGAGGACATGAGATGTGAAATGGATGTGATGGGCATACACACACACACACACACACACACACACACACACACAACACACACACACACACACACACACACACACACACCAAACACAGACACACACAGACACACACAAAACCACACAAAACACAACACAAAACAACACAAAACAACACACACAAAACACAACACACACACACACACACAAACACACAACACACACACACACACACACACACACACACACACACACACACACACACACACATGGCACTGAGGGCAGTGAAAGAACATACGACCATGAGATGTGCAATGGATGTGAAATCCTTAATTCACTTTTGAAGTGTTAGTTTACATGGAATGCTTTCAGCTTGATTGAAATACTATCAGGTATCTGTTGAGTTGTGTGTGGTGTGTGTGGTGTGTGGTGTGGTGAGTGAGTGAGAAGAGAGGGGCGTGGTGGGGTGTGGGTGTGGTGGGGTGGGGGTGGGGGGAGGACGAGATCAGTTGGGTCATATCTTAATCTCCTTTCCATTTCTCAATTGCTTTTAGGAAAATGGCGTGTTTTCAGTTTAAAAGGTTCTGTAAGCCTCTTTCTGTCTTCTTCCATGCGTATTTTTGTAATGTGTGTGTTGTGTGTATGTGTGTGTGCCCACACATGCACACACACGCATACATGCACACAAACACACACACACAAACACGCACTACATGTGCACAAACAACACACACACACACACACATACACGCACACATGCGCACAAACACACACACTCACGCACAAACACAGAGGGAGATAGAGGCTATGACACTACAGCACCCCACACCACACTGCACAAGGCATCACATCACAATACGTCACGATGAAACACCATTAACAGAGCACAGTAATAAAAAACAAATGTTGATCAGTATCCTGCAAAGCAGCTTGATACGATACGACACAATACAATGCAACCAACATCAGCACGATACAACCTAATTCGATATCACGCAGTCACGACCAGTTTGCACAAAGAAAAACCCTCTACTTACTCTCTCTCTCTCTCTCTCTCTCTCTCTCTCTCTCTCTCTCTCTCTCTCTCTCTCTCTCTCTCTCTCTCTCTCTCTCTCTCTCTCTCACACACACACACACACACACACATACACACTCACTCACTCACTCACTCACTCTCTCTCTCTCCTCTCTCTCTCTCTCTCTCTCTCTCTCTCTCTCAATCTCTCTCTCTCTCTTCTCCTCTCTCTCTCTCTCTCCCGTTCGCATTTTGAAGGAGTATGCCATTGTCCTGTCGGTGGAACGGGTGACAAAATTAACGAAACTGCCATACACACGGGGACAGGATGTATTAAAACACATGAGTGCTATCCATTATCCTCGAAATAAAAGATCTCTCTTCTCTCTCTCTCTCTATCTCTCTCTCTCTCTGTCCTCTCTCGCTCTCTATCCCTCCCCTCCCTCCCCATCAACCCTCTCTCTCTCTCGTCTACTCCCTTCACATCTTCCTCTCAACTCTCTCTCTCTCTCTCTCTCTTAATACATTTGATATGAGCACAAAGAATGGCTAAATTTTTAACAACCATCACCCCCATACTCATCCCCCCCCCAAAAAAAAAAAACCCCCCCCCATTAACTGCTTATCTGTAACCTTTGAAAAAAATTCATATCATAACCATCAGTATCACCTGTGTGTGTGTGTGTCTGCTGTCTCTGTCTGATTCCATCTCTCTCTCTCTCTCTCTCTCTCTCTCTCTCTCTCTCTCTCTCTCTCTCTCACTGTTTTCTCACTCTTCTCTCCTCTCTCTCCTCTCTCTCAAAATCCCTCTCTCCTCCTCTCACTTCTCTCTCTTACCTTCAATCCCTACTATCCGTCGTCTGTCTGTCTTTCTGTCTGTGTGTCTGTCTGTCTGTCTGTCTATGTGGTAGGTAGTGTGTGGTGGGTTTTTGAGGGAGGGGGAACGGGTAGAGACTGGGTAGATTGGGAAGGAACGTGGGGGGGAGAGGAGGAGAGGGGGAGAGAGGAGAGGGGGGAGAGAGTCCTCGTGTTATCTCTGTATGTCCTTTCTCTGTCTCTCTCTCTCTCTTTCCCTCCCTCCCTCTATCCGTCTGTCTTTCTGTCTGTCTGTCTGTCTGTCTGTCTATCTGTCTGTCTGTGTGGTAGAGTGTGTGGTGGGTTATGAGGGGAGGGGGAACGGGGGGAGGGGGGGGAGACCGGAAGATTGGGAGGGAGGGAGAGAGGAGGAGAGGGGGAGAGAGTCTTCGCGTTATCTCTGTATGCCCTCTCTCTCTCTCTCCTATGGCGTCTGGACTGCCGCGAAGCCAAAACAAATTGACTCAAGACCCCCGAGTAATCAATACCAAGATCGATATTCTTGTTATATTGTTTCCCACGGAAATGTCATTAACTGAAGACGGGATAAAGAAAGACAGAATCTAGACAGACAGACGGACAGAAGGAAAGAAAGACCGAGGGAATTTGTAGTGGTTATATCGCAGGCAGTGGAGAGAGAGAGAGAGAGAGAGAGAGAGAGAGAGAGAGAGAGAGAGAGAGAGAGAGAGAGAGAGAGAGAGAGAGAGCGTATGTGTGTGTGTGAGTGTGTGTGTTTGTGTGTGTGTGTGTGTGTGTGTGTGTGTGTGTGTGTGTGTGAGAGAGAGAGAGAGAGAGAGAGAGAGAGAGAGAGAGAGATAGAGAGAATGTGTGTAAGAGAAAGCGTATGTGTGTGTGAGTGTGGTGTGTGTGTGTGAGAGAGAGAGTATGTGTGTGAGAGAGAGCGTATGTTGTGTGTGTGAGAGAGAGAGAGAGAGAGTATGTGTGTGTGAGTGTGTGTGTGTGAGAGAGAGAGAGAGAGGTTTTAACGCTTTAATGCTTTAACAGTTATTCAGGCTAAGAACACTGGGTCTTAATGCTAACAAAAGATGGTTCCAGACTGAGACATCCATGCAATTACCATGTCCATTATGTGGTCATACTGTTGACGATGAAATTCATTTTCTGTTTCAATGTAAAGCATATGAAACTATACGAAAGAAACGTAATTTTCTAAGTCTACAAGCAACAGAGAGTCAATATATTATTTCTATTTTGTCATCCGAAAACGAACATATTATTAAATCTGTAGCTAAGTTTATTGCAGAAGCACAAAAATTAAGACAAAGCCATGTCAGCACCAACTATATAAACATGTAATGATATAGTCACTTTAAAGAGCAACGTATTCTCAAGTAAGTAGAGTTAAAAAGACTGACATATATCACTTGTAATTTGAATGGATGGTCGATTCGAATGTTGTTTTAGCATTTTAGTTTGATTTTCCTTTTTTCTTTTCTTTGTACGTACTAGGTGATTTGTAAATGTATAGACGCCAATGTTATCATTATAATAAGTCTGCTATACGTGGATGGATCCTTTATTTTTGCCAAACTTAATTGTACTGATCACGTATTTAACTTTTTATTTACTGTTTCATAAAGATGTTTGTGTTACCTCCCTTGTCAAAAGGCCTAGTTGGGCAATGAGAGAGAGAGAGAGTATGTGTGTGTGTGAGAGAGAGAGAGAGAGAGAGAGAGAGAGAGAGAGAGAGTATGTGTGTGTGAGAGAGAGAATGTGTGTGTGGGAGAGAGAGAGAGAGAGAGAGAGAGAGAGAGAGAGAGAGAGAGAGAGAGAGAGAGAGAGAGAGGATGGAGTGGGGTTCTTTTTTTCCCACAAACATGTTTTCTTAAAGAATTCAAACTACGATATCACCGTGAGAAAAAAGTCGACTATCATGAAGTCAGGGCAATGAATTTTTGTTTGTGCCAAAACGATCCTCCCTTTCACAATTACATTCTGAGGGGTCAAATTGTCGATAATATCCCTGCCTTATATAGGCTTCTGTCTATGAGTTTTTAAAAAAGCCTGAGTTGTGAAAAAATTGATTCTACTAGCAGTACGTAGTTAAGTTATGACACATGAAAACGACATTAGTTGTAAGATAGTATAGTATAGTGTGTCTATCCCAACGTCCTCCTAATTGCCGCTGTCTCTAGGTCTCTGATTCCCTGTAATGTTTGTGCAGCTGGTTGGTTGGCTGGCTGGCTGGTTGGCTGTCTGTCTGTCTGCCTGTTTTTGTCTCTGTCTGTCGCTCTGTCTCTCTCTTCCTTCTTTTTCTTTCTTTCTCTCTGTCTTGTCTCTGTCTTGTCTGTCTTCTCTCTCCTGCCTCTGTCTAGCAGTCTCTGCTGCTCTGCCTGCTCTTCTGTCTGTCTGTCTGTCTGTCTGTCTGTCTCTGTCTGTCTCTGTCTCTCTCTCTCTCTCTCTCTCTCTCTCTCTCTCTCTCTTCCTCTCTCTCTCCTCTCTCTCTCTCTCTCTCTCCCTCCTCTCTCCCCTCCTCTCTCCTCTCTCCTCCATATCTCAAGTTTCTCTATTCCATCTGGTCGAGACATTCCTAGAACAACCCTGATGTAGACTAAGTAGTTACTAGACAGCAAGCGATCTAGAAAACTGATAGACAATAGTAATAGCCGAGAGTGTGTATATTGCTTTGTTTAGATTTTTTGGGTATAATGCGTTAATAATATGTTTCCACAACTTCACTTCAACATTGTTTTGAATATGGTAAGGCCAACTGATGTTTCAATGAATTTTCTCATTCTGTCTTCTGTTCTGTTCTTCATCTCCCTTTCTTACTCTCTCACCCCACCGCTCGCGCCGTCACGCCCACACACTCGCGCACGCATACACACCCACACACCCACACACAATATATACTATATATATACATATATATCTATATAATATATATATCGATATATATTTTGATTTATATAGTAAAGTTGTGTGTAATGTGTGGTGTTATATTATTTGTTGTTTTTCAATTCCAGGATATTAACATTTTCAGTCTGTATTCGAGGATATTTCGCGTGCGTGTGCCTGCGCGTGGTTTCGATTTTCGTCTGTTCACCCAGGATATTAACGTGCCGCGCGCGCGTGTGTGTGTGTGTGTGTGTGTTGTGTGCGAGCGTGACTGCGTGTGTGTGTGTGTGTGTGTGTGTTGTGTGTGTGTGTTTTTGTGTGTTGTGTGTGGTGTGTGTGTGTGTGTGTGTGTGTGTGTGTGTGTGTGTGTGCGCGCGTGCGTGCGGGCGAGCGTGCCTGCGTGTATGTGTGTGGTCTGCAGCAGCATCTGTTGCTTTCCATACAGATTTCAGAACGGTGTGATACGTATCAAATATTACTGACATTATCCCTTTGCTGAAAATCTAGTATGAATGTCGGTTTCTCATGAATGAAGGAGCTTTGTGTGTATGGTGGCATGCACTGCTCTACTTTGACAGAATAGTCTTTGAAAAAAAAAATTCTTGAATTTTTTTTTCATTCCTCGACTAGAGCCCTGAGGTTGACCAATGGTGAAATTCTGCGTATGCGACCGTTTTTAACCCACCAAATAGGTAGCCGCATTCCGACTTCGGGGAATTTTTTATAACTAATGATTGTTGTCTTGTCAAGCTGTGCATGTATGTTGTTAAAACTAGTAGATTAATGATGGGATATTTGTCTTTCAACGAATATTTTAATAATGATGATAATAATAATAATAATAATAATAATAACAACAACATATGGAATTTATATAGCGCTGAATCTTGTAAAAAAACCCAAAACAAATCGAAGCGCTATTTTTTTTTTACTAATACAGTTTATAATCAGCTGTCTGTGTGTTATACGATCTTTCAATAATTCTAAATAAATTAAAGATGACAAAATGGATGGTAGGAAACAAAAATCACACACATACACACACACACACACACACGCACGCACGCACATACACACGCACGCGCACGCGCGCGCACACACACACACACACACACACACACACACACACACACAGAAATGAAGTCAGAAATAATTTGTTATCAAAAATCATAACGAAAGACAAAGAACGCAAAAACTGTGTACATAAATTAAGTGACATAATCACAGTTGATATATATCAAGCAGATATCATCAGATATGTGTATGAGTGTTTTGAAAAAAGAGAAAAAGAGAAGTAGAATGCAACATGTTTTTAGTGTACATCACTTTTAGCCAAAATAGATAATAATTAGAAATGATGTTTTTGTTGTGTCAAATAAGTCTACATGACTTAAATGGCAATAAAATATTCTGAATCTGAATCTGAATCTGAATCACACACACACACACACACACACACACACACACACGAAAAAAACACCCACCAAACCATGGAGGTTTGTTTGGTCAAACGTTGCCTGCAATCGGTAGGTAGAACTTTCATAAACTGATGGATGCCGTGTGACAAGGGACACGACACACGATTATCCAGTTGAGTGATCGCCCCTTGGAAACAAACGACCTTGGTGAGGGAGTCTGGCACCACTCCAACAGCAGCATCAAGGGCACTTTGTCCCGGGCCTGTAGGTTTCTTTTGATGATGCAATTCCCTCCCCCTTTTTTGTTGTTGGTTGGTTGGTTGGTTTCTCTTTCCTTACTCTGAGGGCCGGTAGTTACAGAATGTCACGCTATTGCTGGTCCGTTGTTGTTGGTCGTTACTAATCTGTGTTTCTGTTTGTTGTTGTTTTTTAAGTCGGTTTTGTATGAATCAGCTAACGAATTTAACAGAAAAGTATCGGTGAAAAACAAAAAGATTGAGCATCCCCTCGCCCTTGTGTGTGTGTGAGCATGCGTGCGCGCTCTCGTGTGTGTGTATGTGCAAACATCCCCTCGCCCCTGTGTGTGGTGTGTGTGAGAGAGAGGGGGGTGGTGGTTGCGTGTGTGGGTTGGTGGGTGGTTGCGTGTGTGTGTGCGGGGGGGGGGGGGGGGGGGGGTATAGGTACGTGTATGTGTATGTACACATCCCTTCGCCACTGTGTGTTGTGTGTGTGAGAGGGGTGGGGGAGAGAGAGGGGGGCGTTATTTTCCTATGAAATGGAATTTTCCCAAAATAATTTTCATGTTATTATGTCGATGCAATAACTAAGGATAGGGAACACAAAAAAAGAAGAAAACTTAATGATGTGGTCAGCTTAGCAAGGTTTAACCTATATCATGTTCATTGAAAGATTTGGGTGAATTTGACTTGTTTTTCGAATGGTGTGTAATTAATTGTTGTTGTTGTTTTTGTTTTGTTTTGTTTTAGGTTGGGTTTCTGTTGGTGGTGGGTTTTGTTGTTGGTGGGGGTTTTTTTTGGTTTTTTTTTGGGGGGGGGGTTGGTTTGTTTTGGTTTTTTTTTTCTTTTTGATGCTGATTTTGATTTGCGAATCAAATAGGATTGTTTTCACTGGTGTTTACCTACTTTTTTTAACAGAAGATTATCTTGTTTATTACGGGGGTGGGGGGGGGGGGGGGTTCTGTTAGGCTACATGCATTCTCTAAACCAAATTTTCTACTCTTGGACTCTGTTTTCTGACTGGCAGCTATTTGGAATGCTGTGTCTGTTTTTGTAGGAAGGTCCACTTTTGGACCCAGAGAGATATGACAGTTCCTTTTTTTTCTTTTTCTTTTTTAGAATACCTCTGTACTTATCTATGGGGACAGGATAGCTCAGTGGTCGGAGCACTCGCTTTCCCCCAGCCAAGTTAAGCAGCGTCGAGCGTGGTTACCACTTGGATGGGTGACCGTTTGCGCGCCTTGGCTTCAGTACAGTTCCCCCAGTTCACCCAGCTGTAAATGGGTACCTGCCCTCTTTAGGGTCAGGGAAGGTAAAGCAGCGAGGGAGAGGAGATGGGCGCCGCCCTCAATATGCTGGCCCCTAGAGAAGTGAGGTCTCTGACGCCTCGCTCCCCTACGACCTTATAGGTTATGGGACTCCTTTACCTTTTTTTACCTGTACTTATCTGAGTCGATATAGATAGTGTAGCAGAAATCCTACAGTAAATACGACAAAATGAACTGGTAATCCTCAAACGTTATTTTTGGTGATGAAAACTTCCCAGTATTCTGGCTGCCTGTGTGTATGTGTAGAAATAAGTTTAACAAGTGTGTCCACACACACACACACACACACACACACACACACACACACACACACACACTAATCTGTGTGTTGACGTGGGTCATAAACTGTGTAAGATCGTAGGTTTTAAAAAAATCAAGCAACTCCTCGTTTATTTGTCTGTCTGTCTTTTTGTGTGTCTGTCTGTCTTTTTGTGTGTGTGTCTGTCTGTCTGTCTGTCTGTCTGTCTGTCTCTCTCTCTCTCCTCTCTCTCTCTCTCTCTCTCTCTCTCTCTCTCTCTCTCTCTCTCTCTGTATGTATAAGTGTGCGTGCGTGCGTGCGTGCGCACGGGTGTGTGTTTATTTATTTTTTGTTTGAGGATTGTGGAATAAACACTCATGTTCTTTTTTACATCCATTCCCCGTGTGTATGCATTCTTACAAATTTTGTCATCCGTTTCCATCGGCACACAATGGCCTACTCTTCCGAAAAGTGGAACAAGTTTTAATTTGTGCGCAAGATGTTCTGCGTGCGTTTGCACACGGGACATCAGTTTATAGTCTCATCCGAAGGGGGTGTGTGTGTGTGTGTGTGTGTGTGTGTGTGTGTGTGTGTGTGTGTGTGTGTGTGTGTGTGTGTGTGTGTGCTCTGTCTGTCTGTGTTTGTGTGTCTGTAGCATCTGACCTTTTCAGCTTCAACGTAAACCTGTTACACCTCACATAAGTTATCTACCTTTTTCATAAGGATGTTAATCAAAGATTTGCCAGTTGCATGTCAAACTTTGTAAGCACACACGCACGCACGCACGCACGCACGCACGCACGCACGCACGCACGCACGCACGCACGCACGCACGCACGCACGCACGCACGCACGCACGCACGCACGCACGCACGCACGCACGCACACACACACACACACACACACACACACACACACCCACGCACACCACACACACACACACACACACACACACAACACAACACACACACACACACACAAACACACACACACACACACACAAACACACACACACACACACACACACACACACATACACACATACTCACATACACACACATACACACACATACACGAAAAATTACAGTTTCTTCACAAATTCTGCCAAACGACGCATCTGTCTGTCTGTCTGTCTGTCTGTCTGTCTGTCTGTCTGACTGACTGTCTGTCTGTCTGTCTTTCTGTCTGACTGTCTGTCTGTCTGTCTTTCTGTCTGACAGTCTATCTAGTATAAAACCGAATAAGAATGAACACCTCTCTTGTCTACATTCTGAGAACGCGTATCATGGAAAGAGAGGAAAGAGGGAAATAGCAGTTTTGTGTTTATGTGTTTATCAAATATTAATACCAGCGCTGCAATGGACGCTAGGCCCTTTATATTTGGAAGCAGCAGTTTACTAGTATTGATTGTATGCGTACTTTTTCTTTTTGAAGTCAAAACATTGCTCTGTGATTTTTCTTCTTCTTTTATCGGCTTGAGCTCTGAGGTTCACCAATGGTGAGAATTTGCGTACACCACCATTTTTTTCCCAACATGAAAGTAGCCGCATTGCAACGTCGGAGATGTATGCTGGGTATGTTCGTGTTTCCGTAACCCCACCAAACGCTGATATAAATGTCGGGATCTCTAAAACGTGCGTATTTGATCTTCTGCATGTGTCTATACATGAAGGGAATTAAGGCACTGGCAGGTCTGCACTTGAAGTTGACCTGGGAGATCGTAAAAAAATCGCCATCCCTTAATTCACCAGATGCCGCCGAGATTCAAACCTGAGACTTCATAGACACAGGGATTGAAGTGGGGCAGTATTGACCACTTGGCTATGGCTGTGGCTGTCGCCTGTTGTGCGACAAAAGTTTGAAAATGCCAGTATGAAAATGTCATTTGCTGTAATGGAGCTATTCCTGAGTTTCCAAAGTATCGACTGATTTCATTAACAAAGTCACCGTAATCTTGACATAGCGATCTGAAGGTTTATGTGACCACAACACACACACACACACACACACACACACACACACACACACACACACACACACACACACACACAAACCCAACTTACAATACCACGCCACGAAAATATTCTATCCAAATTACTTTTCTTCTTCTTCTTCTTTTTCTTCTTCTTCTTCTTCTTCGTCAAACGCTCAGACAGCAACTACTGTCGCATGAGCGAAAATGCGATGTGCTGCCGTTAATAAGCGCCTGACATGTCAGATCCAGCACTTCCCACTTCAGCATAAGAAAGAATTGTTATGTTTTTCTGGAAAAAAAGGCAGGAGAATGGACCAAGAAGGCAGAAAATAGACAAGAACGAGATGGCAAGAAGAAAAGGAACAAGGCAGAAACAAAGAGAAAGATAGAAAAGAGGGAATTCCTAGCACAGAAGTTCCGGAAGGTGGGGATGTTGTTTATACTGACAGGCCCCCCGGCATCCCCACAGAGGATAAATTACTTTTCATTTGGTTAATAAGTAGGGCTTGTAATCTTGACTTTAGAGATCTGAACGCTCTTGTAACCAAACCAAAAACAAAACACCAGTTACTACACAACTCCACAAAAACGTTCTGTCTAAATTACTTTTCCGTTTGATTCATAGAAAAACAGGTTCTGACTACAATTCCGTAAGTGCAGGGGGGAAATGGGAGATAACAAAAAAGGGAGATAACAAAGGCATTAAATTCTGCAGGCAATTGGCTCTCTCATGCCGACTGATAAGCAGAGAGTGTGGAATATCAAAGACGCTGCTCTTTCATCCTCTCTCAAACGCAACTGAGGTTGTGTCTGATGATGGAATTAGTGTAGTTCGTTTTTTGTTTTTTTCCAGTTTTATTTTTTCACCGAAGTTGTTCATCTGAGTGTACATGACGTATGATTTGTGATGGTGGAGAGGTGTAGAAGGGGTAGACAGATGGAAATCTTTTTTTCTATTTTATAGAAAAACTGGGGTGTTTTTTTTTCAATTAGCGTGGTTTTATTTTCTGTTTGATATTATTATAAAACTGCGCATGACTCATCTCAAAGGTTTCGGGAATGATAATATATCAATGATGAGTTTTTTTGTGATGCATATTTCGCATAATTCTGTACGTCTATTTCGTTTTTGATTTGCTTTTTTGTTATCTGTGGCGTGCTTTGTTTGAGTACATTCAAGGCATGTTTTGTTTTACGTGGTGTCTGGTTTTATCCCTATGCCATTTAGGATTAATTTTCTCAAAATAAAAACGAATAAATAATTATTCTTTATGTGGGAGTGGTCAGCCAAGAATTATTACAAGTGCGGTACACAATAAATCATGCTTAATGCGTATTTTGTTTTAGAAATTGTTTAAAAATCTACATTTTATTTATTTATTTTATTTATTTATTTATTATTTATTTATACCACTGTAAGTCACGAGATTTCTCTGCGTGAAATTCGGGCTGCTCTCCCCGGGGAGAGCGCGTCGCCACAAGAGCAGCGCCACCCGCCCTTTTTTTTTTTGTCTGCAACTGTATTATATTTAATGTACCCGTGTTCTGTTTTTGGCCATATCAGTCACTGTGTATCCCTCATAGACTCAAAAATATTAAAATCAGAAGAAAGCAAAACAGATGTCACAAAATAGCCCTCTCCATGGTGTCTGGTTTCATATATATATATATATATATATATATATATATATATATATATATATATATATTTGGATCCTCGGCTAAAGCTCTAAGCTTCACCAATGCTGAGATTATTGCCTATGCTACAGCTGGTAACCGATCACTAAGGTAGCCGCATTCCGACTTCAATAATAATGTCTAAACATTATATCAGTGTGCATGCAGGTTTTAATGGGTTGATTTTTTATTATTGTTTTGGGGTGAATTTGGGTCATCCATTCTTATCGGCAGGAATGGCCTGCTCTTTTGAAAGACAGAAAAGGTTTTAACGTGTGGGCAAAACTTTATGTGCGCGTTAGCACTCGGGGCCTCGGTTTATAGTCTCACCCGAAGGACTTTTCGGGGAAGTGGAGTCAGCACTGATGTTAACTCCAGGAGGAAATTCCCCTTGAACGGGTTTCTCGGAGGTGGCTCGAACCCGGGCCGATGAATCCTGAGCACAACGCTCTAACCACTGAGTTATCTCCCCCCCCCCCCCCCTCCTCCGTTTTTTCTAGCTTTTCTTTTATTTTTCTTCTTTTATATCGAGGATAATGGAGTGACCGACGATCATGGAGAACTGCAGGACCAGACCGGACACTTGAAGAAGAAGAAGAATGGAGTGACCACTAATGTGCTTTTTTTTTTACGCCCAGTCCCCATGTGTGTGCGGTTTTGTCAATGTTTTATCCGTTCCCACGGCACAAAACGGTCTACTCTTCCAAAAAGTGGCATAGGTTCTAACGTGTGCGCAAGATGTTCTGCGGGGCCTCGGTTTATAGTCTCATCCGAAGGGTTTTTGGGGGTAGTGAAGCCAACGCTGATGTTAACTCCAGGGGAAATTATCCCCTTGAACGGGATTTTTAAAAATAGAGAACCAGGGAGGTGTCTCCTGATTGAGAGATGTCTGCTGTACCGCTCAAATACTTCACAGACGCCAAAACCTCTAGGGATGCTGAATCCTCTGTCAAACTCATAAAATGGATTCAAAGCAAGAAAATACACAAAGTAAGAAAAAAAGACAGACGAACAAAAGTAAACAAAGAAAGAAGTATAAATGCAGAGGACAAAAATACGAAAAAAAACAAAAGAAAGGGATAAAGACAAAAATAGCCCCCAAAAGGAACAAATGAATTAATAAATGAATAAAATAGGGAACAAATAAATAAATAAAAGATATTTCAATCAGAGAAAAATTCCATATTGGCATGGCGCTCTCTCTATTTTTTTTATACCACTTTACATCACGGCAGATTTCTCTGCGTGACATTCAGGCTGATCTCCCGGGAAGAGCGCGTCGCCACAAGAGCAGCGCCACCCATTTTTTTTTCTTTTCCTGTCTACAACTGTATTTGTTTCCCTATTCGAGTGGCTTTTTTTCTACAGAATTTTGCCAGGGACAACTTTCTTGTTGCGTGGGTTCTTTTACGTGCGATAAAAATTATGTGTAACACACGGGATCTAAGTTTATCGTTTCATCCGAAAGACTAGCACCCAGACCACCACTCATGGTCTAATGGATGGGGGAAAAGTTTCGGATCCAAACGGGATTTGAAACATCGCACACTTCCGACCCGAACTTTTCGCTTTCTAGGCAGGCGCGTTACCTCTAGACCACCGATCCACTATCCTATATATTGAAGAAATAAACAAATAAATGATATTTCAATTAGAGAAAAAAAATTGAAAAACAATCTATGTTGGCATGGCGTTCTATAATTATATTGGAACAAATAAAGAAAGAAATGATATTTCAATCTGTACAATCTGCATGGGCACAGCGCTCTGTTTTTGTTTACTAGTATGCAAATCAGCTGTCGCGGATACGTCAAATAAATAGATATCAGATGAGAGAAATGGGAACTACCTCTTTTTTTCTCTGATGACGTTTGTTTTTGTTTGTTTTTGTTTTTGTTTTGTGTGTGCCCAAAATACAGTAGTATACTTAATTAAATCCTCTGACAAGAAATAATCTGGATTTTGTTGTTGTTCCACTTTTCCTTTGCTTGTTATTTATTCTTGTGTTTTTCTTTTTCTTTTTTTTCTCGTTTTTTGAAAAAAAAAATTCAGCCACTTCATTTACCCCTTTTTATCTCTCTGTCTCTTTCTATTTATTTACCTCTGTCTGTCTCTGTCTCTGTCTCTGTCTCTGTCTCTCAGTCTGTCTCCCTCCCTCTCTCTCTCTGCCTGCCTGCCTGCCTGTCTGTCTGTCTGTCTGCCTCTCTCTCTCTGTATATATATATATATATATATATATATATATATATATATATATAATCAGCCATTTCATTTACTCCCTTCTATCTCTCTATCTCTCTCTGTTTTTCTCTCTGTCTGTCTGTCTCTGTCTCTCTCTCCATAACAACAATAACAGCAACACAACAACACACACAAAAGGCAAAAAAAACCCAAAAACTTCCACAACAAAGATGATAAATTCAGGCATCTAGAACCCTTTTGCTTTCTTTCATTTTTTGGACAACAAAAATCCTGATTCCGAAAACAGCATCACAGCAGCAGAATACACCCCCACCCACCCTCAACCCCACCCACCCCCCACCCATCCCTTCATAGATACAGCAACGCTCTCCCCAAGGTTGGCTTGGCTCTCTGCCAGAGTTGATCATCAGAAGCCATTTGTTTTCAAGACAGGTCACTCCAGTGCTTAATTGTGGGTCGCGTCCCTTGTTGAATACAGCCAATCAGGATGCTGGAAATCTTTTGTAGATAAGGCTGCGGTTGTTACCCGTAGAGTGGGGTGGGAAGGAGAGGGGAGGAAAGGGAGATAAGTATGGATGTATTCTTTACTGAGGTTTGTTTTGTATGGGAGATTCAGTCGTATATTCACTCATTCAATAACAATTAATTCATCAATGTATTCGAGAGAGAGAGAGGGGAGAGAGAGAGAGAGAGAGAGAGAGAGAGAGAGAGAGAGAGAGAGACGGTGGGTGGGGTGGAGGATTAGGGAGGGGGGGGTGGGGTTCATACGGTTGTATTCTTGACTGAGATTTATTTGTTTTGTATGGGAGATCTAGTCGCATTTTAACTCATTCAACATTCATTCAAGAGAGAGAGAGAGGGGGGGGGGGAGAGAGAGAGAGAGAGAGGGTGGGTGGGGTGGGAGATTGTGGGTTGCTCATATGCTTGTATTCTTTACTGAGATGTTTTAATTCGTTCAACATCCATTCATTCAAGAGAGAGAGAGGGGAAGGAAAAGAACGAGAGAGAGAGAGAGAGAGGGACAGGGGCTGGTGAGGAGGGGATGGGGGTCATACAGCTGTATTCTTTACTAAGATTTATTTTTGTTTTGTATGGAAGATTCAGTCATATATTAATTAACTCATTTAACCCGCATTCTGAACATTGCTCGGGGCAAGACTGAGAAGTGAAGTTTTGCCACCCTGCCCTCCGAGCAGTTGTAGGGCTAGGTACCCGTTTCTGTTGTTGCTGTGATTCTCCTTACATCGCAACAACAGCAACAACAACATCAACAACAACAACAATACAGTTGGTACCTAACCCAAGAGCTGCTCAGCTTAGCTCAGGCTCAGTCTCAGGCTGGAAAGACGACTCGAGTCTTGCCCTATCTGTGCCGGGTCTCCGGGCTGAATGAGTTAATGGTGTGTGGGATAGTAGTGAAAGTCTGAAATCCATGGTCTTGCTGTTTAATGTTGGTTTATTTCTTTACTTTCTATATAATATAATAGTCGCTGATTTTTAGTTGAGATCAAAATTTGGTTTGTTCACCTGGGGAAAAGTATTTCACAAAATTTGTTTAAGCTCTTGTTCTTTCAAGAAATGACCATGTGGTGTGTGTAATAAATTCTCTGTCTCTCTCTGTGTCTCTTCTCTCTCGTCTTTCTCTCTGTCTTCTCAGTCTTAGTGTCTGTCTGTCTGTCTGTCTCTGTCTTGTCTGTCTCTCTGTCTCTCTTCTCTCTCTCTCTCTCTCTCCTCTCTCTCTCTCTCTCTCTCTCTCTCTCTCTCTCTCATATATCTATCTATCTCTCTTTCCCTCTCTCTTTGGGGGGCGGGATAGCCTGGTGGTTAGAGCGATGTATTCGTGATCTGCTGACGCGGGTTCGATTCTCGTTCAAGAGGATTTTTCCGACTCCACTCTCCCCAAAAGTCTTTCGGATGAGACTTTAAACCGAGGTCCCGTGTGCGAAAGCAGGATGAACATCTTGCACACACGTTAAAACCCGTTCCGCTTTTCGGAAGAGCAGACCATTGTGTGCCGGTGGGAATGGATGACAAAATTGACAAAACTGCATACACACGGGGACTGATGAAAAAGGTACATGAGTGCTTATTCCATTATCCTCGAAATAAAAGGATAGATAAACAAAATAAATAAATAAATCTCTGCGTCAACCCCTCTCTCTCTCTCTCTCTCTCTCTCTCTCTCTCTCTCTCTCTCTCTCTCTCTCTCTCTCTCTCTCTCTCTCTCCCCCTCTCAGACCACTCACACCCCACTAAACACACTACACCACACACTCAACACATACACACACAGAGGAGTGATAGAAAGCTTGGATCGATGGACTGTATGACAGCAAAAGAAAAGAGAAAATGACGGATGTGGCTTCATATTTTATTGCATAGCCTTCCCTACATACACACTCATACACACACAGACACACACACACACAGACACACAGAGAAACACACACACACGCACGCACGCACGCAACACACACACACCACCACGCACACACACAGACACACACGCACTACGCAACACACAGAGACACACACAGCACACACACAGACACACATACACGCACTCACGCGCGCGCTCAACATACACAGACACAGACACAGACACAGACACACACACACACACACACACACACACACCACAACCACAAAACAACACAACACTCTCACAAACACACCCAAACACACACAACACACAACACACACACACAACACACACAACACACACACACACACTCACATTCACTTACATAAACACTCACGCACAAACACACACACACACACTTTCTCTCTCCTCTTTCTCTCTCTCTCTCTCTCTCTCTCTCTCTCTCTCTCTCTCTCTCTCTCTCTCTCTCTCACACACACACACACACACACACACGCACGCACGCCACACACACACACACATACACACACACACACTACCGCAACAACAACAACAACAACAAGACAGGACGTTCTCTATTTCTCTCTAATCCTGATTCATATACACCATCTGTTTCCTCCGACTCAGGGAATAATCCGTCCTTACTTGAACTGCGAGAGGACAGACAGACGGACGGACAGACAGGCAGACAGATTGGCTGACAGATAGACAGACAGGTGAGGAGAGATAGGAGAGAGAGACAGACAGACAAAAGACAGAGACAGGGAGAGAAAGACGGACAGACAGATACAGGAGGAGAGATACATACATACTCAAACATACGCGCACGCACACCACACCACACAACCACACACAACACACACACACCACAACCACACCACACCACACAACCGCACACGATGCACACACACACCACAAACTCGCGCGCGGCACACACACACACACTCCTCACACACACACAAACACTACACTTCTCTCTGTCTATCTATCTATCTATATATCTATCTATCTATCTATCTATCTATCTCTTCCTGTCCTTCGGATGAGACTATAAACCGAGCCCCGTGTTCGAACGCATACAAAACATCTTGCGCACACGTTAAATCCTGTTCCGCTTTTCGGAAGAGTAGGCCATTGTGTGCCGGTGGAAACAGATGACAAAATTTACAAAACCGCATACACACGGGGACTGGAGGTAAAAAAGCACATGAGAACTTATTCCATTATCCTCGATATCAAAGAATAAATGAATAAAATGAAATGAATGTCTCTCCCTCCCTCAAAAACGCACACATGCACACACACACACACACACACACACACACACACACACACACACACACACACACACACACACACACACACTTGCTCACACACAGTGAGAGAGAGAGAGGAGAGGAGAAGGGGGGAAAGAGAAAGGCTATAAAAGTCTGATTGTAGAGAAAATGGTGGGTTTCGCTGATAAATATAGAACAATGTAGCAATCACACGAGCTTGTTGGCTGCCTACTTGTTTGTCTGTCTGTTCGTCCATCTGTGGTGTGTGTGTTGTGTGTGTGTGTGTGGTGTGTGTGTGTGTGTGTGTGTGTGTGTGTGTGTGTGTGTGTGTGTGTGAGAGAGAGAGAGAGAGAAGAGTGGAGAAGA
>CM054140.1:71559822-71569822 GCA_028751875.1 Rapana venosa | reverse complement strand
GAAAGACAGACAGACCGACAGACAGACTGGTAGGCAGACAGACAGACAGACACAGAGAGGCAGATTCTTAGATCTTTGAAGCAAAAGTATTTGCTGCTGTGGGCAATTCTATCCAGATAAGAATTTTTTTTCTCTGTAAGTATGAGTACATACACACATGTATAACCACAACACACCACACACCACACCCACAACTACAATACATCACACACCCACACACATCACACACAACACACACACACATATTAAAAACACAACACAAACACGCCTACACAACACAAAAAACACACACACAGTCTCACCACCACAACACACCACACAACACACACACACACACACGACAAGACACACACACAACACACTTGCACAGTACGCAGTAGACATTATTTTGCTAACCAAACCCTAGGAATTTAACCATCAATAAAAATAACACGTCGCCAATAATATGATGGTCTTGAGCTCAAATCCCTTTTCCATTCCATTGTGTGACACCATTATTTCAATAATTTATCACATTCCCGACACAATAAACAACAATACTTTGTCAACATGTTTCCTGCCACAATAAACAACAAGATTCTCGCCACAATAAACAACAAGACTTTGTCAATATGTTTCCATGCCACAATAAACAACAAGACTTTGTCAATATGTTTCCATGCCACAATAAACAACAACGACTTGTCAAAGTTCCATGCCACAAAAACAACAAGACTTGTCAATATGTTTCCATGCCACAATAAACAACAAGACTTTGTCAATATGTTTCCATGCCACAATAAACAACAAGACTTTGTCAATATGTTTCCATGCCACAATAAATAACAAGACTTTGTCAATGTGTTTTCCCACCACAATACAGAACAAGACTTTGTCAATGTGTTTCCATGCCACAATACAGAACAAGACTTTGTCAATATGTTTCCATGCCACAATAAACAACAAGACTTTGTCAATATGTTTCCATGCCACAATAAACAACAAGACTTTGTCAATGTGTTTTCCCACCACAATACAGAACAAGACTTTGTCAATATGTTTCCATGCCACAATAAACAACAAGACTTTGTCAATATGTTTCCATGCCACAATAAATAACAAGACTTTGTCAATAAGTTTCCATGTCACAATACAGAACAAGACTTTGTCAATGTGTTTTCCCACCACAATACAGAACAAGACTTTGTCAATGTGTTTTCCCACCACAATACAGAACAAGACTTTGTCAATATGTTTCCATGTCACAATAAACAACAAGACTTTGTCAATATGTTTCCATGCCACAATAAACAACAAGACTTTGTCAATGTGTTTCCATGCCACAATACACAACAAGACTTTGTCAATGTGTTTCCATGCCACAATAAACAACAAGACTTTGTCAGTATGTTTCCATGCCACAATAAACAACAAGACTTTGTCAATATGTTTCCATGCCACAATAAACAACAAGACTTTGTCAATATGTTTCCATGCCACAATAAACAACAAGACTTTGTCAATAAGTTTCCATGCCACAATAAACAACAAGACTTTGTCAATAAGTTTCCATGTCACAATAAACAACAAGACTTTGTCAATAAGTTTCCATGTCACAATAAACAACAAGACTTTGTCAATATGTTTCCATGCCACAATAAACAACAAGACTTTGTCAATATGTTTCCACGCCACAATAAACAACAAGACTTTGTCAATAAGTTTCCATGCCACAATAAACAACAAGACTTTGTCAATAACTTTCTACTTCAAAGCCCAATCTGGTACAAAACTCCCCTGCAACCTCCTCCCTCCCTTACCCCTCACCCCCACCACCACATCACCCCCCCCCCCCCCACTCCTTCTATTTTTCTTACTAATCATGCTCCCACCCCACCCATCTACCCAAACACCCACCCCTCTCCCAATATTGGATTTCTCTCTCTGTCTCTCTCTGTCCTCTCTTTCTCTTTCTCTCTCTCTCTGTCCCTTCTCTCTCTCTCTCTCTCTCTCTCTCTCTCTCTCTCTCTCTCTCCTCTCTCTCTCTCTCCTCTCTCTCTCTCTCTTCCTCTCTCTCTTCTCTCTCTTTCTCTCTCTCTCCTCTTCTCTCTTCTCCTTTTCTCTCTCTCGTCTCCTCTGTCTCTTCTCTCTTCTCTCTCTCTCTCTCTTGTTCCTCTTCTTCTCTTGTCTCTTCTCTCTCTCTTCTCTCTCTCTGTTTCTCTCTGTCTCTCTTTCTCTCTCTCTGTCTCTCTTCTCTTTCTCTCTCTCTCTTTTCTCTCTCTCTTCTCTCTCTCTCTCTCTCTTCTTGTCTCTCTCTCTCTTTCTCTCTCTCTCTCTCTCTCTCTCTTTCTCTTCTCTCTCTTTTCTCTCTCTCTTCTTCTCTCTCCTCTCTCTCTCTCTCTCTCTGTCTTCTCTCTCTGCTGCTCCTGATCGTGTTTGATAACTCTATTTCTCTGATATCGCTCTTTTCAATAAGCCTGTTTAATATCATCTGCCTTTGCGTCCGTCCTCCTCAAGGAGAGAACTACTACTCCATCCCTTTCGTCACGTGCCTCAAGAACTATCATATTATTGTTCTCTGGTTGTGGTGGTGTCTGGTGGTGTGCTATGGGAGAAATTCTCTTCTACTTGGATGTGTGATGGGGATAGGTTGGGTTTTGTGTGTGTTTTTTGTTTTGTTGTGGGGGGTGGGGAGGGGTGTGTGGATGTGGTTGTGTGTGTGTGTGTGTTGGTGGTGTGTTGTAGTGAGAGGATGTGAGTAGGAGATAATTGTTGGTGAGAGACTATAATATTGTCTGTTTCGTCTGCTTTACGCGCGCGCGCGGTATGTGTGTGTGTGTGGTAGTTGTTGTTGTTGTTATTGTTGTTGTGTGTGACAGCTGGAAATGCACAAAGAGAGAGTGGTGGAGTTGATAGATGGAATGATAGAGAATGAATGTACTTACATATTTATTTATCTATTTATTTATTTACTTATTCTTTTATATCGAGGATAATGGAATAAGCACTCGTGTGCTTCTTTGACAACTATTAATATTATTGTGGTGGTGTGTGGTGGTAGTGGGAGAAATTCTATTCTACTTTGATTGTGTGGATGGGGGATAGGGGGGAGTGGTTTGGGTTGTTTTTTTTTTTTTGGGGGGGGGCTGTGGGGGGGGTGTGGTGTATTGACATACATAGATAGATAGACAGACAGACATACAGACAGATAGATAGATAGATAGATAGATAAATAGATAGATAGATAGATAGATAGATAGAGAGAGAGATAGGTAGATAGGTAGGTAGATAGAGAGATAGGTAGAGAGATAGGTAGGTAGATAGGTAGGTAGATAGAGAGATAGGTAGAGAGATAGGTAGGTAGATATAGGTAAGAGTAGTAGAGAGATAGGTAGGTAGAGAGATAGGTAGGTATGGGTTAGATAGATAGATGAATTGATGGATGATGAATGGATAGAGAGTTGGAGATAGAGATACATAGTTAGATACATAGATAAATAGACAGGCATGTTGGGTAGGTAGGTAGGTAGGTATGTAAATACACAAATAGAAGCAGAGATATTAGAGGGATGTTCAGAGAAGAAGAGACAGAGAAACAGAGAGATACAAAGTCAGACAGCGAGACAGACAGAGAGAGAGACAGACAGGCAGACACAGGGATACACACACACACGCGCGCGCGCCACACACACACACACACACACACACACACCATCACCACCACCACCACCAACACCACCAACACCACCACCAACACCACCACCACACCACCACACCACACACATACACACCCACAGAGAGAGAGAGAAGAGAGAGAGAGAGAGAGAGAGAGAGAGAGAGAGAAGAGAGAGAGAGAGAGAGAGAGCGTGGACGAAACATCTGTTGCTTTCGAACATGGTTGTATTCACAAAGCAAGCAAGGCGTTGTCGATATTGCCGCCAAGCTGATGTCTATCACCGCTACTAGAATGTCTACATTGCATTGAGTTACCAGCATTAAAAGGCTGCTTGACGTTTTCATTAGAATACCCCCCCAAAAAGTATGGAAATATTCTTCCTCCACCCTTACCCAACCCCCCCCCCCCCCAACCTCCCCCCCCTCCTTACCCAACCACATTCCCCCCTCCCCCGCCCTTTTGTGTGTGTGTGTGTGTGTGGTGTGTGTGTGTGTGTGTGTGTGTGTGTGGTGTGTGTGTGTGTGTGTGTAAGGCAGGATTCTGTCTACGCCGTGTGGTGTTTTTAATGTAAGTTAGTCTGTTTGTCTGTTTTGTTTGTTTCTTTGTTTGTCTGATTGTTTATATATCAGTCCGTCAATCTGTCGGTTGGTTGGTTGGTTGATTTGCTCTGTCTGTTTTCTGTCTGTCTGTCTGTCTGTATCTCTCTCTCTCTCTCTCTCTCTCTCCTCCCTCCCGCCCTCCCTCACCTTTATACACACACACACACACTGTCTCTCTTTTGTATACACACACACACACACACACAATCACACACACACACACACAATCACACACACACACACAATCACACACACACACACACACACACAATCACACACATACACACACACAATACACACAATCACACACACACACACACACACACAATCACACACACACACACACACAATCACACACACACACACACAATCACACACACACACACACACACACACACACACAATCACACACACACACACACACACACACACACACACACACACACACACACACAGCGAAGCGCACACAGAGAAAGTGAGAGCGAACGAGGGAACGAGAGAGACAGAAAGGGAGGGGAGACAGACAAACAGACAGACAGACAATAATCGGACACAGAGAAACAAAGAGACGGGAAAACTAAGACAAACACAGACAGACAGATAGACAAAGACAGACAAAACACAGACACACTGACAAACAAACACACACACAGACAAACACAGACAGACAAAACACACACAGACAGACGGATAAACAACACACAGACAAACAAACAGACACACAGACCAACGGCCTGTCAAAGAGCTATGCCGCCATGAACGTCGTTTCCAATAGTTCTCCTGAAAACAAAACCCATGCATTAACACATATCGCAGAATTCCAAACCACCCACCCCACCCCCACCCCCACAACCACCTCCACCACCACCATCGCACCGGCAAAGTGCTGCAGTCTGGCATTCTCATGCTTCACTGGAACAGTGCCAGATTCTATCGCCCAACTTCCGTCCGGATTCAGGGCTGACCACTCTGTCGGTTAATTGTGGGTCATGCCCCTTGTTCAATGCAGCCAATCAGGCTTCGAGGAGCCCCCATTCAAACTGTCTGCCTGCAATCCTGGCTTTGCTAACAGAGAGGGAGAGGGAGAGAGGGAGAGAGAGGGAGGGGAGAGAGAGAGGGAGCGAGAGAGGGGGAGAGAGAAAGAGAGGAGGGGAGAGAGAAGGGGCGAGAGGAGAGAGAGGGAGGGGGAGAGAGGGAGGTGAGAGAGAGGGGGGAGGGGGAGAGAGAGAGGGAGGGGGAGAGAGAGGGAGGGGGAGAGAGAGGGAGCGAGAGAGAGTGGGAGAGAGGAAGGGGAGAGAGGAGGGGGAGGAGAGGGGGGAGAGGGAGAGGAGAGAGGGAGGGAGAGGGGAGAGAGAGAGAGGGAGGCGAGAGAGAGATGGGAGAGAGGAAGGGGAGAGAGAGAGAGAGAGGGGGAGAGGAGAGAGGGAGAGGAGGGGAGAGAGAGAGGGAGAGGGGAGAGAGGGAGAGGGAGAGAGAGAGAGGGAGAGGGGATTGAAGAGAGGGGGGGTATGAGAGAGAGAGAGGGGAGAGATGGAGGGGAGAGAGAGAGGGGGTGTGAGAGGGAGAGAGAGGGGGAGAGAGGGGAGAAGAGCGAGAGGGGGAGAGAGACTTTTAGTTATATTTTATTTTGTTCATGAATTTCGAGGATCATGGAATAAGCACTCATGTGCTTTTTTTCAATCAGTCCCCGTGTGTATGCAGTTTTGTAACTTTTGTCATCAGTTCCCCCGCCACACTATGGCCTGCTCTTCCAAAAAGCGGAACGGGTTTTAACGTGTGTGCAAGATGTTTAGCGTGCGTTCGCACACGGGACCTCGGTTTCTAGTCTCATCCGAAGGACTTTTGGGGAGAGTGGAGTCGGCACTGATGTTATCTCCAAAGGAAAAAATCCTCTTGAACGAGAATCGAACCCGGGTCAGCAGATCACCAGTACATCATCACTCAAACCACCAGGCTACACCGTGAGAGAGAGAGAGAGAGAGAGGAGAGAGAGGAGAGAGAGAGATGAGAGAGAGAGAGAGAGAGAGAGAGAGAGAGGAGGGGGGGGGGGTTGCTCTTCAAGTTATTTGTTCAGAAAAATTTGGTTTATGGAACAATATCTGGGCCAGGGTTGGGCTCACCTCCCCCTCCCCCCCCCCCCCCCCCCCCCCCCCCCTTCCCCCCGGGGTGAAAGGGTCAGAAATGTTGGCACAGAAAAACATATCGGCCACAATCTGGTTAATGTTGTTTTGTTTCTTTCGTTTTTTTCCCTCCCTCCTCTCTGATGCTACATGCCAGCAACAACTCGAAGGTGAGAATCGGAATTTTCCGTCTGTTTTTTGTTGTTGTTTTTTTTTGGGGGGAGCCTAGTGGTAAGAACAGGGAGTGGGGTAGCCCGGTGGTTAGAGTGATGATGTATTCGTGATCTGCTGACCCGGGTTCGACTCTCGTTCAAGAGGATTTTTCCTCTGGAGTTAACATCAGTGCCGACTCCACTCTCCCCTAAAAGTCCTTCGGATGAGACAAGAAACCGAGGTCCAGTGCGCGAACGCACGCAGAACATCTTGCGCACTTGTTCCGCTTATTTCGACTTTGGGGATGTGAAGCTACCAGTTTTGCTCACACAGTCGGGAGGTACCTCCTTGCTCTTTTCGATGTTCAACTGTCGTGGGTTCTTTTAACAGCGTTCAAGTCCGTAAAATCGCACGGGTCTGACTGGTTTACAGTCTCCTCCGAAAGACTCGGAGAGTCAGTTTGCTTTTTCTGTCAGTCTGGGAAGAAAGGGCAAGGCTGGGAACCGAACCAGGAACCTCACAGTTATGAAACTGATGAGAGCTTTATCCATAGGGTCTAGTATTATTTTCCCCGTTCTTTGGTTAGAGCTCTCAAGTTCACCAGTGATGTTATTTTTGCGCTACGCAACCATTTTTGGCCCACCATTAAGACAGACACGCTCCGCCTTCGGGGATGAGGTCGAAACACGACACATATCTGCATCCATTGATACACATTTTTGTTGTCTTCTGTTCCTACCAGCACCACTGGTCTACTTTTTCACGTGTGTGCAAGATGTTCTGCGTGCGTTCGCACACAGGACCTCGGTTTATAGTCACATCCGAAGGACTTTCGGGGAAGTGGAGTCAGTATTAATGTTGGGGGGGGGGGGGGGGGGGGAGGAGGGGGTGGTTGTTTGATTTGTTGAGGGTTTTTTTTTTTAATCCAGTACTAAATGTTAACTCCAGGGGAAAAATCTCATTGGATGGGCGTCTCGGCTGTAGCTTTATCCCGGACTCAAAGTGACAAAAAAATGTTCTTGTCTAAAACACTATCTGTCTGTCAATATCTGCGAGTTAACTGGGTGGGGTTTTTTTTCATTGCATAGTTTATTCTTAACACCCAATTCCTTACTTCGTTCTTTCTTTTTCTTTCTTTCTTTCAAAACACACAAATACCATAACATCCGCTAACATTATCACCTTGATTATTGAGACTCCTACTCCCCCACCCACCACCACCACCACCACCACCACCCATCACCATCACACTAACTGATGTAACCAACTTAGAGACCCCCCCCCCCCCAAAAAAAAAAAATCAAAAAAACCGTTACAACAACCAAAAAAAAAAAAACCTTACCGCATCAACCGCCAAAAAAAATCCCGGAAGTGCGTCAATTTGTGTATCACACGCATGCGTTTCAGAGAAGTCACGTGAGCGATAAAAAAACAACCAACAACCCCAAAACCAAAAAAAAAACCCAGGGACAGTGTGCAGTAGAGCAACAAGGGAAGAGTTACCGTGGTGAAAATGATTTGGTGAGCAAAGCTGTCCATCAGGGGTTCCGTTGAGGCATGGCTCAATGCAATGACTGACGCCACCAGCACATGAATGCACGCGCAATCAGTGGCTCTGTGTTTTCGTTGATGCTTACCTCATTGGGGCAAGGAGGCGTACACGTGTGTGTGTGTGTAGTGTGGGGGGGGGGTGTATGTGTGTGTGTGTGTGTGATGTGTGTGTGTGTGTGTGTGTGTGTGTTGTGTGAGGGTGTGTGTGTTGTGTTTGTGTGTGTGTGTGTTGTGTGTATGTGTGTTGTGTTGTGTGTGTGTATGTGTTTTGGGGGTGGTGTGTGGTGTGTGTGTGTGTGTGTGTAGTGTGTTGTGTGTGTGTGTGTGAGTGTGATGTGTGTGTTGTGTATGTGTGTGTGTGTGTTTGTGTTTGGTTGTGTGTATTGTGTGTGTGTGTAGTGTGTGTGTAGTGTGTGTGTGTGTGTGTTGTGGTGTGTGAGTGTTGTGTGTGTTGTGTGTTGTGTGTGTGTGTGTTTGTTGTGCGTGTTGTGTGTAGTGTTTTAGTGTGGTGTGTAGGTGTGTGTGTGTGTGTGTGTCGCTGTGTTGTGGTGTGTGTGTGGTGATGTGTGTGTGAGTGTGTGGTGTGTATGTGATGTGTGTGTTGATTGTAAAAGCGAGGCTCGCCGCAGAAGTTTCGTTGACACTAATGCACGCATGCATGTGTGCAAAATATGTTGTAACGCTCGCATTTACAATGTTGTTGACAAGCGCGTAGGTAATCCTGCGCACGCAGCACGCACGCACGCACACACACACAACACACCTTCATCACTCACTCACACACACACACTCACACACACATACACACACACACCCCTTCACTCACTCACTCACTCACACACACCTTCACTCACTCACTCACACACACACACACACACACACACACACACTCACACACACACACACACTCACACACACATACACACACACACCCCTTCACTCACTCACTCACTCACACACACCTTCACTCACTCACTCACACACACACACACACACTCACACACACACACACTCACACACACACACACACTCACACACACACACTCACACACACATATGCACACACCATTCTTTCCCCTCCTCCTCTCCCTTTCCCTTCTTCCCGTCCTTCGTTCTTCCCCTTCCCATCCCCTTCCCTCCCTCCTCTTCCCTTCTTCTTCCTTCTCTTCCCACCCATCTCTTTCCTTCCTCCTCTTCCCTCCCTTCTTCTTCCTTCTCTTTCTGTCCATCTCTTTCCTTCTTCCTCTTCCCTCCCTTCTTCTTCCTTCTCTTTCTGTCCATCTCTTTCCTTCTTCCTCTTCCCTCCCTTTTTCTTCCTTCTCTCTCCTGTCTTTTCTTTCCTCCCTCTCTCTCCTCCCTAGTCTTCCTTTCTCTTTCTTCTCTTTCTTTCCTTCTCCTCTTCCCTTCCTTTTCCTTTTTGTTCCTCTTCTTCCTTTCCTTCTCTTCCTCTTCTTCCTTTCCTTCTTTCTCTTCCCTTCCTTACCTCCCTTCTCCTTCCTTCCTTCTTCTTCCTTCTCTTTCCTCCCTTCTCTTTCCTTCGTCTTCCTTCTCTTCCCTTCCTCCTTCTTTCTCTTCCCATCCTTTCCTCCCTTCTCTTCCCTCCCTCCTCTTCCCTTCTTCTTCCTCTTCTTTCTTTCTTTCTTTCCCTCCCCCTCTCTTTCCTTCCTCCACTTCCTCCCTTTCCTCCCCTTCCTCATAATTATCCCTTCTTACCCTTTCCTCCCCCCCCCCCCCTTCCTCTTCTTCTTCCTCCCCTAGTCATCCTCTTCCTCCCATCCTCTACCTCCCTCCTCACCCCCAACCCTCCCCCATCCTCAACCCCGCTAGGTCTGTGACTCCACGAGTACTTTCCCATTATTATGTCTTCTCTGCGTCAATAAAACGCTCTGGCTGATGCATGTGCGTGATTGATAGCAACACGC
>CM054140.1:71539822-71549822 GCA_028751875.1 Rapana venosa | reverse complement strand
CAAAATCAGAATTACTTAAACAGTTTGTTTACTATGAAAATCAGATTACATAAACTGTATATTTACTTTAAAAATCAGATTACATAAACAGTTTGTTTACTGTGAAATTCAGATGACCTAAACAGTTTGTTTACTATCAAAATCAGATGACCTAAACAGTTTGTTTACTATCAAAATCAGACGACCTAAACAGTTTGTTTACTATCAAAATCAGATGACCTAAACAGTATGCTTACTATGAAAATCAGATGACCTAAGCAGTTTGTTTACTGTTAAAATCAGATGACCTAAACAGCGTGTTTACTGTGAAAATCAGATGACCTGAGCATCTTGTTTATTATGAAAATCAGATAAGCTAAACTGTTTGTTTACTTTGAAAATCAGATGACCTAAACAGTGTGTTTGCTATGAAAATCAGATGACCTAAACAGTTTGTTTGCTATGAAAATCAGATGACCTAAACTTTTTGTTTACTATGAAAATCAGATGACCTGAACAGCTTGTTTATTATGAAAATCAGATAACCTAAACAGTTTGTTTGCTATGGAAAATCAGATGACCTAAACTGTTTGTTTACTATCAAAAAAAAGATGACCTAAACAGTGTGTTGACTATCAGATGACCTAAACAGTGTGTTTACTATGGGGAAAAAATCAGATGACCTAAACAGTGTTGTTGTTGACTTCAATTTTACGTCTGTTCACCTCTAGTGATATTAGACGAGGGGGTACAAATGGAGGGGTGGATGTCTTATTAACAACAAAAATTAGATAAATTTTAAAAAAATTAACACCCCCCCAAAAAAACAAAACAACAACCCACCAACCATGCTTTTACCAAAAAATCACATAGAGAAACTTGGCAGTGCAACAGGAATTATAAAAACATAAAAACATGTCATTAACGTTAATGCAACTATAACAAATGTCCTAAGGGACTGCGATAAAGGCCTTTCACAATTTCAAATGCCAGTTTTAAATTATTGAATATGCTGGTAAGGAAATTTTCAGAAAAATGGGGCATGAAAGGTTTTACACTCTGGCAGTCAAAAAGTATATGAGTATTGGTGATATTCTCACCACATAGACATTTACCATTTTTGCTGAATTTGGTTATCAATGCATTTAGTTTCATTCTATAAAATAAAGCAGTAATTCTTCTTGACGTAAAAACTTTTACACAAGCCTTTGAATGGTTCACCACTGTTAAATTATCGGTGTTAATTGCAGTTCTAGTTAACGATCTATCATTTTGCTGATTAGTTTCGGTGACCTGTCTCCATGATTTTTGTTCTAGTAAGCTGTACCCCTCTTTTAAGGATAGAGGCACATGCAATTCTATTGCATCCCGTTCATGTTTTGTACCTTTTTTGGCAGCTCTATCCGCCCACTCATTTGGAAAGAATCCAGTGTGTGAAGGCACCCAACAAAAATTCACTTATGCCCTTTAAGGTTAAGAGATGGATAACATGCTTAACTTCTAATATAATTTTCGAAGTTTTCTTAAAACATGGAGATTTTAAAGCATACAATACCGACTTAGAATCAACGCAAAGAAGTATTTGAAATATATACAATGGCAAATCAAGAATATAAGTAAGACCCATTAATATTGCTATTAGTTCTGCTGTAAATATCGAGTGATATTTACCAACATAGTATGATTTTTCCATTTTCATCGCTGGTATAACAAAAGCAAAACCTGTTTCTTGATTATCTAGACGTGATCTGCCTGTATAAATTTGTAAATGGTCAAAATACTTATGATGAATGTGGAATCGGACATCAGAAACTATTATATTCAAATTGTCATTCTTGTTTCAATTAGACATCTCTATGTCAAAGTGTGCTTTGTTCATCTCCCATGATGGGCAAGGTAAGATTGCTTCTCGTGTGTCCATGCTGAGTTGATTGACTTCAGAGTTTTGTACCAGATCAGACACATATGTACTTATGAGCATTATAGAGGCAATATATTTCGCTCTTTTAGGAAAATCCAATTCTGATTGTACCTAAACAGTGTGTTTGCTATCAGATGACCTAAACAGACATCAAGACATCAAGTTTGTTTGCTATTTAAAAAATCAGATGATCTAAACAGTGTGTTTGCTATCAGATGACCTAAACAGTGTGTTTACTATGAAAATCAGATGACCTAAACAGTGTGTTTACTATGAAAATCAGATGACCTAAACAGTGTGTTTACTATGAAAAGCAGATGACCTAAACAGTGTGTTTACTATGAAAAGCAGATGACCTAAACAGTGTGTTTACTATGAAAATCAGATGACCTAAACAGTGTGTTTACTATGAAAAGCAGATGACCTAAACAGTGTGCTTGCTATGGAAAAAATCAGATGATCTAAACAGTGTGCTTGCTATCAGATGACCTAAACAGTGTGCTTGCTATCAGATGACCTAAACAGTGTGTTTACTATGAAAATCAGATGACTTAAACAGGTTTTTTTGCTATCAGATGACCTAAACAGTGTGCTTGCTATCAGATGACCTAAACAGTGTGTTTACTATGAAAATCAGATGACTTAAACAGGGTTTTTTGCTATCAGATGACCTAAACAGTGTGTTTACTATGAAAATCAGATGACTTAAACAGGTTTTTTTGCTATCAGATGACCTAAACAGTGTGCTTGCTATCAGATGACCTAAACAGTGTGTTTACTATGAAAATCAGATGACTTAAACAGGTTTTTTTGCTATCAGATGACCTAAACAGTGTGTTTACTATGAAAATCAGATGACTTAAACAGGTTTTTTTGCTATCAGATGACCTAAACAGTGTGCTTGCTATCAGATGACCTAAACAGTGTGTTTACTATGAAAATCAGATGACTTAAACAGGTTTTTTTGCTATCAGATGACCTAAACAGTGTGTTTACTATGAAAATCAGATGACTTAAACAGGTTTTTTTGCTATCAGATGACCTAAACAGTGTGCTTGCTATCAGATGACCTAAACAGTGTGTTTACTATGAAAATCAGATGACTTAAACAGGTTTTTTTGCTATCAGATGACCTAAACAGTGTGTTTACTATGGAAAAAATCAGATGACCTAAACAGTGTGCTTGCTATGAAAAAATCAGATGACCTGAACAGTGTGTTTACTATCAGCACTGTTTCCTTCGCTCTCCCTCGGCTTACAGCTTTGAGGTTCTTCAATGGCGAGATTTTTGCGTATGCGACCGTTGTCCCCACCCCCCACCCCCACCCCCAAGCTAAAAGCTTTGTCAGTTATAGATGTCAGCTAGGTGCCAAGGCCTTCGTTCTGAGACTGAAAACTTTGACGAGTGATCGTGACAGACCCGATATGGCCTCTGTGGTCGGCGGGGCTTTAAACGACAGGATTTTATCGGAAGGCCTTACATTACAACGTTGTTATGCGGAGATGTTCACATTTAGTAATTTTATTTCCGTCTGAAATCACTAAATGTGACGTTAAACTGAAAATATCACACAAACACATACACATATACATTTACACACTCTCTCACACACACATACACGCACGCACACACACATACACACACACACTAAAAGTCCTTCGGCTGACACTATAAACCGAGGTCCCGTGTACGAACGCACGCAGAACACCATGCGCACACGTTAAAACCCGTTCCTCTTTTCAGAAGAGGTCATTACGTGCCGGTGGGAACGGATGACAAAATTCACAAAAGTGCATACACACGGAGACTGTATCTTAAAAAAATAGCACATGAGTGCTTATTTCATTATCTTCGAAATAAAAGAATAAAAATTAAAATACAAAAAATAAAAGAAAATACACACTTTTCATCCAGTGGGGTACTGACAATCTCGCTGCGATTCCCAGGCGGGATGATGAGTGAGGGCATCATTGTTCTGGGTAAACCTTTGATTTGTTTTTTACAAGATATAGCGCTATATAAATTCCATTTTTTATTTTTATTTTTTTTAAATTATTTTTATTATTATTATTAAACCCAAGAGTTGCTAAGCTGGGGAACGCCTAGCAACATCATTCTTTTGTTGTATTTTTCAGTCATTTAATCGTTCCTTATTTTAGCTAGACCTATAATTCGTTTATTTGTACAGTTGCTTACTCACCAAATTAGCTCATTCATTCATCCATACTCGACTTATTCATTCATTTATACTTGACTTATTCATTCATTCATCCATACTTATTCATTCATTCATTCATCCATACTTATTCATTCATTCATTCATCCATACTTGACTTATTCAATCATTCATTTATACATACTTATTCATTCATTCATCCATACTTATTCATTCCTTCACCCATACTTATTCATTCATTCATTCACACTTATTCATTCCTTCATCCATTCTTATTCATTCATTCATTCATTCATACTTATTCATTCCTTCATCCATACTTATTCATTCATTCATACTTGACTTATTCATTCATCCATATTTATTCATTCATACATAACTGACTTTTTCATTCATTCATCCATACTTATTCATTCATTCATCAACACTTATTCATTCATTCATCAACACTTATTCATTCCTTCATCCATACTTATTCATTCATTCATCCATACTTATTCATTCATTCATCCATACTTATTCATTCATTCATCCATACTTATTCATTCATTCATCCACACTTATTCATTCATTCATCCATACTTGTTTATTCATTCCTTCATCCATACTTGTTTATTCATTCATTCATCCATACTTTTTTTATTCATTCATTCATCCATACTTATTCATTCATTCATTCATTCACACTTATTCATTCCTTCATCCATTCTTATTCATTCATTCATTCATCCATACTTGTTTATTCATTCATTCACCCATACTTGTTTATTCATTCATTCATCCATACTTGTTTATTCATTCATTCATCAACACTTATTCATTCATTCATCCATACTTATTTATTCATTCATCAATACTTATTCATTCATTCATCCATACTTGTTTATTCATTCATTCATCCATACTTGTTTATTCATTCATTCATCCATACTTGTTTATTCATTCATTCATCCATACTTGTTTATTCATTCATTCATCCATACGTATTCATTCCTTCATCCACACTTATTTATTCCTTCATCCATACTTATTCATTCATTCATCCATACTTATTTATTCATTCATTCATTCATTCTTGACTTGTTTATTCATTCATTCATCCATATTTCCACGTCCACCACTACAACAACACCAGTGACACCATCCCCGGCGTCAGAAAACAAGCACACACGTCAGACGTGCAGCATCAGAAACCCGAATCGTTTTTAGCGGAAATGCCCGGAAGTGCGTCAGTCTGTAGATCATACGCATGCGCAATTTCTACTTGGTCCCCCCTGGAAGGAGGAGAGGGACGGAGGAAGAAGTAAGGGGAAGGGGGAAAAGGGATAGAGAGGGAGGGAGGGAGAGAGAGATCATCGTCGAAGCCCTATTTGAGAGAGAGACAGACAGACAGATACAGATAGAGAGAGAGAGAGAGAATCGTCGAAGCTATCTGTGAGAGACAGACACACAGACAGAGAAACAGACAGACCGAGACAGATACACAGACAGAGAGACCGAGAGAGAGATTTCATTGTCGGATCTATGAGAGAGAGAGAGAGACAGAGAAACAGACAGACAAAGAAAGAGAGAGACAGAAGGAGACAGACGCATAGAGAGAAAGAGAGAGAGAGAGAGATCATCGTCGAAGCCATCTATCAGAGAGAGAGACAGACAGACAGACAAGCAGAGAGACAGACAGAGAGAGAGAAAGGAGATCATCGACGAAGCCATCTATGAGAGACAGACAGACAGACAGAAAAACAGACAGAGAGACAGACACACAGACAGAGAGAGATTTCATTGTCGGATCTATGAGAGAGACAGACAGACAGACAGAGAAACAGACAAAGAAAGAGAGAGACAGAAGGAGACAGACACATAGAGAGAGAGAGAGAGAGAGAGAGAGAGAGAGAGAGAGAGAGAGAGAGAGAGAGAGAGAGAGAGAGATTCCATCGTAGGAGCCATCTATCATCTAGCTGTCCGTTCATCTTTTCATCAGTCTCTTGATGCTGAAGAATTGATCGTTCAATTGATGCGTGCTCGCGCTGGTTACCTCATACACGCAATGTGTGCGCGCGTGCGTATGTGTCTGCACAGGAATGGATGGTGTGTGTGTGTGTGTGAGGGGGGAGGGAGCGTATTTGCTATGGATGAAGATTTGCATGCTCGCTCACACGTGTGCATGAAAATGGATGCGTGCAAATGACGAGATTGCGTGCGTGGGGGTTGGAATATATTTGTGCACACGTGGAAGCATGTGTGCGCATGGACACGAGCACGCACACACACATACACGCACGCATACATACACACACACAAACACCACACCACACAATACCACACCACAACACAACACACACACCCCACACACACACACACCCCACATCTCTCCCCCATCCCCACCCACACACACACACTGATTCACACTTACGGCTCTCTGTCATTCCTTCCCCCACCCCACTCTCCACCCCACACCCCCCTTAATAAATCAGCCTCTAATTTGCAGTTGCACCCCCACCCCCACCACCCCACCCCCCACCTCCAACCCTTTTCCCTTCCATCCCCAGGTCACTGAAGCGCTCGTCATAAGGACAAACTATCAGAATGGCTTTTTGCGTGTTCATAAAAATGTCTTTTGCTGAATATTTATCAGCAATATCTGGGACGGGATAGCTCGGTGGTCGGAGCACTCGCTTTCCCCCAGCCAAGTTAAGCAGCGTCGAGCGTGGTTACCACTTGGATGGGTGACCGTTTGCGCGCCTTGGCTTCAGTACAGTTCCCCCAGTTCACCCAGCTGTAAATGGGTACCTGCCCTCTTTAGGGTCAGGGAAGGTCAAGCAGCGAGGGAGAGGAGATGGGCGCCGCCCTCATTAAATTTTCCCCTGGAGTTAACATCAGTGCCGACTCCACTCTCCCCAAAAGTCCTTCGGATGAGACTATAAACCGAGGTCCCGTGTGCGAACGCACGCAGAACATCTTGCGCACACGTTAAAACCTGTTCCGTTTTGTCGGAAGAGTAGGCCATTATGCGCCGGTGGGTGAGGACGGATGTACAAAATTTACAAAACCGCGTACACACGGGGACTGGATGTTAAAACAAATGTACCCGCAATTTTTCAGAAAATTAGGAACGATGTTCCCAGCTATATTCATTTTTTTTCTCAACAGGGAAAAATACAGGTGTTCCCTTCAACTGAAAAAAAAATCAAAACCTAACTTATATGCATGACCATGACATTTTTACCATGAGCAGGTGTAGTTGTCAGTTTGGGGATGGGGTTCCTGGGAGACGAAGAAACATGTGGCTATTATCATTGATGTTTCAACTACTCTTCATTCAGAGGAATCGATTATACATCTCAATACTCACATTCTTGCGTCGTAACCTCAAGACTCACAGGTGTATGTCGTTAAATAATCAACTTTTAAAAAAAACCTCTCAGTGGACAGAGCACTCGCTTTCCACCCAGCTAAGGTTAAACAGCATCGAGCGTGGTTACCACTTGGTTGGGTGACCGTCAAAATGGTTTTTTGCATGTACGTAAAATGTCTTTTGCTGAATTTATCAGCAGTATCTAGGACGGGATAGCTCAGTGGTCGGAGCACTCGCTTTCCCCCAGCTAAGTTCAACAGCGTTGAGCGTGGTTACCACTTGGTTGGGTGACCATTTGCGCGCCTTGGCTTCAGTACAGTTCCCCAGTTCACCCAGCTGTAAATGGGTACCTGCCCTCTTTAGGGTCAGGGAAGGTAAAGCAGCGAGGGAGAGGAGATGGGCGCCGCCTTCAATATGCTGGCCCTAGAGAAGCTGTCTCTGATGCCTTACTCCCCAACGACCTTATAGGTTATGGGACACCTTTACCTTTTACCTTTTATATGAATCTCTGTTATTGACAGAAACATGTCATTGTTTCAGGTTTTTTCAAGGGGGACAACACTGCCAGCACGCGAAACATGCCCCACACTGGCTACCCCACGCCTGTCACGAACATCTATCCATCTGGGCAGAATGAGGGCTTCAGCTAAACTGCATACGTACCCCTTTGTGACCAGGTAAATCTTTGGTTATACTTCACCCTACTCTTAAAGCGTACAGCTTATCCTGTCTGAAAATGTCACACACACACACACATATACACGCACGCACACACACACGCACGCACGCACGCGCACACGCACATACACACACACACACACACACACACACACAGGGGATGGAGAGGGAGAAATGGAGAGACAGAGATGGAGAGGTGAAGAGAGAGTTGGAGAGAGAGAGATTTTGGAGAGATTGGAAGAGAGATGGAGAGCGAGAGATGGGGAGGGAAAGAGAGAGATGGGGTGAGAGATAGAGAGAGATAATCACATTTGACAGAGATAATCATATTTGAGAGAGACAGACAGAGCGAGACACAGACAGACAGAGGGAGGGAGAGAGGGGGAGAGAGAAAGAAATCACACGCGAGAGAGAGAGAGACAGACAGAGAGATACAGAGACAGAGATAGAGAACACAAGTAAAGATTAAGAAAGAAAGAGAAAGGACAAAAAGAAAAGAACATCTAGCCCAGCAAAAGCTCATGTTCCTCCGGGTGCCCCGGTGACTCAGTGGTTGACTCACTTCAAACATAGATTGCCATTCAATCGATTCCTCCATCTCCTCCTCCTCCTCCTCCTCCTCCTCCACCTTCTCCTCCTCCTCCTCCCTCTTACCTCTCTCTTGCTTCAACCCTCTCCCTCCTCCTTTCTCTCCCTCCCCTCGTCCCTTCTCCTTCTCCTCCTAACCTCTTCTTGCCGTCATAGTTGCGCTACTGTACGTGTTGCTCCCTTAGAATGTTTCCTGAACCAGCTGATTAGTGTGTGTTGTGTGATGGTGTGTGTGTTGTGTGTGTGTGGTGTGTGGGTGTGTGTGTGTGTGTGTGTGTGTGTGTGTGTGTGTGTGTAGTGTGTGTGTGTGGTGTAGTGTGTGTGAGAGAGAGAGAGAGTGTAAGTGTGTGTGTGTGTGTGTGTGTGTGTGTGTGTAGTGTGGGTGTGTGGTGTGTGTGTGTGTGTGTGTGTGTGTGTGTGTGTGTGTGTGTGTGTGTGTGTGTGTGTGTGTGTGTATGTGTGTGTGTGTGTGTGTGTGGTGTAGTGTGAGAGAGAGAGAGAGAGTGTGTGTGTGGTGTAGTGTGTGGTGTAGTGTGTGTGTGTGTGTGTGTATGTGTTTATGTATGTATGTGTGTGTGTGTGATTCACTGCATTTTTGCTAGAATTCTGGGTGTCTGTCTGTTTCTGTCTCTGTCTCTTTGTCTCTATCTGTCTCTCTTTTTCTCCGCTTTTTTCTTTCTTTACTTTTTCTTTTTGTTGTTGTGTTTTTTGTTGTTGCTTCTCTCTGTTTCTGTCTGTCTGTTTGTCTGTCTGTCTCTCTGTCTCTGTCTCTCTCTCTCTCTCTCTCTCTCTCTGATTTTTGGTCTGACTTTGTCTTTTTCTCTATTTCTGTCTCTTTTGCTATCTCTGTGTCTGTCTCTATCTCTCTCTCCGTCTCTCTGTCTCTGTCTCTATATATCTACCTCTGTCTCCTTATGCTCTCTCTCTTTCCTTCTTTTTCTCTTTCTATTCCTATATATCTTTCTGTCTTTCTGTCTCCCTTTTTCTATGTCTGACTCTGTCTGTCTGTCTCTCTCTGTCTCTATATCTCTTCTGTCTGTCTGTCTGTCTGTCTCTCTCTCTCTCTTTCTCTCTCTCTGACTCTCTCTTTCTCTCTCTCTCTCTCTCTCTCTCTCTCTCCTCTTCTCTTTCTCTCTCTCTCTTTCTCTCTGTCTCTGTCTCTGTGACATGATGATGATGTCACTGTGGCAATAAAACGTGGTGAGTAATTCCTTCCTTCATTCATAAGCTTTAGTTCCCTATCTGATGAGTCTTCCTGAGCTCTGTGTGTGTGTGTGTGTGCACGTTTGTGCATGCGTGTGC
>CM054140.1:71527322-71534822 GCA_028751875.1 Rapana venosa | reverse complement strand
GTTAGTAGTAGTATAGTAGTAGAAAGTAGTAGTAGTAGTAGGCAGCCGTCAGTCTCGGAAAAGACTATGGAGTTACACTCTAGGTGTTATTCATTCTGGTACAGCGTCGGGTGTGGCTGGCCAGTCCCACACGGCAATGACAGACAGTGCCAATGGCAGAGAGAGGGCACAGAGCAAGTCTGACAATGCTGGTCTGTCTGTCTGCCTGGGCTGCAGCCTTTCTTCTCCTTCTCTTTGCCTCGTGCTGCTGAGCAGCAAGTGTCTCTTGAAACTTGGAGAGACCTTTCTGCACAGTCTGTCTGTCTCCAGGCTGACCGTTCGAGGGATGTTGCTTGCCAGTTTTTCTGGTTGATGTTCAGGGCTTTGAAGTCCCTCTTGTACATGTCTCTGAAGTACAGCTGTGGTCTGCCTGTGGGACGTTTTCCCTGCACAAGTTCTCCATAGAGGAGGTCTTTAGGGATCCATCTGTCGTCCATGCGCACGACATGGCCGAGCCAGCGCATACGTCTGTTTCAGCAGCAGCAGCAGCAGCAGAAGTAGTAGTAGTAGTAGTAGTAGTAGTAGTAGTAGTAGAAGTAGTAGTAGAAGTAGTAGTAGTAGTAGTAGTAGTAGTAGAAGTAGTAGTAGTAGTAGTAGTAGAAGTAGTAGTAGTAGTGTAGTAGTAGTAGTATAGTAGTAGTAGTAGTAGTAGTAGTATAGTAAGTAGTAGTATAGTAGTATAGTATTAGTGGTAGTAGTAGTAGTAGCAGTAGTAATAGTAGTAGTAGTAGTAGCAGCAGCAGCAGCACAGTAGTAGTATAGTAAATAGTAGTAGTAGTAGTAGTAGTAGTAGTAGTAGTAGTAGTAGTAGTAGTAGAAGTAGTAGTAGTAGTAGTAGAAGTAGAAGTAGTAGTAGTAGTAGTAGTAGTAGTGGTGGTAGTAGTAGTAGTAGTAGTAAGTAGTAGTAGTAGTGGTAGTAGTAGTAGTAGTAGCAGTAGTAATAGTCGTAGCAGCAGCAGCAGCAGCAGCAGTAGCAGTAGCAGCAGCAGCAGTAGTAGCAGCAGCAGTAGCAGCAGCAGTAGGAGTGGTATTCATCGTCCTATTGCTGCTGTTTGCTCTTTGCTTGCTACCTTTCACTAGTAAAATGAAATGTCTGTCTGTCTGTCAGTCTGTCTGTCTGTCTTCCTGTCTGTCTGTCTGTCTGTCTGTCTGTCTGTCTCTCTCTCTCTCCCTCCCTCCCTCCCTCCCTCCCTCCCTCCCTCCCCTCTTTCTCCCTTCCTCTCCACTTCTCTCCCTCCCTCCCTCCCTCCCTCCCTCTCGAATATATTGTTCCTCAATTCCTCTTGCCTTTTTTTTTCCTCTTATCTTTTTATTTATTTATTTCCTGTTCTTTCTTTGGTTTTATCTCTCTCTCTCTCTCTCTCTCTCTCTCTCTCTCTCTCTCTCTCTCTCTCTCTCCTCTCTCTCCTCTCTCTCTCTCTCCCCTCTCTCCTCTTTTCTCTCTCTCTCTCTCTCCCTCCCTCTCTCTCTCTCTCCCTCTCTCTCTCTCTCTCCTCCTCTCTCTCTCTCTCTCCTCTCTCCTCTCTCTCTCTCTCTCTCACTTCCATCTATCCTTTCCCTTCCTGAAATAGAATATTTTTATTATACAACTTCATGGGGGTGGGGGGAAAAGCCTCTGAAAATACAAACGCGTACGAAAGCTAGCCAGTTATTCTTCTCAGTCTCATTTTCCCCCCCTGAAGAATATTAATTGCAAAAAAAAACACCCAAACTAAACTAAACAAAACAAACGTCTTTTTACTTTACTGGATATTTTTCTTCTCCTTATTTTTTGCCTCCCTCTCTTTCTTCTCTTCTTATCAATTTTTGATGCGGAGAGAGTCGTTGAATGATTTTTTAATGTTTTATTTTATTTTTGCAATTCTTTTTGGTTTAGATATTTCTCTGCAAGATTGTCCGAACGGGAAAATTACCTGGATTGTGTGTTTTACCCAGTGCGTTCTCTTTTTGTGTTGATTTGTCCTACATGCGCACACATGCAGAGGAGGCGCATGCAAGTACAGATACACAGTATGCGCGCGTGCCTGCTCACACACGCACGCACACGCACTAACACACGCACGCACACATGCACACACATTCGCGTGTGCATGTGCACACATGCATGCACGCACGCGCGCGCGCGCCCCACACACACACACACACACACACACACAGAGCTAGAAGTGCTCTTCGTCTCTCTGTTTCCCTCTTCTAGCCATCTCTCTCTCTGTCTCTGTCTCTCTGTCTGTCTCTGTCTCTCTCGCCTCTCTCTCTCTCTCTCTCTCTCTCTCTTTCTCTCCTCTCTTCTCCTCTCTCTCTCTCTTCACTCTCTCTCTCTTTCTCTCTCACTCCCCTCTCTCTCGTTGCCATCTCTGATTTCCTTCTTTTTTTTAATTTTATTTACTTCTCTATTTCTTTCACTTTCATTTCACTTTGAGAGGGGGCGGGGTGGAATTGGAGGGTTTCTTTTAATATAATTCATGCTTTCCTTTCTGTAAAGCGTAATAATTTTTATTATTGATATGTTTTTATGTTGTTGTTGTTGTTTTTATTATTATTTTTTATTTTTTTTTATTATTATTATTATTAATTATTGTTGTTGTTGTGGTGGTGGTGGTGGTGGTGGTGGTGGCGTCGTTGTCATGATGATGATGATCATCATCATCAAGCATCACCATCATCATTATAATTATTATGATAATACATCTTCGAGTAAAACATGTGAAAGTACACCATTTACACAGCTAATTATAAAGAAAATTGAAATGTGCTCTTAGCATTTTTTTGGGGGGAGGGGAAGAGGAGTGGGTTGGAGAGGGAGGGAGGGTCGTTATTTCCTTCTTTTTTTTTTTTAAAAGACAAGCGAATTTAAAAGTTGACTTTCTTTTTTTTTTCCCTCTAAAAATTGATTTTTTTTCTCTTTTACTCCACGAAGGCTTTTCTTCTGGTACTTCTCTTTACTTTTGGGGGATGCAAAGAAAAATTCCTGATAGCTTTTCCCCGGTTTTTCTGTCAGTTGTATTTTTTAGGTTGCGTTTTCTGCATCGAAATTGAATAAGATAGCGAACACAGTGAAAGATTTTGCGTGTGAGTGAGTGTGTGTGTGTGTGTGTGTGTGTGTGTGTGTGTGTGTGTGTGTGTGTGTGCACTCCTATTTTTTGTGTTGGTCTTATTTCGACAAGAATACACACACAAAAAGCAAGCATAGACACAGTCGTAGCATGCGTGCATTCACACACATACAGACGCGCGAGCGCACACGCACGCACGCATACATGTATGTACACACGCGTGTGCGTGCACGCACGCACACTAACATACACACATGCACGTGCGCACGCGCACACACACGCACGCACGCACACACATACACTCTATCTATCTATCTATATCACACACACACACACACACACACACACGCGCGCGCGCGCGCGCACGCATACATACATACACACACACACACACACACACACACACACACACACACACACACACACATACACACACACACACATTTTCCTTTCTCTTTCTTCTTTTTTTCTTTCCTTCCATCAAGTTACATCATTCAAATCTCTTTTTTATTTTCTCTCTCTCTCTCATTTCCTTTTCTCACTGTGTCTTTTCTACTCTTGTGTTTCTTTTTTTTTCTTTTTCTTTGTCTTTCTGTCGGCAAAATAATAGACGTTTAATTAAATACTGCTTCATACGAAGACTGTGAAGTACAATAATTATTGATTCCGCGCGCGAGCTATCTCTATCAGACATACACTCCATCCCATCTTTTTTTAAACTTTTTTCTTTCTTTCTTTATTCCTTCATTCACTTTTTTGTGGGGGGTAGGGAGAGGGTAGGGCTTTAATCTGAATGCTAGGATTATTTTTTTGTTCGGTTCTGTTTTTGTCTTTCTTTCTTTTAATTTGTATTCGTCATTGTTATCCGTCGTCCCCCCAAAAAAAAAATCACAATTGTAGCTTTCTTTGATGTTGATAGTGGTATTTGTATTTTATACCACTTTAAGACACGGAAGATTTCTTTGCGTGAAATTTCGGGCTGTTCTCTCTCTCCCCCGGGGAGAGCGCGTCGCCACAAGAGCAGCGCCACCCTTTTTTTTCTCTCTGTCTGCATGAGTATGTTTCCCTATCAGAGTGGCTGGTTTCTCTATAGAATTTTGCCAGGTACAGTTCTCGTGTTGCTGTGGGTACTTTTACATGCGCTAAATGCGGTTTATCGTCTCAACCGAAAGACTAGCACCCTGACCGCTACTCACGGTCTAGTGGTTGGGGGGTGGAAGGGGAGGAAGTTCATGGCACAAACGGGAATCGAACCCGGACTTTTCGCTCTCTAGGCAGATGTGTTACCTCTAGGCCACCGATCGACTGGTAGCAGTGGTGGTGGTGGTGGTGGTGGTGATGGTGTTGTGGTGGCGGTGTTGGCAGAGGCGGTAGTGGTAATGATGGTGGTGGGACATGATATAGTGGTGGTGGTGGTGGTGGCGGTGGCGGTGGTGTGGGTGGTGGTTGGTGGGTTATGTATGAAAGATGTGTTGTTTTTGTGTTAAAACTGCTTTCTTTTCTTTTCACTGGCATGTGCCATACTTACCATGGGTACATCGGGTCGGATTCCGTATGCATGCAAAAGAAAGATATAGAAAAAAAGGATAGAGAGTAAGCGAAATGAATGAAGGAAGGAAGGAAACCAAATATGTGATAGAAGAAAGAAAGAAAGAAAGAAAGAAAGAAAGAAAGAAAGAGGGGGGGGAGAGAAGGGATGGAAGGGAGGGGAAAGAAGGAAAGAAAAGAAAGAAAGAAAGAAAGAAAGAAAGGAAGGAAGGGAGGAAGGAAGAAAGGAAGGAAGGAAAAGAATTAAAGAAAGAAACCAAATAAATGATATAACATAATGTTACAGAAATAGAAATATGCACAACGCTTCAGCTGTAATTAATAGACCAAAACGCCAAATGAGACGAGAAAGATATAAAAAAAAAAAAAAGGAAAGAAAGACAGAATGTAAGAAACACTTGAAGAAAGAAAGAAAGACAGACAGACAGACAGACAGACAGACAGACAGACAGCAAGAAAAGAGAAAAGAAAAGAACACAGTAAGTGTAAAAACAACAACAACAAAGATCAAACAAAAATCTGAACAAATAGAAAAAGGACCTAACACATAGATACAAAAATGAAAAAAAAAAAAAACTATTGTAATTTTTTTTTAATTGGTGTGTGTGAGAGAGAGAGTGTGTGTGTATGTATATGTGCGTGCGTGCGTGCGTGCGTGTGTGTGTGTGGTGTGTGTGTGTGTGTGTGTGTGTGTGTAAAACTCTCCGTGTATGCGTGCGTGCGCGCATGCGTGCGTGCGTGCGTTTGTGTGTGTGTGTGTGTGTGTGTGTGTGTGTGTGTGTGTGTGTGTGTGTGTGTGTGGTGTGTGTGTGAATCAGCTGGTGTGTTTGTGCTATTACGATATGTCGAAAGATAATAGATAATAATACAAATTTTCCCCACTCTACTTTTTTTCCAGACAAGACAGAAAGATAAGTTATTTACATCCTGATGATAAACAGTTAAGATACTGATGTTATGCATTACCATATTCAAGCCTGAGAAAATTATATGAACTGTTTACTGATTTACACACACGCACGCACGCGCACGCACACACACACACACACACACACCACACACACACACACACACACACACACACACACACCACAACACAAACTACTCTTAGTCACACAGAACAGAAAAACTAAGTTCAAAGTCCTGTATCCTTCTCACTTTTCTTTTCTTTTTTCTTTCCTTTTTTTTTCCTTTTTCTTTTTTCCTTTTTCTTTTTCAATCTCTCTCTGACATTGCAATGAGTCAGTGCTTTGGCTGTAGTCAGTCAGCGAATGAAGGCTGGTTGAGTCATAGTCACAGCCATCATCATTGTGCAGATCGATCATTTTCTCACCTTACCTACCACCTCCTTCTCCTAAGGCTCACTGCTGCTCACCGTAAGTGAGTGAGTGAGTGACTCACCACAGCGGGTTGCTAATAGACCCCCGACCTGACCCGACCTGCCTGTCTGCGTTGTCCGTAACTGGTGGTTGGTTTGTCTGCGTTGTCCGTAACTGGTGGTTTGTTTGTTTGTTGTTGTCCTTAAGTGGTCAGGGCTCGACAGAGATGAGAATTGCATCTCGCTTTTGGTCTGGAGAAAATTAAAAATGTGTGTACCACTTGAAGTCATATAATATATATATATATATATATATATATATATATATATATATAGAGAGAGAGAGAGAGAGAGAGAGAGAGAGAGAGAGAGGAGAGAGAGATAGATAGATAGATAGATAGATATAGATATGTGTGTGTGTGTGTATGTGTGTGTGTGTGTGTGTGCGCGCGCTCAAGTACAACATCATCATTCTTAAGGGGACTGATGATCCATACAATGACCAAAAGAAAAAAAACCCGGGAAAAATGACTGAATAGGTTAATAACAGCATTAACATGTTAAGATAGCGAAATAAATGACTATTTCTCCAACTTGTATGTCTCTAGCTAGTCGAATGTCTCGTACCAGTTAACGACTAAAGAACCGCTTAAGGACCCCCCCACGGGTGTCCCACAAGGGGAACATCAAAGCAATAGCACTTAGGCCTGTCTGACACAGAGCAAACAACACTGAGCGGCTCTGGTGAGACACTGCAGGAGTAAGCGTGGCTGAAATCGTTTGAGGATTTGTTTGAATGTGAAAAGTGGCTCTGTGTGTGTGGTAGATGTGAAGATGGATAGACTGTAAGTTTGAAGAACTTGGGTTTTTTAAAAACATGTCTGTGAAAACCAAATTTCTGTATTGCTTGTTGCTTTTCAAGATTCAGCGCTATATAAATTCCATACATTATTATTATTATTGTTATTATTATTATTATTATTATCTGTTTTGAGTTAACAGTTTTAGAAGATTTGGAAAAAAAATACTGTTGTTAGCCTCAACACAGCTGCAAGTGCATTATGTTATTTGTGCATTTTGATAATTTATTAGAGAAGCGTGATTAATTAAATTTTGCGGCGTAACTATAAGCATTCACTTGAGACGAGTTTTGATCCTTTTAATTAACCCCGCCATGTCCCTACTTCAGCTCGTCTCATGCAGAGCAACATTGAAACAGTTTCTACCGAGGCTGGCGGTAAACACAATAATACTGAAGTGATCCACACTGGGGTTTGCCTCCAGCAAAAAACACGGAGGCGATGGCCCTAAAGCCCGCTCACACAGGCTAGCTAACACATGCCGTGTGGAATGTGTCTTCATCCGCGATCAAACCTTAGCATAACAGCCTGTATCCCCCATTGAAGGAGGAAATGGATTCCGAAGTCAAATAGTATGGCTGTTTATATATATGGCGAGGCATTGTAAAGTAGACCTACACGCGAACTTCTCATCCAGTGTAGCACTCTCACCCAGATTCCCAGGGTATTCTGGGTGACTCAC
>CM054140.1:71512322-71522322 GCA_028751875.1 Rapana venosa | reverse complement strand
TTGTGGCTTGCTGTCTTCGTACATCAAATAATGTTTATTTCCTGGTTTTGTCTGTACAAATGTACGGTTATGATATTTTGATAATTATGACATGTGTCTATTATCTTGTAGGTGAGGAAATGTCTTGCGAATGGATATGTATCCAGGATGTGTGTGTGTGTGTGTGTGTGTGTGTATTATGTGTGTGTGAGTGTGTATGTGTGAGAGAGTGTGTGTGTGTGTGTGTGGTATGCATGCGTGGCTATACGTGCGTAAGTGTGTGTGTATGTGTGTGTTTTGTGGGTCTTTTTTTCTTGTTTAATTGGTTTTGTTTATTCATTTGATTTTTCGATTTCTTGATTTTTCACTAATTGAATGGGAGTTTGAGTGAAATATTTCATGGTTATTTGAAATGATCTTGTTTGTTAATTAATTGATTTATAATTATGTGTAACAAGTATGTGTACCATTTGACAATGTGTAGATGTTTATCTTTATGACTTATCAAGTTTGGTTGTGTTATTTTTCTTGGCTCTGTTGTTGTTCTTGTTCTTGTTGTTGTTGTCTGTCTGTTTTTCTCTTTTTTATCATCTTTGTTGGTTTGGTTTTTCCTTCTCTTTTGTTTGTTTGTTTGTTTTGGTTAAGGTTTTTTGGGGGGTGGGGGTGGGGTATTTTTATGGTTTTCTTTTATTTGCTTGCTTTGGGGGGGGGAGGTTGTTGGGGGGGGGGGGAGCTGTTTTGAAAAGGGTTATTTCCCCTTGTTTTTATTGTGAGCTGTATAAGTATTGGGTTATTATTATTAAGATGTATCCCTAACGGGCGGGGACTGGATGTAAAAAAGCACATGTGTGCTTATTCATTATCCTCGAATAAAAGAATTTGTCATTGTCATTGTCATTGTCATTGTCTCTCCCTCTCTCTCTCTCCCTCTCTCTCTCCATCTCCCTCTGTCTCTCTCTCTCTCTCACTCTCTCTCTCTCCTCTCTCCCTCTCTCTCCCTCTCTCTCTCTCCCTCTCTCTCTCCATCTCCCTCTGTCTCTCTCTCTCTCTCATCTCTCTCTCTCTCTCTCTCTCTCTCTCTCTCTCTCTCTCTCTCTCTCTCTCTCTCTCTCTCTCTCTCTCTCTCTCTCTCTCTCTCTCTCTCTCCCCAAGCTTCAGATGGCAGCCTTAGTCCGATGAGTGAAGGCATTTTCTTTCTGATCTGAAATGTTGTAAAGCCATAGGTTATTGTTACAGACGCATGCACGCACGCACACACACACGCACCCACTTTCTGTCCCTCTCTGTATCTCTCTCACTCACTCTCGCTCTCTCTCTCACTCTCTCTCTCTCTCTCTCTGTCTCTCTCTCACTCTTCCTCTCTCTTTCCCTCACACACAATATACACACACACACATATTGAGACAGACAGAGAGAGAGAGAGAGAGAGGGGGGGGGGAAGATGGGGATGGCGCGGCAGAACCTCAGACGAACAAACAAATGAACAAACAGCAATAAAAAGAAAACATAGAGGAAAGAGAGAGAGAGAGAGAGAGAGAGAGAGAGAGAGAGAGAGAGAGAGAGAGAGAGAGAGAGAGAGAGAGAAGCAATTTTCTATGAACTTTTATCATCACGCAATTTCGTCAGCTTTGCTAGACATTTCCGATTAGGACCCCCCCCCCCCCCCCCACCCCCCCCCCCCCCCACCCCCCACACACACACACACAATCATTCCACATGACTGAAGTTGCACAATAGAATGGGGGGGGGGGGGGGGGGGGGAATGTAAATGAAAGAAGATAAAATAAGATGAAACAAAATCAAACGAAATAAATACAAATCAAAGCGGGTCAGCATTTCTGGCGGCATCCTCACGCGTTAGTTAGCATCTTTTGCTGAGGAGGGACAGCTGTGGATTCTTAGAGACTTTTTGAACACTGGGGTAATGAAAGGACATCAAACACCCCCACATGCAAAGCCGTGAGTGGAGATGTTGAATTATATAAAAAGCCATGGGTCACAGATTAAAGCCCCCATCCTTTATTCCTTCTGTCTTTCGTTTGCTCCTTGGTTCGTAAGTTTCTTCTTTCTTTCAGTATTCTTTGTGTCTTTCTTTCTTTCGATCGTTCGTTCGTTTATTTTTTTTCAAACTTTTTAATTTTGTTTTTTGTTATGTTGCACAGTTATACAAACTACACAACATATAAACGGTTTGGTTGAAAGGGAGGGAGGGAGAGAGGAGATAGAGAGGGGGGGGTGTTGAGGAGAGGAGAGAATACAAAAATATAAATGTTTTTGTTGAGAGAGAGTGAGAGAGAGAGGAAGAGACAGAGAGAGACAAGACTTTTTTGAAGGCTAATAGAAAACACGGGGGATTTTTCCCTGAAAATTTTTTTTTTTTACTGCCCTTACCCAAAATAAGATTTTTGTAAAAAGAGACTGCATAACAAAAAAACGACAGACAGACAACAAGCAGAAAGACACACAGCAGCACAGAAAATAGGGAGAGAGACAGAAAAAGTGCCGGAAAACAGAGAAAGAGACCCCCCCCCCCCCCCCAAAAAAAAAAAAACACCAAAAAATCCCCCGTAAAGACACGGAGGAGAAACAGCCCGAAGGGTAAAAAAAAAAAAAACCCCCACAAAAAAAAAAAAAAAAAACCTCCAGCGCTTATGCAAATATGTGGGTCGAAAAATCAACAAAAGACCCTTCAAGCTGATAAGAGAGGGGCCCCAAAATTGGCACAAATCGATCTTTGGGTCAGCCAAAAACCCTTTTTCCGTAACAGCCCACAATACACCGTGTCCCCATCACCACACACTCTCTACGCTAAAACCATTCAGTTTTCTTTGAAATCGTTCTTTATTGCAGCCAGCTTTTAAAATTTTTTATGGGGGAAAAAAACAGTGGGTTTTTTAAAGCAGGAAAAAAGAGAAAAAAGAAAAAGAAGAAGGGCAGAAAATAGATTTAAAAAAAACAAAAAGAAAGAAAAAAAAGAAAGACAGATGGAAAGAAAAAAGGAAAAAAGAAAGAAAAGAAAGAAGAAGAAAGAAAGAAAGAAAAACCAGGGAAAATAAACAGACAGACACCAGAGAAAAGAAAAGAAAGAGCAAAGGAAAGGGAAAAACAGGGAGAAAAGAAACAAACACGAAGAATAAAAGCAGAAAGACAGACAAAGAAAAAGAAAGACAAAAAAAAGTCAAGAAAGAATGAAGGCTAAGGAAAACAGGGGAAAACAAAGAAAGAAGGAAACAAAAAGGAAAAAAGAATCACAGAGAGAAAAGAAGAAAAAAAAAGAACAAGGAAAAAAGAAGAAAAGAACAAGGGAAAGGGAAATACTTCTAAATAAAAGAAAACACCCCAGAAGACAAAAAAGAGACACACTATAAAAACAGAGAGGGAAAACCAAAAAAAACCCAAAAAAACACACACACATAACCAGCGCCCTTAACAAATAGTATGGGTCTGCAATCACAACAAAAGAACCCTTCAAAATGGAAAGAGACCGTGCCAAAAATGGCACAAATCGATCTGTGTGTGCAGCCAAAAGAATCGTTATTCCGTAACAGCCCTACAATAACAGTCAGCTGTCCCCACATCACTCACACTTTCTCTGATTCGCTAAGAACCATTCAGTTCTTTTTTTAAAGAAATAATTTATGGTTCCAACTGCTTTCATCATTATCAAATAAGACAAGATAGCAGGACAAAAAGGAACATCAGAAAACGAGAAAGGAAAAGGAAGGAAAGGGAAAGAAAAAGAAACAAAGAAAAAAAGGGGAGGGGGGGAAGAGAGAGAGAGGGAAAGGGGAGAGAGTGAAGGGAAGGGGGGGGAGAGGAGGGGGGGGGGAAAAAGGCACAAACACAAAAATACATACTCATACAAAGTACTACGACTACACACATAATACATAATAATACATACAAATACATACATAATACAACATACTACATACATACATACATACAAACATACACACAGACCCACAGACAGACGATTTTTGACAGAAAAAATATAAAAAACGAAGACAAATGAAGACAACTGACACCAGACGAAAAACAACAAACAGCCAACCAAACGCAGAGACAGATGGGGGAGACAACCAACAAAACCTTATAACCACCTTGCAATCGGGGTTGCAATCAAAAAAAAGCCCCTTCTGCCGATAACAGTCGTGTGAGGCGGAAAGAATCGATCTCTATTTCTTTCCCCCCGGGGGCTCCCGGGGTTTTATCATTAAACCGATCCCCCAAATTTGAAAATTATGTGCTTAAAATTTCCTTTTTCTATCCTTCTTTCATTGATTCGCCTTGTTTTTTCTTTTTTTCCTGTTTTCCCCCTTCTTTCTGTTTCTGCCTTTTCGGCCAATTCTCCCGCCTGTTTTTTTTTCCAAAAAAGGCTTAAAAAATAATAATTCCTCTTGTGCCGTGTCGATGCGCTGGGCCCCGACTTGTCAGGCGCTTAACGGAGCGTGAGTATTTTCCCTTTATATATCAACAATAATTGTGTATGGTGCTCGCGACGACGCACGAAAAAAAGATTAAAAAAGAATGCAAAAAAAGAAGGGTTAGAAGAAGAAAAAGAAGAAAAGAAGGGGTTAGAAGGGGGAAGAAGAGAAAAGAATGAAGAAGAAGGGGAAAAAGAAAAAAAAAAAAGGAGGAAAGAAAAGAAGTTCATTTACAACAAACGTTATTCCGTAAGAATAAAAATTTTAAAAAACACCTAGACAGAAAGAAAAACAGGGAAAATTTAAAGAAAGGGAGAAAGTAGGGGAGGGGGGGGGGGGGGGGAAAAAGGGAAAAGGGGAAGGGAAAAGGGGGAAGTAATAGAAAGACGAAAGACAGAAGAAAAGGGAAAAAAAAAAAAGACGAAGAAAAAGACAGAAAGAAGTAGAAATAGAAACAAGGAAAGAATGAATGAAAGAAAGAATGAATGAAAGAAAGAAAGAAAGAAAAAGAAAGTAAGTAATGTAGGAGGAAGAAAGAAAGACGGGGAAAAAAAAGACAGAAAGAGTGGTTCATTCAAAACCCCAACATTCACTAAAAACTTTATTCTTTTCCTAAAGAAATAATCATCTGTTCCGATCAGTTCGGACGTTTAGTGGAGAGAGAGAGAGAGAGAGAGAGAGAGAGAGAGAGAGAGAGAGAGAGAGAAGAGAGAGAGAGAGAGAGAGAGAGAAAACAACAGCAAAATACAAGAATGACGGAAGGAAAAGATGAGTGGAAAGAAGGCATGAAGATTGAGTGGAAGAAAAAAAGAAATAAAAAAGACGAGAAAAATCAAGAGAGAGAGAGAGAGAGAGAGAGAGAGAGGAGAGAGAAGAGAGAGAGAGAGAGAGAGAGAGACTGATTTACTGACTGACTGACTGACTGACTGACTGACTGACTGATTAATAATCTTTATCCCCAAGGGTATAGGTAAGCATTGACAAACTTTTTTCATCGGAACCTGGCCCACAGAGAGAAAGAGACAGACAGACAGACAGAGAGCTGGAAAGATGAACAGAAAGATGGAAAGAATTTAAGATGGAAAGAAAGAGAGAAAGATATTTTTTAATTTATTATTTCGAGTATAATACAATAAGCACTCATGTGCTTTTTTTTTAATGCAATCCCCTTGTGTATGTAGTTTTGTGAATTTTGTCATCCGTCCCACCGGCATACAATGGCCTATTCTTCGGAAAAGCGGCACAGGTACATAAAAGGAACGAATTCAATGTGCACATGGGCAGTATGAGCCTTGGACAAAGAAGAGAGGAGTGAGGAATGAACAAAACAGTTAACGAGGCAAGGAAGGACTTAACAGCCTGTATGCTATTCAACTTTCAAAACAAAAAGCCGCTTTTACAAAAATCAAAGGGAAAGGGGGAAAGCAAAAATCAATGCAAGAATGAAAGAAACTTCACACACACACACATACACGCACACACACACACACACACACACACACACACACACACACACACACACACACACACACACACACACACCACACAAAGAAATGTTTCATTTTTTAATGCTATCGGGTTTCCAAGGGGGTAAAAAACACAACTGACGAGATAGGGAAACAAGAAAGAAAGAAAGAGAATGCGTTTGTGTGGAAGATCTCACGCGCACGCGAACGCACGCCCGCACACACGCGCGAACGCACGCACGCGCGCACGCACACTTACACACACATGTACGCATGCACGCACGCACACATACACAGACAGACAGTCAGACAGAGAGTTATTCATAAAGGCAATAGACCTTGCAAAGAGGTTGCTTCATACACGTGTATCCGCGCGCGCGCACGCACACACACTCACACACACACAGAGGCAGAGACAGACAGACACACAAACACACACACACACACACACACACACACACACACACACACACACACACACACACACACACACACACACACACAGATGGAAAGAAAAAACGAAACGTCTCATTTCATAGCTATTGACACTTCAGAGAAAAACACACACACACCAAAAAATCAGAATACAGGAAGAAAGAAATCAGGTTGAAGAGAACAAAAAAACACACTTCCACCACCACCACCACCACCCCACTACCACCCCACTACCACCACCACCCTAAAAAAACTGAACAGAAAAAAAGACAAAGACTTTTCTTCGACAATTACCATATCAATTAACTTGCTGGAGAGAAGAAAAAGGAAAAAACAAAAGGAAAGAAGAGAACAAGACGTCAACTGGAATGAAATGGAGTCCACAAAAACTATCACTGAACAAAAGGAAGGAAGGAATGAGGAAGAAGAAAAGAATGAAGAAATAGAGAAAGAATCAAGAAACAAAACGAACACAAAAACAGCAACGAAGAAAGGAATGAAAGATGGAAAGACAAGAAAGAAAGAAAGAAAGAAAGAAAGAACAAGACAAAAGAAAGAAAAGAAGAAAAGAAAGAAGAAAAGAAGAAAAGAAGGAAAAAAGAAAAAAACAACAATAAACAAAGAAGAAAAGAAAGAAAGACCAACAGACAGTAAAGAAGGACAGAAAAGAAAAGAAAAAAGAAAGACGGAAAAAATAAAGACAGGAGAGAAAGAAAGAAAGAAAGAAAAAGCTGGAAGAGAAAAAGAAAGGACGGACGTACGGACAGACAGACACATGGACAAAGACCTGGCCAGTATTGGGCCTGAGCTGTTCAATACTGGTATGGAAGAGAAGAAGAAGAAGAAGAAAAGAAGAAAGAATTAAAAAAGGAAAAAGACAGCAAAGAAAGAAAAGGAAACAAAGAAAAGAAAAGGGAGAGCAAACGAATAAAATATAAAAAAGAAAGAAATTAAAGCCACAACTGGGACAGTACAAACTTTTCTCTCAACAGAGACGACGACGACAGACAAAAGCAGACAGAAAACAGACAGAGAAAAGAAGAGACAGGGACGGAGGGAAGAAAGAGAGATTGTACAAAAGAAAGAATGACAGAAAAACAAACAGCGAAAAATAAGGAAAAGTAAAAGAACGCATGAGTCATGAGGGGAGAGAAAAAAAAAAAGACAGGCTGACATCAAAAAGCCAATCTTGGACATTGTACATTCTCTTTTTAAAACTTTCACCTCCATGCCTTGTTTACGATAGCTCCCAGCATCTATATCTCCTCTCCTCTCCTCTATTCTCCTCTCCTCTCTTCTCCTTTCTTCTCCTCTCTTCTCCTTTCTTCTTTCTTCTCCTCTCCTCCTGCCTTCCTTTCCTTGAGCAACTCCCACCCACCCACCCGCAACCCTATACCCTCCCCACCCCCTTTCCTAACATTTACGATCTTGTATACATGTACATTTTGAGTTTGTATTTGTTTGCATGAATATGGCTTGGGTGATGTGTGGATGAATCAAGGTGTGGGAATTGTAACGGCATTTGTAAGAATTTTTCGTCAACGTTTAGTTGACTGCAGATGGCAGAAGTGGAGTGAACATGTTCAAAAGAGCACGAGGGTTGATTTTTATAGATTATTTTGTAGTTCACGTAGGATGAAGTTATATTTGATTTTCAATATGGACAGGCTTTTGAAAATAGTGACCACAGGGTTTAGGTAGGGTATTTCAAGTTCAGCAACTCATCACTTTCGATACAGAGATTGTAATGACATTGATTGGATATATCCCCTTTGAAAAAGTGATAAAGAAGATGAGGTATATTTAGGTCTATGCTGTCCATTTCTTAAGGAGCTCAGAGATAAGTTTATTTCACCTAAATATTTTCGACAGCCTTGCACGTTCAAGTTAATTTTGTTGATGTCCTCTACAAGACATAACGATGTTTGGAACCTGTCTCACTTCCTTCACAAAGCCTTCAAGCTGAGAGAAATTGTAACATCCTAGTTCATTATTATGACTCTCATATTGTTGATTGTATGTTTGTTTTTGAATGTTTTTGATGATTTGGTTTTTTGTTCACTTTCCCCTTCATTATGAGCTATGGCTTAATGGATAAACATCCGAATCCGAATCTATCTTTCTTCTTTTCTTCTTCGTCTTCTTCTGCTTCTTCTTCTGCTTCTTTATCTTCTTCTTCTTCTTCTTCTTCTTCTGCTTCTTCTTCTGCTTCTTTTTCTTCTTCTTCTGCTTCTTCTTTATTTTCCCTCCTCCTCCTCCTCCTCCTCCTCTCTCTCTCTCTCTCTTCTCTCTCTCTCTCTCTTCTCTCTCTCTCTCTCTCTCTCTCTCTCTCTCATCTGCCTGTCTGTCTCTTTGTCTCTTTCTGTCTCTCTCTGTAATGTGGTTTCTGAGTCGGTGGTTGTGTGTGTGTGGTGGTGGTTTTTTTTTTGTTGTTGTTTTTTTTAAATACTTGTTTGTCTGTGTTTGTTTGTTTGTTTGCTTTTCTTTCCTTCTCCATTGTCTCCCTTGTATGACATTCATCGTCATTGTATCTAGTTCTCATTTATGTGTTTGATTATAATAATCAATTTTGAATTTCATTTTGGTGTCTTTAAAACTGTTGATAATGATTGTTTGCGGGTTTGTTTGGGGATTGGGGGGGGGGGGTTGTTGTTGGGTTTTTGTTTGTTTGGGTTTTTGTTTTGTTTTTGTGGTTTTTGATTGTTGTTGGTGGTGGTTTTGGTGTGGGGTTTTTTGTGTGTTTTTTTTTTTTGAGAGCATGGTGTAAAAAAGCCCTGAGCTTATCCATTTACTCTCAACAAAAGTTCGAGTTCGAAGTTCGAGTTCGAGTTTTCTCTCTCTCTCTCTTCTCTTCTCTCTCTCTCTCTCTCTCTCTCTCTCTCTCTCTCTCTCTCTCTCTCTCTCTCTCTCTCTCTCTCTCTCTCTCTCTCTCTCTCTCTCTCTCTCCTGCCTCTGTGTGTGTCTCTGTGTCTATCTGTCTGTCTCTTTCTCTCTTCATCTCTCTCTCTCTCTCCCTCCCTTCCTCCCTCCCTCTCTCCTTCTCCCTCCCCTCCCTTAGAAACCTAAACCTAATAATCTTATGGTTTGTGTAAAAAAAAAAATCAGAACACTATAACGAAAGCCACACAATAATTCACCCCCAATAGACCTACAGCGATTTGTTTTAAAAGACACTGAAGAAGAAGAAGAAGAAGAACAAGAGGGAGAAGAAGAAGAAGAAGAAGAAGAAGAAGGATAAGAAGAAGAAGAAGAAGAAGGAGAAGAAGATATACATTAGCCACAATCGTTATTCCGTAAGAATAAAAAAAAAAAAACCCACCAGTAGACAGATAGAAAAACAGGCAGAAATTTAAAGAAAGGGAGAAAGAATGGGGAGGGGGGGGGGGGGGGAGAGAAATGAAGAAAAGGGGAAGCTAGATAGAAAGAACGAAAGACAGAAGAAAAGGAAAGAAAGAAGGAAAGACTGAAGAAAAAGACAGAAAGAAGTAGAAATAGAAACAAGGAAAGAATGAATGAATGAAAGAAAGAAAGAAAGAAAGAATGAAAGAATGAATGAATGAAAGAAAGAAAGAAAGAAAGAAAAAGAAAGTAAGTAATGTAGGAAGGAAGGAAGGAAGACAGGGGAAAAAAGACAGGAAGAGTGGTTCATTCCAAAACCCCAGCATTCACTAAAAACTTCATTCTTTTCCTAAA
>CM054140.1:71502322-71507322 GCA_028751875.1 Rapana venosa | reverse complement strand
TTGGGTTTGTTTTGGGGTGTTGTTGGTGTGTTGTTGTTGTTGTTGTTGTTGTTGGGGTGGTTGTTTTATACATTCAGTGCGCGTGTGCATGCGGTTTTGTACAATTTGTCATCCGTTCCCACTGGCACACATGGCCTACTCTCCCGAAAGGAAGAGTCTTCTTTATAAACTCCAAGTATGTTGCTGTTGCCCTAATCATGAATTGTGTTGTGCAACCTGTTAAGTTACATCTTTACATACATAATATAATTAGAAACAAATACACACACACGCGCGCGCGCACACACACAGACGCACGTACGCGCACACACACAAACTCACGAACGCGCGCACACACACGCGCACGCACGCACAAACACACACACAACTTTTTGTCTAATATCACTTACAGTGAAAAGACGTTAAATTGAAAAAAACAACAACACATCGCACACGTACACACACTTCACTCTCTCTCTCTCTCTCTCTCTCTCTCTCTCTCTCTCTCTCTCTCTCTCTCTCTCTCTCTCTCTCTCTCTCTCTCTCTCTCTCTCTCTCTCTCTCTCTCTCTCTCTCTCACTCATACCCCACACACACTTCACACACACACTTCACACACACACACACTCTCACTCTCACTCATACACACACACATACACACTTACACACAACACACTTCACACACACAACACACCACACACGCACACACACACACACACACACACACACACACACAACACCACACACACACACACACACACACACACACACACACACACACACACTAAAGACAAACAGAGAGACACAGACTGACAGACAGAGGGAGACAGACAGACAGACAGACAGACAGACAGACAGAGATACAGAATGATGGAATTCCCCAGCCCAAGAAGTCGAAGCCTGTTATTTATGGGGGATCCGAGGGCTTAGGCCTGACGCCATCACGGGGATCGATCCCCCTTAGTGCCCCCGTGTGTCCAGACTGCTAGCTGCCCGCTACAGTTAACATGCCGCTGGTGGTGGTGGTGGTGGTGGTGCTGGTGGTGGTGGTGGTGGATGATTTGCGATTTACCACCCTCCTTCTCTCCTGTCTGTGTGTATATCCCTACACCCCCCCCCCCTCCTCCTCCTAAACACACACACATGCACTCACACATACCTCTCTATCCTTGTGGCTGAGTCTCTGTGTCTGTCCCCTGTATCCCCAAAACACACACACACACACACACACACACACACACACACACACACACACACTGCACCACACACACACACCACACACACAACACAACACACGTGCACGCACGCAAGCACACATACACATCCTTCGGATGAGACTATAACCCGAGGACCCGTGTGCGAACGCACGCAGAACAACATGCGCACACGTTAAAACCCGTTCCGCTTTTCGGAAGACTAGGCCATTGTGTGTCGGTGGGAACGGATAAAAAAAAATTGCAAAACTCCATACACACGGGGACTTAATGTAAAAAAACAAACCAAAAAAGCATATGAGTGCATATTCTATTATCCTCGAAATAAACACACACACGCGCGCGCGCGCACATACAACACACACACACACACACACACACACAACACACCACACATCACACACACACACACACACACACACACACACACACACACACACACCTCAGTGCAGAACATCTTTTGCCCACCCGTACGTTAAAACCTGTTCCACCTTTTTGGAAGCGTAGGCCACTTGTGTCGAGGGGGAAACAGATGACAAGATATACACCCACAAAAAAAATATCGCATGCACACAGGGACTGAATGTGAAAAAGCACATGAGTGAATCATATCATCATCATCATCATCATCATCATCATCAGAATGAACAATCTAACTCAAGTACATTTCAAGGATTGTGTATGCCGTCTCTCCGTTCCGTTTTACAAAATTTCTGCCGACGCCATCCACAGCCCTATACATCTCTTAATCTTCCAACCCCCACCCTCCCCCACCCCCCTCTCTTTATTCTTTTCTTTTCTTCTTTTATTTCGAGGATAATGGACTAGGCACTCATGTGTGTTGTTTTCTTTTTACATCCAGCCCCCTTGTTTATGCAATTTTATATACATTTTGTCATCCGTTCCCACCGGCACACAATAGCCTACTCAAAAGCGGAACCGGTTTTAACGCGTGCGCAAGATTTTCTATGTGCGTTCGCGCTCGGGATCTCGGTTTATAGTCTCATCCGAAGGACTTTTGGGGAGAGCGGAGTCAAAAAAACATTGATAAAACATAAGATGGACAATTTCTTTGAAAGGATCGATCATGTCAGGAAAAGAAGACCACCTCTCTTTTTTTACCGTCCCGAACATTAATTTCAGTTCAAATCAGACAGACACGACAAGACAAGACCAGAAATAAAGCAGAGAGAGCATAAACCACATCTTCAAGCACAAACGGCCCCAAGTGAACGGCGTGGCCTGCCTTCCTTCCTTCCTTCCTTCCTCCTTCCTTCCCCTAGTATAAGCTAGCCTCTCCAGACTGGATCAATAGCCGGCGTTTTTACATCTCCGCTTTTTAACCACCACGAGTGTGTATACTTTCCCACCACTTTATCTAATTTCTCAGCCCCTCCTCCACCCCACCCCCCTCCAATTCCTATCTTCCTCCAGCTTCCTTCTCCTCCTCTTCCTCCAACCCCACTTCTTCCACCTTCCTCCTCTTCCCCTCCTTTCTCTCCTCCTCCTCTTTCTCCTCCTCCTCTTTTTCTCCTCTTCTCCTCCTCTTTCTCCTCCTCCTCTTTTTTTCTCCTCTTTCTCCTCCTCTTCCTCCTCCTCTTCTCCTCCTCCTCTTCCTCCTCCTCTTCTCCTCCTCCTCTTTCTCCTCCTCCTCTTTTTTCTCCTCTTCCTCCTCCTCCTCTTTTTTCTCCTTCCTCCTCCTGGTTTAAATAATGTTTATTCATTAATAAGCATGGATTGATGGAACAAGCATAGCATGATGAACATCATCAGCATAGTAGCAACAACAAGCAAGTAGCTGATGGTGTGCTCAAGTACAACATCAACATCGTCGTCCTCCTCCTCTTCTCCTGCTTCATCCTCTCGCTCCTCCTCTTGCTCTTCTTTTTCTCTTGCCAGTTCAATATTTCGCTCATCTATCTATCTATCTATCCATCTATCTATCTATTTATCTATCTCTATGTCTGTCTGTCTATATATCTATCTATCTATCCATCTATGTGTCTTTCCAACTATCTATCTCTCCATCCATCTATCTATCTATCTATATCTATCTACTTATCTATCTATGTGTCTATCTATCTATCTATCTATCTATCCATCCATCCATCTATCTATCTGTCTATCTATCTGTTTATCTAACTGCCTATCTAGCTATCTTTCTGTCTGTCTGTCTGTCTGTCTGTCTGTCTACATATCTCTCTATCCATCTATCTATCTATCCATCCATCCATCCATTCATCCATCTATCTATCTATCTATCCATCCATCTATCTGTCTATGTATCCCTTTTTTTTCTTCTTACGGTTTTGGGCGGATTTTATTCTTCTTTCAACCTTCCGTCTCTCTTTCTGTCTTCAGTTTCTGCCTCCCGTTTCTGGTCGGTTTCTGTTCCGTTTCTTTCTGTTCAGAAACACATCTGGCATCTGTCAGAACGGAAATCATACAGAGTGTTTGATCGCTGGTTTCACATTCATCTTCTGTTATAATCATATATGTTTCTGTCTTGGTGTTTGTATGGGTGGGTATGTTAGTGCGTATCTACGTGTAATATCTGGTGTCTATTTGTCAGCCTACCCCCTCTCTCTGTCCGACTGTGTGTCTGTATGTATGTATGTGTGTATACATGTGTATGTATGTGTGTATGTATGTCTGTCTGTCTCTGTCTCTCTGTCTCTGTCCCTCTTTGTTTTCTGTTCATTTTTGTGTGTGTGGATAATGCACACAAGCTCACAAGATCATACAAATAGTCTCCTCCTCCTCCTCCTTCTTCTTTTTCTTCTTCTCCTCCTCTTACTCCGCTTCTTCTCCTCCTACTCCTCTTCCTCATCCTCCTCCTTTTCCATCTCTTCATCCTCACCCTCCTCCTTCTTCTTTTTCCTACTTCTTCCTCCTCCTTCTCCATCTCCTTCTCCTACTCCTACTCCTCCTCCTTCCTCCTCCTCCTCTTCCTTCTTTGTGCTTACCGTCTGCCGGGCTATAAGTTATAGTTAATAAGAATGACGCTATGATAGTTCTTCTTCTTCTTCTTCTTCTTCTTCCTTCTTCTTCTTCTTCACATTCTTCGCATTCTTCTTCTTCGCATTCTTCTTTGCATTCTTCGCATTCTTCTTCACATTCTTCTTCTTCTTTGCATTCTTCTTCGCATTCTTCTTCTTCTTTGCATTCTTCTTCGCATTCTTCTTCATCGCATTCTTCTTCTTCTTCGCATTCTTCTTCTTTGCATTCTCTCTTCTTCGCATTCTTCTTCGCATTCTTCGCATTCTTCTTCGCATTCTTCTTCTCCTTCGCATTCTTCTTCTTCTTCTTCGCATTCTTCTTCTTCTTCGCATTCTTCTTCTTTGCATTCTTCTTCTTCGCATTCTTCTTCTTCACATTCTTGGCATTCTTCCTCTTCTTCTGCGCATTCTTCTTCTTCTTCTTCTTCTTCTTCTTCTTCTTCTTCTTCTCGCATTCTTCTTCTGCGCATTCTTCTTCTTCTTCGCATTCTTCTTTGCATTCTTCTTTGCATTCTTCGCATTCTCCTCCTCCTCCTCCTCCTCCTCCTCCTTCTTCTTCTTCTTCTTCTTCTTCTTCTTCTTCTTCTTCTTCTTCTTCTTCTTCTTCTTCTTCTTCTTCTTCTTCTTCTTCTTCCCTTCCTTTCCATTCGGCCCTGGCAGACAGCCAGATCGATCGATGGCCGCCTCGGCGTATACATCTTAAGAATGTCCTTTACGGGCTATGTACACTTGTCTTCCACTTGATCTCATTTCTACCACTTCCTCCTCGCTAAATCCCTCCCCTACCCCTCACCCCTCAACCCCCCTC